>CM055124.1:193633640-194338640 GCA_029206835.1 Rana muscosa
ACCAGAACCACAAAGATCTAATGCCGCGTACACACAACCGTTTTTCATGACGAGAAAACTGCCATTTTTTAGATTGGTCGTGAAAACCGGTTGTGTGTATGCTCCGTAGCATTTTTAACGACGAGAAAAATGCCCGTGAAAAAATTAGAACCTGCTCTATTTTTCTTGTTGTTTTTCACGTCTGTCTTTTTCTTGTCGCGAAAAACGGTCGTGTGTATGCTTTTCCGAGGGGGAAAAAAAACGTGCATGCTCAGAATCAAGTATGAGACGGGAGCGCTCGTTCTGGTAAAACTAGCATTTGTAATGGAGATAGCACATTCTTAACGCTGTAAATTATTGCATCGTTTAATGCAGCGCATTCTTTTCTTCTTTATAATGCTAAAATAATTAACTTCTTTTGCTGCTGATATTCACACAGAGTTTTGACAAACTTCTTTATTTCTTATTTCTCGGGATCTCATGAATAATCTTTTGTTTTGGAAAGCCAGATCTCCATAATAAATTTGGAATAAATTTTTAATATCTTATTGAAGATCTTAATTTTTGGTTATTAA
Organism: Rana muscosa; assembly: GCA_029206835.1. NCBI lineage: Eukaryota > Metazoa > Chordata > Amphibia > Anura > Ranidae > Rana > Rana muscosa. Next base: position 193,634,195 of record CM055124.1, read on the forward strand.
TTTTATAATATTTTAGACTGATTTTTTATTTTTTTTACATAGGGTGATATAGGGGGACACCAAAGCCAACAGATGCTGAAAAATGGGGTCCGGCATCCGGGGAAATTTCCTGTAGTCCTCAGGATTATTCTCTTGGATCTCCCGCAACAAAGGCATATGGCAGAATTGGTCCCGCTGGAGCAACCAATTCTTGGTCCATGAACTCCTCCTCACCCTGTTCATGGACTGGAGTCGGAATAAAGCAAGAACCCCAACACCAACCTCAGCACAAACTCTACAACGAGTACGTAGCCGCAACATGGCTAGAAAATGGTTGGCTGGTCAGAACGAACTAAAAGAACGCACTGAAGAACAGTAAGGCCTATGAAGAACGACCTGAAAAACAGTAATGAGCGGACAAAAACGCACTGAATAAACAGATACGAACTGACTACAAGCACTGAAAGACAGATACGAACCCAAAAGCACAAACTGAACACCAGAAAACGATCTTAAAAGCACGAAGACTGAAAAGCGCGAATCGTCTCTCACCAAACTTTTACTAACACGCGGTAACACGAAATTAGCAAAAGTTGCCCAAAGGGTGGCGCCATTCGAACGGAACTTCCCCTTTATAGTGCCGTCGTACGTGTTGTCGTACGTGTTGTACGTCACTGCACTTTGCTCGAGCAGTTTTTTTCCTTAACCACTTAACGACCGCTCACTGTATATATACGTCGGCAGAATGGCACCGACAGGCACAATCACGTAGAGCATACGTGATTGCCTTTGTATAGTTGGGGGGTCCGATCGGACCCCCCTTCTGTACAGTGAGCGGTGGCTAAGTGTCTGGGAGCGTTCCGGGATGAGGGGGCAGCCATTCGTTTCTGGCCACCCCCTCGCGATCGCTCCCGGCGAATGGAAATGCCCCCTCTGTCTGTGTCAGACAGAGGGAGCAGGAGGAAGTGATGTCATCTCTGGTGCGGCGCTCACATATACCGAGCGCCGTACAAGAGAAGATATCAGGTCAGTGCACACAACACTACACTGACACCAGGACACATAGGGACATAAATCGCCCCCCCAGGCCCCCCCCAGACACCCCAGATCACCCCCCAGATCACCCCCCCAGCCCCCAGTCACAGTGTCACTGATTGCAGTGACCATTTATTTACTGATCACTGCAATCAGTGACATTTGTGACTGTAAAAGTGGCACCAAAGTTTAGTCTTAGGTCCAGTGTAGCCCCCTAACCCCCCTAATAAAGGTTTAACCCCCTGATCACCCCCCAGATAACCCTTTCACCGCCTATCACCACTGTCGCTTAGCGATCATTTTTCTGATCGCTGTCTTAGCGTCAGTGATGCCGATCGGCAGCCAGTAATTTTTTTTAGGTTCGCCGCAGGTTTTTATAGCGTCAGGTACCCCAATATATTATCTAATAAAGGTTTAACCCCCTTGATCGCCCCCCAGGTAACCCTTTCACCCCCTATCACCACTGTCACTAAGCAAACGTTTTTCTAAACGCTGTCTTAGTGTCTGTGATGCAGATCGGTAGCCGGTAATTTTTTTTAGGTTCGCCGCAGGTTTTTATAGCGTCAGGTACCCCAATATATTATCTAATAAAGGTTTAACCCCCTTGATCGCCCCCCAGGTAACCCTTTCACCCCCTATCACCACTGTCGCTAAGCAATTGTTTTTCTAAACGCTGTCTTAGTGTCGGTGATGCAGATCGTAGCCAGTAATTTTTTTTAGGTTCGCCGCAGGTTTTTATAGCGTCAGGTACCCCAATATATTATCTAATAAAGGTTTAACCCCCTTGATCGCCCCCCAGGTAACCCTTTCACCCCCTATCACCACTGTCACTAAGCGATCGTTTTTCTAAACGCTGTCTTAGTGTCTGTGATGCAGATCGGTAGCCGGTAATTTTTTTTAGGTTCGCCGCAGGTTTTTATAGCGTCAGGTACCCCAATATATTATCTAATAAAGGTTTAACCCCCTTGATCGCCCCCCAGGTAACCCTTTCACCCCCTATCACCACTGTCGCTAAGCAATTGTTTTTCTAAACGCTGTCTTAGTGTCGGTGATGCAGATCGTAGCCAGTAATTTTTTTTAGGTTCGCCGCATGTTTTTATAGCGTCAGGTACCCCAATATATTATCTAATAAAGGTTTAACCCCCTTGATCGCCCCCCCAGGTAACCCTTTCACCCCCATCACCACTGTCGCTAAGCAATCGTTTTTCTAAACGCTGTCTTAGTGTCGGTGATGCAGATCGGTAGCTGGTAATTTTTTTTAGGTTCGCCGCAGGTTTTTATAGCGTCAGGTACCCCCATATATTATCTAATAAAGGTTTTAACCCCCTGATTGCCCCTAGTTAACCCTTTCACCAGTGATCACCATATAAGTGTTACGGGTGACGCTGGTTAGTTAGTTTGCTTTTTATAGTGTCAGGGCACCCGCCGTGTATATAACCCAATAAAGGTTTAACCCCCTGATCACCCAGCGGGTGATATCAATTAGGTTTTAGCATCAGAGAGGGTCTGCGTCACACCCCAGGCAGCGTCAGGTTAGTGCCAGTAACGCTAACACCCACGCGTGAAGCATACACCCCCCTTAGTGGTATAGTATCTGAACAGATCAATATCTGATCTGATCTATACTAGCGTCCCCAGCAGTTTAGGGTTCCCAAAAACGCAGTGTTAGCGGGATCAGCCCAGATACCTGCTGGCACCTGCGTTTTGCCCCTCCGTCCAGCCCAGGCCACCTAAGTGCAGTATCGATCGATCACTGTCACTTACAAAACAAAAACACACATAACTGCAGCGTTCGCAGAGACAGGCCTGATCCCTGCGACTCCAGTGCTGTAGGAGGTGATTTCACCACCACAGTTAAAAAAAAAAAAAAAGCAAATATGCCGAAGCATTGGGGCAGCAGGGGCGGAGGAGCGATTTTGCTCCTAATGCTGCGTACATACGGTCGAAATTCCGACGGAGGCTTGCCCGTGGAAAAGTCCGACCATGTGTGTGCGGCATAACTTTTTTGCGGGAGGATGCCCCCATGCTTCGGCATATATAAATGGTGCGTGTATGCCCATCATTGGAAGTGGGTGGATGAAGGGCGGTATTCTAATGGTGGGCATACCCACCGATCAATCTTTTTTTTCGTTCAGCCAACTGGCTGCATGAAATAAAAAGATTACAATACATGTCCAACAAGGACCAGCAACGTACTGGTATGTTGCTGGACTTTGAATGTTTATACCAGAATGATGCCTGCGGGTTTAGGTATCATCTTGGTATCATTCTTTTCAGCCTGCGGCCGGCTTTCATGTAAAAGCAATCCTAGCGGCTAATTAGCCTCTGGACTGCGTTTACAAGCAGTGGGAGGGAATGCCCCCCCCGGATATAAAAAGCGCCATTGGGAAATTGGGAAAGCATTTTATCACACCGATCTTGGTGTGGTCAGATGCTTTGAGGGCAGAGGAAAAATCTAGGGTCTGGAAGACCCCAGTTTTTTTCAAAAAAAGAGTACCTGTCACTACCTATTGCTATCATAGGGGATATTTACATTCCCTGAGATAACAATAAAAATGATAAAAAAAAAAAAATACTTGGAAGGAACAATTTAAAAATTAAATAAAAAAGCAAAATTAATAAGAAAAAAAAAGAAAAAAAAAAAGCACCCCTGTCCTGCCCTGCTCTTGCCCAATGGCGAACGCAAGCGTCGGTCTGGCGTCATATGTAAACAGCAATTGCACCATGCATGTGAGGTATCACCGCGAAGGTCAGATCAAGGGCAATCATTTTAGCAGTAGACCTCCTCTGTAAATCTACTGGGGTAACCTGTAAAGGCTTTTAAAGGCTTTTAAAAATGTATGTAGTTTGTCGCCAATGCGCGTTTGTGCGAAATTTTAAAGCATGTCGTGTTTGGTATCTATGTACTCGGCCTAAGATCATCTTTTTTATTTCATCAAACATTTGGGCAATATAGTGTGTTTTAGTGCATTAAAATTAAAAAAAGTGTATTTTTTAACCCAAAAAATGCGTTTGAAAAATCGCTGCGCAAATACTGTGTAGAAAAAAAAATGCAACACCCACCATTTTAATCTGTAGGGCCTTTGCTTTAAAAATATATATAATGTTTGGGGGTTCAACATAATTTTCTTGCAAAAAAAAAAAAATTTTCATGTAAACAAAAAGTGTCAAAAAGGGCTTTGTCTTCAAGTGGTTAGAAGAGTGGATGTAAGCTTCCTAATGTTGTGTATAAAATGCCAGAACAGTTCAAAACCCCCCCAAATGACCCCATTTTGGAAAGTAGACACCCCAAGCTATATACTGAGAGGCATGTCGAGTCCATGGAATATTTTATATGTTGACACAAGTTGCGGAAAAACGACAATTTTTTTTTTTTTTTTTGCACAAAGTTGTCACTAAATGATATATTGCTCAAACATGCCATGGGCATATGTGAAATTACACCCCAAAATACATTCTGTTGCTTCTCCTGAGTACGGGGATACCACATGTGTGAGACTTTTTGGGAGCCTAGCCACGTACGGGACCCCAAAAACCAAGCACCGCCTTCTGGCTTTCTAAGGGTGTAAATTTTTGATTTCACTTCTCACTGCCTATCACAGTTTCGGAGGCCATGGAATGCCCAGATAGCACAAAACCCCCCCCAAATGACCCCATTTTGGAAAGTAGACACCCCAAGCTATTTGCTGAGAGGTATTGTGAGTATTTTTCAGATCTCGCTTTTTGTCACAAAGTTTTGAAAATTGAAAAAAAAAAAATATATATATATATTTTCTTTCTTCATTTTCAAAAACAAATGAGAGCTGTAAAATACTCGCCATTCCTCTCAGCAAATAGCTTGGGGTGTCTATATTCCAAAATGGGGTCATTTGGGGGGGTTTTGTGCGATTTTGGCATTTTATGGCCTTCGAAACTGTGATAGGTAGTGAGGAGTGAAATCAAAAATTTGTGCCTAGAAATCCTGAAGGCGGTGCTTGGTTTTCGGGGTCCCGTACGCGGCTAGGCTCCTAAAAAGTCCCACACATGTGGTATCCCCGTACTCAGGAGAAGCAGAAAAATGTATTTTGGGGTGTAATTCCACATATAACCATGGCATGTGTGAGCAATATATCATTTAGTGACAACTTTTTGTAATTTTTTATTTTTTTTTTGTCATTATTCAATCACTTGGGACAAAAAAAATATATTCAATGGGCTCAACAGGCCTCTCAGCAATTTCCTTGGGGTGTCTACTTTCTAAAATGGGGTCATTTGGGGGGGTTTGTGCTATTTTGGCATTTTATGGCCTTCAAAACTGTGATAGGTAGTGAGGAGTGAAATCAAACATTTGCGCCCTTAGAAATCCTGAAGGCGGTGCTTGGTTTCCGGGGTCCCGTACGCGGCTAGGCTCCCAAAAAGTCCCACACATTTGGTATCCCCGTACTCAGGAGAAGCAGCAAAATGTATTTTGGGGTGAAATTCCACATATAACCATGGCATGTGTGAGCAATATATCATTTAGTGACAACTTTTTGTAATTTTTTTTTTTTTTTAGTCATTATTCAATCACTTGGGACAAAAAAATAAAAAATTCAATGGGCTCAACATGCCTCTCAGCAATTTCCTTGGGGTGTCTACTTTCCAAAATGGGGTCATTTGGGGGGGTTTTGTACTGCCCTGTCATTTTAGCACCTCAAGAAATGAGATAGGCAGTCATAAATTTAAAGCTGTGTAAATTTCAGAAAATGTACCCTAGTTTGTAAACTCTATAACTTTTGCGCAAACCAATAAATATACGCTTATTGACATTTTTTTTACTAAAAACATGTGGCTGAATACATTTTGGCCTAAATGTATGACTACAATTGAGTTTATTCGATTTTTCTTATAACAAAAAGTAGAAAATATCATTTTTTTTCAAAATTTTCGGTCTTTTTCCGTTTATATCGCAAAAAATAAAAATCGCAGAGGCAATCAAATACCATTAAAAGAAAGCTCTATTTGTGGGAAGAAAAGGACGCAAATTTCGTTTGGGTACAACATTGCATGTCCGCACAATTTACAGTTAAAGCAGCGCAGTGCAAAATTCTGAATTCACCTCTGGTCCTCTAGCTACCAAATGGTCCGGGGCTTAAGTGGTTAAGGTGTGTATACAAGGGAGGCTTGAGAGGAAGCACGACGAATCACGTCGAGAAAAACTTCATTTTTTTGCATGACAGGAAAAACGGTCGTGTGTACGCGTCATAATATTCAGATTATTGGCTAAACCACAAAAGTTATTTTTTTTTACCTCTATTTTTCCATAATATTTGCTTTTTAAAATAATAAAATCCAGTAATATATGGGTTGGATAAAACGTTTAGCGTGGCATAATACTTTTGGTAGTAAAATAGTACAATTTGTATAGAGATGTACACTTTGAACCAAAAAGAGGAAAAAGTGAGGCTTCAGGAGGGACAGAGGGACTTGTTCCTAAAAGAGGGACAGTCCCTCCAAATGAGGGACAGTTAAAAGCTATACTGGTACATTGGCTCCATGCTCAAAATAATGGTAATTAAAGGTATGTAATTGGAAGAAAATCTTAACCTATTTACATGATTGGTGTCATCTGTGTGCAGGTATGAAATGTAAAAATAGCCGTGGACACTATGAGAATAAAATAGATAAACGGAGAACATTGTGTGTTAATATACAGCTCCTGATGTGTTGATTCCGCATTGCATTAGTTTGAAGGAAATGGACAAACCAGTTTTTTTGTTGGTGTTCAATTTCTTTTTTTACAGTGTCTAGCATGAATTATTTAAAAGCTGTACTGTTGGGTTATGGGACAAGTAGGGAATAAAAGCTGCACATATAGCGGTCTGGAGAGAGGGACACAGTAAAGCCTCGTACACACGGACGGTTTTCTCGGCAAGAAACGACAAGAAAACAGCTGGGAGAGCTTTCTTGCCGAGAAAACTGTGCGTGTGTACGAGGCTTTCAGGTTTCTCGTCGAAAAATCTTCCCAGAATCTCGATGAGAAAAATAGAGATCCTGCTCTCTATTTTCTCGTCGGGATTCTTGTCGGCTTGTTTCCCGATGAGAAACCCGAGCGTGTGTATACTTACCTGCCACCATGGAAACCCGCACATGCTCGAAATGACTTTGACGCATGCACGGTAGCTTCCAAGGCATAGGTAGGGTGAAGCAAGATGGTGGCGACGGCATCGAATGTGAGGAGCGCATGCTCGTCGTAGTCGATGACGTCACCGCATTCGTGCCATTCAAAAGAACGGCGGTTCTTTTGAATCGTACGTGTGTACACTCGGCCAGCACAAGATTCTTGTCAAGAATCTCGTCAGGAAAAACAACGTTTTTTTTCCTGACGAGATTCTCAGCCGTGTGTACTAGGCTTATCTCTGCATATCTTATCCTTGATCCTGGAGCTGCACTATTGTGAAATAAGTCGCCCCCAAGTTGACTTTACCGTCTAGTCACATTAACCATGTGCAAAGTTCAACTTTAAATTCTAAAAGATGATCCTAAAAAAAAGGTTGGCACCCCATTAAAACAAACATCGAATTTAAAGTTCAACTTTAAATTTTAAAAGATGATCCTAAAAAAAGGTTGGCACCCCATAAAAACAAACATCGATTTAAAAAGAAAAAAATAACACATTTGTGGCAACATAATTATTAACCCTTTCATTTACATCTTTCAAACATTTATGGTTGCACTATTATTTTTCTGGCTCACTGTCAGTCGATGAACTTGACTAACAAATTAAACTTGAACTCCAGAACAAGCGTTTTTATTTAGTTACAGCAACAGTTGAGATTTTTATCTTTGTGGGATTACATTTTTCCATAAATAAATAAAAGCTGACAATTTTAAGCACCCCTGTCACGCCTAAACAAATTTCTTAAACCTCTAAATGCCACTTACTGGACAGATTGAGCTGTTAAAGAAAGCCGAAAAATAACAGATATTTATTTTTTTGTTCAGTCCTCAAAAAAATTTAATAAAAATCCTCCATCCACGCTACCAATAAATCTCCTGCTGCGGTTATTATATTTTGACAGTCAACATACCCGAACAGCCAGTGTTCAGATGATAATTTTCCAGCAAGCTCTTTTGACAAAACACGATCAAAAGTGCAGGGCTGCCAAACGCCAGCCACAGAAAGAATTTTGTACAGTTTCTCAGGTACCATTCAAAATTTGCACAGAGTTTGGCCATCTTTACTGACCAGATAACTAGGTGGAAATATAGGAAGAAAAGCCCCCCCCAAAAAAAAGAAAACAAGTGCAACCACCACATTTAAGAACTGGTGAGCTGCAAGGTTTTAAATTTTTGCTTTTGGGTTTAGTTACCCTTTAGATCTAGAAAATGAATTTGAACTTTGTTTTTTTAATGCCTCATACACATGATCAGTTTTTCCGACAAGAAAAGTGCCTTTTGTCAGGAATTCCGACCGTGTGTATGCTCCATCACACTTTTTCTGTCAGAATTCCTGCCAAGAAAAGATTGAGAGCAGGTTCTCTATTTTTGTGACGGGAATCGCGCTCGTCTGTATGCAATTACGACGCGGAAAAAAAAAAATTGCTCAGAATCAAGCAGAAGAGCCAAATTGTCTATTGAACTTTATTTTTCTCGGCTCGTCGTACGTGTTGTACGTCACCGCGTTCTTGACATTCGGAATTTCAGACAAGATTTGTGTGACCGTGTGTATGCAAGACAATTTTAAGCCGTTTTCCTGCTGAATAAAAACTGATCGTGTGTACAGGGCATAAGACTCCTGTTCTATTTTACTAGTGTTTGCAAGTGTTGCTTTGTTCCTTTCAATTTACTGTACTTTCCTTTTTTTTTTCAATGTTTTCCTATTTTATCCTTATGTGTATATTATTATTATTTTGTTATGTCATCTTATAGCAAATGTTTCATAATTCGCCTACTTCCTTTTATTTAATTGTAATTGATTTTGGATTAAACCTGATCTAGAAAACCATAACATTGTGTATTACAGTAACTGTTTCTTATATAAAAATTAAATTTTGACTCTAATAAAAAATATAACAGAAGAAATTATGTTTTCTAAATAAAATAGCTTCTATTGACAATAAACATGTTTTGATTAAAAAAAAAAAAAACAGTACCTCTAATCTGGAAATAAAGAACAAACGATTAAGCTATAAATATACTTACTAATAATGATGCTAAGGAAGATCATGGTGGGATGCGTTTTTCTTACACTCATTACAATGTGTGATTACTAAGGAGGAACACACAAGTTAAAGCATATAGTAAATCTGAAACTACTGCATTGTTTAACTGATTTCAAACTCTTCCTTCCTCTAATCAGCACTTACTCAAAACATCCTTCAGGCACACATTCTTGTAATTTTGCAGCTTTTTAGGAACCCGAAACTAACTCTTAGGCCTGGTTCACACTGGTCCGACAAACGCTCCGACATTGGGAACTCATGTCGCATGACGTGTGAAAATCAATGTTTCCCTATGAGAGCCATCTTAACTGGTCCGACACAAGTCGGTCCGACTTTGAAAATGCTCCCTGTACTACTTTGGTCCGACTTTGATCCTACTTCAGCCCATTGAATATCATTGAAGTCGGATCAAAGTAGGATCCTTGTCCTAACCATCCGACATTTATCATCCGACATGGTGATTACAGCAGCAGTAAAAGGAATTTATCTCACCCTGGGATTGTTTTGATTGGTCAAAGGACAAGTCAGACTATCACAAAGTCGGATCAAAGTAGTATCCTGTTCATGAATGTCGGATGGATGTCGGATCAATGTAGGATCAATGTAGGACTGATGTCGCAGAGCAAAGTAGGATGAAAGTCGGATGAATGTCGTGTAGTATCAGTGTGAACCCAGCCTTAAGCCCTGTACACACGATAGGTTTTACCGATGAAAACAGTCCGATGGACTTTTTTCATCTGACAAACCGATCTTGTATGGGCCCCATCGGTCTTTTTTCCATCTGTGTTTAAAAATAGAGCATGTTTTAAATTTATCCGATGGTTAAAAAACCGATAGCAAATTACTATCGTCTGTGGGGTACTCCATCGGATAAAAAACCCACGCATGCTCAGAATCAAGTCGACGCATGCTCAGAAGCATTGAACTTCATTTTTCTCGGCTCATCGGAGTGTTTTACGTCACCGCATTTGGAACGGTTGTTTTTTTGACTGTTGGTGTGTAGGCAAGACTGATGAAAGTCAGCTTCATTGGTTTTCTGATGGAAAAATCCATCGGTTAAAAAACCATAGGAAATGCGATCGTGTGTACAGGGCTTAAGGGCCAGTTGACACCAGAATGTGGCACGGGAAACCCACATTCCATGTATGTTTCCCACACAACATTCAAAACGCACTGCAGTTACAAACTGCAGCGGGTTTCAATAGTAAGTTAATGACACCCCAAATGCAAGTCACAAATGCAGTGCATTTACCCGCACAGGATCGCATGCTACCAAAAAAAACATGCAATCAACTTGTTCCTGTGCGATTCCCAGTGAACCGACTCTTAAAGAGGAAGTAAGCTTCCTCTGCTGACATTTACCTATATTAAACCTATAATAATGCCGTGTACACACGTTTTTCATGACGGGAAAAATTTAAATTTTTTAATTGGTCATTAAAAACGATCGTGTGTAGGCTCCAGAGCATTTTTAACGACGTGAAAAATGGCCTCAAAAAAATTAGAACCTGCTCTATTTTTTCTCGTCGTTTTTCACGTTGTTCTTTTACTCGTTGTTAAAAACGGCCGTGTGTATGCTTTTCCGAGGGTAAAAAAAATGCGCATGCTCAGAATCAAGTATGAGACGGGAGCACTCGTTCTGGTAAAACTAGCGTTTGTAATGGAGATAGCACATTCGTAACGCTGTAAATTATTGCATCGTTTAATGCAGCGTATTCTTTTCTTCTTTATAATGCTACAATAATGAACTTCTTTTTCTGCTGATATTCACACAGAGTTATGACAAACTTCTTTATTTATTATTTTTTGGGATCTCATGAATAATCTTTTGTTTTGGAAAGCCAGATCTCCATAATAAATTAGTAATTAATGTTTAATATCTTAATTAAGATCTTCATTTTTGGTTATTAATTTTATAATATTTTAGACTTTTTTTTTTGTGTGTGTCAAGTTACCACAACAACATAATAAATTAGTATTATTTCCCCTCAAGGAAGTTGGTGTCCCTTGTTAATTTAAAAATGTATTTTTTAAATGTCCCTGCCTACTCACTAGCAAACTCTCTTTTTGAATGGTCAAGTATTTACTGTAAATCAAAAAAACAATTATTCTGGCACATAATAAATTAAAGGGGAAGGCAGCACTGGAGACCCTGCTTGAATTTGTGCATCCTTTGGACCCCACAGCAAACATCAAAGAATAGAACAGTAAAATAGGGATTTGAAAAAGCAAAATATAGATAAGGAGCACAATTTTGTCCTGGACTCCCAGAGGTCAGGAACAGCAGCAGGTAAGTGAGATATATGTCCCAAGTCTGTGGTACTATAACAGTCTGTGCCTTCTGTCAGACCATCCAGAAGCAAGGCCATTACTTCGTTCTCTTCCTTGTAGCCTTCTCTCCAGCCTTCTCTGCAGCCTTCGTTAAGCGCTTCTTTGGAGGCTATGTCTCAGGATCAGAGCTTGTGGCAGGAGGAGGAGGAGGAGGGGCAACCTCCGCAAGGTCTGTGTATTGGGTTAGCTCCCCCTTCAACATTAGGTTTTCACTAAAGAGCCGTTGCCTAATGTCCATTCTGGCTAATTTGTGTGCCAGAACTGCAGCATAGCCCTCTTTAATGGAGGGGGGCTCTCTGAGGGCCGCGGTAGCCTCTCTAAAATGTTTCCTCCTCCATCTGCCTAACCCTCCTGGGCATTCTTGTTTGAATTTGGAGGGGAGGCATCTGGGTTCTTGTGCTGGGCCTGGCCTCCTCCTATGTGTGCCACTGGGCCCTGCCTCTTCCTGTGTGCCACTGGGCCCTGCCTCCTCCTGTGTGCCACTGGGCCCTGCCTCCTCCTGGTCCACAACATCACCCTCTTCCTGGCTCAGCTCTGGCTGTGTATAAAAAAGGGACATAGTAATATTTTTAGCTTCAACAATCACACATTTTTCACCTCATGACAGTTGCAAATTGAATGCTAATAAATAGAAAATACAATCATTCTGACCCCTGCATTTTTCATTCTTGTCCCCATCATTTTTGGCCACTAGTGTCTATTGATATGTAAAACACTTTTTGTTCAAGCATTAAATAGTTAGCAATAGTAACATCTATTTTACATCATTACTTTTAGTACAATAAATCTTTAGCTCAATACTATACCGGGCTCCATATGTCCAAATCCGGCTCCTCCAGGACCTCAGGTTGTTCCGAAGAAGAAGGCAGAGCTGGGTTGCAGGGAAGGCTGGAGGGTTGGCTGCAGGGAAGGCTGGAGAGACGTCTGGGGGGGAAGGGTTGAAAGAGAATCCCTGACTTCCAGATGGTCATCAAGAAAGTACCACAGTGTTGCCTTATGAGGAATTTTTATGAATAATTTCCTTGTAAACTGGGAATATCTGTAACATATATGTATATATATATAATTTAGAGTAGGAAATATGTGGGTCTGCAAAGGGTTAAACTTGGCTGACAAGCTGGGCTTGAGGACAATCTAATTACCTGTCCTCTTATTTGAATATGCATGAATGCAGGGTAACAAGAGCTGCGGAGTCTTATGGTCTGACGAGATAACTTAGTAGTCAAACATACTAGAAAAGAGAGCACAGCTGAAACTGGTAGTCTATGCGGCACCGCTTTTTATCCTCTAGATAAAGGCGTGTGTATTCTCCCATATTAACACCCATATCCATTTAAGGGGTAATTCTTCCTGGCTAGTTCCATGCATAACTAAGCGCCCCCTTCAAGGGAAGTTAACGACCTCCGGTTTAATTAATTTATCTTCAAATCCAATTATCACTAAAGAGTGGGCTAGGGTGGGAAATTAATATAACGGCAGGAAGGAGGAGAGAAATAACCGCAACCAATCGTAGCCGCCCTGGGTTAGTCAATGGGAGAGGGCTCCATAAAAGGACCCCCCATCCAGTAGAGAGAGAGAGATGAGAGAACCTGGGCCCAGGATTCATTATAGGTAATTATTAAGACCATCTCCCAGCACTTACCCCTTATGCTTGCATTTTTCCTATGTTTGTCTGTCTATTTGTAATGTAATGTATATACTTTGTGTTTGAAACTAATATTTACTCCCTTGCCAAAGACTGTAAATGTTTGCGGTGTACTAGATAGACTAATAACCTTAATTCTTTAATAAATGCTTGTTATATTGAAGTTATCAAATCTTGTCAAAAAGAACTCTTATTTAAACCATATCAATAATCATTAAATATTAATTGAATATTAAATATTAAATATTAATATTTAAAAATCAACAGTTGGCGACCACGAAGATAAGTACAGGACTGAAAGCATTTAATATAACAACAAAATCTGTATATTAGAAATTAAGGTTATTAGGGGGAATTCAAGTTGAGTCAGCTTATCCAATCTATCTAGGGAAAATATAGGTAAATATTTTTGTTTTATTAGTGGGTATTACCTTCAAGGAGAGAATATACACCACAGGTTATTTTTATTTTATTTGTTTGTTTTGCTTTTTTTTTTATTTTATCCCAAAATCATAATTGATAAAATACTTTGGATGTACCATTATAACCGGTCAATTTAATGGGGAGGAAGTACAGAATGGGAACATTTTTGTTTTAATAATTGTTGTTTTTGAGACACTTAAATAGTGATCCTTAGTTTTGTGAAAAAAAAAATATTTTTACAGAGCGAAAACATTTTTTGTTTTGATTTTTGTTGTTTTATTGGAAGGAGGACACTGAAATCGTGGCCCTTGGTTTTGTGGAGAAAAAGTGTATTTACTTTTTTTTGGCAATTTATTAATTTTAAATTTCTGTTATTGAATTATTATTATTTTTTTTCTAATAATTCTTGTTATCATAAATTTTTGGTAACCTGGCTTAGTTTTAGCCTTTATTTTTTATTTTATTTTTATTTTCTTTGTTTAAGACACAGACACGTGCTTGTGTTCTGGTGTGGGTAGGTTGAAACAGGCTCAATAGGGTTTTTCTTGTTATTTAATTTGTCCACTAACATTAAAAATAGGACATTGCAAATAACCTACAAGAGATTATTTTTTTTTTTTTACTCTTATTTGTTGTTTTTTGGGGTTTTGATTGTACCTTTTTTTTTTAACTGTAAGAAGTTACAAGCAGTCATATTCTCATTGGTGTCAATTGAAGTACAAGTCTGTGGAAGTCTTGCTGTGGAAACTAATATCTGAGAAATATTATTAGTAGTGTATTGAACATTCTATTTTTTATTTTTTTTAAGTTTCTTTTAAATTTGTTTTTTCTACTCTATTGAGTGTTACAAATAGTAGTGTAAACACTGCCGTGTTGACATTCCTATTATCAGACTACAGGTATTCATTCTAATTGATCCCTGTGGGGCTTCTATTGTCCCTTGGTCTATTGAGTAGGCTCAGACAAGATAGGCTAAATGCTATTGTTAGTATAATTAGTTTTCCCCACCAATCTAAAAGATTGTTTATTGAGAGCTGGAAAATATTGTTTAACTTTTACTATAGTTTCTGCAGCTTATTTCATTTGAGTTCCTATTTATAGTTTTTTTTGCTTCCTTTTCTTTTTTTTTTTCCTTTTACTGTAATCACAAGTGAATTTATAGTATAAGGGAACAATTAATTTAATTTAGCTCACAAATTGTGCATACTATCACAATGGCTGCCATGACCTGTCTAGTAAGTTTTGTAGAAACTTTTACTCTTAAACATAAGAACAATAAATTTGCCTGTGATGCTAAATTATTGGAAGAACAAGCAAAAGCAACCAAAAAGAACAAAAAGCTTAAAAGTCTAGCCTTCGCAGGCATATATGCGGCATCCATGGCTATGAAGGCTAAAATACAGAAATTGAAAGATATAGTCTATAATCAAAATATTACAATTTATGAGAGGGAAAAGGAGAATACAGCTTTACAAAGCCAATTACAGACCTTAACTACCCTTAATCAAATAGTTAATGCCTCACAGGAGGAAAATTGTAAAAATTACAAATTGGCCCAAAAAGACGTAGTACAATATAAAAGCATGCTAACTAAAGCTGAGACTGAACTGGACCATATAACAAGTGTATACAAAGTGCTAGATCGCACACAGGGCACGCAAACAGAGCCACAGTTGCTACAAACAATTTCAATCCTTAAAGGACAGACTATGGCCAGCACATGCGAACATAGTATTGCTACGGCACCTACTTGTGCCTATGAAATTGGGGATACTGAGAAATATGAAGAGTATTGGGGAGAGGAAGATATGGATCCTAATTCTACTTTTCCGGTGGCAATGGGAGAAATCGCAGAGCCACAGGAAAATTGAGAATGCACCATGGTCATAGACCCACCAGACAATGGGGACCAGCTATCCACAAATGAGGAGCATGTCAAGTTCCCCATCATGGTTAGGACCCAGATCTCCTCCTCTACTGAAGGAAATCAAACATTTTTGGGGTTTGATAATGAAGGAAATTAGGTGATTTCCAATGTATATCCAATTCAACCGGTAAAAATCCTTATGAGTGTGGCTGATTTCATTGACAAAATTAAATCTAGGGAACACATGACTTCATATGCAACCATGACAGATATTTTAACTGATTTTTCTTCCCCAAAGAATCTTTTTCAGTACATTGACAATTTACTTAAAGCCACATGCGACAAAGAAAAGCATTTGCGGCTATTGGAGGAACTCCTACGGATCCTAGGAAAAACGGAACTGAAGTGTAATCCCATTAAGGCACAATCGTTGCAGGAATTTGTGTCTTCTCTTGGGATTACAGTGACAGCATACGGTAGTAAGATAGTAACTGAGAAGGTAGAAACCAGTCTACAATTACCTCTGTCAGTAAGTATGCCTACTCTCAGATCTTTCCTAGGAATGGTAAATTATTTGCAGCCTTTCATCCCTGATTGTGCCCAAAAGTCTGCACCACTGTATGATTGGTGGAAAAAGGATACCCAATGGCACTGGACTGAGCAACACACCAATCCAGTGCAGGAGCTTAAAGAAGCTTTAGCGCAAGCGCCAGCATTAGCCAACCCAAAGTACCAACTGCCCTTTCACAGTGAGACTGCCATATCAGAGACAACCATGTCAGCGGTTCTGTCACAGGAAAACCATTGGCCTCGGTTGCTCCATGATCGAGACAAACACACAAATAATTCTTCCACTAGGGCCCCTGGCCTCCTTTACCAAGGAGTACCACAGGAATGTGATATCATACCACAATCAGTTGCGCAACAATTCTTTAGACCTTTGTCAGCAAAGGAAAATGTCCCTGAAAATGCAGTCCAAATTTTCACAGATGGATCATGTTTTTACGTGGAGGGTTCACCACATGCAGGATTTGGAATACACCTTAACAATCCACATACAAAGACCCAAACATCAATCTTTCGGTCATGGCAAGTCAAATCAGCACAATTTGCTGAGCTGGCTTCAATTTCTCATGCCCTAGAACTGATGAAAAGGGACCAAGAAATAGTTTTATACTCAGATTCTGCGTGGGTCTGTAATACTATTACAGAAATTCTGCCCTTCTGGCACGCCCAACAGTACATGTCCTCAGATGGGTCTCCACTTAAACATGCATCCCTGTTGAAATTTATTGTAACATTGGTGCAAAAGTTGCCAGTCAAACCATGGGGGTGCAAAGTAAAAGGTAATTTAGGCACTGCCCCATACTGGGAACAAAATGAGGTAGCGGATTGTTTGGCCAAACAAGGAGCACAGGGGGGAGATCTGGGAAATTCCTTGGAATTTACTGGACTCAGTCTTGTGCCCCAGCGTTTGTGCCCTCACAAAATCCTGCAACTAAAATGTTCTGCTTTCTTCCCTTTTAGAGCCATGAAGTCGATGTGGATTGTGATCCTGATCGGACATACCAAGGGAGAGGAGACTGGAATGCTCATCAGCGTGATCGTTGACCAAGAATCCGGTCTACTACCTAGAGGGGAAATCCATCTTATTGCATGTGTCCCCAAAGACTAACACCCCTGCTCCTACAATTGTGCCCAAAAATACAGTTGCAATCCCCTATTATGAACCAACATCCTTGGGACCACCTAGCAGCCTACATGCTGGGGATTTCAGCCTAGTCACAACTAGGACCTGGGTGGAAATGGGAATAAAAGGTGTTCTCATATTGCAATGTGGGGTACTGATTTTCATGACGGGCATGGAGATATATCTTGGCCGACTTCTAAGTTGGCAGAGGGAGAAACTTAACAATTTAACGGAAATTAGACATAAACAATTACTCACTTAAGTGTGGCCTCGTCTCATCTGTCTCAACTTGCCACAAGGGGTCATCTGTTGCCTTATGAGGAATTTTTATGAATAATTTCCTTGTAAACTGGGAATATCTGTAACATATATGTATATATATATAATTTAGAGTAGGAAATATGTGGGTCTGCAAAGGGTTAAACTTGGCTGACAAGCTGGGCTTGAGGACAATCTAATTACCTGTCCTCTTATTTGAATATGCATGAATGCAGGGTAACAAGAGCTGCAGAGTCTTATGGTCTGACGAGATAACTTAGTAGTCAAACAAGCTAGAAAAGAGAGCACAGCTGAAACTGGTAGTCTATGCGGCACCGCTTTTTATCCTCTAGATAAAGGCGTGTGTATTCTCCCATATTAACACCCATATCCATTTAAGGGGTAATTCTTCCTGGCTAGTTCCATGCATAGCTAAGCGCCCCCTTCAAGGGAAGTTAACGACCTCCGGTTTAATTAATTTATCTTCAAATCCAATTATCACTAAAGAGTGGGCTAGGGTGGGAAATTAATATAACGGCAGGAAGGAGGAGAGAAATAACCGCAACCAATCATAGCCACCCTGGGTTAGTCAATGGGAGAGGGCTCCATAAAAGGACCCCCCATCCAGTAGAGAGAGAGAGATGAGAGAACCTGGGCCCAGGATTCATTATAGGTAATTATTAAGACCATCTCCCAGCACTTACCCCTTATGCTTGCATTTTTCCTATGTTTGTCTGTCTATTTGTAATGTAATGTATATACTTTGTGTTTGAAACTAATATTTACTCCCTTGCCAAAGACTGTAAATGTTTGCAGTGTATTAGATAGACTAATAACCTTAATTCTTTAATAAATGCTTGTTATATTGAAGTTATCAAATCTTGTCAAAAAGAACTCTTATTTAAACCATATCAATAATCATTAAATATTAATTGAATATTAAATATTAAATATTAATATTTAAAAATCAACACACAGACTAGGTTTATATACTTCCTCTGCTGCAGCTCCTGACCTCTGGGATTTCACGACCATATTGCACATATGGAGTCCTATATGTGCCCCTAATGGTCGCAATTTTGCTGTTCACATCTTTGATGGTTGCTGTGGGGATCTGTGTCTTGACAAATTCAAGCAGGCTCTCCAGTGCTGCCTTTCTGGCTACTTTATTATTATTTTTAGATTTTTTGGTTTCCCAGAAAACAGGAAGTTCCTTCCACCTGTCCAGGAACTCCCCCATGAATTCTGGAGTTTTGAAA
Source organism: Rana muscosa (assembly GCA_029206835.1). Lineage (NCBI taxonomy): Eukaryota > Metazoa > Chordata > Amphibia > Anura > Ranidae > Rana > Rana muscosa. The sequence goes on from CM055124.1 coordinate 193,652,865, forward strand.
GCCTGCATGATTTCTGCATGTCAAAAAAAAATATTAGTGTCAGTCAAGACTCTTCTAATAATCTTTATCACCATATATAGGCCACAATCTCATTCACTGATGATTCAAAATTCAGAAAAATTCAGGTTCGTTGCTTACTCCTTCTTCGCACAATGAATGTAGTTACGACACATGCGTAATAGCTTTATATACACTGGGCATGCGTGAAATGCCACACATTTTCCCCGCCCCTGACGTTTGTTCTAGTACTTTCCCCGCCCCTTCTCGCTCGCTCGTCGTAGTGCTACACAACATGGCGGAGACACAGGTGGCTGAGATTACCTCAACAGAGGATGAAAATCAGGAGGAACCAAAGACCCGATCCCAGAGATATAAGGCATCCAACATGACATTCGAGGAAATGGTGCAGATGGTCTCCATTTTGAGGAGGGAGGATTATGATGCCAAGCATGGGCCGTATAAAAAGCCTAATTTTGTCAAGGCCAAAATTATGGGAAAAGTGGTTAAAACTCTTCACCATAAATTCGGGGTGTGCAGAACTAAGGAACAGCTCCGAAAACGGTGGTCTGACCTCAAGTTGCGGGAGCCAGACCAATACAAAAGAATAAAGAAAGTTATCGGAAAAAGTAAGAAATTTTCATGTGTTTTAACTTCTGATTAATATTACTTGCATGTTGCTGCATGTGCTTTTCTTTATTGTTGTCCAGTTAAAGATAGCAACTTTCATGATCGTGGGCACAGTAATTGGTCGTAGTAAACCTCTTTCGTTCACTCACTAATAATACAATGTTTTTGGCTGATACAGGGTTAACTTAAATGTTACCATGCCTATTTTGGTGAGATGATACCGTATTTATCGGCGTATAACTTTAAGAGGGAAGTTTCAGGAAAAAAACTTTCCACCGCCCCCTGCGTATAACACGCAGGCACAGTTTACCCTCTATTTTCAGGGTAAACAAGTGAGTGTTATACGCCAATAAATACAGTATATGTTCCTGTTTTGGTAAGGGATACAATCATGGAGCATCAGCTTGGAACTCTGCCAAAACAGAAAATTGTACCAAACTTCCAAAGAATGTTTCATATTCCTCTTTCAGGCCTCAAATTTTATTTAACTAAAGTATACCTTTTCTTGCAATCTCAATAGGGCTTCAAACAGGTTCTAGACGTGAGCCTAGGAACCCCACACCTCCAACAAGAGACCCACAACCACATGATGTAGAGGAAGGAGAAGTGGAGGAAGTGGAAACTGGCACCACAACAGGTCAGTGTCATACACCACAGATTCAGGTAATAGATGTAGGCCTGCATATTTATGATACATGGTGTTTTTTAAAATTCTAGGTGCTGTTCTGCCTGTGGAGCAAGAAAGTTTCACAAGTCACAGTGCCCAGATCCTGATACAATACCTAATGGTCTGTTGTCGTGACCTTGAAAAAATAAAGGGAGACTTGCTACAGATCAGGCAAAGTACCAAGCGGGTGGAGCAAAGGCTCCAAAATATCATGGATGTGCTTGGGCGGGTTTAAGATTTAAAAAAAAAAAAACGTTTGAATTTCCTTTTGTTTGTAATGGGTTTTTTTTTAACAATTTTAATAATTGTACATGTTGAACTTTAGAAGTTACAGTTTTGAAAATGTTTTTAACCACTTGACAACTGGGCACATAACCCCCTTCCTGCCCAGGCGAAATTTCAGGTTTCAGCGCTGTCACGCTTTGAATGACAATTGCGCGGTCGTGCGACGTGGCTCCCAAACAAAATTGACGTCCTTTTTTTTCCACAAATAGAGCTTTCTTTTGGTGGTATTTGATCATTTCTGCGGTTTTTATTTTTTGCGCTATAAACAAAAAAAGAGCGACAATTTTGAAAAAAACACAATATTTTTTCATTTTTGCTATAATTAATATCCCAATTTTTTTTTTAATAAACTATTTTTTTCCTCAGTTTAGGCTGATACGTATTCTACATATTTTAGGTAAAAAAAAAAAAACGCAATAAGCGTATAGTGATTGGTTTGCGCAAAAGTTATAGCGCCTACAAAATAGGGAATAGAATTATGATTTTTTTTTTATTATTTATTTATTTTTTTACTAGTAATGGCGTCGGTCTGCGTTTTTTTTTTGTGACTGTGACATTATGGCGGACACATCGGACACTTTTGACACATTTTTGGGACCATTCACATTTATACAGCGAATAGTGCTATAAATATGCACTGATTACTGTATAAATGTGACTGGCAGTGAAGGGGTTAACCACTAGGGGGCGATCGAGGGGTTAAATGTGTTCCCTGGGAGTGATTGTAACTGTGGGGGGAGGGGACTGACTGGGGGAGGTGACTGATGGTTGTCCCTATGTACAAGGGACACACCATCAGTCTCCTCTCCCTCACAGGACGTGGATCTCTGTGTTTACACACAGAGATCCACGTCCCTGGCTCTGTGACAGCCAATCGCGGGTACCTGGCGGACATCGCGGCCGCCAGGCACGCGCATCGGCACCCGCCTGACACAGCGGGCACAGCTTTTCCCCGATGCGCGCCCGCGGCGGCGCGCATCGCGGAAGTGAATGGGAGGACGTCCATAGACGTCCTATCAGCAATTGGCGACCGCTTTGCGGACGTCTTTTGCAGATAGGCCGGGCGCGAAGTGGTTAAACATGTGTTTTATCAAAAAAAATTAATTTTTAATGAAAAAAATTATTTTGTACTTTATAAAAAAAAAAAAGCGCACATTTATAATGTGCAAATAATAAAAAGCTTTTGTACTCAACAATGTGTGGCTTCTTATATCAATGTTAGCCAAAGTAAGAAAACATATTTTTGGTGTTTACACTGACAATGATGGGTATTTACTAAAGGAAAATACACATGGCACTACAAGTGCACTAGGAGAACCTAGGAGAAAGATAAAAGAAGCGCAAGCAAAAAATATATAAAAGATGTTTTAAGTTGAAAAAATTCCTTTATTCAAATTACATTTTAAGATTCATCAGGCATATCAATGGTCCCCCTACCCAGAAAATATTCAAGACATTGTTGCCGCACATCACGGCCGATTTGGGGGGCCAAGCCTGGACGGCCAGCTTCCAGGGCCAACAAAGGATTTGGGTCCTGTATTGTGGCCTCAGGCCCAACAGAACTCAGATAATTCTGGGAATGTGCCCTTAAGAAATTGTGAAGAACACATGTCATAACCACATGGTTCCATTTGTACTCTGCCAGGTGGATGGAGGTCATGAACAGGCGGAAACGGCTGGCCATGATGCCAAAGGCATTTTCCACCACCCTTCTGGCTCTGGCCAGCATGTAATTAAACACCCTCCTCTCAGGGGTGAGGCTCCTTTAAAGGAAATGGCCTCATAAGATGGGGACCCAGGGCAAACGCCTAATCCGTGACAAAAACGAATGGGAGTCCCTCCACATTCTCTGCCGCAGGTGGCAATGCCAGCTCATCAGACAGGAGCCGTTGGCCGAACTCAGTCTGTGCAAATACTCTGCCATCAGACATCCGTCCATTTTTCCCCACGTCCACGTATAGAAACTCGTAGTTGGCCGACACCACCGCCATCATGACTATACTGTGAAACCCCTTGTAATTGAAATAATAGGATCCCGAATGGGGTGGTGGCACGACCCGGACGTGCTTGCCGTCGATGGCCCCTCCACAGTTGGGAAAGTTCCATCGCTGGGCAAACTGAGATGCCACATTCTGCCATTCCTGTGGCGTAGAAGGGAACTGTGGAGTTAAACAATAAAAAAAATAATAATACTTTCATACATAAACATTGCAAGCAGATTATACAAAATCATTCTTGGCCAACATCAGTATAAACTTTTTTTTTAGGAGGATTTTAATCAAAAATAATCTCTTTTCAATTATCAGATTATCACTGTCACTTATCAGATTCATCACCCCCTCTGATGGGCCATTTAATTAATTTTATGGGGGGGGGGTTGTAGATGAGTTAGGGACCTCACAAATCAAGGCTGTAGCACTCTGTCTGAATTTTAACAAAAAAGAAAAATCATCACAAATTTTTAGAGGGCGTTTAGGGTAAAGCACTACAATGGAGCAGACAAAATACATTGGGAAGTGACTAGGCTAGGTGTGTTTGGGCCCAGGATAGCATTCTGGAGAGGTTAGTTAGGGGAAATGTGCATGTAGGCCAAAAAAGGAGCATTAAAAGCTTACAGCATGCATGGGGACAAAGGGGACATTCACAGCATATTACAATCATGGTAATTAGGGACTGATGAAAGAAATAAAATACGTTAGTAAGAATAGAATGTGATGTTAAAGGAGAAAATGTACCTTAACCACTTGACCACTGGGCACTTAAACCCCCTTAATAACCAGACCAATTTTCAGCTTTCGGTGCTCTCACATTTTGAATGACAATTACTCAGTCATACAACACTGTACCCATATGAATTTTTTGTCCTTTTTTTCACACAAATAGAGCTTTCTTTTGGTGGTATTTAATCACTGTTGGGTTTTTTTTTTTTTTGCGCTATAAGAGAAAAAAGACTGAAAATTCTGTAAAAAAATGATTTTTTTTTAGTTTCTGTTATAAAATTTTGCAAATTACTATTTTTTCTTCATAAATTTTGGCCAAAATTTATACTGCTACATATCTTTGGTAAAAATAGGTACAAATTGGTGGATATTATTTGGTCTTTGTGAAAGTTATAGAGTCCACAAGCTATGGTGCCAATATCTGAAAATTGATCACACCTGAAGTACTGACGGCCGATCTCATTTCTTGAGACCCTAACATGCCAGAAAAGTACAAATACCCGCCAAATGACCCCTTTTTTGAAAGAAGACATTCCAAGGTATTCAGAAAGAGGCATTGTGAGTTTTTTTGAAGTTGTCATTTTTTCCCACAATTCTTTGCAAAATCAAGATTTTTTTTTCTCTTTTTTTTTTTTCACAAAATTGTCATATTAGCAGGTTATTTCTCACACACAGCATATGCATTCCACAAATTACACCCCAAAACACATTCTGCTATTCCTCACGAGTATGGCGATACCACATGTGTGAGACTTTTACACAGCGTGGCCACATACAGAGGCCCAACATGCAGGGAGCACCTTCAGGCGTTCTGGAGCACCCAGGCCAATTCTGACATTTCTCTCCTACATGTAAAAATCATCATTTGTTTGCTAGAAAATTACATAGAACCCCAAAACATTATATATGTTTTTTTAGCAAAGACCTTAGAGAATATAATGGTGGTTGTTGCAACTTTTTATCTCGCACGATATTTGCGCAGCAATTTTTTTAACGCCTTTTTTACAGAAAAAAAATGTTTTGTGCTTAAAAAAAAAAAAACAGTAAAGTTGACCCAATGTTTTTGCATAATGTGAAAGATGAAGTTACGCCGAGTAAATAGATACCTAACATGTCACCCTTAAAAATTGCACACACTCGTGGAATGGCGCCAAACTTCGCTACTTAAAAAATCCCCATAGGCGACGCTTTAAATATTTTTACTGGTTACATGTTTTGAGTTACAGAGGAGGTCTAGGGCCAAAATGATTGCTCTCGCTCTAACGTTTGCAGAGATACCTCACATGTGTGGTTTGAAAACCGTTTTCATATGTGGGCGGGACTTACGTATGCGTTCGCTTCTGTATGCGATTTTACGGGAACAGGGGCGCTTTAAAAAAAAAAATATTTTTATTGTTCATTTTACTTTATTTATTTTAGTTTGACATGTTTTTCCGCCCCCAAATTTTTTTTGATCACTTTTATACCTATTACAAGGAACGTAAACATCCCTTGTAATAGGAATATGGCATGACAGGTCCTCTTTACAGTGAGATATGGGGTCAATAAGACCCCACATCTCACCTCTAGGCTGGGAAGCCTGAAAAAAACCCCAAAAAAAAACAACAATCCTGGCTTTGATCATAGCGGTGAGTCGGTAGAAGCACCGGAGGGCGGCGGGGGGGGGACATCCCCTCTCGCCTCCCGTAAGAATGATCAAGCAGCGGAACAGCCGCTATGATTGTTCTTATGGTGTAGGGAATCGCCGGCTGAAAAAGCTAATATCTGAATGATGCCTGTAGCTGCTCCCATCATTCAGATATCCCCGCACAAAGTCAAGGACGTCATATGACTGCCAGCGGGCGGGAAGTGGTTATTGCAGAGCCGGGCATTGCGGAGTATTGCCGGGCATTGCGGAGTATTGCGGAGTATTGCGGACTATGGCAGGGTATTGCGGAGTATGGCAGGGTATTGCACGGGGTATTGCACAGGGGGTATTGCACAGGGTATTGCAGAGTATTGCAGAGTATTGTGCAGGGTATTGCAGAGTATTGTGCAGGGTATTGCAGAGTATTTTGCAGAGTATTGCGCAGGGTATTGCAGAGTATTGTGCAGGGTATTGCAGAGTATTTTGCAGGGTATTGCAGAGTATTGCGCAGGGTATTGCAGGGTATTGCAGAGTATTTTGCAGAGTATTTTGCAGGGTATTGCAGAGTATTGCGCAGGGTATTGCAGAGTATTTTGCAGGGTATTGCAGAGTATTGCGCAGGGTATTGCAGAGTATTGCGCAGGGTATTGCAGAGTATTGCACCTGGTATTGCAGAGTATTGCACCAGGGTATTGCAGAGTATTGCACCAGGGTATTGCAGAGTATTTTGCAGAGTATTGCGCAGGGTATTTTGCAGAGTATTGCGCAGGGTATTTTGCAGAGTATTGGCAGGGTATTGCACCAGGGATGGCTGAGCAGGGATGGATGGATGGCTGGATCTGTGACTGCAATTGTCACAGATCCAGCCCACAGAGCTGCTGCCTTGATCTGCTCCCTCCCCCTCTCCTCTCACACTGTACCGATCGGTATAGAGAGGGGAGAGAGGAACCGGCGTCATCACATGACGCCGGTCTGTTTACAAGTGATCGCTCCGTCATTTGACGGAACGATCACGTGGTAAACGGTCGCTATCAGCGGCAATTTACCGCGATTCGTGATGCGCCGGGTCCTCTGGACCCGGCGGTCACGGAGTTTCCCGTGTGCGCGCCCCAGGGGGCGCGCGGGAGCGCGATTCTGGGAGGACGTTATATAACGTCCTCCCAGAGTTAAGCAACCACCTTGTCGACGTTATTTGTCGGCAGGTGGTTGCCAAGTGGTTAATATAGTCCTTCTGCAAAACTTGAATGATAGCAGAACAGGTGTCTGGTATAATGATCCTCAGAGCCTGGGGAGAGATGCCTGTTGAGAACTTGAGGTTCTGCTCAGCAGTGATGGCTTCCTGCATAACAGTGTCCGGCCTGGTGATATAGGGGGACACCAAAGCCAACAGATGCTGAAAAACGGGGTCCGACATCCTGAGAAAATTCCTGTAGTCCTCAGGATTATTCTCCTGGATCTCCCGCAACAAAGGCATGTGACAGAATTGGTCCCGCTGGAGCAATCAATTCTTGGTCCATGAACTCCTCCTCACCCTGTTCATGGACTGGAGTTGGGATAAAGCAAGAACCCCAAACCCCAACCTCAGCACAAACTCTACGACGAGTACGTAGCCGCAACATGGCTAGAAAACGGTCGGCTGGTCAGAACGAACTAAAAGAACGCAATGAAGAACAGCAAGGCCTATGAAGAACGACCTGAAAAACAGTAACGAGTGGACAAGAACGCACTAAATAAACAGATACGAACTGACTACAAGCACTGAAAGACAGATACGAACCCACAAGCACAAACTGAACTCCAGAAAACTATCTTAAAAGCACGAAGACTGAAAAGCGCGAATCGTCTCTCACCAAACTTTTACTAACACGCGGTAACACGAAATTAGCAAAAGCAGCCCAAAGGGTGGCGCCATTCGAACGGAACTTCCCCTTTATAGTGCCGTCGTACGTGTTGTCGTACGTGTTGTACGTCACGGCGCTTTGATCAAGCATTTTTTTCCCTTAAGGTGTGTATGCAAGGCAGGCTTGAGAGGAAATATGAAAAATCACGCCAAAAAAAAACGTTGTTTTTTTCCATGACATGAATAACGGTCGTGTGTACGCGGCATAAGACTTACCTATAGGCAGTGTAAATATCTCCTAAACGTTGGGTGCAAAGTTTAGGAGATATTTACATTACATGCAGCCAGTGACATCACTGGCACATGAGCTCTGAAGGAACAGCCACTCGTTTCGTTCCTTTCGAGCCCTGTGCCGTGAAGTGCGGGAGTGACGTCATCGCGGCTCCGGCCAGTCACAGAGCCGGAGCCTGCAAACCTGGAAGTAAGGCAGGTGAAGATGGAAGTGGCTGCAGCACTGACATCACAGCAGTGGAACAGCTTTGTTTTAAGGTAAGTTTCACATAATGTGCTAGTATGGGATGCATACCAGCACATTATAACTTTACCTTGCAGGAAGAAAAAATAAAATGTCCAGCGGTATACAACCCCTTTAAAAACCCATTGAGGTCTGAGGGATAAAATATATTAGGAGAGACTTCAGGAACTTAATATGTACAGTCTTAAAGTGGTTGTAAACCCACTTTAAAAAAAAAAATCTAACACCTGCAAGACAAAGGCATAATGAGCTAGCATAGCATACCAAGGGAAGCCCAGGCACTAGGGAAAACGGCACTGCACATAGTGATTAGAATGTTTCCCAGGCACACCTGGCACACCCTCCTGTGCACGCCTATGGTCAGACCAAAATGAGGGACAAAAGAAGAGGAAAGAGGGACAGAGGGACTTTGTTCCAAATCAGGGACAGTCCCTCCAAATCAGGGTCAGTTGGGAGCTATGTAACTATGCATGGCACTGTACAGAACCACACCAATTTGTACACTTCAAATGAAGTTGAGTCAAAGTTTGAAATGCACATCACATTGTCCCAAATGCTGGTTCACTGCAGCTAGAACTGACAGCTGTTGCACACTAAACCACAGTGGGTCAGTGTGTTGCAGCTGTCCGTTGCTGTGTGAATGGCCACTAAAAGATTCCTTGATCCATACTACACATACATTGTGGACAACAGTTTTCTTCCCAGCTCCTTTGTTTAATAAATCAAAAAATGTCAGGCAGGAGGAAGCCGCACACTGAGTGAATTTGGATTGTTTCCTTGGGAACCAGAAAAAAATAGTACAGTACCTGGCAGTGGTGGCTGGTGCTCCAAATTTTTTTGGGGGGGTGCAAACAAACTGAATAAAAATCTGAAAAAATCCCCATCAATTGCAGCCTCACTGTGCCCATCAATTGCAGCCACTGTGCCATCAAACGCAGCCACTGTGCCAATCAAACACAGCCACTGTGCCCATCAAACACAGCCACTGTGCCCATCAAACGCAGCCACTGTGCCCATCAAACGCAGCCACTGTGTCCAACAAACGCCGCCCCTGTGTCCAATAAATGCCGCCACTGTGCCCATTAATTGCAGCCACTGTGCCCATTAATTGCAGCCACTGTGCCCCATCAAATGCTGCAACTGTGCCCCATCAAATGCTGCCACTGTGCCCCATCAAATGCTGCCACTGTGCCCCATCAAATGCCACCACTGTGCCCATCAAATGCCGCCACTGTGACCTCCCCCCGCCCACTCGCCATCTGCCCGGCAGTTACCATCTCAGTGGCAGGTCAGGCAGTGGGTGATGGCGGCGAGCTGGCGGACCTTGCAGTGGGTCAGGCAGTGGCTCCTGTGTCCTCCATGCGTCTCCTCCCCTCCTCCTGATAGGTGCCCAACCACAGCGCCTGTCCTTTCAGCCAATCAGGTGACGGGTATCAGACCCATGCTACCTGATTGGTGGAGAGGCAGTTTAGTGTTAGAAAAGCGAATATATATTTGCTTTTCTAACGCACCTGGGTGGACTGCAAGCGCAATTCTTTGCGCTCGCAGTTCACCTTTTTTGAAGCATATAAAAAAATAAATCGCAATAAGCGTATATTGATTGGTTTGCGCAAAAGTTATAGCGTCTACAATATAGGGGATAGATTTATAGCATTTTTATTATTAGAATTTTTTTACTAGTAATGGTGGCGATATGCGATTTTTATCGTGACTGCGATATTGCGGCGGACATATCGGACACTTTTGACACTATTTTGGGACCATTCACATTTATACAGCGATCCGTGCTATAAAAAGGCATTGATTACTGTATAATTGTGACTGGCAGGGAAGGGGTTAACACTAGGGGGCGATCAAGGGGTTAAATATGTTCCCTAGGGAGTGAATCTAACTGTAGGGGGAGGGGACTCACAAGGGGCGGAGACCGATCGGTGTTCCTCTGTACAAGGGACACACCATCGGTCTCCTCTCCCTGACAGGACGTGGATCTGTGTGAGAAGGTGAGTAAAAACTGCTTGGGAGGGAAGAGGCAATTTAATGACCTTTTGCATTGCAAAGCAAAGGTTTACTTTTAAAGCCGAATCCCAGGTATGAATATTGTATACGTGTTCCGTACCTGGCCAATCCCTGTGGAAGCTGGAAATCCTTGTAGTAGGCACTGCTATTACAGTAGTCTCCACTAGCTTTCAGGTCCTATAAAGAGCAGCTGCCCTGCTACTTAGTGAATTCCTACATGCACAAAATATAACCGGATAATAAAATGTATAGGTCATACCACCCGTGATTGTTGATCCAGGGATGATGAGGTGGTAAAACTTACCTAGGTGCCCAACAATATAGCAGAGGAAAGTGAGGAAAAGTCTTAAAGCGGAGTTCCACCCACATTTGAAACTTTTCGTTACTGCTGCACGATTTATCTTTTTTTTCCAGAAATATATGTACCTTATATCGCCGGGCAATGCTCTGCTTCCACTATTCCTCACCCCAGTGAGGTACATCATTTCCAGCCGGCGGCCGCGCATTGGCTCCTGGGATATGATTTTCATCAATCCCAGGAGCCCATGGGTATCCTTGTCCTGCAGGAAAACGGTATTCGTGCGTTGCGCTTTCTACGATACGTGCATGCACGAGTGCCTTATCCCGGAAGATGAAACGAGTGGGCTTCAGATGCCCACACTTAATATGGAAGCAGGCTCACAGGGAAGACCAAAGCAAGTTTTTTAACCAGAAAAAGACTACTAAAACATACATTTATTACTCATACCAATTTATATATGTGTAGGTGGTGCGACCATCACATGGGTGTTTTAAAAAAAAAATTGCTGGAACTTCGCTTTAAGAGCAATGAGGCAGGATGTCATCCAGCAGGGACAGCTTGCAGAGCATTAAAGGGAGCACTGAATGGCACATAATCCCTAGGTCAGCTCCACGGGGGCACACAAGAGTTCAGCAGTCTTGTTCTTTTCTCATGCATGTGCTACAGATAGCACTATAGTTGTTGGCAGCCTCTGCCTGCAGCATTTTAAAGTGGTTCTAAAGGCTAAAGTTTCTTCTTTTTGTTTTTTTTATGTTAATGCGTTCTCTGCATTAAGGTAAAAAAACTTCTGTGTACAGCTGTCAGTCACAGCCAGTGAGCAGAGAGCAGGAGCAGAACTGAGGCACGATCTGTTTGTCAAAGAATACACAGGGCGCGGCTCAGGATCGAGCCTGCACAAGTACCTCCATAGCAAGCCGCTTGCTTTTAAAGCACTCGGCAGGGGGAGGAGCCGAGTACCTCAGAAAAAGAAGGTCGGGGCTGTTTTGTACAAAAACCATTGCACAGAGCGAAAAGTATATGTTTGTTATTTAAAAAAAAAAAAATGTAATTCAAACCTTTACAATCACTTTAACTGTGGTGAATCTAGCAGTCATTTTGGTACTACATACGTGGGAATAGGCATGACGTCTCACAACAAAGCTCTATGGCAACAGCACATGAATGATACTGATACAGGTCGGCAGCCAAAGGCCCACAGCCCTTCTCTTTCGCTCTGCTCCATTTCCACCTCTTCCACCACTCCAAGGGAATATCCCACTGCATCCACTGCTACATCTGAAGCCCAATGTGACAAGGGTGCAAACCCAGGGGTTTGAGATAGTTTACAGTTATCAAGCAGTGAGGAGGGTCGGCATGGGACCATGCTTAGTAGAGCCAAGAGGCTTCTTACCCAACCCTGCTGTTTCTACTTACATCCTTGAGTAGATGTCGCTTATCCAGCTGCTGGAGTGAAAGACAAAGCATGCACCAAGTCTTTCCCATGCCCAGTTTTTCAATGCCAGCTTGGCAAAATTCCCATTCCAGGTAGTGGTATTCACAGCCCGTGTTGTACCACAGTGGCATGTCCCCAGCTGCCATTTATTAGTCAGGTTATCAGGGAGACTAGTGGGACTCCTTAACCACTTCCATACAGGGCTTTTTATACCACTTCCATACCGGGCCTATTCTGGCACTTCTCTCCTACATGTACAAATCATCATTCTTTTGCTAGAAAATTACTCAGAACCCCCAAACATTATATATGTTTCTTTAGCGGACACCCTAGGGAATACAATGAGGGTCATTGCAACTTTTTATCTTGCACGGTATTTGCGCAATAATTTTTCAAACGCCTTTTTTTGGGGAGAAAAATGGTTTCATGAATTAAAAAACAACAAAACAGTAAAGTTAGCCCAATTTTTTTGTAAAATATGAAAGCTTATGTTATGCCGAGTAAAAAGATACCTAACATGTCACGCTTTAAAATTGCGCACACTCATGGAATGGCGCCAAACTTCGGTACTTAAAAATCTCCATAGGCGACGCTTTGAAAATTTTTACTGGTTACCAGGTTAGAGTTACAGAGGAGGTCTAGTGCTAGAATTGTTGCACGTGCTCTAACGCACGTGGTGATACCTCACATATGTGGTTTGAACGGCGTTTACATATGCGGGTGGGACTTACGTGTGTGTTCGCTTCTAAGCGCGAGCTATTGGGGACGGGCGTTTTAAAAATATATATATATATATATTTTTTTATATTTTACTTATTTTTATTTATTTTTTTACTTTTTTTTACACTTTTTTTTTTTTTTGATCACTTTTATTCCTATTACAAGGAATGTAAACATCCCTTGTAATAGGAATGTGTGTGACAGGTCCTCTTTATGGAGAGATGCGGGGTCAATAAGACCCCACATCTCTCCTCCAGGCTGGAAAGCATGAGATCGTGAATTTTTTTTCACTGATCTCATACTTACAGCGGCTTTGTTTACATTTCAGGACTCGGGCGTGATGTCATCACATCGTGCCCGGGCCTCCGACGGTCATAGAGATGACTGGTGACCATCTGGTCACCAGTCATCTCTATGCTCGTCACGTGACCCACCACCGGCGCCGACGATTCTCTCCGGGTCCCCGATGGCACGGGAGAGCCCGGAGAAGCACCTCCGCCTATAAGAAAGATCAAGCGGTGGAACCGCCGCTATGATCGTTCTTATGGTGCGCAGGATTGCCGGCTGAAAAAAAGGATATCTGAATGATGCCTCTAGCTGCAGGCATCATTCAGATACCTCCCCTCAAACCCAGGACGTCATATGACGCCCACCCGGAGGGAGAGAGGGTTCCCGCCGGCGTCATTTTCCAATGGCCCAGTATCGAAGGGGTTAATGGCAAGATATAATAAGGAATTTGGTAAAAAAGAGTGCAGTCATTTGGAAATCAATTCAATAGTTCACAACCTGAAAAAAAAACAAAAAAACATTACAGTAGAAAATAAATCCTCTCTGTTTTGGCATATACCGTATATAGTCGAGTATAAGCCGAGTTTTTAAGCACAATTTTTTGTGCTGAAAATGCCCCCCTCGGCTTATACTCGAGTCGCCTTTTTGCGCCTGATCTCCCGGACTTTGGAGAGCCCTTACCGGCCGGCCGTAGGTCCCCTAGACCCCAAACGAGGCACACATATAGCCCCTCTCTTCCTCTATAAGTGTGCAAAGTTTCTTGTCCAGGGGACCTACGGCCAGGGAGCACTGATTTTTCAAAACCGGGCACCCCTTCCATAGACTCTCATGTTAAACGGTAATTTCTCTGGTGACTTTGGGGACCCAGTACCGGCCGGTCGTAGGTCCCCTGGACACCAAACTTAGCACACATATAGCCCCACTCTTCGGCCTCGTACACACGACCGAGTTTCTCGGCAGGAACCAGCAAGAAACTTGCTGGCAGAGATGTCTTGCCGAGAAATTTGTTTATGTGTATGGTTTCTCGTTGAGAAAACCGACAAGTAACCTCGACGAGAAAATAGAGAACCTGCTCTCTATTTTCTCGTTGAGATTCTCGTCGGCATGTTTCTCGACGAGAAAAGTGAGTGTGTGTACACTTACCTGTCCTCCCGGAAGCCCGCGCATGTTCGAAATGAATTTGACGCATGCGCGGTAGCTTCCTAGGCATAGATAGGGTATGCCAAGATGGCGGCGACGGCATAGAATGTGACGAGCACATGCTCGTCATAGTCGATGACGTCACCGCGTACGCTCCATTCAAAGAACCGCGGGTTCTTTGAATCGAGCGTGTGTACACTCGGCCGGGACAATTTTCTTGTCCAAGAATCTCGTCGAAAAAAACAACATGTTTTTTTCGACGAGAATCTCGGCCGTGTGTACGAGGCCTTCCTCTATAAGTTTGCAAAGTTTCTTGTCCGGGGGACTTATGGCCGGGGAGCACCGATTTTTCAAAGCCGGGCACCCCTTCCATAGACTCCAATGTTAAACGTCAGTCTAGTCATGGACACAGTGAGGCATGGACACAGTGAGGCATGGACACAATGAGGCACACCCTAGGCTTATACTCGAGTCAATAAGCTTTCCCAGTTTTTGTGGTAAAATTAGGTGCCTCGGGTTATATTCGGGTCGGCTTATACTCGAGTATATACGGTAAGCTCATTTGAAACCTATGTAAAAGAAATAATGAACCCACTTGGGTTGAGAATACAAATCTTTCCTACAATAGACAACCTAGATGCAGGATTCAAAAAGGAGAGGGAAAAAAATCTACAGCAATGTTTACAAAACATGATGCTGTTACTAATCCCTGAATATAAAAAAGAAACGCATGGCTTTATTAGACAAAGAGGTAGATAAGTTGTATACACAGGCTGTACGTTTCAATGCACAAACTATGTATGCACAAGTAGAAAACAACTTGAAAATACATCTTAAAAAATATAATAAAGAGATTTTGGTGAAAAAAAAAAGAGTCTAAATATTGGAGGGATAAGATGGCTTTCCAGGAAAAGCGTGCTTATAGATGTAAGCAAGCTCAATTTTGACCCAAGATATGGAAACAAACTCATTAGTAATCAAGACTCAGATGCTTTATTTTTTTCATCTAACTCTTCTATATCTTCCTCCTCACAGATTAATTCTAGATGCAGAAATTCACGCACATCCAAAAAACGTTTCCTAAGTGGTGGTTTGCACTCTCAATGTTCCAAAAAACACACTATGGATTCTACTTTTTCTCCCATGCAGGGAGCTTCCCCTGCTGGTCACTCCTCTTCTTTAAACACAGGTAACTAACGAGGTGACTCAATCCCTATGGGACCTATTGCACATGGTGTTGGGTCTTCTTCCAATTCTACTACCACTTGTCATGAATGTCATGTCTACCTCAAGGCAGGTTGTCAGACAAGCTGGCTAGCTACTGTGTGCTTCTCCTATAGTAGCCCCCTTTTCCCATAAGGCAGGCAGGCCTACTGTTACTTGGTTTCTCCCAGGACTTATACACAATGCTATAGTGCCTGGCCACCCCACCAGTGCAGACACGAACAGAGCAAACAACAGACTACTTGCAGTTTAGCAGACAGATAGTGTGGTTCTAAGACAGTTACAGGTAATAAGGCAGGCTGAGTTCAGGAAATAGTCCAATATCCGATCCAATGACAGTCTAGGTAAAAGACAGGCTGAGTTCAGGGAATAGTCCAATATCCGATCCAATGACAGTCTAGGTAAAAGACAGGCTGAGTTCAGGGAAAAGTCCAATATCCGATCCAATGACAGTCTAGGTAAAAGACAGCCTGAGTTCAGGGAATAGTCCAATATCTGATCCAATGACAGTCTAGGTAAAAGATAGTCTGAGTTCAGGGAATAGTCCAATATCCGATCCGGGTCAAACAGGGAAATCCGACATGAAAAGCAAGGCAGACAAATGGGAGGCTTGATTAAGAACAATGCGGGTAACTGTCTCTATTACAAGCAAAGGATAGAGTGTTTGGTTTGCTTATATCAGGTGACTGATCAGATCAATCACCTTCCAGGTGAACACAGACAGGGGAAAAGCAACAGCCAACACCCGGGTGCTGGAATGAGGAACAGGAGCACTAATTGATTATGACACCACTGTGACCTCTTCTGTAAATCCTATGTCTTCCATCACACCCACAGGGATTTTTTTGGTTCCACAAACACAAGCACTAACAAACAGGACATTAGAGAAGAACACATAACCTCAATTCCAAAACCAAATGAGACTAAATTTATTGTAGTAAACCTCTCCAAACACAAATTATCTGAATATGAAATTCAGATTTTACAAAAAGGTTTAAGCTTCTGTCCTAGGGAAGACCGAGATAAATTTTAGGCAATCAAAGATATTCAACTTTTTGCATGCAAACTTCTACTCAAAAGCCTATGCAGTAAAAAAAAATGTCAGGCAATGACAATAGATGTGATTCCAAGGCACAAATAGCCTTGGAAGATCTTATATCTCTTTTGGAGGACAATGATCCAACAGATTTTGTTGATCAGCTGGACATTTCTCAACTCTTACAAAAAATTTAAGAAATTGACACAGACACATCATTACAGTCATCTACATTAAATAAGAAGTCAGACAAATTTCCCTTTCTAAACCTTATTTCCATCCGCGGTTTTAGCATTTGTGCACTACCGTGCAGAATTCTGTCATTTTGCATTAGCACTTTGGAGCATTGATTGGCACTTTATTTATATATATTTTTCTTACTGGACCCTTGCAATTTGAAGCATTGATTGGCAGTGGCACTATATACAGGTATTTATATTTTTTAGACATATGCACTTTTTCACTGCACTGGATTTTATTGAGCTTTCAGATACACTGTATATTGTTTATTTATGATTTTTCTCACCAGATGTAGTTTGTATGTTTTGCTTTTAGCGCGAAAACATTCCTTTATATATTATTCCAACGTTGCTGCCTTTGTTAATTTAACCTCTAGAGACATTCAAACACTGTCGATTCAACATAACCATCAGAATTGAATCCACCATGAAAAAGAGGCTTTGGATAATTTAGCCAAAAATGATGAAATAACTATAAAACTGTCCGATAAGGGTGGCAACGTTGTAATTATAGGCAATTTACATTATATTGACACATGTAAACATTTAAAAAAAAAACAGGACTGGTACTGCCCAATTCCATATTCAGTTATTAACAAGTTCAATGAACAGTTCTATAAACTAGTGGACACGACATACTTAGAAGGCATAATTCCAAAAAATACTTGGGAGTACATAAAAACCAGACATCCTAAATTCCCTACCTTTTTTGTCCTTCCAAAATGACATAACAAAGAAAAAAATCCACCCGGCAGACCAATTATTTCCAGTACCAGAAAATCGTAGCCGTTTCACAGACGAACATTAATGTCCACATGTATTCATCCTCCCATCTTACATTTGCGACACCATACATCTACTGCAGAACATTGACAATTTGTGTGTGTCTGAGGATGTAACCTTAGTAGTGTAGCACCCTCCTAGGTAGGTGCTAGAGTGAGTGTATATAGTTTTTGGTTTCGCTGCTTAACAAGGAGATAGCTAGGCATAATTACTATGTGGGATGTCCCAAAGCAATGCCATCTGAGGGGAGGGAGACACAATAAAGGCAGGCCGCCATCAGACGCGAGGACCTATACTGCTGCCTGCAGCACACTGCGCCCAAAGGCGGCACTCTCTTGCCATCTTACATCCACCTGATAGAATTTTGTGAACTTATGCACTGATAACCAAGTTGCGGCCTGGCAAATCTGAGTCATAGAAGCCTGGTGATGCACTGCCCAAAAAGCGCTGACTGCTCTGGTAGAGTGTGCTTTAACTTGAAAAGGTGAAACCTTCCTTTTCAGGCCATAAGCCTGAATAACAAACTGACAAATCCACTTTGAAATAGTCGATTTTGACGATGCCTGCCCTTTCCTGGGGCAATCTGGCAGCACAAACAAAACATCAGTTTTCCGTATCTGAGCTGTCGCCTTTAGATAGGCTTTTACTGCTCTCACTACATCGAGAGAGTGTAACAATTTTTCTTCCGCAGAACGAGGTTCTGGAAAAAAGGAAGGCAGGGCAACATCTTGATTCAGATGAAAACCTGACACTACCTTAGGCAGAAAGGTTGGGTATGGACACAACACCACCTTATCCTTATGAACAACTAGGTATGGCTCTTTACAAGAAAAATCTGTCAATTCTGATACCCTTCTTGCGGAAGTTACCGCAATTAAGAACACTAATTTCCTTGTCAAAAGAACCAAGGAAATATCGCACATCGGCTCAAAAGGCTGTCTTTGTAAAACTGACAGAACCAGATTCAAAACCCATGGGCACAAGGGTGTCCTAACCGGCAGAGCCATATGTGTTACCCCTTGTTTAAAGGGCAGTTTAATACAGCTAATACAATACAATACATGAATACAACAAAAGAACCAATCACAGACATGTATACATTCAAATAGACTAGCAGTGACGTGCACTGCTTCCAATGACGGGAACCATATGAAAACTATGGCTCAATGGGCCACAATTGTCGTATAGTTATGCTATAGTTCTCGTGGACGCAGATCTGTCCGCTTGGAGTCATTTAATGCCAACGCCAAGAAGTGGCCAGTCCCTTGGTGAGGCATAAAACAAACATCCCTAAAAGAGCAAACATCGCTGTGTCCACAGGAAGATTTTCACGCCACCGGTCTTCCACCAATGTCTGTATGTGCTAATACACTCACATGAGCGTATTACAGCAAAACCGACACTGGGGGACATCTGACAACATACATTAATAACATTTTCCACAACAGTGGTGATTGATATAGGCCAATCACCGTGGCATTGTCGGATTGTATCCTGATGGGACAACCTCGCAACCTGAACGTCCAGGCTATTAGAGCTAGACATGCCGCCCGAATCTCTAGGATGTTGATGGGCAAGGTCTTCTCGGACTCTGACCTCTTCCCTTGGACAGTGGTTTCTTCCAGGACTGCACCCCAGTCCAAGAGGCTGGCATCCGTTGTTACTACCTTCCAGGTAACTGGCATGAAGGATCTCCCTTTCTGCAAATTTTTGGTTATCAACCACCAATTGAGACTTTGGCACACCCTTGGGGCCAGACACATTGGGTAATCCAAGGCTTGGGTCTATTTGTTCCAGGAAGACAGAATACTGTTCTGCAACAGTCTTGAATGAAACTGGGCATAGGGAACCGCTTTTAATGAAGCCACTATCTTCCCTAGCAACCTCATGTAAAGGCGAATGGAATGACAACGCATCTTTATGTGACCATGTATTTTTAAGCAATCCTGTCACCTTTTGCAATCATGCATCTTCATGTGATCAACAATAAACATGTTTTGTTTTTTGTCTTTCCTTCCTTGTTATCTATCTCAGTGCATAAGCAGCCATCTTATTTTCAGAACAAGGCTTGGCTACTTGGCTTGCTATAAAGGCAGTCATTTTTTACTTTTAGAAGGAGGCTTGGCTATCTATTTCGACATAACAGTGGCCATCTTGTTTTCATAGCAAGGCTTGGCTATTTGGCTTGCTTTTATGGTGGCCATTATTTACTCTCAGAATGAGGCTATGCCATCTATTCTGACATAACGGGGGCCATATTGATTGGCAAGCCTGATTGGATTAGTGGGGACAGCTGTGCTCTTTCTGCTCCGAACAATATATATCTGCGTTGTGACGGATATGGACTCCATGCCCCGATGACGTCACCCCTGACAAAACATGTAGAGCGAAGTCCATGTCTGATGTGACCACGCAAGCCGAATCTGTTGACTAGCAAAACAGTTCCCGGAACGTTTGACTTTCATATGCTGGCTTTTATGTTGATTTCTGTAAGTTCTTAGCATCACTTTGTATTAATAAACATCATACAGTTTTACACTATGTGGGCAATTTCTTACTTTCTCATGGGTTGTGAATTGGAGCGATTTACACTGTCAGCCATGACGCCATCCTCTTCAGCCTGAAGCTGGGGGAATTGCTCTGATCGTTGGTTTACCATCCACTGCATGTCTTGACTCTTATAATTTAGTCTAGTGATCTGGCAAGCAAGCAGTTTGTATAATCCACGGTGGAAGTGCACTCGGGTGAAGTTTTATACAGCTCCAGCTACAGCTGAAGTCTATTCACTAATTTGGACACTCAGCAAGAGACTTTTTGCTTATTATCACTATTGCAATTTTTTGGGGCATCACATGAACTGTTTTATATAGATTTTTTATTTGTTTCACTTCTTGATTATTTAGTGTGGCAACTTATGTTTTATAGATTATTTACTATTACTTTAAGTGGATATATCTTTAAATCCATCAATAAATCGGAAGGTAATGATTTGCTTCTTTAGCTTTTTGAAGAACTTACTTTTCTTTTGTGGAGTGGCCACTGTATCTTCCTAGGACAATGCTTATCATTTAATATAAGGCTGGACCAGAAAGAAATCAAAGCGACCATCAAGGCTCACTATTAGGGATGAGCCGACCACCCCCCGGTTCGATTCGCACCAGAACATGCGAACAGGCAAAAAATTAGTTTGAACACCGTTAAAGTTTATGGGACACGAACATGAAAAATCAAAAGTGCTCATTTCAAAGGTTACTATGCAAGTTATTGTCATAAAAAATGTTTGGGGACCCGGGTCCTGCCCCAGGGGACTTGTTTCAATGCAAAAAAAGTTTGTCGGGAGCAGTGATTTTAATAATACTTAAAGTGAAACAATAAAAGTGAAATATTCCTTTAAATTTCGTACCTGGGGGGTGTCTAAAGTATGCCTGTAAAGTAGCGCATGTTTCCCGTGTTTAGAACTGTCCCTGCACAAAATGTAATTTTTGAAGGAATAAAAGTCATTTAAAACTACTCGCGGCTGTAATTAATTGTCGGGTCCCGGCAATACAGAGAAAAGTCATTGAAAGTCATTGAAAAATAAAAAATAAAAATGCGTTGGAGTCCCCCAAAATTCCATTAACAGGCCCTTCAGGTCTGGTATGGATATTAAGGGGAACTCCGCGCCAAAAAAAAATGGTGTGGGGTCCCCCCAAAAATCCATACCAGACCCTTATCTGAGTACGCAACCTGGTAGGCTGCAGGAAAAGAGGGGGGGACGAGAGAGCGCCCCCCCCTCCTGAACTGTACCAGGCCACATGCCCTCAACATGGAGAATTTGTCCCCATGTTGATGGGGACAAGGGCCTCATCCCCACAACCCTTGCCCAGTGGTTGTGGGGGTCTGCGGGTGGGGGGCTTATCGGAATCTGGAAACCGCCTTTAACAAAGGGGACCCCCAGATTCCGCCCCCCCCATGTAAATTGGTAAGGGGTACATTGTACCCCTACCATTTCACAAAGAAAGTGTAATTTTTTTTTAAAAACCACACAGACACAGTTGGGATAAGTCCTTTATTAAAAATAAAAAAAACATTACAGTTCAATGTGAACAGAGTCCATTTTCTGACCCTAACTACAACTGAATGGCTGCCCAGGCATATTAAGTGTAATTGTAGGAATTATATTTTTATGTGATTTGTTACAACACTGGGATTTTTAGTGCTCCTTTTACCACTTCATGAATATAGGTATTTTTTGGCAGCGCTACACTATTAGATATTTTGTATCATGGCTGCCCAGGCATATCTCTGCAAGGTGGTAGTCCATCTTGGTGTTTCCCACGCTTGGATGTTCTCCAGAATCCCGGTGCCTCTGACGGAATGCAAGGCCTAGAAGGCCTCCTTCAGAGCATGTATGGTACAGAGCAGGCAAGAACCAAACCAAGCAGCCCTTAGACCCCAGTCTTCCCCCTTTTTATATCACAGGTGGGCAGGCTAGAACGGAAAAAAAAAAACCTAACTACAACTGAATGGCTGACCCTGACTACAACTAAATGGCTGCCCAGGCATATTAAGTGTAAGAGTAGGAATTATATTTTTATGTGATTTTCTATAGCACTTGGATCTTGGGTGCCCCTTTTACCACTTTATAAATATATAGGTATTTTTGTGGCAGCGCTACACTATTTTATATAATATATCATGGCTGCCCAGGCATACCTCTGCAAGGTGGAAGTCCATCTTGGAATTTCCCATGCTTGGATATTCTCCGGAATCCTGGTGCCTCTGACAGAATGCAAGGCACACCTGTCCTCCTTCACAGCATGTACGGTACAGAGCAGGCAAGAACCAGACCAAGGAACTCTTAGAGCCCAGCCTTCCCCCTTTTTGTTTTACAGGTGGGCAGGCTGGAACCAAAAAGCTTGGTAACTGAAGCACACACTCTTATCTCTTTCCTCCCTCAGCCTGGGCCAGCACTTGTTAATACAGCTGGAGGCGACCTGTCTACACATTGCTACAATGCCACCCTGCTATTTCGAATCTGACTGGCAGCTGCACACAACACAGACACTTTGAAATGGGTATTTTTCTGGGGCGTTATTCTGTTAATTAAAAACTCTGTGAAAGTCTGCAGTGACCAAAAAGATAGACCAAAAAGATTTATGTCTAAATCAACGGCTACCCCTTTTTGTTCAGTTTATATGTCTGAAATCTCTTTGTCTTGCCATTTATGGAGCACCCTATGCAGTCTGACTTTTACTGCATCTCAGCATTGCCAGGTTTCATTCAGCGCTCCAGCTCCAGCATCAGGTTCATGCTGAGACTTAGTGAACCAACCCATGGGAGAGGTCAGATGTCTTGCTAAATGGCTTTTGCAACTTAATAGAAAGGACCACAGAGCCAACTAATTAATAGATGATGTGTTATTAAACCACTGGGAGGTGCTGCTGCTCCCTTCCTCTCTCCTGAATCCCAATGTATTCTGTCTGAATGGATAGGGATAGACCTACATGTTTGCCTCCTCCCCCTGTTTCATCTCTTTCTGCTTTTGCTATAAGCAATTACACTCCAGATGCATCATTTCCCACCATGTCTACTGGTTGGAGTCACTGCTAACAAGATGAACACAGAACACTGAGAGCTGCGATATCTGCATTCTCACAGCCTCAACCCAGGAGTTTTTTCTTTCCAGTTTTCCTTTTTATTCTTTTTTATTTTTTTTCGTGGTTTAATTTATTTGTGATCGTGAAGGAGCCATGAGCTTAAGTCATGGATACCGGGCGTCTTGGTGGACGTATGTTCTGCACCAGGTGCCACACACAAATTTCCAATTCGAGGTGGTGGACAGCAACTTTGCACCCCAAGACTGGAACTATCAGCAGGTAAGATAATTATGAAGGTGGCAATTAAAAATTCTAATAATGCAGCAGGTGCATGCAAAGTAATTACTTAGGTTAACATAAGGTCATCGCTGCTGCCTTAATAACATGCTAAGCTCATTTTAAGGAGACTTTTCTGCTGGACGGGGATTGTGAACAAAGAAAACAAAACATCTGGGTGGTCACAAAGCATTGCATGTTAAATAGGGAGAGAATATGAAACATTTTCAGGGGCAAAACCTCAAAACCCAGATATCATTTCCAGGGACATTTGATGCTGAGTTCATTTATTGAATATGATTAAAAGTAGTGTTTTTGGGTAGAGTTTTTCAGTCCTGAAAAGCATAGATGTCTTCTACGACAAGCATTTTCTGGGACACAATCTGGTAATTGTTCCATGTAAATCAGGGACCTAAGCAATTAATGACTGTATTTTAAAATCTTTGTTTGCTACCAGCCACATTCTGTGCTTACCGAATCTACATTATAATATGAGTTTTCAATTGAAAGCAGTATTAAACCCAAAAACAAAAATGTTATATATTACAGTTCGCCGATTCTTAGATTTGATGGCTGCATTCGTTTCCTTTTTTAGGCTTTTTTCCTTTATTTTCACCTGTTGATCTGGCCAGTAAGTCAGTTCTTTTTAAACTTCCCTTAACAGACCAAGCTGTCCAGCAAAAGTGGCAGTTAGAGGTTTGGGACAAACCATTTAACACTGATAGGGGTGCTTACAATGGTTAGCGTTTATAATTTTTGTAAAATATTTATCCCAAAAGGAAAAAAACATGTTGCTTTAACTGTTTAAAGCGGAGGTCCACCCAGAATTTTTTTTAGCACTAAGAATCCTAAAAAAAATTGAAAAAAATTAATAGAAAAAAAAAAAAAATTATACTCACCCGAAATACCCGTTGCTATGCGGAAGTCCCTAATCTGCCTCTTCCTTTGCCTCGGTGGATCTCCTTCCGCTTCCTCTTCTAGTGAATGGGGCGCGCTGCCTTCTGAGAACTGTGTGTAATCCCAGAGAGCAGCCGCCTATTCACAAGTCGGCGCGAGACTCGCGCATGCGCAGTAGGAAACGGGCAGTGAAGCTGTAAGGCTTTACTGCCTGTTTCCCTTAGTGTGGATGGCGGCGCGGGACCTGCATCGATCGAGGGATCGGCATCGGGGGGCCATCAGCGCGGGAGAGTAGGACAGGTAAGTGTCCTTATTAAAAGTCAGCAGCTACAGTGTTTGTAGCTGCTGACTTTTAAAAAAAATAAAAACTGCGGGTGGAGCTCCGCTTGAAAAAGTGTTAGCTAGAGTCAGGCTTGAAAGTCAAGTCCATTTAATTTTGCTAGTGCATATAGCACTACACTCCCCTCAGATTGACAATGCTGCTGTCCAAAGGTGTCTCTGTTGCTCCTCCATAGAGTTGAGCCACCCTACGGCATAAAGGAGTCGATTTACTAAAGGCAAATAGACTGTGCACTTTGCAAATTGCAGTTGCACTCGGTTGCTCCACGGCTTAGTAAATGAGCAGAAGCTCTGCTGACTTCCATCATCCAATCTTGTGCAAGCAAAAAATGCTGTTTTTATTTAATTTTCCTTGCATGTGATTGGGTATTTTTTGCAAAGTGAAGCTTTACCTCATTTACTAAGCTCTGGAGCAACTGCACTTTGCAAAGTGCACAGCAATGGCTGCTATACTCATGGGTTCAATGTAGGGTTCCAACACACAGTAAAAAGTATCTAAACCCAAGAATGAAAACTGAAAACAATGTAGCTTACTAATCCCTAGATGTGATGGCTGCAGTCATTTTTTATAGACCTTTTCCCTTTTATTTTCATCTGGTGATCCTGCCAGTAACACACTTCCTGTCTGAAAGTGACAATGCTCACTGATTGTACTGTATCTATGAAGGAACAGCATTGTCAACCTAGCCACCTTTCCCAATTTAAAGCGGGATTCCACCCGCAATTTTTTTTAAAAAAGTTAGCAGCTACAAACACTGTAGCTGCTGACTTTTAATAAGGACACTTACCTGTCCTACTCACCCGCGATGTCGGTCCCCCGAGGCCGACCCCTCGATCCTGGCAGATCCCGGCGCGGCCATCCTCACTAAGGGAAACAGGCAGTGAAGCCGTTTCCTACTGCGCATGCGCGAGTTGCGCGGCGCTTTGTGAATGGGCGGCTGCTCTCTGGGATACTCACAGTTCCCAGAAGGCAGCGCGCCCCATTCACCAGAAGACACCGCAAGTCGGCAGAGGAAGAAGACCAGCCGAGGACTAGGAAGAGGCAGATTAGGAACTTCCGCATAGCAACCGCCGGTTCTGGTAAGTAAAACATTTTTTTTTCAATTTTTTTGCAGTATTTTAGTGTATTTTTTTTTTTAGGGTGGAACTCCACTTTCAATTTATTAATCAAGTGCCACTCCTGGCCATCATCCATACTGTATATTTAGAGAAGTAAACAAAAAAGGATCTCGGACTGTACAGGCCACACAAAGGAGTTAACAATTTGTAATAAAATCGTACAATTTATTGGTAACAAAAATTTTAAATAATTTTATCCAATATACATATTGATTGGTAAAAACAATACTAGTGCTGATAGATCATTGTGTACATTCATACACCAGAAAGGAATGCTGGTAACATAAGTCCTCAAATACGATGCGTTTCGCCAGACTTTGCTTCATCAGGGCCTATGAAGACAGTGCAGCACCCATCTATGAAAAGGCAATAACATATTATACAATATTCATACATATCAATATTCAGTACATTCTTGCGTTCACTACGTGGGACCCACCATAAACACAAGGAAATAACAGATTCATCACTCCCTGGGTGGGCGCTGGAGCCTCAAGGAACCCCACCAAATTACACTCCAAATTAGATCACCTACTAGGATATTGGCTATACAGTCATCGTTCAGTCAAGATGTAGTCTATTCTATTCAATATATCAATGGGGAAATAGGAAGGGGGGTGAAGAAAAGTCTGGCGAAACGCGTCAGTATTTGAGGACTTATGTTACCAGCATTCCTTTCTGGTGTATGAATGTACACAATGATCTATCAGCACTGGTATTGTTTTTAACAATCAATATGTACATTGGATAAAATTATTTTAATTTTTGTTACCAATAAATTGTACAGTTTTATTACAAATTGTTTACTCCTTGTCTGGTCTGTACAGTCCCAGATCCTTTTTTGTTTGTTTCTCTTAGCCTAAAAACCTCTCCCCCTCTCTTCATCATTGAAGCATAGAGGGTGGTGTTCTGTAGTTTACAGAAGAGAACTCGTGAGAGCTGATAGCATTGTTTGAGATTTCAGTTCAGCTCATAGGAAGTTACAAGAATTTGGGATTTCTGGCAGGATCAACAGATATTTTTTGTACCTGCATAAAATATACTTAGGCAAAATAAAAATAAAACAAATGCAGCCACCACATATAAGGACCGGTGAGCTGAAAGATGTGGTTTAGATGCCCTTTAAAACCTAAACAAGAGAATAAAGCTGTCTAGAATTCAAGGTCTATGATTGTATCCAAATGAAAAAATTTTGGAACATTTTAATGGCACAATTGTGAATGTATTGTGTGTGTTTTTATAGAACCATCTTTTCATTTAGTAGTATCTCAGGAAATTTGAAGTGATCATGCATGGACTAAAAATTATGCAATCACAGAAAGAAGACTGTGCTGTGTACTATTCTCTGGATGTTTTGCTCTCAATATTTTATGTAAATCACCTCTAGACTGATTAAATAAACATGACATCATCAAAGTATGCTATAACATTAAAGAATGTCATGAATGTAGACGCACAGCAGATTCTATGGTATATATATCTAAGCATTTATTTCAAGATTTAATACCTACTAAAATGTTAAATATTGCATTGATTCCAGAGATAAATTGGAGTCATACAATAAATAAAAACAAAGCAAAGAGGCTCTGCAAAGTGTTGTAATTTATAGCAACATGAAGTCACATAAGTGAAAGATTAAAGTGGTTGTAAACCCTTACATATACCCAGTGAAGGTGATGCCCAGAGATGAAACAAATCCTCTTGCATGGGTTGTATTTGTTTATCTGCAGGCTTCTCTTCTTCTTCTGTTCAAAGTGCTGAATTTATAAAACTTGTCTAAGCTTTTAGAAAAAAAAGGGGGCAGAGAGCTGAAATTACACTCTGCAGAGCTCAGTGAGAAGAGCTCTGGGAGCTGATTGGAGGGAAGAGAAACACCCCCCCCTTTCACACAGCTCACAGAAACAGAGCTGAGGCTGCCAATCGGCAGGAGATCCCTCCCCTGTCACCTTTTTTCTCTTGGTGTCAGGAAAACTTGTCAGAAGTGATTAATGTTGATAGCAGAGGAATGAAGCAGCAAACAAAAATTACACTTAGGGGTTGATTTACTAAAGGCAAATATACTGTGCACTTTGCAGTTGCACTATTCAAGAGCAGTTGCTCCGTAGCTTAGTATATGAGCAGAAGCTCTGCTGACTTCCATCATCCAATCATGTGCAAGAAAAAATGCTGTTTTTGTATTTTCCTTGCATGTGATTTGGTAATCTGTAAAGTGAAGTTTTACCTCATTTACTAAGCTCTATTTGACTTTAGTAAATCAACCCCTTCGTGCTCTAAAATGAGAAAAGTACACACTATAGAAGGAAATACTTTGTACATTTCCATGTCTGAGGTTTATAACCACCTTAACCTCTTAAGCTCCGGAAGATTTTACCCCTTTAATAACCAGGCCATTTTTTGCAATACGGCACTGCATTACTTTAACTGACAATTGCACAGACGTGCGACGCTGTACCCAAATAAAATTGATGTATTTTTTTCCCACAAATAGAGCCTTTTTTAGAGGTATTTGATCACATCTGTGGTTTTAATTTTTTGCGCTATAAAGAAAAAAAGACCGAAATTTTTTGAAAAAAAAAATATTTTTTACTTTGTGCTATAAAACATATCCAATAAAAAATAAATAAAAAAAATCGAATTTCTTCATCAATTTAGGCAAATATGTATTCTGCTACATATTTTTGGTAAAAAAAATGTCTGCCTCGGGAATGATCGGCAGATCCTAGCGGACATCGGGTCCACTGGCCCTGCTGATTTGCTCTCGCTGTGTCCAATCACAGCGGGTCACCAGAAGCACGCACCCCAGAAGGGCCGCCCTGCTGCAGAAAATGTACGTTAATGGTATCTCAGCTTGCAAAGCTTGGATTCATTGAATGAGTTTACCAAAAATGTAAATATTGCAGAATATACAGCCTCACGCCACATAACAAAGCTCCATTTCATGCTGAATAAACAAAATTTGTAATGTATCTTAAATAGAAAACTATCTTTAGATAGTTTTTACTCCAAAACCATTTTATTAAAATAAATTTGATAAAAATAAATATTTAAATTAAAAAAAATCTGATTTAAATCCCCAAAATCTGATGTTTTTTTTTAAAGTCATTGATTTATATCCACCCTGCATTAAACATTGCTTCTCGTCAATGAAGAAGCATACAATTAATCTTCACAAGTGACAGTAATCTGATTCTGGATTAGTTTACAAAAAAAGCAATAGTAAGCGTTGTAAAGCAATGAAAATTATCAATGTTGGACACAAACGTTTTCCAGCATGCTGCAAAGTTTTGTGTGATCAGTAAAACGAACTGGCGATTGGAAGGGAAAATCAGTGGCGGAACTTGATACTTGTGTCCAAATTGAAATGATCTATAGCAAATTTCAGTTTACTTTAAATAACTAATACATTCTGGTTAGCTCGGTAGATTGTTTTAAAAAGAGCTGGATGCATTCCTAAATGCAAATTATTATTTATAAGTAATAACACCAGAGATCCAGGAAATATTCAATTGCCTTCATGAGGATCTGGAAGGAATTTTTATTCCCCCAATGGAGCAAATTGGATGATTCCTTATAGTTTTTTTTTTACTTCCACTTGATTGTGGGTAAAGAATTCTATATATGGAGGTTTTCTATTTGTTTTTTTTGTTTTTTCAACCTGACTATGTAACTAGGTAGCTGATTGATTCGGATTGATTGGCAGCTTGGGCTTACTGCTTTGTTGAATATACCAATATATTCTGACATTAACCTCCCTAGCGGTAATCCCGAGCGTGACTCGGGGTTGTTTTTTTATGCTAGGATCGGTAACCCCGAGTCACGCTCGGGGTAGACATTGCAGAGCTCGCAGCGGAGTTTCCTTACCTTCTCCTGGCGATCCAGCGATGATGTCCTCTGCTGTGATCGCCAGCGAGATCTCCGGCGAGTGTCGGCACTTTCGACCCCATCTGACTTCCTAGTTCCGTTCCCTGCGAGCCGCAGCGGCGCATGGGAGCGGAACTGGGCGGCAAATTCAAAAAGGTAAACACATAGTATACATACAGTATACTGTAATCTTACAGATTACAGTACTGTATGTAATAATTACACACCCCCTTGGTCCCCAGTGGCCTGCCCAGTGTCCTGCATGCACTTTTATATAATAAAAATCGTTCTTTCTGCCTGTAAACTGGGGATTGTCCATAGCAACCAAAAAGTGTCCCTTTATGTCAAAAGTGGTTTTAGACCAACTAGAAAACAGCGACAATAAATTAGAATCACTCGCAGAATTGAGCGATAGCGATTTGTGGGGAAATTCGTCATCAAACACTAAATCTAATGACAGCGACAATTCTGCAACTGAGCAAATTTCAGTGTTTTTGATTTGATTACATTATTGAATAATTTTTATTATAATTAGATTACTATTTTTTATAATTATTTATAGTTATTTATTATATTATAATTTATAATTTTGTGTTTCATATTTATCATACCCGGGATGTTTACTAGACTCTGGTTTGCTTAGGTTTAAGTAAGTAATTACTAAGAATCGCAGGCCTATAATACATAACACCAAATTTTCATGCAAAATAATTGTACCGCTTTTGGTACATAATTCCAGAAAGAATCATACCGCCAGGGAGGTTAAAGTGGATGTAAACGTGAATTTTTTTTTTTTGCTGTCACAATGTAGAGTATAAAATTTCCTATAATTTGTGCCAGGTCTTTCCACAAAGAGTTAATCCAGCTCTGAGCAATCCTCTTTTATTGTTCAGTGAGATAAAACGGACAAACAGAGAAAAACATTTGTCCGTTCCGCCCCCTTGCTTTGAGTGACAGGTTATTTACATATCTCGGGGCACTAGCTTTAGACAGGCATTATTTTTTAATTCCCACCCCCACTCTTTTTCTGAAGTCATGTGGTTACTTTTCTGGATTTTGACTGGATATTAGTGATCATAGCAAAAGGAATACACAGGAGAAAATGCATGTTGACAAAGGGAGTGTATAAGTGGGCGGGGATTCTACTTACATCACGACTCCACCCACCGAGCTCCAGACAACAGATCCACCCACAGAATCTGCAGTTTTTCAGTTCTTATAACAGACAGAGGGGAGACATTTGACAGATAAGGATACATGCAGGAGGCATGTATATCCTTATAGATCAGCACTATGGCAGTAGTTTAGAAAGGATGAGAGTGGGTTTACATCCACTTTAATTGGGACAAAATGGTGACATATGGCAAGTCTGGCTGCATGTAAATGATGTATGGAATCGTTATATGCTGTGTGGAATAGCAAAAAATCTTCATGTAGAAATAACATTTTAAGTCATCATAATATAGTGTAAGTCTATCCAAAAGAGATCTGCTCTGTGGTGACAACAGTGTCACCACAGAGGAGGAGAGAGGAGATTCACAAGTCAGACAATTATAAAAAATCTACCCCGAAACACACACACACAAGGAACACGCTTCCTGTCCAAGGGTGACAACATTCACTCACTCTATTGTATCTTTGAAAAATCAGTATTATTCTAGAATGATTTGGACTACAAAAACCTCTCCACATCTCCAGTACATAGACAGAAGCGGCTGTGTAAGTCTCAGGCAGTTCACATATGATAGATGAGAAAGGTGATAACATAATGTGATATTTTAGCTCAATGCACAGGAAGTTACAAGGATACTGGATTTTGGACAGGATCAACAGGTATTTTTCTGTTTTGGCAGAAAATGTACTTCACTTGGAAAAAAAAAAAAAAATAATGCAGCCACCACATCTAAGGCCTGGTAGGCTGGAATATATACTATTTTTCTACTTGGGTTTAGATATGTTGTTTTACATGTGAAGTTGTGTCATATTATTATGAATCTGTACTCACTATTCGAAAGTTTTCTGTTTTGTGGTCACGGCATATTATTATTATTATTATTATTATTATACAGGATCTATAAAGCCCAAACAGTTTGCTCAACGCTTTACAACATGAAGGCAGACAGTACAGTTACAAAACAATTTAATACTGGAGGAATCAGAGGGCCCTGCTTGTTAGAGCTTACAATCTAAAAGGGAGGGTCAAGTGATACAAATGTAATAGCTGTGGGGGGGTGAGCTAATGAAGAAAATAAGCGTACAGTTGTTAGGTGGGGGTAGAATAGGTTTCTCTGAAGGGAAAGGTTTACAGGGATTGTCCAGATAGAGATATATTTACAAAGTGAGTGCAGCGCTAAACATATTATAAAAACATGTTAATAAATGAATACAATATTAGTCTAGATCAGTGGTTCTCAACTCCTGTCCTCAGGACCCACTAACAGGCCAGATTTTAAGTATTACCTTGGTGAGATGCAGACTAGAATACTGCAATCCCTGAGCAGCAAATTATATCACCTGTGATGCATTTCAGTTATCTTGCAAACCTGGCCTGTTGGTGGGCCCTGAGGACTGGAGTTGAGAACCACTGGTCTAGATAGAGATAGTCAGACAGATTGGGGTAGGGAGTTCCATAGAATGGGAGAGGCTTGGGAAAAGATTTTTATTCGTTAACATCTGCATTGTGATAACACAAACAATATTTATTTTTGACAATCCAGTATCAGCTTACTTGAACAACCCCCTTTCATGTTGTGAGTTTTGGCTGTCTGCTGACTATCTCTTTCCACAATTTCCTGGGTTCCCTGCATGCTTTGCAGCCTCCTCCTGATGTTTACTTTAAACTTATAAGGACTATATATCCCATGGTACCTTGCTGCCTGCAAGCAGTGATTCCTCTATTGACTCCGCCTCCTGAAACTCCTCCTCTCGCAAGGTCATCTAGCGCCCAGGGCAAAAATGCCAAATTGTGCCTCCCCTTTCCTTAGGGTTAGGGCGATCCCATTCCTGCAGTAAACCATTGCGCCCAGGGCAGCCTCCCCTCCTGCCCACCCCTTGTCGCAGCCCTGTGCCTACCCACAGGTCATAGTGAATACATGTCACAGAATTCAAGGAAGAAAATGTATGGGGATCCTCACAAAGTAAGTTTACAAACTTCAAGACCGTTTAGAATAATAGGAGTAGTCTAGAAATAATTGAAATACAATGTAGAAAATAATTTATGATTTTAACAAAGACAGTTACACAGAAATTTAGGAGCACACAGCATATTAATACATTTCATGGTTACACTGTTGTTGATGCTGCTTAATTCCATCATTCTATACTATTGGACCATAAATTGTAGATCATGACTTGTAACAAATTTTCTGAACAAGGCTAATCTGCTTTAGGAGGAAACCTTGGTCCTGACAGATAACCATCCTAACAGGCTCTATCCGATATACTGTAAGCTTTTCAATAATAAGGTACAGAGTAATGTGTAGAGTGCAACCAGTCATCAATCATCCTATTGTTATAATTGCTGTGCAACTATGCAAAATCGAATTGTTTGCAAGAGGTTAGTGTACTTTGTACTGTATATTTCAGTTGTTTCCTTCCATAATAACCTGTCATGGAAGAAATACAGGGTTATTTGATACTTAGAGGTAACCCTCAAAAATATGTGTCACTGTCAACTACTATATAATTGTCATGGATATGCAGTAGTGTTTGTCTGTCAGCTTACCTTCCTTCCCATGTGTTCATCTTAGAGGCCTGAGCCCTTTCACCTGGCTTCCTTTATAATCTCCTCCCAGCCTGACTCCACCCCAGGCCCTATCACAGAACACTATATTAACCTGTGCACTGCAAGCCTGCTTTGCTGATCAACGTGTTTGTTAGGCATTGTGTGTTTGGGTTCCTGCCTGCCTGTCTCTCTGTTACATATTTGGCTTGTCCCCGACTATCCCTGTCTGCTCGTGACCCTTGACCTTCGGCTTGTTCTTTCGTTATCCTTGTCTGCTTGTGGCCCCTGACCTTCAGCTTGTTATTCGGTTCTCTCATATCTTGTGCTGCTGCTTCCCCTCTTTTCCCCTTATCCTACGGGGCGTGAGCTAGGAAACTCCAGGGGCCGCGACCTGGTCCCAGCCTGCAGCATAACATCCTCACCACTAGAGGCCCTGGAGAAGACCTGCTGGGTCTTAGACTCCGCGCCCTGGGGAATCTTGGCTCTAGCTTCCGTTAGGATCCCGGTTGTGCTCCTCTGGTCCCACTTTCCACAACCACCCAGTTTCCTATCCACAGCAGTCAGCCATAGGGTTCACTACCTTGCGGTGCACTCCTGTCCCCCTATGGTGTGCATCTGTCACCTGGCCACAGGTGACCTTGACAATAATATTTCCAAAGTAACAACACTTTTATTGAACATTAACCAACAAACGTATAACTAAAATTCATTACTGTAAAACCAATCAAGACATAACCAGGTCTCCCCTCTCTTGTAATTGTACAATAGATCACCAGATTATAATTTGATTAAGTAGATTCCTTGTTGGACATTTCCTCTGAGATATCAGATACAGGTCTGTATAGGCACCTCTTAGCACAACATACTGTTAAAAATGTTGTACATAAATAATACATACACTGACATACATACACTGACATATATACACTGACATACACTGACATACATACACTGACATACACTATACATACACTGACATATATACACTGACATACATACACTGACATATATACACTGACATACATACACTGACCTACCTGACTTCATGTGTCCTGCAGCTCAGCTCTGCCCCAGCCATGGTGTTCGGTGTGCGGCGCGCCCATCTTCATCACAGCAGGCACTGGTAGCCAGAGGAGGAAACGAGAGCCGCCCGCCCGAGCGCCAAGCGGGGATCTCATACTGATGTGGCGCGGCGGCATTGTAATTCCCGCCTTCTGGAGCTTTGCAGCGCCTATGATGGACGTCACACGTCCCGTGGTCCCGGCATTGGACCAGTGGGACGTCCATCATAGGCGCTGCAGGCTCCAGACCTGCTATGTTACTCGGTCACACTCGGCCGCACTCTGCGGCACTCGGGATAAGATTGGTACCCACTCTGTGGCGGCGCTCGGGGCTTACAATGCAACGGTTGTTGCCTGACACCCGGGGCTTTTCGGGGACCCATTCAGGGCTCCGCCCCCGCCAGCCCCCCCTCCCCCCTCCCGACACCCCTGATTTTAGGGATCTGTGCTTCTTGATCATTACCCCACCAGTCATTGGAGGCTCTTATAGCCAAATAGCAAGCAATTTTGTTGCAAGTTTGAAAAAGACTTGCTAAGCTATTTCTAGACTTGCCAGGCTTCACAATTCTGTTGCACAATTGCAGCAAGTCCTCATTTCATGACTCCAGATCAACTTTCTTTGCAAACATTCTGCAAGTCTGCTTCAAGTTCTTGTTCAGTTATGTTGTGCAATAGTCATCCCACCACAGGGGTCACTGTGGCTGAATTTTCATGCTGTAGACTTGCAGAGCTCTTCCTGTAGACTCACTTCTGCAACTTTGCTCCTGCCAGAGACTTGCCATGCAAATTTGTTACAAATTGGAAAAGTGTCAACTAGAACTTGTGCTCCAAGTGCTTTGCAAGTGTACAACTTACCACTGAAAATGTGCAGCAAATTAAAGGGATTGTAAAGGTTTGTTTTTTATTTTCTAAATATTTTCCTTTAAGCTAGTGCATTGTTGGTTCACTTACCTTTTCCTTTGATTTGCCTTCTAAATGTTTTTTTTCTTTGTCTGAATTTCTCACTTCCTGTTCCTCCTCAGTAAGCTTGCCCCCATCATCCGAGCTGTTCTGGCTGGGGGTTAGTCAGCATGCTCGCCCCCTCCCTTGGGACTACATGCCTGCGGGGCGACGCTGTGAACATTCACATGTAGTCCCAAGGGAGGGGGCGAGCATGCTGACTAACCCCCAGCCAGAACGGCTCGGATGATGGGGGCAAGCTTACTGAGGAGGAACAGGAAGTGAGAAATTCAGACACAGAAGAAAAAAATTTAGAAGGGAAATCGAAGGAAAACGTAAGTGAACCAACAATGCACTAGTTTAAAGGAACCTATTTAGAAAATAAAAAACAAACCTTTACAACCCAACCCAACAAAACTTACAATTTAAAACTGCCACAAATTTGTGGCAAGTTATCCTTGCTGTATGAGAAAGCAAAACCCTGCCTCTACCAAGATGGCCACACAGACATAGTGGGGTTGATTTACTAAACCTGGAACGTGCAAAATCTGGTGCAGCTGTGCATAGAAACCAGTCTACTTTCAGGTTTTTTGTCAAAGCTTTACTGAACAAGCTGAAGTTAGAAGCTGATTGGCTACCATGCACAGCTGCACCAGATTTTGCACTCCCACGAACAAGATATGGTAAATCAGTTCTAGATAACTGGTTCTTTTTCCTCTGCATGCCTTTAGGCCTGGTTCACACTGGTCCGACAAACGCTCCGACATTGGGAGCTCATGTCGCATGACGTGTGAAAATCAATGTTTCCCTATGAGAGCCGTCTTAACTGGTCCGACACATGTCGGTCCGACTTTGAAAATGCTCCCTGTACTACTTTGGTCCGACTTTGATCCAACTTCATCCCATTGACTATCATTGAAGTCGGATCAAAGTCGGACTGCAGTCTTGCATGATCCGACTTTGGCATGCAACTTGTGCTCTGCTGCTCTTGAGGGGGTACAGCTTGTACAGCACAAGTCCTTTTCAACATAAAGTGGTATTAACCACTTCTCTACTGTGCACGAAAACCCCCTTCCTGCCCAAGCCATTTTTCAGCTTTCAGCGCTGTCACACTTTGAATGACAATTGCGCGGTCGTGCGACGTGGCTCCCAAACGAAATTTGTGTCCTTTTTTTCCCACAAATAGAGCTTTCTTTTGGTGGTACTTGATCACCTCTGCGGTTTTTATTTTTTGCGCTATAAACAAAAGAAGAGCGTCCAGTTTGGAAAAAAACAAAATTTTTTACTTTTTGCCAAAATAAATACCCATTTTTTTTTTTTAAATAAAATTTTCCTCAGTTTAGGCCGATACGTATTCTTCTACATATTTTTGGTAAAAAAAAAAAAATCGCAATAAGCGCGTATTGATTGGTTTGCGCAAAAGTTATAGCGTGTACAAAATAGGGGATAGATTTATAGCATTTTTATTTTTTTATTTTTTTATTAGTAATGGCGCCGATCTGCGATTTCTTATTGTGACTGCGATATTGCGGCGGACACATCGGACACTTTTGACACATTTTTGGGACCATTCACATTTATACAGCGATCCCTGCTATAAAAATGCATTGATTACTGTATAAATGTGATTGGCAGGGAAGGGGTTAACCACTAGGGGGCGGGAAGGGGTTAAATATGTTCCCTCAATGTGTTCTTACTGTGGGGGGAGGTGACTGACTGGGGGAGGTGACCGATGGTTGTCCCTATGTACAAGGGACACAGCATCAGCCTCCTCTCCCTCACAGGACGTGGATCTCTGTGTTTACACACAGAGATCCACTTTCCTGCTCGTTTCCCGCGCGCCTCCTAGCTCGTTTTAAAGGGAGGACGTCATATGACGTCCTCCCAGAACGAGAGTATCCTCCGCCCGCCGTCAATTGACAGTGGGCGGGGGACAAGTGGTTAAACACAAAACTGAAAATGTAATATATTGCAGGTTACCAATCATTAGATGTGGCACCTGCATTAGTATTCTTATGCCCCATACACACGATCATTTTTCATGCCATTTTTTAAACCGACGTTTTTCTTGTCTTTTTTTTCATGTTTCCTCTCAAGCCTGTCTTGCGTACACACGATCATTAAAAAAACTGCTCAAGCAAAGCGCAGTGACGTACAACACGTACGACGGCACTATAACGGGGAAGTTCCGTTCGAATGGCGCCACCCTTCATGTTAGTAAAGTTTGTTGAGCGACGATTCGCGCTTTTCAGCCTCGTGCTTTTCAGTCCGTTACTGTGTGATGAATGTGCTATCTCCATTACGAACGCTAGTTTTACCGGAACGAGCGCTCCCGTCTCATACTTGATTCTGAGCATGCGCGTTTTTTTTCACTTCGTTAAAGCATACACACTATCGTTTTTCACGTTGTTAAAAAAAACGACATGAAAAACGACGTGAAAAAATAGAGCATGTTCGAAATTTTTAATGGCCGTTTTTCACGTCGTTAAAAATGCTCTGGAGCATACACACGATCGGTTTTAATGCCCATTTTTAAAAATGGCATTTTTAACGGCATGAAAAACGATCGTGTGTATGGGGCATTATTGTAAGCTTTTCCTTTCTGTTTTCTCCTAGTAATTAGTGATGAGCCGAACACCCCCGGGTTCGGTTCGCACCAGAACCCGCGAACGGACCGAAAGTTCGTACGAACATTAGAACCCAATTAAATACAATGGATGCGAACGTTCGAATTCTAAAGTGCTAATTATAACAACTATTATGCATGTTATTGTCCTAAAAAGGGTTTGGGAACCCGGGTTGTGCACCAGGGGACATGTATCAATGCAAAAAGAAGTTTTAAAAACGGTCGTTTTTCGGGAGCAGTCATTTTAATGATGCATAAAGTGAAAAAAAAAAGTCAAATATTCCTTTAAATATCGTACCTGGGGGGTGTCTAAAGTATGCCTGTGAAGTGCCACGTGTTTCCCGTGTTTAGAACTGTCCCTGCACAAAATGACACTTCTAAAGGAAAAAAAAGCCATTTAAAACTGCTTGCGGCTTTAATGTAATGTCTGGTCCCGGTAATATGGATGAAAATCTTTAAGAAAAATGGCATAGCTACCCCATCACCCCCCCCCCCTACCCCAGCCCATTACCAGCCCCTTTGGGTCTTGTATGGATATTAAGGGGAACCCCGCACATAAAATAAAAAAGGCCCTATATACTCTGAACAGCCGTATACAGGCGGTGCATACAAGACAGGGACTGTAGGTTTGTTCTTATGTAGAATCTGTTTGTAATTTTGAACAGGTACATTGTTTAAGTGTAGCTCCAGCCCAAAAATCTATTTTTAAACTTTTTGGAAAACATAGGTAAGGGTTATCACCCCTGTAACATTTGTTTTGCTGTCTGTGCCCCTGTTCAGAACATTTCACCTCACTTTCCGTCCCAATGACAACTGTTTTTGAAATGTGGTGTTTTTCTTGAAACAAGGATTGCTGATAAAGCATCAGTACAGAGGAGACACCTTTCTCCCATATTAATTCTTACAGGAGAGAATTTTCCTTCCAAGGGGTAGATTTCCTCTCACTTCCTGTTGTCTTCTTGCGTTTGCAAGTAGGAGTCGTTTGTAAGTTGGATGTTTGAAAGTAGGGACCTGCCGTATATACTCTGCAGAAATAGGCCCCTTAGTTGTTGGTGTTGGCACAACACTGTAAGCACTCACAGTTACTCTTGGTTGGTGCTGGAACGCCCTGCTGTCAACTATTATATCAGGAATTTTAATTACATATAATTGTTGAACAGTGGTAGTAAAAATTGGGCCTTTGATGGTGGTGCTGGTGCCACAACACTGTAAGCCCTGACAGTTACTCTTGGTGGGTGCAGCAATGGGCCCTGCTGTGAATTATTAGATCAAGAATTGTAATTGCATGCCCCTGTTGAACAGGGGCTGAAAAATTGGGCCTTTCGTGGTGGTGGTGGTGGTGGTGGTGTTGCCACAACACTGTAAGCCCTCAGAGTTACTCTTGGTGGGTGCAGGAATGGGCCCTGCTGTGAATTATTAGATCAAGAATTGTAATTACATGCCCCTTTTGAACAGGGGCTGAAAAATTGGGCCTTTCGTGGTGGTGGTGGTGGTGGCGTTGCCACAACACTGTAAGCCCTCAGAGTTACTCTTGGTGGGTGCAGGAATGGGCCCTGCTGTGAATTATTAGATCAAGAATTGTAATTACATGCCCCTTTTGAACAGGGGCTGAAAAATTGGGCCTTTCGTGGTGGTGGTGGTGGTGGCGTTGCCACAACACTGTAAGCCCTCAGAGTTACTCTTGGTGGGTGCAGCAATGGGCCCTGCTGTGAATTATTAAAACAAGAATTGTAATTACATGCCCCTGGTGAACAGGGGCTGAAAAATTGGGCCTTAGGCACTGGTGGCACAACACTACAACCCCTCACAGATACTGTACTTGGAGCACAGCAATGAGCCCTGTTGCAAAGTATTGCTTCAAAAATTGTAATGACACGCCCCTGTTAAACAGGGGCTGAAAAATTGGGCCTTAGGCACTGGTGCCACAACACTCCAACCCCTCACAGATACTGTACTTGGAGCACAGCAATGAGCCCTATGGCAAATTATTGCTAAAAAAATTGTAATTACACGCCCCTGTAAAACAGGGGCTGAAAAATTGGGCCTTAGCCACTGGTGGCAGCACCCATAAACAAAAATGATCTTCCAAGCTATCATCATCAATCGTATCATTGAGGACTCGGAGGAGGAGGATAGCCAGTCAACATAACAGCACAGGCACTCAGCATCAGCATCAGTCTTGAAGGGATGTGACATGTTAAAATCAATTAGTCTGTTATATCAGCATCAGGTGTGTGGTAGCTGGTGGTGATCCAAGACTGGTTCATCTTGATGAAAGTCAGTCGATCAACCGAGTCGGTGGACAGGCGCACCCTGTGATCCGTGACAAATCCTCCAGCAGCACTGAATGTGCGTTCCGAAAGAACGCTGGATGCAGGACAGGCCAGTAGCTCAATTGCATACTGTGCAAGCTCTGGCCAGTGATCCATCCTCAAGACCCAGTAAGCCAGAGGATTTTCGGTGGGGAAGGTGTCCAAGTCTGACCTTGCCCCTAGATATTCCTGCACCATGTTTATCAGACGCTGGCGATGGTTGCTGGAACCGATCATACTTTGGGGCTGCGGACTAAAGAATTGTCTGAACGCATCGGTCAGACGGCCACCTTCCCCACCGCTCCTTCTTTGACTGGCCGAAGCCTCAGCAACTCGTTGTCCAGGACCAGGAGTTTGTAACCTCCCAGTCTCTGGGAACGCGTTGCACAGACCTTTCTGCAAGGCCTCCCGGAGTTGTCTCATCCTCTGCTCCCTCTGCGACGGTAACATAAGGTCCGCAACCTTACCCTTGTACCGTGGATCAAGGAGAGTGGCCAGCCAGTAATGGTCCCTCTCCTTGATCCGAAGAATACAAGGATCCTTCCGCAGACTTTGCAGGATCAGGGAGGCCATGCAGCGTAGGTTTGCTGAGGCATTCGCTCCGGAGTCCTCTGGGTCACTAAGGACGACATGATCCGCAGCCACCTCCTCCCAGCCACGTACAAGTCCACTGGTTTCTTGGGACTGTAAATCATCCCTAAAAGACTGCTGCTGATGATGCTGAGTGCCAGCCTCCACCTCCATGCTGACACAATCCTCCTCCTCCTCCTTCTCCTCCTCCTCCTCTTCCTGTGCGATGGGTGGGACAGAAGGAACACTGTCTGGGTAAAGGGGGCCTTGAGAGGCAAGGAAGTCCTCCTCTTCCTGCCTCTGTTCTGCCTCAAGTGCCCTGTCCATTATTCCACGCAGCGTGTGCTCCAACAGGTGGACAAGAGGTACAGTGTCACTGATGCATGCACTGTCACTGCTCACCATCCTCGTGGCCTCCTCAAATGGTGCCAGGACAGTGCATGCATCCCTGATCATGCCCCACTGGCGTGGAGAAAAAAAAACAAGCTCCCCTGACCCTGTCCTGGTGCCGTAGTCGCACAGGTACTCATTGATGGCCCTCTGCTGCGTGTGCAGCCGCTGCAGCATGGCCAACGTTGAGTTCCACCTAGTGGGCATGTCACATATAAGGCGGTTCTTGGGCAGGTTCAACTCCTTTTGCAGCTCAGCCAGGCGAGCACTGGCATTATAAGATCTGCGGAAATGCACACAGACTTTCCTGGCCTGCCTCAGGACATCCTGTAAGCCCGGGTACCTGCCCAAGAACCGCTGCACCACCAGGTTAAGGACGTGAGCCACACAGGGCACATGGGTCAGTTGTCCCTGTCGGAGGGCGGAGAGGAGGTTGGTGCCATTGTCGCAAACCACCATTCCTGGCTTAAGCTGGCGTGGCGTCAACCACCTCTCGGCCTGGCCCTGCAGAGCAGACAGGACCTCTGCCCCAGTGTGGCTTCTGTCCCCCAAACACACCAGCGCAAGCACGGCATGGCATCTTTTTGCCTGCGTACTTGCGTAGCCCCTTGAACGCTTACGGAGCACCGCTGGTTCCGAGGACAAACCACAGGAAGAGGCCATGGAGGAAGAAGAAGAGGAGGGGGTGGAGGAGAGAGGTGTGTCACAACCAGTAGTAGCATTTTGGAGGCGTGGCGGTGGAACAACCTCCAACACTACTGCACCTTGTCCTGCATCCTTCCCAGCTGCCAAAAGAGTGACCCAATGGGCCGTGAAAGAAAGGTAACGTCCCTGTCCATGCCTGCTGGACCATGAGTCAGCGGTAATATGCACCTTACCGCTGACCGCCCTGTCCAGCGAGGCCAAGACATTGCCTTCCACATGCCGGTAGAGAGCCGGAATAGCCTTCCGTGAGAAAAAGTGGCGTTTGGGAACCTGCCACTGAGGAACCGCACATTGCACAAACTCACGGAAGGGGGCCGAGTCTACCAACTGAAAAGGCAGCAGTTGAAGCGCTAGCAATTTAGCCAAGCTAGCATTCAACCGCTGGGCATGTGGATGGCTGGGAGTGAACTTCTTTCGACGGTCCAGCAGCTGGGGCAGGGAAATTTGCCTGCTAGAATCGGACGTCGGTGTACTGCTAGCAGAGTGGCCGCAAGTACTTGGCTGTGACACACCTAATTCTACACCTTCATTCCTCTCAGTGCATGTTTCAGAGAGGACTGAAGTTATAGTGGGGTTGGAGATCCCAGCTGATGCGGTGCAAGGAGAGGTCCGCTTTGTTCTTTGGTGTGGGTCTTTGAGGTAGGCTTGCCAATGAGCTGCATGGCAGGTCAACATATGTCTGGTCAGGCATGTGGTACCCAAGCGGCTGATGTTTTGGCCACGCGATATACGCTTGAGACATATGTTGCAAACAGCAGCTGTGCGATCTGATGCACTAGCCTCGAAAAAGGCCCACACCAAAGAACTTTTTGAATGACGGGCAGAGGCAGCGCCCTGCACAGGCGGAGCTCTGCGGTGTGATTCCGTCGGTGTACTGCCCTTACGCTGGCCACCAAAGGTCATCCTGCCTCGTTGGAGATGTGCCTCCTCCTCATCCTCCTCCTCCTCCTCTCTCCTATTAGGCACCCACGTGGAGTCAGTGACCTCATCATCCCCTCCCTCCTCATCACTGGAGCCAATCTGGCAGTATGCTGCAGCTGCTGGAACATGACTGCCAGATTGGTGTCCTTCTTGAGCATCCCCTCTGTCTGCTCTCACGCTACTGCCTTCCTGTAGCTGGGTTTCATCATCAGACCCTTCGAAACGCTGGGCATCCTCCTGGAGCATGTACCCAACACTGTGCTCAAACAGTTCGGGGGACTCCTCAGGAGGAGGACATGGTGGGTCTAGGGAAGGAGTGACTGATGATGAGTCTGACATTGATACCAGGGAAGAGGACGCTTTGGCAGCTGCTTTGCCAGTACCCTGAGCCTGGGTGAGAGAGGATGAGGAGGAGGAGGAGGGCTTGGTCATCCACTCTACCAAGTCTTCGGCATGATGTGGCTCAACATGTCCAGCTGCCGAAAAGAAGGACAAGCGTGTCCCATGGCCATGTGCTGATGACAATGCACCGCGTCCACGACCAGCACTGTTGCCCCCAGACACAGAGCCTGCTTGCCCTCTTTTATTGCCTCCTGACTGTCTGCCTCTCCTTGTTTGCCTTCCAGACATTCTAATAGATGGCCTGCAGGGAGATGGGAAAAAAGCAATAAGGGCTACCTTCAGGTGTCCTTCTCTGTCCCTTTACTTAAGGATTTCTAAATATGGTTGAGGATGATTGCTTTTGCACAGAATAGCACAACGACAATTTCCCTGACTGTCCAAAAAACAAGGATTTCAAAGATGGTTGATGAGGAATGCTTTAGCACACTATAGCACAAGGAGAATTTCCCTCACTGTCCTTCCCTGTCCCTAGAAACAAGGATTATCACAGTGAAAGAAACTGACACTCTTCCTACCTATAGTTTTCTGTCCCTAGAAAAAATGTTTTTTTAAAGCACACTATAGCACAAGTAGAATTTCCCTCACTGGCCTTCCCTGTCCCTAGAAACAAGGATTATCACAGTGAAAGAAACTGACACTCTTCCTACCTATAGTTTTCTGTCCCTAGAAAAAATGTTTTTTTAAAGCACACTATAGCACAAGGAGAATTTCCCTCACTGTCCTTCCCTGTCCCTAGAAACAAGGATTATCACAGTGAAAGAAACTGACACTCTTCCTACCTATAGTTTTCTGTCCCTAGAAAAAATGTTTTTTTAAAGCACACTATAGCACAAGGAGAATTTCCCTCACTGTCCTTCCCTGTCCCTAGAAACAAGGATTATCACAGTGAAAGAAACTGACACTCTTCCTACCTATAGTTTTCTGTCCCTAGAAAAAATGTTTTTTTAAAGCACACTATAGCACAAGGAGAATTTCCCTCACTGTCCTTCCCTGTCCCTAGAAACAAGGATTATCACAGTGAAAGAAACTGACACTCTTCCTACCTATAGTTTTCTGTCCCTAGAAAAAATGTTTTTTTAAAGCACACTATAGCACAAGGAGAATTTCCCTCACTGTCCTTCCCTGTCCCTAGAAACAAGGATTATCACAGTGAAAGAAACTGACAATCTTCCTACCTATAGTTTTCTGTCCCTAGAAAAAATGTTTTTTTAAAGCACACTATAGCACAAGGAGAATTTCCCTCACTGTCCTTCCCTGTCCCTAGAAACAAGGATTATCACAGTGAAAGAAACTGACACTCTTCCTACCTATAGTTTTCTGTCCCTAGAAAAAATGTTTTTTTAAAGCACACTATAGCACAAGGAGAATTTCCCTCACTGTCCTTCCCT
The DNA here is from genome assembly GCA_029206835.1 of Rana muscosa. Classification (NCBI taxonomy): domain Eukaryota; kingdom Metazoa; phylum Chordata; class Amphibia; order Anura; family Ranidae; genus Rana; species Rana muscosa. Next base: position 193,697,454 of record CM055124.1, read on the forward strand.
GTCCCTAGAAACAAGGATTATCACAGTGAAAGAAACTGACACTCTTCCTACCTATAGTTTTCTGTCCCTAGAAAAAATGTTTTTTTAAAGCACACTATAGCACAAGGAGAATTTCCCTCACTGTCCTTCCCTGTCCCTAGAAACAAGGATTATCACAGTGAAAGAAACTGACACTCTTCCTACCTATAGTTTTCTGTCCCTAGAAAAAATGTTTTTTTAAAGCACACTATAGCACAAGGAGAATTTCCCTCACTGTCCTTCCCTGTCCCTAGAAACAAGGATTATCACAGTGAAATAAACTGACACTCTTCCTACCTATAGTTTTCTGTCCCTAGAAAAAATGTTTTTTTAAAGCACACTATAGCACAAGGAGAATTTCCCTCACTGTCCTTCCCTGTCCCTAGAAACAAGGATTATCACAGTGAAAGAAACTGACACTCTTCCTACCTATAGTTTTCTGTCCCTAGAAAAAATGTTTTTTTAAAGCACACTATAGCACAAGGAGAATTTCCCTCACTGTCCTTCCCTGTCCCTAGAAACAAGGATTATCACAGTGAAAGAAACTGACACTCTTCCTACCTATAGTTTTCTGTCCCTAGAAAAAATGTTTTTTTAAAGCACACTATAGCACAAGGAGAATTTCCCTCACTGTCCTTCCCTGTCCCTAGAAACAAGGATTATCACAGTGAAAGAAACTGACACTCTTCCTACCTATAGTTTTCTGTCCCTAGAAAAAATGTTTTTTTAAAGCACACTATAGCACAAGGAGAATTTCCCTCACTGTCCTTCCCTGTCCCTAGAAACAAGGATTATCACAGTGAAAGAAACTGACACTCTTCCTACCTATAGTTTTCTGTCCCTAGAAAAAATGTTTTTTTAAAGCACACTATAGCACAAGGAGAATTTCCCTCACTGTCCTTCCCTGTCCCTAGAAACAAGGATTATCACAGTGAAAGAAACTGACACTCTTCCTACCTATAGTTTTCCGTCCCTAGAAAAAATATTTTTTTAAAGCACACTATAGCACAAGGAGAATTTCCCTCACTGTCCTTCCCTGTCCCTAGAAACAAGGATTATCACAGTGAAAGAAACTGACACTCTTCCTACCTATAGTTTTCTGTCCCTAGAAAAAATGTTTTTTTAAAGCACACTATAGCACAAGGAGAATTTCCCTCACTGTCCTTCCCTGTCCCTAGAAACAAGGATTATCACAGTGAAAGAAACTGACACTCTTCCTACCTATAGTTTTCTGTCCCTAGAAAAAATGTTTTTTTAAAGCACACTATAGCACAAGGAGAATTTCCCTCACTGTCCTTCCCTGTCCCTAGAAACAAGGATTATCACAGTGAAAGAAACTGACACTCTTCCTACCTATAGTTTTCTGTCCCTAGAAAAAATGTTTTTTTAAAGCACACTATAGCACAAGGAGAATTTCCCTCACTGTCCTTCCCTGTCCCTAGAAACAAGGATTATCACAGTGAAAGAAACTGACACTCTTCCTACCTATAGTTTTCTGTCCCTAGAAAAAATGTTTTTTTAAAGCACACTATAGCACAAGGAGAATTTCCCTCACTGTCCTTCCCTGTCCCTAGAAACAAGGATTATCACAGTGAAAGAAACTGACACTCTTCCTACCTATAGTTTTCTGTCCCTAGAAAAAATGTTTTTTTAAAGCACACTATAGCACAAGGAGAATTTCCCTCACTGTCCTTCCCTGTCCCTAGAAACAAGGATTATCACAGTGAAAGAAACTGACACTCTTCCTACCTATAGTTTTCCGTCCCTAGAAAAAATGTTTTTTTAAAGCACACTATAGCACAAGGAGAATTTCCCTCACTGTCCTTCCCTGTCCCTAGAAACAAGGATTATCACAGTGAAAGAAACTGACACTCTTCCTACCTATAGTTTTCTGTCCCTAGAAAAAATGTTTTTTTAAAGCACACTATAGCACAAGGAGAATTTCCCTCACTGTCCTTCCCTGTCCCTAGAAACAAGGATTATCACAGTGAAAGAAACTGACACTCTTCCTACCTATAGTTTTCTGTCCCAAGAAAAAATGTTTTTTTTAAAGCACACTATAGCACAAGGAGAATTTCCCTCACTGTCCTTCCCTGTCCCTAGAAACAAGGATTATCACAGTGAAAGAAACTGACACTCTTCCTACCTATAGTTTTCTGTCCCTAGAAAAAATGTTTTTTTAAAGCACACTATAGCACAAGGAGAATTTCCCTCACTGTCCTTCCCTGTCCCTAGAAACAAGGATTATCACAGTGAAAGAAACTGACACTCTTCCTACCTATAGTTTTCTGTCCCTAGAAAAAATGTTTTTTTAAAGCACACTATAGCACAAGGAGAATTTCCCTCACTGTCCTTCCCTGTCCCTAGAAACAAGGATTATCACAGTGAAAGAAACTGACACTCTTCCTACCTATAGTTTTCTGTCCCTAGAAAAAATGTTTTTTTAAAGCACACTATAGCACAAGGAGAATTTCCCTCACTGTCCTTCCCTGTCCCTAGAAACAAGGATTATCACAGTGAAAGAAACTGACACTCTTCCTACCTATAGTTTTCTGTCCCTAGAAAAAATGTTTTTTTAAAGCACACTATAGCACAAGGAGAATTTCCCTCACTGTCCTTCCCTGTCCCTAGAAACAAGGATTATCACAGTGAAAGAAACTGACACTCTTCCTACCTATAGTTTTCTGTCCCTAGAAAAAATGTTTTTTAAAGCACACTATAGCACAAGGAGAATTTCCCTCACTGTCCTTCCCTGTCCCTAGAAACAAGGATTATCACAGTGAGAGAAACTGACACTCTTCCTACCTATAGTTTTCTGTCCCTAGAAAAAATGTTTTTTTAAAGCACACTATAGCACAAGGAGAATTTCCCTCACTGTCCTTCCCTGTCCCTAGAAACAAGGATTATCACAGTGAAAGAAACTGACACTCTTCCTACCTATAGTTTTCTGTCCCTAGAAAAAATGTTTTTTTAAAGCACACTATAGCACAAGGAGAATTTCCCTCACTGTCCTTCCCTGTCCCTAGAAACAAGGATTATCACAGTGAAAGAAACTGACACTCTTCCTACCTATAGTTTTCTGTCCCTAGAAAAAATGTTTTTTTAAAGCACACTATAGCACAAGGAGAATTTCCCTCACTGTCCTTCCCTGTCCCTAGAAACAAGGATTCGCACAGTAAAACACACTGACACTCTCCCTACCTATCCTTCTCTTTCCCTAAACTAAAGGAATCCAGGTTAAGCAAGAAAAAATAAATGTCACTGTCCCTGCCTATGCTTCTCTTTCCCTGCTCCGGAACACACTACACTAGGCCGCCGTGCTGGCGGCCTTTTATATTGTGGGGCGTGTACTAAACACCCTCAGCAATAATTGGCCACAGGCATCCTGCCTGTGGCCAATCATTGCTCTCCTCGCTGCCGGCGCTGTGATTGGCCAAGCATGCGGGGTCACAGTGCATGCTTGGCCAATCACAGCGCCTGGATGACACTGCGATGGCGTAGTGCATTGTGGGCCGTTCGTGTCACTCGAATTAGGCGCGAACGGCCCAAATCGTTCGATCTTCGTCGAACGATCGAACAGCCGATGTTCGAGTCGAACGTATGTTCGACTCGAACACCGAGCTCATCCCTACTAGTAATATGGTCAGTAACACATCTCCTGTATTAGAGTGCCTACACTCTGGAAGATGGAGCAACATAGACACCTTTGAACAGCAGCAATGTCAGTCTGCGGGGAGGGTGTAAAGCTGGCCATACATGCCTCAGTTTTTCGGGCTGAACCAATTCCCCCATCCACACAATCAAGGTGGATGGGGGAATCCTCCCAGCTGCACTATTGTATTCTGAAAACAGGGAGTCAGCTGGACTCACTACTGTCGGCTATAGCGCTGATTGAACTAAAGTTTTCCAGCAAGCGTGAGCAATCAATCAGTATATTGATTACTCTTGAACAGGAACGGCCATAGATAAATCAAAATACGTACAGTCCTTGGTGAACCATCCCAATTTTGATCCATCTATGGCCAGCTTTGGATGTACTAGCAGATTTAGATACACTAAAAAAATTGATGCCATACTTCAGCTAACACTTTATAGGTAGTCACAGCAACAGTTTTTATCATTTTGGGATGATGGTTTTACATAAATAAAAGCTGATTATTGTAAGCAGTGAAAGAGGGATAAAAAGCGGCGCCACTCTGAGTGTAGCATAGGGTTAATTGCTGAAAGTTTTATTAAAATAAGTTCAACTCACATTTGAGAGGATAAAAAAGGGCACATAGGGAGTAAGGTCATGGTGGTCCCTTCCGCATAGCTGGGCATGAAGTGGTCCTCAATCCCGGCCACTCCGGTGGCATCCGAGGCTCAGAGACTAGAGGAATTCTGCTGAGCACACAGTTGCACAGTCAGCACGTCAGCCGTGATGGACAAGGGGGCATTGTAAGCACCCTTGTCAGTGTTAAATGGTTTGTCTTAACCCTCTACTGCTACATCTGCAGGGCAGCTTGTTCTGTAGAAAAACAACAGACAGGTGACTGGTGGCTGGATCACCAGGTGAAAATACAACGAAAAAAACATAAAAAAGAAAACAAATGACACTATATCTAATGCCTTGTACACACGATTGGATTTTCGATGGAATAAAATCCGATGGAATTTTCCGTCGGCATTCCGATGAGGCTGACTTCCATCAATCTTGCATACACACTGTCAGACCAAATTCTGACCGTCCAAAACGCGGTGACGTAAAACACTCCGACGAGCCGAGAAAAATGTAGTTCAATGCTTCCGAGCATGCGCCGACTTGATTCTGAGCATGCGTGGATTTTTCTCCGATGAAATTCCACACAGACGATCGGAATTTCCCATCGGAAAAATTTAAAACATGTTCTATTTTTTTACTCCGATGGAAAAAAGTCAGATGGGGCCCACACACGATCGGAATTTCCGATGAAACAAGTCCATCGGATTTTATTCCATCGGAAATCCGATCGTGTGTACAAGGCATACATAAGATTCGGGAAGCTGCAATATAATAAATGTTTGCGTCTGAGTTTATTACTGCTTTAACCAGTTGCCTTTTTCCTGCTTGGGCATAGCGCAGGTTGACTAAAAGCTCCAAAGTGAGTTAAAACTAGGTAATAGGATATGTATTAGTATTAGTACATTCTTGAGTAAAAAGAACATAAGTGATACCTCTCCTGGTATAACTGTTCTCGGGAATTTAGAGGCATAAGTAATTAAAAAGTCACATCAGGTCACAAAAAAGCCATAGACAATAGTAATACATACTCTGGGTAACTGAAAACCTCTATTGATCTTAGAAAAAAAAAAGGAAACTGATCTGAATGAAACAGGACCGAAGCTATTCTAGCACTGTAACTCTAGAACTAATAATAGAAGGTAAACTGCTTTGTGCTTCTGCAGTCGTTTTGGAAAACGGCTTGGAGTATTATCCTGGGAAATAGTATGGTATTTGTATTAGTGCATTTTAACACATTTACATTTTCTTAGCACTGGCTTATCCACCAGGATCAGACTGGTATTTTATGTGATCTGACATTAGCCTTAAAGGGAATGTATTATTTTGCCAATATTTTTTTTTTATATAAATGTTATTTTATTAGTTGGCTTTTCTATGTATAGCAGAAGTACAACCACCCCATTGCTTCTCCCTGCCTCTAGCCCCAGTGCTACTGGATGGAAAGTGCTGGGAAACTGGAGAGTGTTGCCACTTCAGGGTGAAGACTAGGAGGTGATTGAGAAACAACAGTTCTCTGATCTCCTCAGTTTTCACTGAACCTGGAAGGGCCAAGCTCTGAGCACATCTGGGTCAGAGCTGTCAAAATTCTGGTGAAGCAACAAGGTAAATTGCAGGTTGGTGATTCGGTGTCCCCAATCTGCATGCAGTGCAGGGAGATAAGGCATCCCCATAAAAAGCACCTGCCTATATTTTTATGCTGTCATATAGGGAGCATGTCAATTTAAAACAAAAATGTTTGCAAAAATTATAATAATATTAATTAAAAAGACTCCCTTAGAGCCGGTTCACACCAGGGCGACTCGTCAGGCGACTCAGTCGCCTGACAAGTCGCGACCCACGCTTTTCAATGGAACCGTTCTAAGTAAGAGTGACTCAGGTCGCTCCGACTTAGAAAAAGGTTCCTGTACTACTTTTGAGGGCGACCCAAGGCGACCTGCATTGACTTCTATACAGAAGTCTTATGCAAATCGCCTCGGCGGGCGTCTCAAGTCGTCTTGAGATCGCGCCGCCGAGGTCGCCCCCACAAGTCGTGCCAAGTCGTGCCGCCCTGGTGTGAACCGGGTCTTACTCTCTGGAATTGGTCTATTATATATATACTGTACCCTGTTAGTAAAACATTTTGCCCAAAATCATCAGTACACTAAAAAAATGGAAACTAGACCTCTGTAAGCAACTTGATGAGGATAACTGGGCTCATATTTGGAATTCAATCAAATCTTGTTCCCAAAATGTTCTAGCATTGGAAACAAATTACAAGCTACTATTATATATGTCCTTTTGAAGCATTACTAAATTTGAAGCCTAAAGGACTCACTAAACAGCAATTTAAATTAATGTTGCAGTTTTGCAATATAAAAGTGAATAATGATCAGCGCAACTTTCTAAAATCTTGTTAAACTCAATCGATGTCTAAAATAATAAATGTGATTAAGAATATATTAAACGTTCAAAATAGTTTTCAAATGGTGATTCTTCTAAACAATGTCAAAACAATCTTCAAAATGTGTCAAATCTTCTGTGTAATGTATCAAACAATTCTACTGTGGTCAATCTTCGTGATAATCACAATAACTTAGTGCTCACAGAGCGCTTACCTCAAAGAGGAATATAATCAGCCTTCTCAATCTTATAGAGCCAGGGCAGAAAACAAACTCCCAATCTCCAGGGGCCTCAAATTCACGATGGTGGAGGAGCCGGTTGGGAATCTTTAATGGTGGTGAGGGCCTTCTAGACTTCTAATTGTATGTGGATCTCCGGTTTTGAAGTTTATAAAAGGATGAAGAAAAAAACTCCCATAGCGTAAAAACGTTAGATATAATGATTTATTTGAAAGGCCAAATGGGCTTTTACATTAAAAAGCAGTATTAAAAGCAGATAAAGTGTGAACAGAGTGTGATAAACAGTGTGGTAAACAGCGTTGTAGACGCCTCTTAAGTCACTTCAGGTTCGTTAGGTATATCCGGCCACTCCCTACATGTTATGTCACGTCACGTCACGTGACTTCATCAGGGGTCCCCTGATGAAGTCACGTGGCGTGACGTAACACATAGGGAGTGGCCGTCCACATACTGCACAGCTAGCCAGGGACAAGAGGTGCAGAGGGGGGACCAGAGTAGCATGTGAGGGAACAGAGGAGAATGGGGGGAAATGAGGAGAATGGGGGGAATAGAGGAACATGTGGGGGGAACAGAGGAGAATGGGGAGAATAGATGAGCATGTGGGGAAACAGCGGAGCACGTGGGGGACCAGAGATGCACAGGGGGACCAGAGGAGCATGTAGGGACCAGAGGAGCCTGTGGGGACAAGAGGAGCATGGGGGGGAAAGAGGAGCATGGGGGGACAAGAGGAGTACAGGGGGACTTGAGGAGCATGTGGGGGACCAGAGAAGCACAGGGGGACCAGAGGAGCATAGATGGGACCAAAGGAGCACAGGAGGGACCAGAGGATCATGTGGGGGACCAGATGAGCATGGGGGACCAGAGGAGCAGGGGGGACTAGAGGAGCACAGGGGCAGAGGAGCCCAGGGGGGACCAAAGGAGCATGTGGGGGACCAGAGAAGCATATGGGGACCAGAGGAGCATGGGGGTACAGAAGAGCATGGGGGAACAGGGGAGCAGGGGGGGAAAGAGTAGTATGTGGGTGACCAAAGGAGCACGGGGGACCAGAGGAGCACGGGGCACTAGAGGAGCATGTGTGGTTACAGAGGAGCAGGGGGTACCAGAGGAGCCGGGGGTACCAGAGGAGCATGGGAGGGACCAGAGGAACCAGGGGCAACAGAGGAGCATGTGGGGAACCGGAGGAGCAGGGGGGGACCAGAGGAGCAGGGGGGACCAGAGGAGCAGGGGGTACCAGAGGAGCATGGGGGGTACCAGGGGAGCAGGGGGACCAGAGGAGCAGGGGGGACCAGAGGAGCATGAGGGGGAGGGGACAGACTCAACAGCTATAGCCTGGGAGTTTCTCACTTTCCTGCCTAATCTTGTCCCATTATGGGGGGGGGCCTTGCGCCAAACTGATTCTTTGCCCCCGGTGAAAGAATGTCTAGCTTCGCCACTGCTTCCTTTTATCTAATTTTATATTATGCCTTCTGGTCCTCTGACCTTCTCACTCTCAACTAGACAATACATTAGTGTGAGCATCTCCATCCAAGCCATTACCCTCCTTCTTCCACCTTCCCACCTCTTTGTCTCTTTACCAATCCAATCCTAACCCAGTTGGTTATTCCCAGCCCATTCTTGGGCTTTCTGACAATACTACAATAAGACATATTTTCATATCCGTACTTTGAATTGCGTTTATAACATAATAACTGTCCTACCGGTGGCTGGAAACCTGAAGACACTGTGACCCTGTAGACAACTACGTCCCTGAATTTGGATGGATTTTTTTACCTGTAGGACAGGAAGTGCAGCAACATTTCCCCAGTGGGACACAGAGGGCAAAGGAACAAATGACCCTTCCTAACTATATCCACACTGTTTCTGTATCTTGGGATATGTCAGGAGTGCATTCATGTCTGGCATCACATATTTTAGATTACTTAGTATATGGTCACGTAAGACACACAGAGCAGGGCTCGCCCCCCCTCGCTCCCTCGTCACTGGCTGTAATTGGAAGTGACAATGGCTCCCACTGCTGTCTGCACCAATAAGGACGGAGAGAGTCAGGAGAACAGCTGCTTCTGTGTACATCCCTGGATCGAGATTGGGCTCAGATAAGTATTGGGGGGGGGGCTATGGGGGAGCTGTAAACTGAGGGTTTTTTTTACCCAAAAAACCTTCAGCCTTTATAATCACTTTAATCTTCCTTTACCATAAATATAACAGCTTCTAAAGTGTCCATCTCACTCAGTAAGCCTAGGTTCACACGTTTATGCGAGCACAGCAGCCTATTCATTTGAATGCACTGCTGTATCTACGTGAAAATGCACCCACCGGGCAGACACACAGAACCGCATGCGTGGTTGTGTCATTAGGAATTATTGGCACCCTCTTGCATTTGCTAAAGTGCAGTGCATTTTGTCAGCGGGTTGGGAACCAGTGAGATTATACACTGATTCCTAACCTACATATGTGTGAACCCAGCCTTATAGTTGCCAAACAAAGTATAGAATGTTACAATAAACAAACTATAAATAAGCAATGTGTCAAAAAGTCCTGTGAAAATGACATCAACCTTCTTTCACCACAGTGCAAACAACTTACGCAGTGTTCTTTTTTACATTCTCAATCGGCTGCTTCCTACTCCTTCCAACACAGTGACACACCTCCATCCCCAACTGAAATTACACTCGTCCCCCCTCTCTGAATAAAACAGGCAAAAGCTCTCTTCATGATTTTATACTATGTGCAGTCTTCTATTCTTCTAATCCAGTGGTCTCCAAACTGCAGGCCTGGGGCCAGATGTGGCCCTTTGCCTGCCTTTATCTGGCCCTTGGGGCACTATTCCTCTTACTGTAATGGGATACTTTTCGTCCAACTGACACCCAACAGCGGGGCATTATTTCTCCCCCTGACACCAATAATAGGGCATTATTCCTCCCAATGATACCAACGATGGGGCACTATTCCTTCCCCTAATACCAAATATGGTGATGTTTATGCACACTGATGCCTGGGAAATTTCCACTACCACTGGCCACAGTCCGCCCCCCCCCCCCTAAAGTCTGAAGAACAATAAACTGGCCCTTTGTTTATTAAAAGTTTGGAGACCCCTGTTCTAATCTATGGAGATAATGTGGAAAGGTGATCAATTGGACTTCTTGGAGGGGACTGAACAGTTGGATTGGAAAATGTCTCTGGTTAGAGACCAAAGAGCGCTTTTGTCTGTTTTATTCAGAGAGGCAAAAACAGAAGGCAAGTGTATTTTCAATTGGGGGTGGAGGTGCTTCAAGGTGTTGGGCGGAATAAGAAGCAGCCAATAAAGTATCTAAAAAAGGAGACTGCATCACATAGGTCTGCGCAGCCTAATGCATTAGGGTGTGTACCCCAAAACACGAATGCCTTTCTCTGCAGCCTCAGTTGAGATAAATGGGAAGTGCTCTGTGCTGAGCGGCTTCCTGTTCATTCAGAAACTGAAGCATAGTTTACTAGTTATGAATGAACAAAGTGAGTGAGTGTGCTTACTCTGTTCATTTAGAAAAGAAAAGGGCTGGTAAAAGACATATTTACTAGCCTTCCCTTACCCTCCATCCTGCAAACCCCCCCCCCCCCCCGCAGCAGGCGGGGGAGGTGTAACACAGGGGGGGAAGCTTGGCCAAGAGTGGGGAATCGGCACTGAACATAGTGATTAGGGTGTGCCCAGGCACACCTGGCACACCCCCTGCACGCGCCTATGCTGCATCATTTTTTTTCACTGTGGTGGAAGAAGTTTGATGGTGTAATTCTCACAGAATTTTTTGACACTTTGCCTATTTATAGTTTGTTTCCTGTAACATTCTATATTTTGTTTGGTAACTATAACTGAGTGATATGGAACTTTAGAAGTTGTTATATTTTTGGTGGTAGATGATTCAGATTGTAATTTCTGCTAAATTTCTGATATATTGCTTATTGTGTTTTTGTTTTGTTTTTTGGGGGGGGGGGGTTTGTCACATTTTTCATGGTATTTAGAAATTCAGGTAATTGAAAGGGCTGCACCATGTTACATTCCATTCGTTTTATGCAAATGTAGGTAATGGTGGAAAACCAAGCTTGGTGCCTCATAGGCATTGTCCCATCACATCCTACAATGCAATATGGGCCCTTCTTCAATTGTCAGCAAAGCAGCCTAATTGCATTGTAGAATGCCAGGTGTAGTGGAAACCCTGAAGCTGCCTGTAAAGTATGGCTGTCAAAACACAGTGGAGACATCATGAAGATAATGAGCAAACATGATCTTTGGGCATTGGATGATACCTAATATCCTGTCATAATATTCAAACACTTTACATTTTCACACTACAGGTGTACGTCATGTTCCTGAAGACGATAACAATCTCTTTGTAAAACTCGGTCTGTTTTGCAGCCAACGATATCAGATGTTGAATACCAAAAATGTACTGCAGCTACAGGCAGCATATTGTCTGCTTTATATTCAGATCGACTCTAGCTGAACTGAACAGACAGCAGCAAAGATCCTGCAGGAAAAAAAAAGACAAGGAGGTTGATTTACTAAAGGCAAATAGGCTGTGCACTGCAAGTGCACTTTAAGTGCAGTCGCTGTAGATCTCAGAGGAAGATTTGAAAGAAGGGGAAGCTCTGCTGATTTCTATCATCCAATCATGTGCAAGCAAAAAAGCTGCTTTTTATTTTCATTGCATGTCACCTTCAGAGCTACAGGGACTGCACTTCCAAGTGCACTTGTAGTGCACAGTGGATTTTCCTTTGGTAAATGAGGACGGCACAGTGGTGTAGTGGATAGCACTCTTGCCTAGCAGTAAAAAGGGTCCCTGGTTTGAATTCCAACCAGGACACTACCTACCTGGAGTTTGCATGTTCTCCCTGTGCCTGTGTGGGCTTTCTCCAGGTACTCCGGTTTCCTCCCACACTTCAAAGACATGCTGGTACGTTAATTGGCTTCTGTCTAAATTGGCCCTAGTATATGAATGTGAGTTAGGAACATTAGATTGTAAGCTCCTTGAGGGCAGGGACTGATGTGAATGTACAATGTATATGTAAAGCGCTGCGTAAATTGACAGTGCTATATAAGTACCTTAAATAGTAATAATAATAACCCCTATGAGTTATGTAAGCTACACAGAATCAACTCTCCTTTTAATAGTCAAAGCATACTCTTTCTCCTTCAATTATGAAATTCGGGTTGCTCACAAATCTCCAATGCCGATCCGACAAGGCAAAACTAAAATAAATAAGCAGACCCCAATAGTAGCCATGGGGATTGGTGTTACCTCCAGTCACCTTGCAGTCCTTGACACTGGCCAGTGGGCTCCTTACAGTAAATATGGCCTGCCAAGGAAGAAACACTCCTATCTGCTCAATCATCTTACAGAAAATTTTCCCACTAGTATATACGGTTCTGACAAAAGGACTAATAGTAAATTCTGGTATAGATGAAGCTCTTTAACCGCTCAATGCATTACCAGAGTACACATCATCTTTCACTTCTCTCTGGCTGTGCCCCCACATTAACTGCAATCTGCATTGGTTTAAAGAGATTAAAGATTATCCACTCAATATGTTTATTGTGTTACCTAACTGTAGAACCTGAATGTAGAAGAAAGCCAGCAGGATGGGTGAGTGTGGAAAGAGGGGGGGGGGTGCTGTTTTCCAGACAACAGAATGTATACCTGCATTTAGCTTGGCAAATGTATTGTGCCCCAAGGGTTAGAAGTAGAGAGTTAACACAGGAAACAGCAAAGCCGATCTAGACTAGGGGTGTCATCTGTCTGGGTGTGCAGTATGGCTAGGGTGAGCACATGTCCCGGATTGCCCGGGACAGTCCCGCATTTTGCAGGTCTGTCCCGGGCACCTTCATTCCAGGAAAATACAGTGTCCCGGAATAAAACTGACACAGCTACCCCCCCCCCCCCACCGGGCCAATCTGATGCCCCCAAAAAAGGCCGCCACATCACTGCTTTATTCACTTATAGTACTTGCCCTGCCGGGAATGCCTGGAGGAGCACAATCCCTGCCCCCTGCTTGTGATTGGAGAAATCATAAATCCCGCCTCTTGTGTCCAATCACTGTGCTGTGATTCGTTACAGCACGAGCTGATTTTTGGGAAGGGGGGGGGGTGTCCCTGAATAGTAGTTTAGAAATGTGGTCACCCTAAGTATGGCAGAGATGTGTGAATCACAAATGAGGCTGAACAGAATTTCAGAATCCTATTCAGCCCATTTGTATGCATTTCAGCTGTAATGCATAGCTTTTGCCTATAACTTTGTATTTTTTTAAATGCATAATGCAGCCAAGCTGTAGTCATAAAAGACTTCATTTTGCCTCTGGGTGGCATCTGGACAACGTAGCGAATGACATTACAGTGTCACCACACTGACATCTACAGTGTTATATTCCATATCCTAATTTATTGATTTATCAGAACACCACTGGTTCAGATCCATCAGGAATCTACACCCCACGCCACACCATACGCACTGTGATCACACACCACAATAGTCGCTGTAGGTAGCAGCTTGCAAAGCTGGCATTATTTCACAAGGCAGTAAGTAGACCACTTTCCTGCCCTATATCCAGTACCAATCATACTTCTAAGATGCCACAGGAAACCACAAAGGGTAAAAAAAACACATTTTGTGGTTTATAGATACAGTACATATGTTATAGGGATATATATTTATTTTGAATTGTCTGTACATTATTTTGTGTGCATTAAATCCCAAACTTGTAAACAGCAATACAAAGAAACTAATTTGATTTTATGTTTCCTTGGCATATAGCAGCCAAGTTTTGAAGATGGCTGCAGATTGGTTGCTATGTGTTATTGCACTGATTTCTGCCAAATTAAATAAGAACGTAGCATTTTAGAAGTTTCCCCAAATTATGATATAGAAAATGTAGAAAAGTGTTAAATAATATGGAGTGGGAGAAGATCTGGTGTGGGTGGGTGAAAAGTGAGAGAAATTACAGAGTTTAATTTCAAGGTTGGCTTGACAAGGAGACTTTAGAGCTAACTATTTTCCAATTTCCTTACTGCAAACAAGTTTCCCCCATTCTTTGGGGAATATAAATGTTTTTCAGTGGTGTCACTGGGATGCCAGGCGCTAAGGAATGTCCAAAAGCAGCTGTGTTGAAAAACAAGGCCATTACTCCCGTACAGTAACCGTTAATTACACTTGGAGTAGCAGATAGATAACATGGCATGACAGTTTCCCAGATGTGCTGGCATTAAGGATTGATGGACCAAGTACAGCTGCATGTGAGTAATATGCCAGTGTTAAAGTTGTGGGCGTCCATGCTAAATGAAGTCTGTATACATGATTTCATGGCAATGCTGCTCAACAGATGACATTTGACAAACTAAAAATAAATATGGATACCACTGGAGGTAGCACTATGATTAGACATAGACTAGGACACATGGAACCACTCACACTCTAATAAAGGTTTAAGGCCTAAGTTTTGACCCCACACCCTTAAACTCCATTGGGAAGCCAATATGTACAATATTGCTGTGTTTATGCAGGCTGGCATTGTCTCCTGCCATTGTCAGAGGTCACCAGACTCACCAGACCCCTGCTTATTCACAGGAACAACAGCAGAGGCTTGCCATACTCATGCATAATGAGGTCACCCTCTATGATGTTACAACTGATTGATAAGCAACACTTTTAGTATTGTCATTATTATAAAATGTTTAGTGCTGTCCTTCAAAGATACTTTCAGGCCACCCATCCATAATGGAATGCCTCCTACAGTTGTGAAGGGGGTATAGAAAGAATTCTACTTTTTATTTCTCATGTGCATAAGTGGACTAATGACCGGAGAGTTAGAAATGTGAGCAGACAATAGACTTTACTTGAAAATGCAGACAAATGAAGGCCAGACAGAAAATGTGATGGTTTCAGTGATAATACATTTGAAGGTTGCAGACAGCAACATAGATTACTAGCTCAAAAGTTTCTTAAAGTGTCATTAAACCCATATTATCAACTACACATGGAGCATCATTAAATGCAACAATCTAATAAAGCATTAATAGGACACATGAGGAGGCCTCCAGAGGAAACAAAGAAAGCAAACAGCTTCTTCTCAATAAACTTGTGGAGCATTTGAGAGTGGCATCACAGTGCCCATAGAAATGGGTGCAATTGTATTGCCACTAACAATAAGGAAGGTGATGTAAATGGCAGGATAAACCAGGTAGTTACTAATTTAGACACCTTGAATGACAGAAAGCTTCTATATTCAGGTAAAGAGCTTACACGTAGAAAAAGTTTGGCTTTAATGACACTTTAACCACTTCAGCCCCGGACCATTTTGCAGCTAAAGGACCAGGCCCCTTTTTGAGATTCTGCATTGCGTCGCTTTAACTGACAATTGCGCGGTCGTGCGACATGGCTCCGGAACAAAATTAACTTCCCTTTTTCCCCCACAAATATAGCTTTCTTTTGGTGGTATTTGATCACCTCTACGGTTTTAATTTTTTGCGCTATAAACAAAAATAGTGCGACAATTTTGAAAAAAATGCAATATTTTTTTACTTTTTGCTATAATAAATATCCCCAAAAAATATATAATTTTTTTTTTCCCCTCAGTTTAGGCCGATACGTATTCTTCTACATATTTTTGGTAAAAAAAATCGCAATAAGCTTTTATTGATTGGTTTGCGCAAAAGTTACAGCGTCTACAACAGGGGTCTCAAATTGGCGGCCCTCCAGCTGTTGCGGAACTACAAGTCCCATCATGCCTCTGCCTATGAGAATCATGCTTGTAACTGTCAGCCTTGCAATGCCTCATGGGAATTGTAGTTCTGCAACAGCTGGAGGGCCACCAGTTTGAGACCCCTGGGCTACAATATAGGGGATGGTTTTATGGCATTTTTATTAATATTTTTTTTTTTTACTAATAATGTCAGCAATCAGCGATTTTTATCGTGATTGCGACATTATGGCGGACACATCGGACACTTTTGACACATTTTTGGGACCATTGTCATTTTTACAGCGACCAGTGCTGTAAAAATGCACTGATTACTGTGAAAATGACAATGGCAGTTAAGGGTTTAACCTCTAGGTGGCGCTGTAGGGGTTAAGTGTGACCTAATGAGTGATTCTAACTGTAAGGGGGCGTGGCTTGGTGTGTGACGTCACTGATCGTCGTTCCCTATGACAGGGAATAGAAGATCACTGACATGCCACTGTGAAGAACAGGGAAAGGTTTGTTTACACTTACCTCTCCCCGTTCTTCAGCTCTGTGACCCGATCGCGGGAGACCGATGGCGATCGGGTCTGCGGGTCCCGTGGGCGCGGTCTTGACGGCGCGCTCGCGACCCATGGACGGGTTCTTAAAGGGGACGTACCTGTACACCCTTGTGCCTGTCCGTGCCAATCTGTCGACGTGCATCGTCGTGCGGCGGTCCTTAAGTGGTTAACAGAAACTATTTCTGGTGGATACATTCATACAAAGGGGTTGATTTACTAAAGACAAATAGACTGTGCACTTTGCAAGTGCAGTTGCACTCATTTTCCCTAGAGGTTAGTGAATGTGGTAAAGCTTCACTTTGTAACGAATACCCAATCAGGTGCAAGGATAGTTAAAAAACAAACAGCATCTTTGCTTGCACATGATTGGATAATGGATATCAGCAGTACTTTGCCACATTCACTAAGCTCTTGGGAAAATGAGTGCAACTGCACTTGCAAAGTGAACAATCTTATTGCCTTTAGTAAATCAACCCCAAAGTCTCTCAAACGCTTCTTTCTGGCCACTAAGGCCTTGCAAAACAGGCTTATCAGTTAGGAATATTATTGTGGGGTTATGGTCAAAGGCAAGGAGACTCCCCCAGTAAGCACACAGAGTTCTTAGGATTGTGCCCTGTCGCCCCAAGAGCAACAGGAGGGATATTTAACTAGCACCTTCCTTGGCACTGACTGCTCTACATTGCCCAATTCGAACCTAGATCCTCCTTTAGAGGTTAGTGCAGGCTAGTTTGTCATTTTTCATTGTATCTCTGCCGCTTCTTCCAGCCATGAAGACATTGGATGGTGTGGAAGTCTAACATTACAGTCCCGATGGCCTTCTTTTCCTTTTTATTCCTGCATAGGGGCATGAGAATATAGGTCTAGAATTCCGATTTTATAAATGTAGTAGCCAGTTTGCATTGCTGTCCTTTCCTCGTTTTTCTTGACAGGTCAAAGACGGCCCTAACTTAAAATTTTATAAAAAATATGATAAATATAATTATTTGCTACAAACCAAGTTTAGCTTTATCTGTGCCAGCAACAAGTGTACCCTCCCACAGAACTGAAAAAAAAAAAGAAAGGCTGTAGTAAAATACAACAAGAAAAACAGTCTCCTGTGCTCAGAAGTTTGGTCTCTTGGTGACACAACCAGAGTATTCCGTTCAAAGGAAATGCCCAGAGATCACTAATACTTTTTGGCTCTGAAAAAGGGGGCTCGCCCCCGCAACGCGTCAGCCATACCTGTAAATATTTGTCATTGTGACTCTTTGGTCGTCTGCTCATTTGGTTCCAGGAAGAGGCTACTTCCTTGGATGGAATGTTATGTGCCTAATATTTGCCTTTGTTTGTGAGTATCCATGATCTTTTAACTTATTTTTAATAAACCAGCAATTGGTAATGCACTAGGTCGGTGCGCCCTCTCTTTTCTTGTAAAATACAACGATCTTGCATGCATGTCAAATCTATCCACCTCTATAGACTGCCTGCACACAGCCTGAGGCAGATGCATGCTCAATAACAAACATGGCCTGCATGCAAAACGGGTGTCAACGTCTGACTTAGTGAAGCCTTACACTTTTTCATTTTTGACTGGATACACACACCTCTATTACGCATTAAAGCTAAAATCCAGGATTGTTTTATTTATTTTTTTGGGACACAACACAAATCAAATAAGTTACAGCTGAAAATGATTATCCTGGGTCTTGCTTTTTACCATAAAAATCATTTTAAATTAAGAACTACCATAAATATGTATGTCCCCTATCTGGCTGTGCATTGTGGAAAAATCACATTGTTTGGCAGGTGAAGCGGTAAGACTCCATTCACACGGGGGCAACACGACTTCCAGCGCGACTTTGGGAGGCAACTTGGACACGACTTGAGAATGAATCACAGCGCGACCTGGAGCTACTTACAAGGCAACTTTAAGTTGCCTGCAGGACAGGAGACATTCCAGTGGCCAATCAAACAAGAATCAGCTCTGTGGGAAGGAGGGGGAAGGGAGGGGTTTGCCTGAGAAATGTATGTTTTCTTCCTGGAAAGTTGTTTCTGTTAAGACAGTGATCCGAATTCTGAGGCGACTTCCATTGAAATCAATGGGTACAGGTCGCCTAGCAGTCGCCTAGAAGTCGGATTAAAGTAGTACCTGAAACTTTTTTGAAGTCGGAGCGACTGCAGTAGTGTGCATTAAGACGGCTCCATTCACTTACATTGATTTTCTCATGCAGCGCGACTTGAGGCGACTAGGGGCGACCTGGGGCGACTTGAAGTCGGATCCAAAGTTGCCCCTGTGTGAATGGGCTCTAAGCATATGTAGCACTACCCCCGTAGGAGCTGCTGTTTGTTTGATTTGGATCTACGTCCTGCCTATCAACCCCTGGAAGTGGCTCAAACCTTCCCTTAGCACAACTGATATGAATAAGGAGTGTGAGACATATTGAGTATTAGGAGACACAATCCTGCATACATCACACAATAACCTGTAAATGTTATTACCTTTGCTGGTCACTAGTCCTTCTAAGTGACAGAGATACTTCACACAAGTTATATGCTTAATCAAAGGTACCTTTACTCAGTATAAAAGGGAAGGGTAAAGAATCACATTAATACACACAGTTGACTCTGCATGCGCATTGCAGAGTCAATAAACCAATAAGGATAGGTATCACTGAGATTAGGTAATAACAGGAAATAACATCAGCTATATATATGTACATGTATCTATATGTGTCTCTGCACGGCTAACTGGTTGCTCACGAGCTCCCCCTTTGTTGCAATACCTTGCACGTGTTCATTCCCTATAATAGGTAAGCAAGGCCTATCTGCGTCCCACTCAAAGTTCCTTTCTCCAATGAAGTCTTCGCTAGCCACCGTCGGTGCACAAGTTAAATTGTAATCCACAGGGTTTCAACAAGATGCTGTAATTATCCGCAATATACCTGAGTACTCGTGTGCCTGCCACCCACTAATGACGGATGCACCAATCTCTGATCACATAGTCTCCAGTGAGATACACTAGGCCGCAAGCTGTGGCGTGATAGGTGAAGTGTGGCTGGCACTAACTAAATCACTTTCCTCTAAGGTAGTAGTCAATTCTGGGCAGGTGCCCTTCTCACCAAACAGGCCCGACTTTCAGATAGTCTCCTCTGGCTTGCCCGGTCACTCGATCTCCACGCTTCTGCTTCAGCTGCAGTCTCCGGACTCCGTCACTAACAGCATATGGTGATGGACGACTCCGGTCTCTGCTGGGCAATCACAGGACGCTGTGGACGATCCTCTGCTGGAAATCACTCAGGCACTCCCGTAATTTAGGCCCAGGCTTCTGGCCTAATCCTTAGGAAGCAGGCCTCCATGCCAACTTCCTGCTTGATTGAGAGCTGGATCCAGAGAGAGAGACGCTGGCCCCTCCCCTGGTTTAAGTAGTCTGCCCAGAATGCTTTGCGGTGTTGCAATGCACCCTGGGTAATGTAGTCTGTCTTTTACTAAAAGCAACAAAGTCTTTTCTCCTAGCTGATATCTGTCCCAAAGTGCATTAGTTGCATTGTAACACTTATACCACCGGAGGGAGCCGGATTCCTTCTTACATATGGACATCCTGCTTCACACTCCCCCCACTTAAAGTCTTTGGTCCCCAAAGAGGACAACAGTATGTAACCTAACACATACGTTGGCAATACCTGCAGGGAAATTTGTTAGTTTATGCATGACAATAAACAACTTGCCTTTTCATAAGCAGGATTTAAACTTAAACAGCTCATATCATAACACAGAGCCGACAGAGGAACCTCCCACCAATTATCACAAGGAGGGAGGTTGTCCTGTATACGGACCACCGACACTTGGGTGTCTGTTTCAGATGTGCTAGGGAGTGAGCTGGGGTTGTCTTCCACTGAATCTGAATCTGGAGTGGAAGAGCTAGACTGATCAATGGTTCTCTTAGAAGTGATGATGGCCTCCTCAGAGCATTCACCCAATTGGTCGTACGTCAGTCTTTTTGGGGGGTGAATTACTCTTCTTTCCCTCTGCTCTTTAGGTATCATATTCTCAAGGACATTGGGGCTGGCTGTTTCTAGAAGCTCTTCAGGGGCTTCCTCATCTAGTTCAGGCATGTTGGGCTCCAGAACTTCAGAAGCGTCCCGCTCTCCTTCAGATAGAGACAACGACCCTTCTTCTGGGTCTTCCATTGACAAAGAGTCTGAGTCATCAGCTACCTCCTCAATGAGAATGTTTGAAGGCACGAATTCAGGATCTTCTGCCCGAAGAGTTCCATTGTCAACTGTTTTGGGTGAGGTTTGGGAGGTGGTCATGGGTTCTGGCAATTGGGATGACCACAACCAGTCAGATTCTGCTTCTTCATCCTCTTGACCTTCATTGTCAGAGTCTCCATCTCTCACATCTGGAAGCACTGTTTGAGATCGGGTGATGGGTCTGGAACCTTGAGAAGTTGAAGGGGTTTCTTGTGAGTCAGATGCAGGAGGCATGCGAACTGCCTCGGAGAGGGGCAACAAGTGATTCCTGTGCCAGGTCTTTAACGGTCCCACGCTTCCTTCTGGCCTAATTTGGTACACAGGAAGGTTTTCCAGCTTCTTGCAGATAACATAAGGTTGGGATTTCCAACGGTCAGCCAACTTATGTTTTTCCGGAATTCCCAAGTTCCTCAACAGCACTCTATCTCCTGGCTGTAAATCTTGAATTCTGACTCTTAGGTCAAAGTTTCTTTTATTTCTCAGCCCCCGTTGGTCAGATGCTGCTTGGGCCTTTTCAAAAGCTGTCTTCAGACTCTTTCTCAATCGGTCTACATACCCCTTGTGGGATGCTGCTGAGGTATGATCCAGCGATATGCCAAAGGCCAAGTCCACTGGCAACCGAGCCTCCTGCCCGAACATCAAACGGTATGGGGAATACCCGGTGACATCACTGGCAGTGCTATTGTAGGCATGCACTATGGCAGCTACATGCTTGCTCCAATGCTGCTTTTTCTCTGAACTCAGAGTCCCCAACATATCCAAGAGAGTCCGGTTAAACCGTTCAGGCTGAGCATCTCCTTGTGGGTGATAAGGGGTTGTCCTGGTCTTCTGGATGCCTAACAGGTCTAATAACTTCTTTATTAATTTGCTTTCAAAGTCTCTGCCCTGATCTGAATGAAGGCGTTGGGGTAGACCATAGTGCACAAAGAATTTTTCTACCAGTACTTTGGCTACTGTTGAGGCCTTCTGGTCTTTTGTTGGGAATGCTTGAGCATATCTGGTAAAGTGATCTGTTATCACCAAGACATTCCCTTGACCACTCAGATCAGGCTCCAGGCAAAGGAAGTCAATGCACACCAGTTCCATAGGTCCCTGACTTTGCAGATGGCCCATTGGGGCTGCTTGACGTGGCAAGGTCTTCCTTTGAATGCATCGGACACAGGAATGGAAATATCCTTCCACTTCAGCCCGCATGCAGGGCCAATAGAACCTATCCCGTACAAGGTGAAAAGTCTGTTCGGACCCTAGGTGACCATGGTTGTCATGGAGGGCAGCTAGGACCGCTTCTCGATATTTGGCTGGTAGAAACAGCTGCCACTTCTCTTCTGAGTCGTCAGAGGGGCCCCTTCGGTAGACCACCCCTTGACGTATGTGTAGCCGATCCCACTCCCTGCGCAACAATCGGGCTTCTCTTGGGGAGTCTGTTTCAAGCATCTCGGGACGCTGGCTTTCCAGGGCCTTTATCAGGAGTTTCCCTAAAGAGTCTTCTTCTTGCTCCTTTCTCAAATCCCTTTTTGTCAGCTTGGGCAAGCCCTCCCCTTCGACTTGGGTCACACTGCAATAGCACTTCGGTACTCCAACAGCTGAGACCCCAATTTCTTCGGCTCTTGACCCACCTCTGGCTTGAAGTTCTGTCCCCTGATATAGGGCTCGCACTCCCTCTGGGTCTAGTTGGGCCCATTCTTCGGTAGGGTCGGTGGGGGCATGAGACCTCCTGGACAGGGCATCTGCATCCCTATTTCCCACTCCGGGTCGGTACTTCAAGCTGAAGGTGAAGCTTGAAAGGGCAGCCAACCACCGGTGTCCCGTTGCATCCAACTTGGCAGTGGTCAGAAGGTAGGTGAGCGGGTTATTATCTGTCTTCACCACAAACTCCGCCCCATATAGGTAGTCTCTCAGTTTGTCTACCACTGCCCATTTCAAGGCCAGGAATTCAAGCTTGTGGGTGGGGTAATTCTTCTCAGCAGGTATCAGACTCCTGCTCACATATGCGACGGGTCTTAGGTAACCATCATGTTCCTGGTACAGCACCCCACCCAGCCCATCTCGGCTGGCATCTACATGCAGTTCATAAGGCTTCTTTGGATCAGCATAGGCCAGGACTGGTGCAGTGGTAAGACTCTTCTTTAACATCTGGAAGGCTTCCTCGCACTCCCCTGTCCACTGGTCTTGAATCGACTCTTTGGGCCTTCGGGGTCCCATGGTGAGTTTCACTGGTTTGACCAGCTCTGGAACATCATCTTCCCCTTCGTTTCTGAGTAACTCGTTCAGGGGTCTGGCAATCTTGGCGAATCCTTCTACAAATCTTCTGTAGTAAGAACAGAACCCCAGGAATGACCGAAGCTCAGTCACGTTGGTAGGTCTCGGCCAAGAGGTGACGGCATCCAGCTTCTCTGGGTCCGTGGCCACCCCTTCTGCAGAAACGATATGGCCCAGGTAATGGACGGAGGACTGGTAAAATTGACACTTCTCTGGGGAGAGTTTCAGGCCCTCTTCACTGAGCCTCTTCAGGACCTTCTCCAGTCTCTCTTCATGCTCTTCTAGGGTTCTCCCGAACACGATGACGTCGTCCAAATATACCAGTACCTCTATTAGATTCATGTCCCCGACGGTTCTCTCCATTAGCCTTTGGAAAGTGGCGGGGGCTCCTGATAACCCTTGAGGCATACGGTTGAACTCAAAGAACCCCACAGGGGTGATGAAGGCTGTCTTCTCCCGATCCTCAGGGTGCATGGGGATTTGGTAATATCCACTTTTTAGATCCATTACACTGAACCACTTGGCCCCTGACAGACTCTGCAGGGCGTCTTCAATTCGGGGAGTGGTGTATTGATCTGGGATGGTCCTTCTGTTTAGTGTTCTGTAGTCGATACACAGTCTCAGCGACCCGTTCTTCTTTCGGACTACCACTATTGGAGAAGCGTAAGGGCTCCTGGATTCTCGAATAATCCCCGTCCTCTTCAGCTCAGCCAACTGTTCCCGCAAGTCTTCTAAGTCACCCAGTGGGACCCGTCGAACTCTCTCTCTAAAGGGCTTATCTTCTTGTAAGCGTATCTTGTGAGTGGCACACCTTGCGCACCCCACATCGAACTCATCTTTAGAGAAGATCTTTTCCCACCTTGCAAGTTGAGCTTTGGCCCTTTTTCTCCATTCTGGTGGGAGGGCCGTGTCTTCAGAACAGAGCTTCTCTATGGTGACTTCACCCCTTTCTTCTTTCTTCAATTCACACGGGGCAATGGGGGTGGCTGGATTCACCTGGCCCAACAGCATTCTGGCCGGCACCTTCACTGGTGTATTAGCAGTGTTCCTTATACTCACTGAAACCCTCCCATGGCTTTTCTGTAGGGCCTTCAATGGGATCACTTTGGGGATTACTTCAATCCCTTTCTGTCTTTCCTGTGGGCCTGGTTCGAAGACAATGAAGGGGCCTGGCTGTTTCCATGTGAGCTTGACAGAAGCCCTCAGGCAAGTCACCTCTCCCGGTTGTAATACCTTCTCCGTCTTGTCTAGCTTCCAAATCTTGCCAACTCCCTCAGCCGGGGCCCTCTGCTCCAGTACCAGGCGCTGGTAGGCTTGCCTTAACATGGGGTGGACTCTTGTGGTCGGGGCTTCTTCCTGTTGGGCCAACGGTGTCAGCAGTCGCCTGACTAGATCAGTGTTGGTCCCTATGATGAGTGAGCTCTTGCTGGCCCCTGGTGGGCGAGGGCACACTACTGCCAGAGTATCGAAGGTCTCTGTCTCCCCAGCCACTGAGGGATCAAAAGTCAACTTGATTGGCAGGTAACCGTCATAGGGAAAGCTCTGAGTTCCAATACCCCATATTTCCAGTTCCTCTAATTTCTGTAGGGGCAGATGTTTAAGATGTTTATCATAGAAATCCCTATACAGAAGAGTCACTTGAGCCCCAGTGTCAAGAAGAGCCTTGGTGTAGATCCCTTCTACTTGTATGGAGACTACTGGAGAAGGCCCCACTAACTTGGCAGGGAACTCCTTCAACACAGACTTCTTGCTGGGTTCAGTTACCTGTACCCTCACTTCTTTTTTTCTTGAGTTTCTGGTGGGTCTCAGTCCCTTCTGGGTCTGGTGTGCACTGGCCTTCCGTTCAACAGCAGCCTGAGTTGTGGGACGGGGCCTAATTGGCAGAGGTTTAGGTCCCTGACTCTGATGTTTTGGATCATTGGACTTCTTGAAGGAGTTCGTGGAAACTGGTGGGCGCCCGGCTGACTCCTTCACCGGGGCCCTCTGAAGTTTTCCGCCGGCTTGCAATATCTGGATGCAACTTCATCTGGGCTGGGACACACTGCTCTAACATGCCCGATTCCCCCACAATTGAAGCATGTTATCAATCTCTTAGGCTTCTGTACTAGTTCCATATTGGAGCTAGGAGGTTTTTTTGGTTCCTCTGACGTGTTCTTGTTGTGTGGCACAGAGGCCTGGCTAGTCAGCATGGACACCATTTCTACTAGTTGTGTCTACCTGGGTCTTTAGGAGTTCAACTTCTGAATCACCTTCTTCTGCACTTAACATTCTGACTCGGGCAGTTGGTTCGGTGTGTTGACTCCTCCTTTTGTCTTCCAACATGGCCTCCTCCTCCCTGACTATCCGGATCAAGTCGGGGTATTCCAGGCTGCTCCCGTCCCGCCGGGTGCGTAGCAATAATGCGATGGGGTCCAAGAGTTGAGCTCCCCTCAACACCTGCTGGGCACGGGCCTCATCCACTTTTCTTGGATCGATCCCTTTCTTCAGTAGGATCCGATGCAGGATCTTATCCAGGCGTCCTATGAATTCTGACAGCTTCTCTCTCTCTTTTTGGTAGCAATGCCCCAGCTGGTAAGTGAGTTCAGTGACGTTTTCCATCCCGCCAAACACATTCTGCAGAATATCCAGATAATCCTGTGCATTGCAGTCCTTCTTGCTTAACTTGAGGTTACGTATGGCCTCCAGAGCAGGCCCCTTTAAGCTTTCCACAATCCGTTGTTTTTTTTGTTGTTCTGGCACCTCCCATTCTTCTAGGGCCTGAGTGGTGCCATCTAGCCACTCTTCAAATCCATCTTCCACTGAAGGTACAGGTTCCTTCCCAGAAAAGGTCCTGAGTTTCCTGTATCCTGACATCAGGTAGTCTGGAGGGTCCTTTTTACACTTGGTCACAATCTCCCCCAGGACAGCGCACAATTCTGAGCTAAGGGTGGTCAATGGTGGTGAACCGGGACCCTTTTGTTGGGCGCTCCCTCCTGTGCTGGGGCCTCCTGAAGTAGTGGATGTGGGGCCATCTTTATTCTCTTCTGGGTGTATCAGGAGGAGTTCTACTTGGTTTGTAGTTTTTATGCTGGCACCCTTGAAGTAGTCAGAGATTCCGTTCCTCCACTCACATAATGCATAGGTGTGGGGATTTACAGTATCTGTCTTTATGTCAATCACCCATGGCTTCCTGTCCGTGGACAATGCTCTCAAGACTGGAGTTAGCTGCTCCTCTACCCAGGCCTCTCTCTGGATTTCAACCACCAGGCCATTTCCGGGTAGGATGCCTTCATCCCTGCACCACCGGGCTACGGCAGCAGGGTCCATTTCTGTGCTGTAAGGGTTCTGTCTAGGGGGAAAGTTGATTGCAGAACCGTAGAATATCCCGGACGAGCCCCCACGTGTAGCACTACCCCCGTAGGAGCTGCTGTTTGTTTGATTTGGGTCTACGTCCTGCCTATCAACCCCTGGAAGTGGCTCAAACCTTCCCTTAGCACAACTGATATGAATAAGGAGTGTGAGACATATTGAGTATTAGGAGACACAATCCTGCATACATCACACAATAACCTGTAAATGTTATTACCTTTGCTGGTCACTAGTCCTTCTAAGTGACAGAGATACTTCACACAAGTTATATGCTTAATCAAAGGTACCTTTACTCAGTATAAAAGGGAAGGGTAAAGAATCACATTAATACACACAGTTGACTCTGCATGCGCATTGCAGAGTCAATAAACCAATAAGGATAGGTATCACTGAGATTAGGTAATAACAGGAAATAACATCAGCTATATATATGTACATGTATCTATATGTGTCTCTGCACGGCTAACTGGTTGCTCACAAGCTCCCCCTTTGTTGCAATACCTTGCACGTGTTCATTCCCTATAATAGGTAAGCAAGGCCTATCTGCGTCCCACTCAAAGTTCCTTTCTCCAATGAAGTCTTCGCTAGCCACCGTCGGTGCACAAGTTAAATTGTAATCCACAGGGTTTCAACAAGATGCTGTAATTATCCGCAATATACCTGAGTACTCGTGTGCCTGCCACCCACTAATGACGGATGCACCAATCTCTGATCACATAGTCTCCAGTGAGATACACTAGGCCGCAAGCTGTGGCGTGATAGGTGAAGTGTGGCTGGCACTAACTAAATCACTTTCCTCTAAGGTAGTAGTCAATTCTGGGCAGGTGCCCTTCTCACCAAACAGGCCCGACTTTCAGATAGTCTCCTCTGGCTTGTCCCAGTCACTCGATCTCCACGCTTCTGCTTCAGCTGCAGTCTCCGGACTCCGTCACTAACAGCATATGGTGATGGACGACTCCGGTCTCTGCTGGGCAATCACAGGACGCTGTGGACGATCCTCTGCTGGAAATCACTCAGGCACTCCCGTAATTTAGGCCCAGGCTTCTGGCCTAATCCTTAGGAAGCAGGCCTCCGTGCCAACTTCCTGCTTGATTGAGAGCTGGATCCAGAGAGAGAGACGCTGGCCCCTCCCCTGGTTTAAGTAGTCTGCCCAGAATGCTTTGCGGTGTTGCAATGCACCCTGGGTAATGTAGTCTGTCTTTTACTAAAAGCAACAAAGTCTTTTCTCCTAGCTGATATCTGTCCCAAAGTGCATTAGTTGCATTGTAACACTTATACCACCGGAGGGAGCCGGATTCCTTCTTACATATGGACATCCTGCTACACATACGTGCATATCAATTGGGTTTTTAGCAGATTTCCTGAAGTATTACTTTGTAGCGAATATGTGCTTTGATCATGCATGTCAAAGCGCCATGTTCACTTAACTGCTGCATACTTACCTTCATTTCACTTGCCCAACTATTCCAGCCACTGAAAGCAAAGAGAAATTTTGGATACTTCCAGGATATGTAACTTGCACCTCTTTTTCCCTTGTGATGGTGCTTCTGCTTGGTGATTGGCTGCGTAGGCACTGTCACAGAGCTGTCACAGGAAGATGGGGAAACAGTCAATGAAAGCTCCATGTCATAGACTGGAGCTTACACAGGGCTGCCTCGGAATGAAGCAGCATAGGAGCAAAAAGTATGTATATGCAGCTGGGGAGGGACAAACTTGTCTTGGGTTTCATAAAATAAAATCTTGTTGGTGGTTCTGGGAATAAGACACATTTATTTTCCTTTAATAACTAAGGCTCATCAGCTCTTGCCTGTAAAACGGTTACACTAGAAAGTCATGTGCCCTTTTCCTTCCTTCTCTTTTCACTACTTCAGGAATTGCAGACGACGCTATCTCTGGCTGAGACAGCCCAGCAGCTCATGGTCTTGGATTTAGCATGTTAAGCCTCAACCAAATTGTGGGATTTTCTATAATCTTTTTCTGTGGAAGCAGATGAGTGATGGCATGCTGCCAGGTTAACCCTTATGCTTCTCCCATGTATTTTCTGTTTGCATTATCTGTGCGTGTTTAGTTATATTGGTGTGTGTGTATATATATATATATATATATATATATACAGTGGGTACGGAAAGTATTCAGACCCCCTTCAATTTTTCACTCTTTGTTATATTGCAGCCATTTGCTAAAATCATTTAAGTTCATTTTTTTCCTCATTATTGTACACACAGCACCCCATATTGACAGAAAAACACAGAATTGTTGACATTTTTGCAGATTTATTAAAAAAGAAAAACTGAAATATCACATGGTCCTAAGTACTCAGACCCTTTGCTCAGTATTTAGTAGTAGCGCCCTTTTGATGTAATACAGCCATGAGTCTTTTTGGGAAAGATGCAACAAGTTTTTCACACCTGGATTTGGGGATCCTCTGCCATTCCTCCTTGCAGATCCTCTCCAGTTCTGTCAGGTTGGATGGTAAACGTTGGTGGACAGCCATTTTTTAAGTCTCTCCAGAGATGCTCAATTGGGTTTAAGTCAGGGCTCTGGCTGGGCAATTCAAGAACAGTCACGGAGTTGTTGTGAAGCCACTCCATTATTTTAGCTGTGTGCTTAGGGTCATTGTCTTGTTGGAAGGTAAACCTTCGGCCCAGTCTGAGGTCCTGAGCACTCTGGAGAAGGTTTTCATCCAGGATATTCCTGTACTTGGCCGCATTCATCTTTCCCTCGATTGCAACCAGTCGTCCTGTCCCTGCAGCTGAAAAACACCCCCACAGCATGATGCTGCCACCACCATGCTTCACTGTTGGGACTGTATTGGACAGGTGATGAGCAGTGCTTGGTTTTCTCCACACATACCACTTAGAATTAAGGCAAAAAAGTTCTATCTTGGTCTCATCAGACCAGAGAATCTTATTTCTCACCATCTTGGAGTCCTTCAGGTGTTTTTTTTAGCAAACTCCATGCGGGCTTTCATGTGTCTTGCACTGAGGAGAGGCTTCCGTCGGGCCACTCTGCCATAAAGCCCCGAATGGTGGAGGGCTGCAGTGATGGTTGACTTTCTGCAACTTTCTCCCATCTCCCGACTGCATCTCTGGAGCTCAGCCACAGTGATCTTTGGGTTCTTCTTTACCTCTCTTACCAAGGCTCTTCTCCCCCGATAGCTCAGTTTGGCCGGACGGCCAGCTCTAGGAAGGTTTCTGGTCGTCCCAAACGTCTTCCAATTAAGGATTATGGAGGCCACTGTGCTCTTAGGAACCTTAAGTGCAGCAGAATTTTTTTGTAACCTTGGCCAGATCTGTGCCTTGCCACAATTCTGTCTCTGAGCTCTTCAGGTAGTTCATTTGACCTCATGATTTTCATTTGCTCTGACATGCACTGTGAGCTGTAAGGTCTTATATAGACAGGTGTGTGGCTTTCCTAATCAAGTCCAACCAGTATAATCAAACACAGCTGGACTTAAATGAAGGTGTAGAACCATCTCAAGGATGATCAGAAGAAATGGACAGCACCTGAGTTAAATATATGAGTGTCACAGCAAAGGGTCTGAATACTTAGGACCATGTGATATTTCAGTTTTTCTTTTTTAATAAATCTTCAAAAATGTCAACAATTCTGTTTTTCTGTCAATATGGGGTGCTGTTTGTACATTAATGAGGAAAAAAATTTACTTAAATGATTTTAGAAAATGGCTGCAATATAACAAAGAGTGAAAAATTTAAGGGGGTCTGAATACTTTCCGTACCGACTATATATATATATATATATACATACATAACATTTGAATCCAGCATTTAACCTGTCATAATCATAATCATAAAATCTAGTAACCCCAGCATAGGCCCTTGTAAGAGCTGGAGATGCCTGATTTAAAGGTAAAGTGTTCCAGTTTCAAAATCCTCCAATAGAAGTTGGTGTTCTCTGATTCACAGGCCACATGCTAGTTCTGGGGCAGTAAAGCTGATCAAGGAAAGGCTGATTAGGTCTTAGGATCCTGGGATAGGTGTTTCAGTCTCATAAAAGATTTTCTTTATGTTTTGGGTATTAGGTTTTGTCTGCACAGCACAATGGTGGATTATAAATGTGACCATCTGGCTTTAGGCCATAACCACAGCAGCTTCAGGCAGTGAGTAAACTACTAATTCTTTCCAAGAAATACTGTTACTTTTGTAGCGCACCCCCTTAAAAAGGTTGTAAACCCTGGACAGAAAAAAAACCTGTAAGACAAAGGCATAATAAGCTAGTATGCATCGCATACTTGCTCATTATGAAATACTTACCTTAGAACAAAGCCCCCCCAGCGGCACCCACACACCGCTGAGACAGTTGACATCTTCCCCGGTGTTTCTTCCGGGTTCATAGGCTCCGGCGCTGGGAGTGGCCAGAGCCGTGCTGACGCCATTTCCCCGCATGCGCACAGGAGCCACCGTCACGGCACAGGCTCTGAAAAAACGGCACGGGCGGCTGTTACTTCAGAGCGCATACGCCGATTACATAATCGGCAGCGTATACAGTAAATATATCTTAAATGGTGCATGTTTAGGAGATATTTACAGTACCTATAGGTAAGCCTTATTATAGGCTTGCCTATAGGTACAAACAATACAGGGAGGTTTATTTCCTCTTTAAGGGCCGCAGATGAACTTGGGATTCCCCACTCTGCACAGCCAAGCACGCCGAATCTCCACAGTCACCTCAGAGTCAGAGAACAGTCCAGTACTTAGTTTTTTTTTTGTTTTAGTGATGGAAAATAACTTGGATGGGGATTGGGAAAAGTATGGAATGCCCACTTGACTTCAAACAAACTTTAGGGACACTTCTCCATATACAGTCTATATACAGCTCCAAATTTTCCCAGCTGTATTACTCTAAAAAAAGGATTTGCAGCAATGGCCCATTACAGGCAGGGACTTGCAGCCCCTATACTTGTGGAACATTGGAGTGTCACAGATAATACATTTCCAGCACTTCCTCCCATGATCACTGAGCCCAGCAACAACTCTTCAGGGACTGCCAGCCCGTTTGGCTGCAGCTGCCCCTTTCACTAGCCTTCCTGGCTAACTTCTCAACAGTCCTCCCAGACTGACACTCTCTCCACAGTCCTCCCAGACTGAACACTCACCAGCCCACCTGACTGACTTCTCAGGAGATCTCCAGGACATGCTGACCTGCTCCTGCTGTCCTCTCACTTGCTCCTGCGCCTTCAGAAAAGGATTCCTCTGTGTGTTGTATAGGGTCCCTCCAGCACCCGAGCCCCAGGCCTAAAGTCTATCCCCCAGACTAGGGGGCACCCTCAAGGGCCGCCGACAGCCTCCTTTGCACTCCATCTCCATCTTCCACCTGACTGCCCCTGCTGGCATGATTCATGCCTATTTATTAGGTGCCTACCCTCTTCCAGATCATTTTTGCTGGGGATTGGTTGAGGACCCCCCTAAATATGCCAAGCAGCTCCTCCTAGTTTCCACCCACTACATCTGGAAGCTTCTCTAAGGTTCCAGAGACAGGTGGAGGCACCAGAGAAACTGCTTGTTGAGTCATCCAGCCTCCCTGAGTCACTCAGCCCTGACCCAGATTTAGCCCAGGCCTGGCTCTCAGTTATGTCAAATTTTCCTACACTAACAAACCTATATACATCTAGCACACTAGAGGGTGCTACACTTTGCTAAGGTTGGAAAGTTTATTCAGTTTAGTGAGCTTTGTATCCTTTTCTACAGCCAGATTGTAGCATAGATTGTATGACGCACATTCTATATTGTGCAAGCTCATGTAAATGAGAAAACCTCTGGTGTTGGGATTTTTAAGACAATACAAAAAAGAAGGGGAGAAAACTCAATTAAAAAATTATCTGAATATTTATTTGTACAAAACCGCATAAAACGGACACATACAAAAAAAATACCATAATTGTACAAAAGAGCACATGTATACATGAATATAACGTATTGTACAGTAACTACATGAATCTGACATATTGGAATAATTCAAGAAGGAATACAATAGCCTGGATTGACCACTCCAGCCGGAGGCAGATCAAGAGAGGCTTATCCAACGCGTTTCAAACTGTAAACGTCCTTCATCAGGGATTTCAAATGTATTCGTTTCTAACAGGTCAAAATTCTATTGAATACAAAAACAATGAAATAAGTTTTCCACTTTAATTTCAATTGTTATATATGAAGAAATAAATAAATAAAGAAAAAACTTACACAAAAATCATATATATATATTATTCCATAAATGCTCCCACACATGCATCCCAGGCTCCAGTTACACCATGTCGTGGATTCCCCGATGCCCTCAAGTTTCCAGGGACCCTTCCCGTCAAAACATGTCCATATAAGAAGTACGGACATATAAATAAATTGGTCCAAAATAGGTGCAAGCTCAGGAATACTTCCTGTAGACTGCTGTGTGGATAGTTAAAAACAACTGTCTGCCTACAATAATTTAAGTCTGCTTACATAATCATTGCTGTTTAGACCAACCAGGTAAAAGAAAATTAAAATGGTTTGGGTCAATTTTAAATTTTTTGTAATGCATTCTTTATTTTATTATGCATGTGTAATATGACATGCAAGTATGCAAGCAAATTTTTTACAACTCCAGAGATAGAAGACGGAGCATAATACAGCAAGTATGAGGCAATAATAGAATAGAAAATATATAGAGAAGTCCAATCAAGCTTATACGGTTTGACATTACATGGTAGCCCAAGAGGGAGTAAATATATGTGTTATAGCCGTACATAGATGGTGTGTAGAACTAACAAGAGACTCCCTCTTATGTACTGAAAGTAGAGCCACATGCATTCTAATAGGTAGTGTGAGGGGGTTAACTCGGTAGCGGGTGTGTGTGACCCCCTGGTTGGGCTCCCCACACAAAAACAGGGCCAGCAGACGGAGGTTGTGGTTTTCAAAATCAAAAGGTGCGGTTTATTTCTCTATGTACAGTGACAAAAACACAGCAAAGCCAAAAAGAAACAAACAAAATAAATCCTGGTCAGTTTGACCTCTGACTAAACATGCAGGTTTCCTAAACTAACAACTGGGATCAGCCTGGTGCTGTCCTAGTCCCTAAGTCCCTGGTTTAGTAAAAGTCCAAACAAATAGCCACACAGGCTTTGCCTCACCGCACAGGGGTTCACTCTCCCTAGACAGTCCACACAGGTCTGGTTCCAGGCATGAGCTAACATCTAATGAAGCTGGGAGTTTTTATAGAGGCCTTAAACGAACTGACAGGCTTCAGCTGGTCTCATCAACTCCCTGCCTCACGACGCCCAGCACTCTCCCTAGAGGTATGAGTCATTCATGAGCCCACTAGCCTCAGCTGGGCTTCATCAACTCCCTAGTTGTATAAGTCGGCATAAAGCCTGAATCTGGGAGAAATATATCTACCCCCCTGGATGCAACCAGGTGACTTTACCTTCCTGCTGTCACATACCCCCCCCTCTTGTTTTAACCTTGGGGTTGGAACACCAGCAATCAGGCATTCATGTACTCGAGACAAAGCATCCACATTCCCCATTTGAACGCCAGGGCGATGCTTTACTGTGAAGTTGAATTCCTGTAGGGCCAGGAACCACCTATTCACTCTTCTATTTGTCTCCTTGTTTTGAGCCATCCACTTTAACGGAGCGTGATCCGTAACCATGTCAAAGTGCCTACCTAGCAGATAGTACCGAAGGGAATCTAGAGCCCACTTCACCGCTAAACACTCCTTTTCAACCGTGGCGTAATTTACCTCATGGGACTTCAACTTCCTGCTGAGGTAAATGACTGGGTGCTCTTCCCCGTTCCAGACCTGGGACAATACTGCTCCTAACCCCACATCTGACGCATCACTTTGTACGACAAAGTCTTTAGAGAAGTCGGGTGAGTACAACACTGGCTGGCTACATAAGGCTTGTTTCAAGAATTGGAATGCTGCCTCAGCCTCGGGGGTCCATTTAATCATGACCGACCCTTTCCCTTTCGTCAGGTTGGTTAGGGGCACAGCCTTAGAAGCAAAGTGGGGAATGAAGCGCCGATAATAACCCGCGATTCCCAGAAAGGCTCGTACCTGCTTCTTGCTGTTGGGACGTGGCCAACTCTGGATGGCCTCGACTTTGTTGAGTTGGGGTTTTATTACTCCCCTGCCAATGGTGTACCCAAGATATTTGGCCTCCTCCTGCCCAATGGTACACTTCTTGGGGTTAGCCGTAAACCCCGCTTCCCGAACAGAGTCCAGGACTGCTTGCACTTTTGGCAGATGTGAGGCCCAATCTGTGCTATGGACAATTACGTCATCCAGGTAAGCCGCAGCATACTTCCGATGGGGCCTCAGCGTCTGGTCCATTTTCCGCTGGAATGTGGCCGGCGCATTCTGTAACCCGAACGGCATTCTCTTATATTGGAACGCCCCGTCTGGGGTTACAAATGCGGTTTTCTCTTTGGCCGACTTGGCCAGGGGAATTTGCCAATACCCTTTTGTGAGGTCAAGAGTCGTCATGTATCGGGCTGTTCCCAGCCGGTCGATCAACTCATCTATACGTGGCATGGGGTAGGTGTCAAATTTTGTAACTTTGTTCAACTGACGAAAATCGTTACAAAATCGCCAGCTCCCATCCGGTTTAGGCACCAACACAATGGGACTAGACCAATCACTTTGGGACTCCTCTATCACCCCTAAGTTCAGCATTTTCTGTACTTCCTCCCGTATTGCCTCCCGTCGGGCCTCTGGGATCCGATAGGGTTTTAACTTCACCCTTTCACCGGGCGGGGTAATAATATCATGCTCTACCCCAGATGTTTGTCCCGGCAGCTCAGAGAACACCTCCTTGTTGCGAAGCACAAACTCCTTAACCTCCTGTTGTTGGGGTTGTGACAAGGTGGCTGCTATTCCAACCTCCGGAATCACGCAACCAGTTTGAGCTGGTGACCAAGTTTCTGGGACTAGGGACTCTCTATCCCTCCAGGCTTTCAACAGATTAACGTGATATATCTGTTCGGGCTTTCGCCTTCCTGGTTGTCTGACCTTGTAATTCACTTCGCTCACTTTTTCCATTATCTCGTAGGGGCCTTGCCATTTGGCAAGGAATTTACTTTCAACCGTAGGGACAAGTACCAATATCCTATCCCCCGGGGAAAAGGTACGGGTCTTTGCTCCACGGTTGTACACTCTCTGCTGTGCCAACTGCGCTTGGGCCAAATGTTCCTTCACGATGGGCATTACCTGTGCAATTCGATCTTGCATCAGGGCGACATGCTCAATCACACTCCTGTGGGGAGAACTCTCACTTTCCCAAGTTTCCTTGGCAATATCCAACAGCCCTCTTGGGTGTCTCCCATACAGTAACTCAAAGGGGGAGAATCCCGTAGAGGATTGGGGCACCTCCCTAATAGCAAACATCAAATAAGGAAGTAGACAGTCCCAATCCTTTCCATCTCTATCCACCACTTTCTTCAACATTTGTTTTAGGGTTTTGTTGAATCTTTCAACCAGCCCATCGGTTTGGGGGTGATACACAGATGTACGCAATTGCGTCACTTTGAACAATTTACACAGCTCTTTCATAACCCGGGACATAAAGTGTGTACCTTGGTCCGTAAGCAGTTCTTTACAAATACCCACCCGGCTAAAAACAAGAGATAGCTCTTTGGCTATGGTTTTGGCCGAGGTATTTCTGAGAGGGATCGCTTCTGGATAACGGGTGGCATAGTCCATTATAACCAATATGTACTGGTGCCCCCTAGCGGACTTGATTATAGGACCTACCAAATCCATTGCGATTCTCTCAAACGGGACCTCAATGATGGGTAGAGGGACCAGCGGGCTACGGAAATGTGGCATCGGGGCCGACCTCTGACACACAGGGCAGGAGGAACAATAATTTTCTATGTCCTTCATCACCCCAGGCCAATAGAATCTCTGTAATACCCTCTCTCGGGTTTTCTCTGTCCCCAGATGACCTCCAAGAATGTGCCCATGGGCCAACTCCAACACCAACTTCCTGTAAGGTTTGGGCACCACCAGCTGCTCAACGGTTTCTTCTGCCCTTTTTGCCACCCGATACAGTAGGTCCTTCTCTACGCTGAAGTATGGGTAAGTGCAGGTATTATCTGGGTTCACTAACTCGCCATCTATTTCCACTACGTTTTCCCGTGCCTTTATTAGGGCGGGGTCTTTTAACTGTTCTGTGGCAAAATTTTCCCTGTGAACCTCCAGATCAGAAAACTCCACAGACGGTAGGTTTTCGTCTGAGAAGGTGGGCTCCTCTCCAGTTTCTTGAGTCTCCCCTGCCAATACTGACAAGGGAAATTCTGGAGAGTCCTCACCACTCTCAGAGGAGTTCTGGCTATCACATTCCTGGTACATAGGGGCACCAGTGGGGGGCTCAGGATCATCCCACAGTTCCCAGAACTTCGGAAAATCCCTTCCCACAGTAATTGAGATACTAACCCCACTGGATGAGAGAGGGTACCTTTGGGGGTCTCGAAACACACTGTAGTCACTGGATACTCTCGGGTGTCCCCATGCACACAAATAACAGCTACCTTGCTATTCCCAGAGACCTCTGTTTTAACTAATTCAGCCTTTATCAGGGTCACAAGGCTACCTGAATCCAGTAATACCACAACATTTCTACCATTAATACACATTTTGCATAAATGTTTCTCAGTTCCCCGAATGGCAGTGCATGCGACTGTCGCACACAGCGACTGACGTCTGTCCATCAGAAAGTCACATTGCATGGGTTCCTCCACAACCGGGCAATTTGCTGCAATATGTCCCGCTTGCCGGCAGCGGTAGCAAACGATCCTTCTTGCGGCCTCTTGAGCCGCTGATTTCCCAGGCTGTTCTCGCCAAACTTGGGGTAGAGCTCCCACCCTCTCACTCTCTCCACCCTCACCCCTTGGAATCCTCTTATCCGCCCCTGGGGATGGTCTGGTCTTAGGGTGGAAAGTCCGAGAGTCTCTGGAAGAGGCCGTCAGGTTCTCTGTAGCCAAGTATCTCTCTACACGATCCACAAGTTTACCGGCCGTTTCTGGGTCTCCATGGCTTACCCACTTTTGAATGGCGGTAGGAAGAGCTCTCAAGAAACGATCCATCACAACACGTTCCACAATCTCCGGTGCGGACAAAGTCTCTGGCTGTAGCCACTTCCTGCTCAGGTGAATGAGATCATACATTTGAGACCTGGGGGGTTTTCCAAGCTGGAAAGTCCAGTTATGCACACGCTGAGCCCGGACAGCCAGGGTGACACCCAGCCTTGCCAATATTTCAGCTTTTAGCATCACATAGTCTTTTGCTTGGTCAGGCTCTAGGTCATAGTAAGCCTTCTGCGATTCACCAGTTAACAGAGGAGCCACCAGTCCAGCCCACTGCTCCTCAGGCCACTTTTCTCTTTCAGCAGTCCTTTCAAATGTGGTCAAAAATACCTCTGGATCATCCTCTCCAGTCATTTTTGTCAATAAACGACTCACCCCAAAGGACGCGGTATTAGTGGGACGGCTTTCCTCACTGGTCTGCGGACGTTGCTGCATTACTGCTTCCATTTGTTGTAGTCTCTGCTCTTGCTTCTGTAACAGGTCTATGAAGCGGGCCTCAGATTGCTGCTGGGCTTGTTGATGAGCTTGCTGCTGGGCTGCAAGGCTCCTTTGCAAACCTGCATTTGTCTGCTGTTGATTGGCATTTGCTAGAGCCAGCTGTTTCAGTATCTCCTCCATGCTGGCTTAAAAAAAACTGCCACTGGTTCTCCACCAACTGTGAGGGGGTTAACTCGGTAGCGGGTGTGTGTGACCCCCTGGTTGGGCTCCCCACACAAAAACAGGGCCAGCAGACGGAGGTTGTGGTTTTCAAAATCAAAAGGTGCGGTTTATTTCTCTATGTACAGTGACAAAAACACAGCAAAGCCAAAAAGAAACAAACAAAATAAATCCTGGTCAGTTTGACCTCTGACTAAACATGCAGGTTTCCTAAACTAACAACTGGGATCAGCCTGGTGCTGTCCTAGTCCCTAAGTCCCTGGTTTAGTAAAAGTCCAAACAAATAGCCACACAGGCTTTGCCTCACCGCACAGGGGTTCACTCTCCCTAGACAGTCCACACAGGTCTGGTTCCAGGCATGAGCTAACATCTAATGAAGCTGGGAGTTTTTATAGAGGCCTTAAACGAACTGACAGGCTTCAGCTGGTCTCATCAACTCCCTGCCTCACGACGCCCAGCACTCTCCCTAGAGGTATGAGTCATTCATGAGCCCACTAGCCTCAGCTGGGCTTCATCAACTCCCTAGTTGTATAAGTCGGCATAAAGCCTGAATCTGGGAGAAATATATCTACCCCCCTGGATGCAACCAGGTGACTTTACCTTCCTGCTGTCACAGTAGATAGAGGGCAGATGAGCCTGGAGGCAGCCCACCCCTCCTTAAAGGCACAGGGGCACATTGGAAACCCAGCACGTAGCACAATGGCAGCAAAGGTGTCCAATATTATATCAGTAACAAACAACTGGCCACTGCCCCCACCTATAACTGGCCTTCACAGCAAGGAGCACATGGCAGGGCAACGCATGCAAAACAAAACCAAAATTTATGAGAGCCTCTATGTGCTTATACTATGGAGGCTCTCATAAATTTATAAGAGTTAGGACAGATAATAGGCAGATAATTATGGGGTGTCTTGGAAAGGCTCTGCAGCTTACGCATGTATTTGCAAATGTGTGCTAACTAAACTCCTGTTTTTAACGCAAACTATTCGACGAGATAATTTGGTTGCTTGCAGACTGGCTGGAGTGTTGAGCTGTGGATTTACTTTGGTTTTGTTTTGCCTGGTATTATGGGGGTTGAAATATGGGGGGTTTTCATCCAGACCTCCAGGGGGGCCCAAATGGCCTACAGGTCAATTAATGAACATTCTAAAAAAAATGCACTGTTTTATTATCTAAGGGGGCACCTTGACTGCATAGGCTATTTTTTTGGGAAAGGTGAACTTAATAGCCTTTAACACATGCACCTTTGGAGCTGTTATGGTCAAAAACTGCCTCTTTGAACCCTCACGTAAGACTATTATGATCCTGGGAAATGAGGTATTCCTTTTTGTGTCCATGTCTTAAAATGTACAGGTCTCTTTCCACCATGATCCCCAGCCTTCTCCTCCTGCTCCACACCCTCCTCCCTGGCTAATTCCTATTCAGTGCCCCATGGTAATGTTTGTTTTGTGTATGCCTTCACCTCCCTCCCCCCAGTTTCCCACACTTGCAGTCTGTCTCTCTCTTTCCATGTCTATTCTTTCTTGTTTGCCCCATGTCAGATCCCTGCTGTCTGAGAGCCTCTTTTTCTCTTTACATGCCAATTGTCTGTCTAGCTGTTCTGCTGTATCCAGCTCTCCTGGCATTACTCGCAGAAGAAAAGATTACTACTGTCACCGAAGCACTACTTAAAATGTTTGTACCAGGCCAGTTTGGTTTTATGTACGACTATTGCTAGGCATATTTCACCCCGATACACACATTTAATCTCTTTTTTATTCTGTGTCTTCTTTATCTTTCCAGCAGGGTTCATTCAAATGACGTTAATCTATTCTACGAAACTGATCTTTTATTGTCTGTTTTTTGTTGCGGTTTATTCTGTTACGTTCCTTTTTCAAGGCTAAAGATAACTACTAAAGCCTAGTACACACCCATTGGGTAAAAACGAAAAAAAAAAACAATTGCTTCTTTTTAAGTTAGTAACAAAAATGTAAGTTGAAGCACTGCATCACTGCTAAAAGGGCCAGATACAACTTTATTCCAATAAAGGTCAGGAAGGCAATTAAAAGAGTACCCAGTGCAATTTAGAAGTCCAAAAACTACCCCTTTCACCAGAGCTTAAGATTGCAAACAATAAAAATGGGCTACAAGTAAACTGGACCTTGAATGGTATTTCTTCCAGTGTGATTACAAACACAATTCTGATCAGCAGCTGGTTTGGCAGCCTGAAAGTATAAAATCCGTGTTAGGCTCCTGTCATGCAGTTGTGTCCATTACAATCAACAGAGAATTTGTGGACAGATCCTCTGCTGAATCAGAGCAGAACGGAACAGATGCAACTGTTGTGACATCCGTGTCCTTTCAATTCTCTTCAACTCTCCGGAGCATAACTGACCCATGCTAGTCTGTAGACAGCATGATGTAAATGGACATGTGGCCATTTACATCCATTTGCCTCCAATCTATCATGTTTATGTCCGTTTACATCTGATTGCTTCCAATCTGTCATGTTTATGTCCGTTTACATTTGATTACCTCCAATCTGTCATGTTTATGTCCGAAAACATGGAAAGAACCTAAACCTTTTCCTTATTTTTGGACCTAGATGGACTCAGAGGTTGTTGGTTGTAAACTACTGCACATCCATTTATATCCACCTACCCATAGACTAAACATTGAGCTTTCGTTCAGATACGCAATAAAAATAGACAGGTGGTACTGACTGGAACGCTCATCTGAAAGGACCCATAGTGCTAAGCTGCATAAGCAATTTTAATCTTGTGCTACTTTGTGCCAGGAATTAATGAAATTCTAGTGCAGATATGTCACTGACTGAATCCCCATGTGATATAAAAAAAACTTTTAGGTGGTTTAACTCACTAGCAACTACCAAAAGCAGAAACATCTGTTTTGAGTAGACTGATGCTTTAATGATTCTACTCTTGATTCAAGCTAAGGCAAAGGCACATTGTACCAAACGATTGCTAGGATAAGCCTTTCAGACATGAACTTGTAAACAGCCAAGATGGTCCTTGTTTAGAAGGATCAAAGACACAT
Organism: Rana muscosa; assembly: GCA_029206835.1. Classification (NCBI taxonomy): domain Eukaryota; kingdom Metazoa; phylum Chordata; class Amphibia; order Anura; family Ranidae; genus Rana; species Rana muscosa. Next base: position 193,738,221 of record CM055124.1, read on the forward strand.
CCACTATAACAATTGACCCACACTCTTTTCTTCTTTCTTCCTGTCCTTTCATGTACATGCAGAAATGTAATCTGAGTTCCCATTCTGATAAAGAAGTCTTTTGACTTAGCACTACAATGTTTGGGTATTCCCATGATCCCATAAGACCCTCATTAATTTTTAGTTAGGACTTATATCACTGTTCTCCATGTGTCCCCCTATTGATCCATTGTCGATTCACACAGTTTAATCTTCCACTTTGTTCTGACTCACCCTTGCCCTTCATTATGATAAAGGGGAATGCAGACGTGTCGCAGTGAACGTCCCTCATTCATTCAGTGACCGCGTTTCTCATGACGCTGACAGTATGTCTAGCTACACTGGATTCACAGTAATATAATGGGAGGCCAGTCTGGTTCCTGTGGGAGTTTTTTCTGTGAGAAAGAATGGGAAATATAGCATCACACATCCATCTGTCACTACACAACTTACACTTAACCTTGTCTTCACCCTACTGACTGACATGAGAGTTAATGTGACCAGTAGACTTGTAAATAGAGCACCACACTAGCCCTAGCTAACATTGCTTAGTATTAAAAAAACTATTCACTGCTTTGAGTTTCAACATAAAAGAAAAACAAGGGTATATTTTCAGCACTTATTTTCAGTTATTGTAATGTTTCCCTCAGGGCTCGTTACACTTGCAGTTAAAGTGGAAGTAAACCCCCCCTATCGTTTTCAGCCATGGAAGCCGCCATCTTTGCCTCTGTTTAATCTACAACTGCCATGATGCTGCACATGTGATCAGTTATGACACCAGCCATTGGATGGTTTGACAGTTTGGTGGAGAGCACAACCAATGGGAGCGTTACATTTCCAGCACGTGCCGTAAATGAAACAGTTTTATGGATGGGTTTACTTCCGCTTTAAGTGGCTATGGTAAAAACCCTAACTGCCCCCCTTAAGCTTGAAAGGCAGCCAGATTGGATTGTACACATGCCCGGGCCGTGATGCTTTGCAACAAAAATTGTACTCCTTTTCGCATAATTTACAAGCAATAAATATGATAGTCTCTTAACAATGCTTTATTGCACTCTATAAATCACTCAATCACTGCTTGAAATAATGTGTGACCTCTATTAGTTGTGCTCTCACCTGATTCAAATGACCTTACAAATGATGTAGGGTCAATGAAAGATTTTGTCACTTAATACGGACTTATGTATGTATATCTTGCTTCCAGTATGAGCTTTTCTCTGTATTGACACTTCTCCTTTTGATGGACTTCAATAAGCAACCACCTCCAGAAAATAAATAGACTGCACCTTTAAAAGCACTCTCCAATCTTCACCTCCTACTCCACAGTAACCATGTTAAAATAATATACCACGAGTTTGTATTTGTAGGGAGGAGTGTAATTAGCCTGAGATATGTGAGCACAGGGGTATCATCCCGATATAGTAGCAAAAGGGAAAATGGGTAGTGGGACTTTAAATATACCCCTGTGTGCACATCTACCACGCAAAAATGAATTTGACTAAAAACATATAATTTGTCTAAAATAATTTTGTCTTTTCTTTTACACAATTTTTACACATATTGCTATCTGTATAATACATTACAAAAATAAGTGCATTAAATCTTCTGAGGTCAACGCTTTTCTTGGATGTTAAAAGAAGAAATGGTATAGTGCTTTATCTTTTTAAAAAATGTATTCCTCCTTCCCAGCTTATAATATTTCACTCACATTATGCAGGTGCTCTGTCGGTAATCAATAAGCATATAGCCACAATAACTGAAAAAACTCCTGTGTATCCTATACTTTTACCTCTGTGTAGCATCGTGAAGTCATACAGCCCTGTCCCTACATGTTTTGTCATGTGACTTCTTCAGGGGGATCTGATTGGATGACGTGCCTTTACCATTTACATACATTTCCAGCGCCATTTTGTTGGAGATTCTGCCATACTACTGTAGGCTGCTCATCTCAATACTACCCACCATTTTTTGTGAGCTTAGTAGCATTGCCATTTTCATGTGGACCACACATCCCCCTATTCATCCGGATTGATGGCGCCCGGCGTATATGCACAAAACAACAACAACAAATCTCCTGCTCTCCGGTGTTTCACTGCGTGCGGATAGTGTAGACCATTATTTTTGTAAAAGGCACAAACTAGAGTCTTGCAGCCCTCCTCAGAACAATGGGAGTTCATAAAACTGAAAGAAAAGAAAAAAGGAAGGAGGGCGCACCGACCTAGTGCATTACCAGATAAAAATTTTATTAAAACGTATAAAAAACAACAATGGTCCTACTCACAAACAAGCTTTTCATATAGGCATTTCTGGCAATCACACTAAGTCCTGTGGCAACTGCAACCTGGATTGGCTAAGCAGTCCGTGATCACGGACTGCTTAGGCTCTGAGGAAAGGGGTGCGCCCCGGAAACGCGTCAGCCATTCAGCTACATTTGGGTACCGTCCGACCCTCTGGTCATCCAATCCTGGTTGCAGTTGCCACGGGACTCAGTGTGATTGCCAGAAATGCCTATATGAAAAGCTTGTTTGTGAGTAGGACCATTGTTGTTTTTTATACGTTTTAATAAAGTTTTTATCTGGTAATGCACTAGGTCGGTGCGCCCTCCTTTCTTTTTTCTTTTCGTATATGCACTAAAGAAATATTTTAATTCTGTTCACATAAATGGGATTAATATATTTCTTTATACAACTGCATGAGAAGTTGTTGACACTCTCAGCTAGTACTACTTCCTGGGGTAGGGAGTTCTACAGTTCCACTGCTCTTAGACCCCTTTCACACTAGTTTCAGCGGGGCTTTCCCACTGTTATGCCTGCGCTTTCCAGGTGCTTCGGCAGTGGTGCCCATTCATTTCAATGGGCAGGGGTGCACTGCCCCAAAGATACTGCTTGCAGGACTTTTTTTCATGTCATGCTGGGTTTTTTTTAGCACAAAAACGCCTGTAAAACGCCTCAATGTGAAAGGGGCCTAACAGCAAGGAACCCTTTCCTCATTTAAAGGTTAAACCTCCTTTCTTCTAACCTAAAACCATGGTCAAGTGTCGGCTTCAGGGACCTTAGAGTAAACAGTTTATTACAGTTACATAAGTCACCTTTGATAAATTTGTACATTGTAAGCATATCCCCTTTTAAGTACCTTTTCTCCAGATTGAATAACTGTAATCAATGTTATTGATCCTCGTAGCTGAGGTACTGAATCCCCCTAATCTGTTTTGCTGCCCTTTGGTGAACTCTTTCTAATTCAACAATGTCTTTCCTGAAAAACTGGTGACCAAAACTGAACTGCATATTTAATATGAGGCTGAACCAGGTTTATAAAGAGGTAGAATGATTGATTTATCTATGGAATGTATGCTCTTTTTAATGCATGACAGTATATTGCTAGCTGTGTTAGCTGCAGCTTTGCATTTAATGCTATTGCTAAGTAGTGGTGCAACAGGTCAGTGGCAATCCGTGATCCGAACGGGTCACCCTGTTCGGATCGGCACACCATGCGATCCGCGGAGCGCTCCGGAGCCTCGGCCATAGGAAAGGCTGCGACTTCGGCCTAGCTCCAGAGCGGCAGCCATCTTTGTACACCAGGCGGCGGCCGCTGTAGTGATGTTTCGCCGCTGCCATCTTGCTCCACCCCACACTCCTGCACAGTAATGATAGTGAGAAGGGGCCAAGCGGACATCTTGTTACACCCAACGGAGTTTTATATGCTTAAATACATTATTTGGAAATCCAACGGACTGTTTACATGTTAAATTTTAAAAGCAGCAGCAAACCTTACATGCTTGCTAATGTGACGGAAACACCTCTGATTTTCACATTTAACATTTAGTTAAATGTGAAAATCAGAGGTGTTCTGTCACATTAGCAAGCATGTAAGGTCAGCAGGTTTGTTGCTGCTTTTAAATTTGAACATGTAAAGAGTCCGTCAGATTTACAAATATTGTATTTAAGCATATAAGCTCCATTTTGTGTTGAAAATAACTGTGAAATCTAAAACTCTGGTGGGTGTAACAAGATTTGTCTTTGTTTTTTGTTTTTTTTGTCGATCTGAAAAATGATCCGATCCGTGACTCTGATCCGAGGATCGATCCGATCCGTGAGTTTTTTGATCCGTTGCACCCCTATTGCTAAGTCTGTGATCTACAAGCAACCCCTATTTCATTAAAATCTTCATGTAACGATGCTACATCCTGTGCCAAAGTTATTTCCCATTGTATTTTGGTATCATCCGCAAACACTGAAAACAAGCTCTTGATTCCAACCTCGATATCATTAATAAACAAACTGAACAGCACTGGAACCAAGGCAGAGTTATGAGGCCTCCTCACTGCCTTTAAAACTCCCCTGTAAAGCGATCCATGGCTGCACATCTAAACTTAGCCTTAAAGTAATATATGATGTTAATTCCCCAGGATTACATGAGTGCTGTGGCATATTTCCATTGTGATACACCTGTAGGTGTTTCATTTTTATTTTAGTGGCAGTCTGTCACCACAATCACTTCAACAACTGGTAGGATAAAATACCAATCACATAGAGAGTGTCTAGACGCTCACACCTGACTCATTGACAATTATAACATTGGGTTTGGGTTAATGGAGGGTTTGACTTGATCTCCAGCTGTTATTGGCTCACAAATCGGGCAAACTAAATGTCCATATTTGGCCTGTTTGACCACGCTGACACTCTGAACGCTGATGAAGTTGGAAGTCATTCAGATGGTGCCAATATGGGTATCTCAGGGAACATTATTGACCACATCTGGTCAATGATATCATGCAGCATCATCAGCCAGCCCAGGGGCTGCCAGTTGCAGTGGGAGTCCACCAGGAGCCGGATCATACATGGTTTGTTGTGTTTTGTTCAGTGGGGCATCATTCATCGTTAATGACGCTGGATCTCAATCATTGGATGAGGTGATTGAAGTTGAATTTACATCATGGGACAATATTTGGGATTTTTTTTATATAAAGGATATTTTGTAGGGGGCCTGTGTTTTTATTTACTGTTTAAATTTTTTGGAAATAACTAGCTTGGGGTGCTGTGTACCTCTTACTTATTGTCAGGGAAGGCTTTACCCACTGGTGGCGCTGTCGGTCCTATCGATCGCAGTACTAGTGTCCACCAGCAGGTGTCCTCTCGCAGCCTGTATCCTTGACAGAGAATCTCACCTGCTGGTGGTAATGCCTGATCCATGGGCCGTAGTACCGGCGTCCACCAGCGGGGGTATTCCGGCAGTGTGGGGCAGGCAGTACTTCCTTCGATCAGCTGTGACATGAGGGCAATTATAGCAGTCCTATAAATACCCGGCGAGCCCTTACATGCTCGCCTTGGTATCTTTCTCCTGGAGCCTAGACCTTGAAGCCTGTATCCGGACCTTGAGCCTGTACCTGTACCTGTCCTGTCCTGTCCCGACCTGACCTGATCCCTATTCCGAGCCTATCCATCCATCTTCTCCCTGCCTGCCTTTGTTCCCTATTCCCATCTGCTGACTCCCCGTGTATGACCTTGGCCTGGCTATGTTTATGTCCCTGGAACACTCCTCTGTCTATCTCCTGATCTACGGTATATGACCCCGGCCTGGCTTTCATTCAAGATTCTGGTACTGCCCTTTGTTGTATATATTATTTGTTGTTTGTCAGTTTGCACTGTTGTAGTTATCCATACCACCACTTCAATAAACCCTAATATACTTTACTTTACATGCGTTTTGGTTATCTCTGTGCAGTCCACACAGTCTGGTCAATTAATTCCCCGATAGTATACCAAGGCCCCCTGATCAGAGGTGGCTGCACAAAGATATCATTTTGGGTTTAGTATATTTTGCTAACATGAATACCAATGAGGTTATTTTTTATGCTCTACTGGCATCCGAAAATAGTGGATACTGCCGCCAGGCATTGACAGAGCGAACCAGCGATCAGCTGCTAGGGGACATTAGGTTTATTCACTCCCTGGTTGATCAGGGGTAGTGATGAGCCGAACACCCCCGGGTTCGGTTCGCACCAGAACCCGCGAACGGACCGAAAGTTCGAACGAACATTAGAACCCTATTAAATACAATGGATGCGAACGTTCGAATTCTAAAGTGCTAATTATAACAACTATTATGCATGTTATTGTCATAAATAGGGTTTGGGAACCCGGGTTGTGCACCAGGGGACATGTATCAATGCAAAAAGAAGTTTTAAAAACGGTCGTTTTTCGGGAGCAGTCATTTTAATGATGCATAAAGTGAAAAAAAAAAAGTCAAATATTCCTTTAAATATCGTACCTGGGGGGTGTCTAAAGTATGCCTGTGAAGTGCCACGTGTTTCCCGTGTTTAGAACTGTCCCTGCACAAAATGACACTTCTAAAGGAAAAAAAAGCCATTTAAAACTGCTTGCGGCTTTAATGTAATGTCTGGTCCCGGTAATATGGATGAAATTCTTTAAGAAAAATGGCATAGCTACCCCATGACCCCCCCCTACCCCAGCCCATTACCAGCCCCTTTGGGTCTTGTATGGATATTAAGGGGAACCCCGCACATAAAATAAAAAAGGCCCTATATACTCTGAACAGCCGTATACAGGCGGTGCATACAAGACAGGGACTGTAGGTTTGTTCTTATGTAGAATGTGTTTGTAATTTTGAACAGGTACATTGTTGAAGTGTAGCTCCAGCCCAAAAATCTATTTTTAAACTTTTTGGGAAACATAGGTAAGGGTTATCACCCCTGTAACATTTGTTTTGCTGTCTGTGCCCCTGTTCAGAACATTTCACCTCACTTTCCGTCCCAATGACAACTGTTTTTGAAATGTGGTGTTTTTCTTGAAACAAGGATTGCTGATAAAGCATCAGTACAGATGAGACCCCTTTCTCCCATATTTATTCTTACAGGAGAGAATTTTCCTTTCTAGGGGTAGATTTCCTCTCACTTCCTGTTGTCTTCTTTCGTTTGCAAGTAGGAGTCGTTTGTAAGTTGGATGTTTGAAAGTAGGGACCTGCCGTATATACTCTGCAGAAATAGGCCCCTTAGTTGTTGGTGTTGGCACAACACTGTAAGCACTCAGTTACTCTTGGTTGGTGCTGGAACGCCCTGCTGTCAACTATTATATCAGGAATTTTAATTACATATAATTGTTGAACAGTGGTAGTAAAAATTGGGGCTTTGATGGTGGTGCTGGTGCCACAACACTGTAAGCCCTGACAGTTACTCTTGGTGGGTGCAGCAATGGGCCCTGCTGTGAATTATTAGATCAAGAATTGTAATTACATGCCCCTTTTGAACAGGGGCTGAAAAATTGGGCCTTTCGTGGTGGTGGTGGTGGTGGCGTTGCCACAAGACTGTAAGCCCTCAGAGTTACTCTTGGTGGGTGCAGCAATGGACCCTGCTGTGAATTATTAGATCAAGAATTGTAATTGCATGCCCCTGTTGAACAGGGGCTGAAAAATTGGGCCTTAGGCACTGGTGGCACAACACTACAACCCCTCACAGATACTGTACTTGGAGCATAGCAATGAGCCCTGTTGCAAAGTATTGCTTCAAAAATTGTAATGACACGCCCCTGTTAAACAGGGGCTGAAAAATTGGGCCTTAGGCACTGGTGCCACAACACTCCAACCCCTCACAGATACTGTACTTGGAGCACAGCAATGAGCCCTATGGCAAATTATTGCTAAAAAAATTGTAATTACACGCCCCTGTAAAACAGGGGCTGAAAAATTGGGCCTTAGCCACTGGTGGCGGCACCCATAAACAAAAATGATCTTCCAAGCTATCATCATCAATCGTATCATTGAGGACTCGGAGGAGGAGGATAGCCAGTCAACATAACAGCACAGGCACTCAGCATCAGCATCAGTCTTGAAGGGATGTGACATGTTAAAATCAATTAGTCTGTTATATCAGCATCAGGTGTGTGGTAGCTGGTGGTGATCCAAGACTGGTTCATCTTGATGAAAGTCAGTCGATCAACCGAGTCGGTGGACAGGCGCACCCTGTGATCCGTGACAAATCCTCCAGCAGCACTGAATGTGCGTTCCGAAAGAACGCTGGATGCAGGACAGGCCAGTAGCTCAATTGCATACTGTGCAAGCTCTGGCCAGTGATCCATCCTCAAGACCCAGTAAGCCAGAGGATTTTCGGTGGGAAAGGTGTCCAAGTCTGAGCTTGCCCCTAGATATTCCTGCACCATGTTTATCAGACGCTGGCGATGGTTGCTGGAACCGATCATACTTTGGGGCTGCGGACTAAAGAATTGTCTGAACGCATCGGTCAGACGGCCACCTTCCCCACCGCTCCTTCTTTGACTGGCCGAAGCCTCAGCAACTCGTTGTCCAGGACCAGGAGTTTGTAACCTCCCAGTCTCTGGGAACGCGTTGCACAGACCTTTCTGCAAGGCCTCCCGGAGTTGTCTCATCCTCTGCTCCCTCTGCGACGGTAACATAAGGTCCGCAACCTTACCCTTGTACCGTGGATCAAGGAGAGTGGCCAGCCAGTAATGGTCCCTCTCCTTGATCCGAAGAATACGAGGATCCTTCCGCAGACTTTGCAGGATCAGGGAGGCCATGCAGCGTAGGTTTGCTGAGGCATTCGCTCCGGAGTCCTCTGGGTCACTAAGGACGACATGATCCGCAGCCACCTCCTCCCAGCCACGTACAAGTCCACTGGTTTCTTGGGACTGTAAATCATCCCTAAAAGACTGCTGCTGATGATGCTGAGTGCCAGCCTCCACCTCCATGCTGACACAATCCTCCTCCTCCTCCTCCTCCTCCTCCTCCTCTTCCTGTGCGATGGGTGGGACAGAAGGAACACTGTCTGGGTAAAGGGGGCCTTGAGAGGCAAGGAAGTCCTCCTCTTCCTGCCTCTGTTCTGCCTCAAGTGCCCTGTCCATTATTCCACGCAGCGTGTGCTCCAACAGGTGGACAAGAGGTACAGTGTCACTGATGCATGCACTGTCACTGCTCACCATCCTCGTGGCCTCCTCAAATGGTGCCAGGACAGTGCATGCATCCCTGATCATGCCCCACTGGCGTGGAGAAAAAAAACCAAGCTCCCCTGACCCTGTCCTGGTGCCGTAGTCGCACAGGTACTCATTGATGGCCCTCTGCTGCGTGTGCAGCCGCTGCAGCATGGCCAACGTTGAGTTCCACCTGGTGGGCATGTCACATATAAGGCGGTTCTTGGGCAGGTTCAACTCCTTTTGCAGCTCAGCCAGGCGAGCACTGGCATTATAAGATCTGCGGAAATGCACACAGACTTTCCTGGCCTGCCTCAGGACATCCTGTAAGCCCGGGTACCTGCCCAAGAACCGCTGCACCACCAGGTTAAGGACGTGAGCCACACAGGGCACATGGGTCAGTTGTCCCTGTCGGAGGGCGGAGAGGAGGTTGGTGCCATTGTCGCAAACCACCATTCCTGGCTTAAGCTGGCGTGGCGTCAACCACCTCTCGGCCTGGCCCTGCAGAGCAGACAGGACCTCTGCCCCAGTGTGGCTTCTGTCCCCCAAACACACCAGCGCAAGCACGGCATGGCATCTTTTTGCCTGCGTACTTGCGTAGCCCCGTGAACGGCTACGGAGCACCGCTGGTTCATAGGACAAACCACAGGAAGAGGCCATGGAGGAAGAAGAAGAGGAGGGGGTGGAGGAGAGAGGTGTGTCACAACCAGTAGTAGCATTTTGGAGGCGTGGCGGTGGGACAACCTCCAACACTACTGCACCTTGTCCTGCATCCTTCCCAGCTGCCAAAAGAGTGACCCAATGGGCCGTGAAAGAAAGGTAACGTCCCTGTCCATGCCTGCTGGACCATGAGTCAGCGGTAATATGCACCTTACCGCTGACCGCCCTGTCCAGCGAGGCCAAGACATTGCCTTCCACATGCCGGTAGAGAGCCGGAATAGCCTTCCGTGAGAAAAAGTGGCGTTTGGGAACCTGCCACTGAGGAACCGCACATTGCACAAACTCACGGAAGGGGGCCGAGTCTACCAACTGAAAAGGCAGCAGTTGAAGCGCTAGCAATTTAGCCAAGCTAGCATTCAACCGCTGGGCATGTGGATGGCTGGGAGTGAACTTCTTTCGACGGTCCAGCAGCTGGGGCAGGGAAATTTGCCTGCTAGAATCGGACGTCGGTGTACTGCTAGCAGAGTGGCCGCAAGTACTTGGCTGTGACACACCTAATTCTACACCTTCATTCCTCTCAGTGCATGTTTCAGAGAGGACTGAAGTTATAGTGGGGTTGGAGATCCCAGCTGATGCGGTGCAAGGAGAGGTCCGCTTTGTTCTTTGGTGTGGGTCTTTGAGGTAGGCTTGCCAACGAGCTGCATGGCAGGTCAACATATGTCTGGTCAGGCATGTGGTACCCAAGCGGCTGATGTTTTGGCCACGCGATATACGCTTGAGACATATGTTGCAAACAGCAGCTGTGCGATCTGATGCACTAGCCTCAAAAAAGGCCCACACCAAAGAACTTTTTGAATGACGGGCAGAGGCAGCGCCCTGCACAGGCGGAGCTCTGCGGTGTGATTCCGTCGGTGTACTGCCCTTACGCTGGCCACCAAAGGGCATCCTGCCTCGTTGGAGATGTGCCTCCTCCTCATCCTCCTCCTCCTCCTCTCTCCTATTAGGCACCCACGTGGAGTCAGTGACCTCATCATCCCCTCCCTCCTCATCACTGGAGCCAATCTGGCAGTATGCTGCAGCTGCTGGAACATGACTGCCAGATTGGTGTCCTTCTTGAGCATCCCCTCTGTCTGCTCTCACGCTACTGCCTTCCTCTAGCTGGGTTTCATCATCAGACCCTTCGAAACGCTGGGCATCCTCCTGGAGCATGTACCCAACACTGTGCTGAAACAGTTCGGGGGACTCCTCAGGAGGAGGACATGGTGGGTCTAGGGAAGGAGTGACTGATGATTTGTCTGACATTGATACCAGGGAAGACGACGCTTTGGCAGCTGCTTTTCCAGTACCCTGAGCCTGGGTGAGAGAGGATGAGGAGGAGGAGGAGGGCTTGGTCATCCACTCTACCAAGTCTTCGGCATGATGTGGCTCAACATGTCCAGCTGCCGAAAAGAAGGACAAGCGTGTCCCATGGCCATGTGCTGATGACAATGCACCGCGTCCACGACCAGCACTGTTGCCCCCAGACACAGAGCCTGCTTGCCCTCTTTTATTGCCTCCTGACTGTCTGCCTCTCCTTGTTTGCCTTCCAGACATTCTAATAGATGGCCTGCAGGGAGATGGGAAAAAAGCAATAAGGGCTACCTTCAGGTGTCCTTCTCTGTCCCTTGAAACAAGGACTTTCACAGTGAAAGAAACTGACACTCTCCCTACCTACAGTTTTCTGTCCCTAGAATAAATGTTTTTTTTAAGCACAATATAGCACAAGGACAATTCACTCACTGTCCTTACAGGTCCCTGGAAACAAGGACTTGCAGAGTGAAAGAAAAAAAACACTCTCCCTACCTACAGTTTTCTGTCCCTAGAAAAAATGTTTTTTTTAATCACAATATAGCACAAGGACAATTCACTCACTGTCCTTACAGGTCCCTGGAAACAAGGACTTGCAGAGTGAAATAAACTGACACTCTCCCTACCTACAGTTTTCTGTCCCTAGAAAAAATGTTTTTTTTAATCACAATATAGCACAAGGACAATTCACTCACTGTCCTTCCAGGTCCCTGGAAACAAGGACTTGCAGAGTGAAAGAAAAAAAACACTCTCCCTACCTACAGTTTTCTGTCACTAGAAAAAATGTTTTTTTTAATCACAATATAGCACAAGGACAATTCACTCACTGTCCTTACAGGTCCCTGGAAACAAGGACTTGCAGAGTGAAATAAACTGACACTCTCCCTACCTACAGTTTTCTGTCCCTAGAATAAATGTTTTTTTTAATCACAATATAGCACAAGGACAATTCACTCACTGTCCTTACAGGTCCCTGGAAACAAGGACTTGCAGAGTGAAAGAAAATAAACACTCTCCCTACCTACAGTTTTCTGTCCCTAGAATAAATGTTTTTTTTAATCACAATATAGCACAAGGACAATTCACTCACTGTCCTTACAGGTCCCTGGAAACAAGGACTTGCAGAGTGAAAGAAAATAAACACTCTCCCTACCTACAGTTTTCTGTCCCTAGAATAAATGTTTTTTTTAAGCACAATATAGCACAAGGACAATTCACTCACTGTCCTTCCAGGTCCCTGGAAACAAGGACTTGCAGAGTGAAAGAAAAAAAACACTCTCCCTACCTACAGTTTTCTGTCCCTAGAAAAAATGTTTTTTTTAATCACAATATAGCACAAGGACAATTCACTCACTGTCCTTACAGGTCCCTGGAAACAAGGACTTGCAGAGTGAAATAAACTGACACTCTCCCTACCTACAGTTTTCTGTCCCTAGAATAAATGTTTTTTTTAAGCACAATATAGCACAAGGACAATTCACTCACTGTCCTTACAGGTCCCTGGAAACAAGGACTTGCAGAGTGAAAGAAAAAAAACACTCTCCCTACCTACAGTTTTCTGTCCCTAGAAAAAATGTTTTTTTTAATCACAATATAGCACAAGGACAATTCACTCACTGTCCTTACAGGTCCCTGGAAACAAGGACTTGCAGAGTGAAATAAACTGACACTCTCCCTACCTACAGTTTTCTGTCCCTAGAATAAATGTTTTTTTTTATCACAATATAGCACAAGGACAATTCACTCACTGTCCTTACAGGTCCCTGGAAACAAGGACTTGCAGAGTGAAAGAAAAAAAACACTCTCCCTACCTACAGTTTTCTGTCCCTAGAAAAAATGTTTTTTTTAATCACAATATAGCACAAGGACAATTCACTCACTGTCCTTACAGGTCCCTGGAAACAAGGACTTGCAGAGTGAAAGAAAAAAAACACTCTCCCTACCTACAGTTTTCTGTCCCTAGAAAAAATGTTTTTTTTAATCACAATATAGCACAAGGACAATTCACTCACTGTCCTTACAGGTCCCTGGAAACAAGGACTTGCAGAGTGAAATAAACTGACACTCTCCCTACCTACAGTTGTCTGTCCCTAGAATAAATGTTTTTTTTAAGCACAAAATAGCACAAGGACAATTCACTCACTGTCCTTACAGGTCCCTGGAAACAAGGACTTGCAGAGTGAAAGAAAAAAAACACTCTCCCTACCTACAGTTTTCTGTCCCTAGAAAAAATGTTTTTTTTAATCACAATATAGCACAAGGACAATTCACTCACTGACCTTACAGGTCCCTGGAAACAAGGACTTGCAGAGTGAAATAAACTGACACTCTCCCTACCTACAGTTTTCTGTCCCTAGAATAAATGTTTTTTTTTATCACAATATAGCACAAGGACAATTCACTCACTGTCCTTACAGGTCCCTGGAAACAAGGACTTGCAGAGTGAAAGAAAATAAACACTCTCCCTACCTACAGTTTTCTGTCCCTAGAATAAATGTTTTTTTAAGCACAATATAGCACAAGGACAATTCACTCACTGTCCTTACAGGTCCCTGGAAACAAGGACTTGCAGAGTGAAATAAACTGACACTCTCCCTACCTACAGTTTTCTGTCCCTAGAATTAATGTTTTTTTTAAGCACAATATAGCACAAGGAGAATTCACTCACTGTCCTTCCAGGTCCCTGGAAACAAGGACTTGCAGAGTGAAAGAAAAAAAACACTCTCCCTACCTACAGTTTTCTGTCCCTAGAAAAAATGTTTTTTTTAATCACAATATAGCACAAGGACAATTCACTCACTGTCCTTACAGGTCCCTGGAAACAAGGACTTGCAGAGTGAAATAAACTGACACTCTCCCTACCTACAGTTTTCTGTCCCTAGAATAAATGTTTTTTTTAAGCACAATATAGCACAAGGACAATTCACTCACTGTCCTTCCAGGTCCCTGGAAACAAGGACTTGCAGAGTGAAAGAAAAAAAACACTCTCCCTACCTACAGTTTTCTGTCCCTAGAAAAAATGTTTTTTTTAATCACAATATAGCACAAGGACAATTCACTCACTGTCCTTACAGGTCCCTGGAAACAAGGACTTGCAGAGTGAAATAAACTGACACTCTCCCTACCTACAGTTTTCTGTCCCTAGAATAAATGTTTTTTTTAAGCACAATATAGCACAAGGACAATTCACTCACTGTCCTTCCAGGTCCCTGGAAACAAGGACTTGCAGAGTGAAAGAAAAAAAACACTCTCCCTACCTACAGTTTTCTGTCCCTAGAAAAAATGTTTTTTTTAATCACAATATAGCACAAGGACAATTCACTCACTGTCCTTACAGGTCCCTGGAAACAAGGACTTGCAGAGTGAAAGAAAAAAAACACTCTCCCTACCTACTGTTTTCTGTCCCTAGAAAAAATGTTTTTTTTAATCACAATATAGCACAAGGACAATTCACTCACTGTCCTTACAGGTCCCTGGAAACAAGGACTTGCAGAGTGAAATAAACTGACACTCTCCCTACCTACAGTTTTCTGTCCCTAGAATAAATGTTTTTTTTAATCACAATATAGCACAAGGACAATTCACTCACTGTCCTTACAGGTCCCTGGAAACAAGGACTTGCAGAGTGAAAGAAAATAAACACTCTCCCTACCTACAGTTTTCTGTCCCTAGAATAAATGTTTTTTTAAGCACAATATAGCACAAGGACAATTCACTCACTGTCCTTACAGGTCCCTGGAAACAAGGACTTGCAGAGTGAAATAAACTGACACTCTCCCTACCTACAGTTTTCTGTCCCTAGAATTAATGTTTTTTTTAAGCACAATATAGCACAAGGAGAATTCACTCACTGTCCTTCCAGGTCCCTGGAAACAAGGACTTGCAGAGTGAAAGAAAAAAAACACTCTCCCTACCTACAGTTTTCTGTCCCTAGAAAAAATGTTTTTTTTAATCACAATATAGCACAAGGACAATTCACTCACTGTCCTTACAGGTCCCTGGAAACAAGGACTTGCAGAGTGAAATAAACTGACACTCTCCCTACCTACAGTTTTCTGTCCCTAGAATAAATGTTTTTTTTAAGCACAATATAGCACAAGGACAATTCACTCACTGTCCTTCCAGGTCCCTGGAAACAAGGACTTGCAGAGTGAAAGAAAAAAAACACTCTCCCTACCTACAGTTTTCTGTCCCTAGAAAAAATGTTTTTTTTAATCACAATATAGCACAAGGACAATTCACTCACTGTCCTTACAGGTCCCTGGAAACAAGGACTTGCAGAGTGAAATAAACTGACACTCTCCCTACCTACAGTTTTCTGTCCCTAGAATAAATGTTTTTTTTAAGCACAATATAGCACAAGGACAATTCACTCACTGTCCTTCCAGGTCCCTGGAAACAAGGACTTGCAGAGTGAAAGAAAAAAAACACTCTCCCTACCTACAGTTTTCTGTCCCTAGAATAAATGTTTTTTTTAAGCACAATATAGCACAAGGACAATTCACTCACTGTCCTTCCAGGTCCCTGGAAACAAGGACTTGCAGAGTGAAAGAAAAAAAACACTCTCCCTACCTACAGTTTTCTGTCCCTAGAAAAAATGTTTTTTTTAATCACAATATAGCACAAGGACAATTCACTCACTGTCCTTACAGGTCCCTGGAAACAAGGACTTGCAGAGTGAAAGAAAAAAAACACTCTCCCTACCTACAGTTTTCTGTCCCTAGAAAAAATGTTTTTTTTAATCACAATATAGCACAAGGACAATTCACTCACTGTCCTTACAGGTCCCTGGAAACAAGGACTTGCAGAGTGAAATAAACTGACACTCTCCCTACCTACAGTTTTCTGTCCCTAGAATAAATGTTTTTTTAAGCACAATATAGCACAAGGACAATTCACTCACTGTCCTTCCAGGTCCCTGGAAACAAGGACTTGCAGAGTGAAAGAAAAAAAACACTCTCCCTACCTACAGTTTTCTGTCCCTAGAAAAAATGTTTTTTTTAATCACAATATAGCACAAGGACAATTCACTCACTGTCCTTACAGGTCCCTGGAAACAAGGACTTGCAGAGTGAAAGAAAAAAAACACTCTCCCTACCTACAGTTTTCTGTCCCTAGAAAAAATGTTTTTTTTAATCACAATATAGCACAAGGACAATTCACTCACTGTCCTTACAGGTCCCTGGAAACAAGGACTTGCAGAGTGAAATAAACTGACACTCTCCCTACCTACAGTTTTCTGTCCCTAGAATAAATGTTTTTTTTAAGCACAATATAGCATAAGGACAATTCACTCACTGTCCTTACAGGTCCCTGGAAACAAGGACTTGCAGAGTGAAAGAAAAAAAACACTCTCCCTACCTACAGTTTTCTGTCCCTAGAAAAAATGTTTTTTTTAATCACAATATAGCACAAGGACAATTCACTCACTGTCCTTACAGGTCCCTGGAAACAAGGACTTGCAGAGTGAAATAAACTGACACTCTCCCTACCTACAGTTTTCTGTCCCTAGAATAAATGTTTTTTTTAAGCACAATATAGCACAAGGACAATTCACTCACTGTCCTTCCAGGTCCCTGGAAACAAGGACTTGCAGAGTGAAAGAAAAAAAACACTCTCCCTACCTACAGTTTTCTGTCCCTAGAAAAAATGTTTTTTTTAATCACAATATAGCACAAGGACAATTCACTCACTGTCCTTACAGGTCCCTGGAAACAAGGACTTGCAGAGTGAAATAAACTGACACTCTCCCTACCTACAGTTTTCTGTCCCTAGAATAAATGTTTTTTTTAAGCACAATATAGCACAAGGACAATTCACTCACTGTCCTTCCAGGTCCCTGGAAACAAGGACTTGCAGAGTGAAAGAAAAAAAACACTCTCCCTACCTACAGTTTTCTGTCCCTAGAAAAAATTTTTTTTTTAATCACAATATAGCACAAGGACAATTCACTCACTGTCCTTACAGGTCCCTGGAAACAAGGACTTGCAGAGTGAAAGAAAAAAAACACTCTCCCTACCTACAGTTTTCTGTCCCTAGAAAAAATGTTTTTTTTAATCACAATATAGCACAAGGACAATTCACTCACTGTCCTTACAGGTCCCTGGAAACAAGGACTTGCAGAGTGAAATAAACTGACACTCTCCCTACCTACAGTTTTCTGTCCCTAGAATAAATGTTTTTTTTAAGCACAATATAGCACAAGGACAATTCACTCACTGTCCTTACAGGTCCCTGGAAACAAGGACTTGCAGAGTGAAAGAAAAAAAACACTCTCCCTACCTACAGTTTTCTGTCCCTAGAAAAAATGTTTTTTTGAATCACAATATAGCACAAGGACAATTCACTCACTGTCCTTACAGGTCCCTGGAAACAAGGACTTGCAGAGTGAAATAAACTGACACTCTCCCTACCTACAGTTTTCTGTCCCTAGAATAAATGTTTTTTTTAATCACAATATAGCACAAGGACAATTCACTCACTGTCCTTACAGGTCCCTGGAAACAAGGACTTGCAGAGTGAAAGAAAATAAACACTCTCCCTACCTACAGTTTTCTGTCCCTAGAATACATGTTTTTTTAAGCACAATATAGCACAAGGACAATTCACTCACTGTCCTTACAGGTCCCTGGAAACAAGGACTTGCAGAGTGAAATAAACTGACACTCTCCCTACCTACAGTTTTCTGTCCCTAGAATTAATGTTTTTTTTAAGCACAATATAGCACAAGGAGAATTCACTCACTGTCCTTCCAGGTCCCTGGAAACAAGGACTTGCAGAGTGAAAGAAAAAAAACACTCTCCCTACCTACAGTTTTCTGTCCCTAGAAAAAATGTTTTTTTTAATCACAATATAGCACAAGGACAATTCACTCACTGTCCTTACAGGTCCCTGGAAACAAGGACTTGCAGAGTGAAATAAACTGACACTCTCCCTACCTACAGTTTTCTGTCCCTAGAATAAATGTTTTTTTTAAGCACAATATAGCACAAGGACAATTCACTCACTGTCCTTCCAGGTCCCTGGAAACAAGGACTTGCAGAGTGAAAGAAAAAAAACACTCTCCCTACCTACAGTTTTCTGTCCCTAGAAAAAATGTTTTTTTTAATCACAATATAGCACAAGGACAATTCACTCACTGTCCTTACAGGTCCCTGGAAACAAGGACTTGCAGAGTGAAAGAAACTGACACTCTCCCTACCTACAGTTTTCTGTCCCTAGAATAAATGTTTTTTTAAGCACAATATAGCACAAGGACAATTCACTCACTGTCCTTCCAGGTCCCTGGAAACAAGGACTTGCAGAGTGAAAGAAACTGACACTGTCCCTACCTACAGTTTTCTGTCCCTAGAATAAATGTTTTTTTTAAGCACACTATAGCACAAGCACAAAACACACTGACACTCTCCCTACCTATCCTTCTCTTTCCCTAAACTAAAGGAATCCAGGTTAAGCAAGAAAGAAATAACAGTCACTGTCCCTGCCTATGCTGCTCTATCCCTGCTCCGGAACACACTACACTAGGCCGCCGTGCTGGCGGCCTTTTATAGTGTGGGGCGTGTACTAAACACCCTCAGCAATAATTGGCCACAGGCATCCTGCCTGTGGCCAATCATTGCTCTCCTCGCTGCCGGCGCTGTGATTGGCCAAGCATGCGGGGTCACAGTGCATGCTTGGCCAATCACAGCGCCTGGATGACACTGCGATGGCGTAGTGCATTGTGGGCCGTTCGCGTCACTCGAATTTGGCGCGAACGGCCCAAATCGTTCGATCTTCGTCGAACGATCGAACAGCCGATGTTCGAGTCGAACGTATGTTCGACTCGAACACGAAGCTCATCCCTAATCAGGGGTTTATGCCATTTGGCGAAGTTCAGCCTTTAATTCAAATATGCACTGAGCTAGCCCTGTCCTGTGTTCCAAGGGGCCGTGATGATTACACTCCCCCTTTCAGTTTTGATCAGGTGGAGTCCCTAGTATGGTTGTTGGAGGATGACTCTGCATCCTTTTTTGAGCACTATTTGGCCTGTTCAAAGCAGTTGCTAGAAGATTGTATTGGTGCAGTGCAGTCTCTGATTAGGCAGGGTGTGTGTGAACCAACTTTTGTTCAACCTGTGCTTCAGGCCTGGTCTGATCTCCTGTATCTAGTTAAACCACAACAACCCAACCCTGCCATTAGTCACCTGCCTTCTCAAGAATCTATCTCCCCGTCACCCCTGGCAACCTCAGCTACAGCGCAATATACTCTGCTTCCCACTAAGTACTATTACCCAGTCTCCACTTGCTGCACTTATCCTGCCTTCAATCCACCTGCCTGTTCCCTTCCTCCTGTAACCAGTTCACAAAAACCTTCTCCAGCCACTATCCCCGTATCTCTGCCGCATTCCAGTCCTCCCTCTTATTCCATTCCATCCTTGCATTCATTCCCCCTGTTACCTACAAATCTGCAGTGACTAAGCCCAAGAAGAAGCGAAGGTACTTCCCGACCCACACTATCCAACCAGTAACCCAACCTACCTCCACACCCACCAACCTGCTCCAGCCTGCCGTTCCAGAATCAGCCTTCCAGCCTGCAGTTCCAGCCCTCCAGCCTGCAGTTCCAGGGCCAGCCTTCCAGCCTACAGTTCCAGGGCCAGCCTTCCAGCCTGCAGTTCCAGGGCCAGCCTTCCAGCCTGCAGTTCCAGGGCCAGCCTTCCAGCCTGCGGTTCCCAAACCAGCCTTCCAGCCTGCGCTTCCCGGGCCAGCCTTCCAGCCTGCGCTTCCCGAGCCAGCCTTCCGGCCTGCCGTTCCCAAGCCAGCCTTCCAGCCTGTCGTTCCCAAACCGGCCTTCCAGCCTGCGCTTCCCGAGCCAGCCTTCCAGCCTGCAGTTCTCGAGCCAGCCTTCCAGCCTGCAGTTCTCGAGCCAGCCTTCCAGTCTGCAGTTCTCGAGCCAGCCTTCCAGCCTGCAGTCCCAGAGCCAGTCTTCAAGCCAGCCTTCCAGCCTGCAGTTCTCGAGTCAGCCTTCCAGCCTGCAGTTCTCGAGCCAGCCTTCCAGCCTGCAGTTCTCGAGCCAGCCTTCCAGCCTGCAGTTCTCGAGCCAGCCTTCCAGCCTGCAGTTCCCGAGCCAGCCTTCCAGCCTGCAGTTCCCGAGCCGGCCTTCCAGCTTGCAGTTCCGGAGCCGGCCTTCCAGCCTGTAGTTCCAGAACCAGCCTTCCAGCCTGTAGTTCCAGAACCAGCCTTCCAGCCTGTAGTTCCAGAACCAGCCTTCCAGCCGGAGGTTCCAGTGCCAGTCTACCAGCCTGAAGTCCCCGTACCAGCCTGCCAGCCTGAAGACTTTGTACCAGCCTGCCAGCCTGAAGACTTTGTACCAGCCTGCCAGCCTGAAGACCCCGTACCAGCCTGCCAGCCTGAAGACCCGTACCAGCCTGCCAGCCTGAAGACCCCGTACCAGCCTGCCAGCCTGAAGACCCCGTGCCAGCCTGCCAGCCTGAAGACCCCGTGCCAGCCTGCCAGCCTGAAGACCCTGTGCCAGCCTGCCTGCATGAAGTTCCCGTGCCAGCCTGCCAGCTTGAAGTTCATGTATCTGCCTTCCAAACTGAAGTCCTGATGACGGTGTCCCAGTCGGAAGATCCGGTGCCCGTTTCCCGGCCTGAGATTGTGGTGCCCGTTTCCCGGCCTGTGGTTGTGGTGCCCGTTTCCTGGCCTGAGATTGTGGTGCCCGTTTCCCGGCCTGAGGTTGTGGTGCCCACTGCGGTACCCGTTCCCTGGCTTGAGGTTGTGGTGCCCATTTCCCGGCTTGAGGTTGTGGTGCCCATTTCCCGGCTTGAGGTTGTGGTGCCCGTTTCCCGGCTCGAGATTGTGGTGCCCGTTTCCCGGCTTGAGGGTATGATGCCCGTGTCCCAGTCTGTGGAGCCTACTACCCAGTCTGACATGTTCCTGTCTGCTGCCCAGCTCGATGACCCGGAGCCTGCTGCCCAGCTCGATGACCCGGAGCCTGCTGCTCAGCTCGATGACCCAGAGCCTGCTGCCCAGCTCGATGACCCGGAGCCTGCTGCCCTGCCCGATGTGTTCCTGTCTGAACAATGACTCGATGACCCGGAGCTTGCTGCCCAGCCTGAGATGATCCCGTCTGCTGCCCAGCCTGAGGTGATCCCGTCTGCTGCCCAGCCTGAGGTGTTCCCGTCTACTGCCCAGCCTGAGGTGTTCCCGTCTGCTGCCCAGCCTGAGGTGTTCCTGTCTGCTGCCCAGCCTGAGATGATCCCGTCTGCTGCCCAGCCTGAGATGATCCCGTCTACTGCCCAGCCTGAGGTGTTCCCGTCTGCTGCCCAGCCTGAGGTGTTCCCGTCTGCTGCCCAGCCTGAGGTGTTCCCGTCTGCTGCCCAGCCTGAGGTGTTCCCGTCTGCTGCCCAGCTCAATGACCCAGTGCCTGCTGTCCAGCTTGTTTGCCCGGATGTGCCTGCTTTCTGCTTGGACGTGCCCCTGGTCCAGACTAGAGTATCTGATGACCAGGCGGAAGTACCCTCATCCTTGGTGCTACACTATGCCCTAGACTTTGGACAATCAAGACTGGTTAGAGCGTCCGGAGGCCGCTCCTTTTGGGGGGGTACTGTCAGGGAAGGCTTTACCCACTGGTGGCGCTGTCGGTCCTATGGATCGCAGTACTAGTGTCCACCAGCAGGTGTCCTCTCGCAGCCTGTATCCTTGACAGAGAATCTCACCTTCTGGTGGTAATGCCTGATCCATGGGCCGTAGGACCGGCGTCCACCAGCAGGGGTATTCCAGCAGTGTGGGGCAGGCAGTACTTCCTTTGATCAGCTGTGACATGAGGGCAATTATAGCAGTCCTATAAATACCTGGCGAGCCCTTACATGCTCGCCTTGGTATCTTTCTC
Source organism: Rana muscosa (assembly GCA_029206835.1). Lineage (NCBI taxonomy): Eukaryota > Metazoa > Chordata > Amphibia > Anura > Ranidae > Rana > Rana muscosa. The sequence goes on from CM055124.1 coordinate 193,760,051, forward strand.
CTGGAGCCTAGACCTTGAAGCCTGTATCCGGACCTTGAGCCTGTACCTGTACCTGTCCTGTCCTGTCCCGACCTGACCTGATCCCTATTCCGAGCCTATCCATCCATCTTCTCCCTGCCTGTCTTTGTTCCCTATTCCCATCTGCTGACTCCCCGTGTATGACCTTGGCCTGGCTACGTTTATGTCCCTGGAACACTCCTCTGTCTATCTCCTGATCTACGGTATATGACCCCGGCCTGGCTTTCATTCAAGATTCTGGGACTGCCCTTTGTTGTATATATTATTTGTTGTTTGTCAGTTTGCACTGTTGTAGTTATCCATACCACCTTTTCAATAAACCCCATTATACTTTACTTTACATGCGTTTTGGTTATCTCTGTGCAGTCCACACAGTCTGGTCAATTAATTCCCCGATACTTATTCCCTTGGGAGGGCAGATTATTTTAAAGGGACTTCAAGATTCCAATACATCCCCCAAGAACCTCACACCACTGCACCAGGGATGTGGGGATAAAGCCATTCTACCCGTCAACAGGATAGAGGAACTGATAGCTCCCAGGAGATTTCCCCTAGCAAGGTATCCCCCCCCCCATATTGAGGGCATATGGCCTAGTATGGTTCAGGAGGAAGAAGGGTACATGCTTGCTGCCCCCTACCCTTTTCTGGCCATTTTTTTGTGCTTGCAAATTGGCATAAAATACAAAACAAAAATAAAAAGATTTGATGCTATGTTTGAGGTTTGCATTTTTTTAAAATTGTTCGGGGAATGTTCAGCAAACTGAACTTTGCTTGGTTCGCTCATCACTACACATCACTGAGTTTTGTGCTGTTAGTTAATAACACAGAGCTCATCTCTGGGAATGTGTAAAACTTAATGTTTAACCATCCCCTTAACACATGGGCTTAAGTTCACACAGGCAGTGATAAAACCAGCAGCTGATATACATTTTTACCACCTCCTAACTGCCTACCCACAATTTAATATGACGGACACCTAGGTTTGTACATTTCGCCGTGACTACAATGCTTAATTGCGAACTGCCTCAAATTTAATTTGGCATGTTGCGTATAGTAGTTGGTTGTGCTTGCCACATACACCCATTGAATTCAATCCAACTGCTTCACAACTGCAGGCCAAATACTTGGAACATGATCGCGGAGTGATATTTCAATGTAAAGTTCCTCTTGAGATAAAAAAAAAAAAAAACTGTCATTCAGGAGGCAGCAGTATTGCCTCCTAAACACCTGCAAACCACCAAATGCCTCAATGAATTGATTGCTAATGTGGGTCTGTTTCTAATGTGAAAGGCGTCTTAGGCTGTGGCCATACATTATACAGTTTTCTTGTAAAATTTTACCAAAACCATATAATAGTTAGGAGGTCACACCTTAACTCTTTCAGTTTGTAGGCAATTGGGCAGGCCCTTGCACTACGTAGTTGAAAGTAAACCTAAAGGGAATTTAATAAGGAGATTGTATAATGTATGGCCAGCTTTAAAGTGTAACTAAACCAGCAATTTACCTGCTTCCCAAAACAATGATAACTGTTAAAGTTACTAGTGTTCCTATGTTGGTTCTCAACCAAACTGTCAAACCATCAAATGGCCAGCGTCATAGCTGATCACATGTACAGCTTCTGGCAAACATGGCAGCTTTCTTGACTGTAAAGGATAGGAAGATTTAGTTCTGCTTTAATCTTCTTCAATGCCTGTTCTAAACCCAAAAGTAATGACTTGACACTTAAGCTCCACATACACCTAAAGTACAATTAAAGGCAAAACTTTTTTTTTAGTTTTGGACTGACTGGAGAGGAATTAGAACACTTGCGATGTTTAAGATGTTGGGTAAACCATTCATTCCCATTTAACTGAAAAATACATACGGTACATATTAACTGGGATCAATTGTTTAAATTAAAAGGAATATGAAGACTAAACAAATATTACTGGCAGTAAGGCCTCTTCTGCTCCAGGGGCTAGGAAAGAAAAATGTGGGGAGTGCTCCCAGTCATCAACTGCAAGCAGGACTTAATGACAAGAGGATCGAACGGTACCCCAAACAGCAGAATGGCTGACAGGTTTCTGGGGCGCACCCCTTTCTTCAGAGCCTAGGCGGTCCGTGGTCCGCCTAGGACCGCCTAGGCTCTAAATAAGAACTTAAAAAATGTTTGCCATTTTTAAAGCGTTTGTAAACTACTTCCTCTTTAAGAACATTATCATGATTTAAGTGGCTGTTTTTTAGTCCTTTCTAGCATGGAAGACATCTCTTGGTTGCTATAACAGATACGGTGAGCGGTGCATGTTTCTAGTAAAACACATGGTGGTAGCTATTGTTTGTGTGCATAAAGAGTTATCTGATGCTCACTTTCAATCTGCTGACCCTTAGATTGCTGTCCCACAAGCTGTAAGATCAGATATTCCCTGCATCAACTTTGCCTCTAAATATTAGTATATACAGTAGTTATATTTTGTGTATCTAGGAAAGAATCCAGGTCTCTTTTAAAACAATCAAGTCTCTGAAAGATGAACGATTCAATACAAAATTAGGTTAATACATCTTATGAAAAACAAAAATATCAATGATCCTTGGCTTTTAAGTGTTTGAGGGCCGGTTCACACTGGGAATTTCACAGGGACAGGCTGAATGAGCTGTAGGTTGCCCCACGCCAAAAGTAATGCATTCACTTTTTTTGGAAACTCATTGCAAGCAGATTGCATGGTACTTCTGTACCATATGACCTGGTGTGGCTAAACGCACTCTATTTGTGACCTGCTTTTGGGGCGTCATTAATTTGATATTGACACCCGCTGCAGATCACAACTGCAGTGCATTTTGAACATGGTGTGGAACACGCACATGGAACACCCTTAAAGTGATTGTAAAGCTTCGATTTTTTTTTTTTTTTAATAACAAACATGTCATACTTACCTCCACTTTGCAGCTCGTTTTGCACAGTGTGGCCCCGATCATCCTCTTCTGGGGTCCCTCAGCAGCTCTCGCGGCTCCTCCGTGCATCGTATAACGCCCTAGGAGAAGCTCTCTCCCGGGGGGTTACCTTGCAGTTGCGCTTCCGAGTCCATCACTCGGCCCAACCCCTGTGTCATTGAAATTGATTGACAGCAGTGGGAGCCATGGCTGCGCTGCTATCAATCTATCCAATCAAGAGCCGAGAACCCCCGTCAAGAGGGACAGCGCGTCTCCGCCGCGGGAAGTTTCAGGGCTCAGGTAAGTAAAATGGGGGGGCTGGGAGGCTGGTCACTGCCAGGTGTTTTTTCACCTTAATGCATAGGATGCATTAAGGTGAAAAAACACAAGGGTTTACAACCCCTTTAAAGTTTTGTAGCGTAAAATTCTAAATACGCTCAAAAAAACACAAAGGTAAATATGTATGAAGAGCAGTAGTGTATTTAGGTTTTGTGCTGCCCTAGGCCTGACTAAACTCATGCACCCCCTAATTTAAATATGACCCACCCCTTCCTGTCAAAGCCACACCCCTTGCTGTTTAAGACTCGCCCTGAAAATTTCGAGTGGGGGCATTAGTTCTTAGGGCCTGGGGGGGGGCAATGGATTCCCTTAATTTGCTTAGATTTCCTCTCACTTCCTGTTTGGCTATGGTGCAGGAAGTGAAGGGAAATCTCTGCAATGGGACAGGGATTGTAAAAAATAAACTGACCAGGGCTATAACCTTCACTTACTCTATCCAAAATGAAAAAGTGTTGCTTATAGTTCTACTTTAAGCACAAATTTCAGATAATTTTATGGAGAGGACTAAGAAGATGCCAATGGTGCAGCAGAAAACATATAGCACAGTGAGGAAGGTTTGTGGTCCAGGATGATAGGACAGTCAACATGAGAAGCACAGTAACAGTGTAGCGCAAGCCGGCGGGGACTCTTTCCGTGCTGCCCCCCTGCAAAGTGCTGCCCTAGGCCTGGGCCTTGTTGGCCTAGGCCAGGATACAGCGTTGATGAAGAGTGAGAATACTCCTGTTTCTCATAGCAACCAATTATTTTCCATTACAGTTGTTATTTCTACAGTCCAGGTCTGAAAGTGAAAAAAGGATTCTAATAAGTCGGTGTGGGGAAAAAAAAATTGGGGAAAATTTTTCTTTTTAGGTTTTGATAGAGTGGGGAATAGTAAAAAAAAATGTGAGTTTATTTTTTATTGTCTGTGTCCAATTCAAAAGCTTTCTCTTCACTTTGCGTCTGGGAAATGCAACTGGAAGTGGAAGGAAAACTCTACAAAGTTTGTTTAAATGCCTTGTAAGAAGAACTGATGTGTCTGCTGGAAGATGTACAATTACCTCTTGTTCTAATGACAACTGTAACATTTTGAATTTCCTATATGTCTTGGTGAAACAGTGGTCACCAGGACAAATAAAGAAGGTGAATCAACCTAGTGGAAACACAAACAGCAATAAACACATAATAAGGCAGCACATATTTCCCCACTCTTATCAAAGCGAAAAAAAGAAAACATTCCCGTTTCTACTTTGGTCTGTGCTTGTTTGAAATTTTACTAAAACTCAAAACAGTACAGGTGTGGAAACTTGGCACTGTTATAATTTTCATTCAAAATACAGTTGGTTCTACTAAAGAATTGGCGAGTAGGCTAACAAGGGGTAAAATGTATATATTTTTTTGGTTTTAGTAGGGCCTCTGTTTTTTGCTGGTATTTTATCATTAGGGAGATTTCCCTTCATTGTCCCTAAGAAGCAATTGGAAGTGACAGAAAATCTGTAAAAAGTGAGGATAATTTCCATTTTAGACACTTTTTTTTAAAACAGTCCCCATTGAAAAATTTCCATCACTTCTAGTTCTGGTGGTGACTCTTAAATTTTGGATTTCCCATTAGTTTCGGTCTAAGTGACTACCCTAGGTAATTTCGGGAGGTGACTCACCAGTGAAAATGGGTTTTAATTGGTTTTTTTTCGGCCTGCCGGCTGGAGTTGCCCTTTAAATACTAAATTAAATTATTGTCAACCAGAGGGGAAAATGACTGTTGTGGCTTGTTGAAAAGTGATACCATATATAGTTTTAGAGTGGATTATATACTATCTGAACTCAACTGTCATCATGGTGCAAGAAAAAGTCTGAACTATCTCAAAAGCTTGCAGTTTAGTCTCACGTCCCAAGTCCTAAGTCATCAATTTAGTCTCAAGTTCAATAAGTTTTAGTTTTAATGTCATTTTATAATTTCACTCAGGGATTTAGTAGGCAATACGAAGAGCCATTATATTATGGTTTCTCTAACTGTGCTCGGAGACACTATTGCTAATGTTGAGATGTTTGTTCATTAGCAGATCGTTAAAAAGTGTGATTTTGTAATCATAAAGCAAGAGAGCTTAAAGATTAACTCTAGTTAAAAAAAGAACAAAAAATATATTTTAAGATGGGTAACATAATCATTGTAAAAACTGTTTTTCTGTGGACACTTTTTGGGTTTATTCCTTCAGATTGCTGCTTAAAGTCTTTTTGGTACTTTAGGACCTTGTAATGTTACCCCAATGCGTGAAACATGAGACCTACTGAAGTTCAAAGCTAATGCTAATTGGCATTTGTGTAATTTATTTCCTATTCTTTACCTTCTTTTCAGCAAGAAGTCCAGGTTCTCCTCCTCTAATGCCGCATACACACGACCGTTTTTCACGACGTTAAAAATGCAATTTTTTAAATTGGGCATTAAAAACGATCGTGTGTACGCGGTATAAGCCTGAGGGCATCTGTCAATATAAAAATAAGGGCCTGTGTTAGTTATTAAGATAGATAAATTTACAGTTTATTGTGTCATGTTCATGCACTAGATACATACAAGTGATAAATCCGCTTTTTGTAAGAAGTGAAATACCAGTTAATTAAAAAAAACGAAACAGGAACAGATGTTGTAACTGTGACGGGTCTCCATGGTGCAACTTCCTGTTCCTATAAACACTGACTATCATGAATAAAAGAAAATGTTTATATCATTTACTTAGTATATCAGTGTAAGAAAACTATTTTAATTTTTGCTTCAATATTGTTACTAAAATATTATATAAAAAAATATTATATTTAGTATTAATTTAAGGCTTAAGTTTAGTGGTACCATTGAGTTAAAAGGTAGGTTTACAAGTTAAAAAAAGGCTCATTTATGTTTCAGTATTAATTAGGGGATAGGTTCAGGTTTAAAGTTCTGTTCTGAAGGAGAGCTCAAAATAAAGTGCAATTCCTGTTAAACCTGTACCCTCCCCATTCCTAACACCTATGCTAGCTAGCCTGTGTAAGATAGATGTATATACTTACCTATTTTCTGCCCACACTGGTCTGGTCACTGCAGGGGAGAGGAGAAAGTGCACTGACAATGACTAGTACAGCCTGGATCGGTGACATCATCTATAGTCTTTAATAGCCCATCTGTTGTTGGCTCTCCTTGCTCTCCCCTGCAGCTGCACACAAGGGAGCATAATCACATAACTGGACTGGAGTGTCCTGAAAATAGGTAACTATTTACATCTTTCTTAGTGTAAATTTTAGGAGGGGGAAGGTGAAAGTTTTAAGGCTAGTTAGAAGTAAGCTGGAATTCCACATTAACCACTTAACGACCGCCCACTGTAAATATACGTCGGCAGAATGGCACCGACAGGCACAATCACGTACATATACATGATTGCCTTTGTATAGTTGGGGGGTCCGATCGGACCCCCCTTCTTTACAGTGAGCGGTGGTTATTTCTTCAGGAGCGATCCGGGATGAGGGGACGGCCGTTCGATTCCGGCCACCCCCTTTCGATCGCTCCCGGCGAATGAGAAAGCTTCCCTGCCTGTGTAATGTTTACACAGGCAGAGGAAGTGATGTCATCTCTCCTGCGGCGCTCACATATACCGAGTGCCGTACAAGAGAAGACACACAGGTTAGTGCACAAACAGCACACTGACACCAGGACACATAGGAACATAAATCGCCCACCCCAGGCCCCCCCAGACACCCCCAGATCACCCCCCAGATCACCCCCCAGCCCCCAGTCACAGTGTCACTGATTGCAGTGACCATTTATTTACTGATCACTGCAATCAGTAACATTTGTGACTGTAAAAGTGTCACTACAGTTTAGTTTTAGGTCCAGTGTAGCCCCCTAACCCCCCAATAAAGGTTTAACCCCCTGATCGCCCCCCAGATATCCCTTTCACCCCCTAGCACCGCCGTCGCTAAGCGATCATTTTTCTGATCGCTGTTTTATTGTCAGTGATGCCGATTGGTAGCCAGTTATTTTTTTTAGGTTCGCCGCAGGTTTTTATAGCGTCGGGTACCCCCATATATTACCTAATAAAGGTTTAACCCCCTTGATCGTCCCCCAGATAACCCTTTCACCCCCTAGCACCACTGTCGCTAAGCGATCGTTTTTCTGATCGCTGTTTTATTGTCGGTGATGGTGATCGGTAGCCAGTTATTTTTTTTAGGTTCGCCGCAGGTTTGTATAGCGTCAGGTACCCCCATATATTACCTAATAAAGGTTTAACCCCCTTGATCGCCCCCCAGGTAACCCTTTCACCCCCTATCACCACTGTCGCTAAGCGATCGTTTTTCTGATCACTGTCTTATTGTCAGTGATGCCGATAGGTAGCCAGTTATTTTTTTTAGGTTCGCCGCAGGTTTTTATAGCGTCAGGTACCCCCATATATTACCTAATAAAGGTTTAACCCCCTTGATTGCCCCCCGGGTAACCCTTTCACCCCCTTTTGCCAGTGTCACTAAGCGATAGTTTTTCTAAACGCTGTATTAGTTATGCTGGTGCCGATAGATAGCCAGTTATTTTTTTTAGGTTCGCCGCAGGTTTTTATAGCGTCAGGTACCCCCATATATTATCTAATAAAGGTTTTAACCCCCTAATTGCCCCTAGTTAACCCTGCGTCACACCCCAGGCAGCGTCAGGTTAGTGCCAGTAATGCCAACACCCACGCGTGAAGCATACACCCCCCTTAGTGGTATAGTATCTGAACAGATCAATATCTGATCTGATCAGATCTATACTAGCGTCCCCAGCAGTTTAGGGTTCCCAAAAACGCAGTGTTAGCGGGATCAGCCCAGATACCTGCTAGCACCTGCGTTTTGCCCCTCCGTCCAGCCCAGGCCACCCAAGTGCAGTATCGATCGATCACTGTCACTTGCAAAACACAACACACATAACTGCAGCGTTCGCAGAGACAGGCCTGATCCCTGCGACTCCAGTGCTGTAGGAGGTGATTTCACCACCACAGTTAAAAAAAAAAAGCAGATATGCCGAAGCATTGGGGCAGCAGGAGCGGAGGAGCGATTTTGCTCCTAATGCCGCGTATATACGGTCGAAATTCCGACGGAGGCTTGCCCGTGGAAAATTCTGACCATGTGTGTGCGGCATAATTTTTGCGGGAGGATGCCCCAATGCTTCGGCATATATAAATGGTGCATGTATGCCCATCATTAGAAGTGGGTGGATGAAGGGCGGTATTCTAATGGTGGGCATACCCACCGATCAATCTCTTTTTTTCGTTCAGCCAACAGGCTGCATGAAAAAAAAGATTACAATACATGTCCAACACGGACCAGCAACGTACTGGTATGTTGCTGGACTTTGAATGGTTATACCAGATTAATGCCTGCGGGTTTAGGTATCATCTTGGTATCATTCTTTTCAGCCAGCGGCCGGCTTTCATGTAAAAGCAATCCTAGTGGCTAATTAGCCTCTGGACTGCTTTTACAAGCAGTGGGAGGGAATGTCCCCCCCCCCCGGATATAAAAAGCGCCATTGGGAAATTGGGAAAGCATTTTATCACACCGATCTTGGTGTGGTCAGATGCTTTGAGGGCAGAGGAAAGATCTAGGGTCTAGACCCCAGTTTTTTCAAAAAAAGAGTACCTGTCACTACCTATTGCTATCATAGAGATAACAATAAAACTGATAAAAAAAAATATGGAAGGAACAGTTTAAAAATAAAATAAAAAAGCAAAATTAATAATAAAAAAAAAGCACCCCTGTCCTGCCCTGCTCTTGCGCAATGGCGAACGCAAGCGTGGGTCTGGCGTCATATGTAAACAGCAATTGCACCATGCATGTGAGGTATCACCGCGAAGGTCAGATCGAGGCCAGTCATTTTAGCAGTAGACCTCCTCTGTAAATCTAACGGGGTAACCTGTAAAGGCTTTTAAAGGCTTTTAAAAATGTATGTAGTTTGTTGCCAATGCGCGTTTGTGCGAAATTTTAAAGCATGTCGTGTTTGGTATCTATGTACTCGGCCTAAGATCATCTTTTTTATTTCATCAAACATTTAGGCAATATAGTGTGTTTTAGTGCATTAAAATTAAAAAAAGTGTATTTTTTCCCCAAAAAATGCGTTTGAAAAATCGCTGCGCAAATACTGTGTGGAAAAAAAAAATGCAACACCCACCATTTTAATCTGTAGGGCCTTTGCTTTAAAAAAATATATAATGTTTAGGGGTTCAACATAATTTTCTTGCAAAAAAAAAAAATGTTTTCATGTAAACAAAAAGTGTCAGAAAGATCTTTGTCTTCAAGTGGTTAGAAGAGTGGATGTAAGCTTCCTAATGTTGTGTATAAAATGCCAGGACAGTTCAAAACCCCCCCAAATGACCCCATTTTGGAAAGTAGACACCCCAAGCTATATACTGAGAGGCATGTCGAGTCCATGGAATATTTTATATGTTGACACAAGTTGCGGAAAAAAGTAAATTTTTTTTTTTTTTTTGCACAAAGTTGTCACTAAATGATATATTGCTCAAACATGCCATGGGCATATGTGGAATTGCACCCCAAAATACATTCTGTTTCTTCTCCTGAGTACGGGGATACCACATGTGTGAGACTTTTTGGGAGCCTAGCCGCGTACGGGACCCCAAAAACCAAGCACCGCCTTCAGGCCTTCTAAGGGTGTAAATTTTTGATTTCACTTCCCACTGCCTATCACAGTTTCGGAGGCCATGGAATGCCCAGATGGCACAAAACCGCCCCCAAATGACCCCATTTTGGAAAGTAGACACCCCAAGCTATTTGCTGAGAGGTATTGTGAGTATTTTGCAGATCTCGCTTTTTGTCACAAAGTTTTGAAAATTGAAAAAAAATATATATATATATATTTTCTTTCTTCATTTTCAAAAACAAATGAGAGCTGTAAAATACTCACCATGCCTCTCAGCAAATAGCTTGGGGTGTCTACTTTCCAAAATGTGGTCATTTGGGGGGGTTTTGTGCTATTTTGGCATTTTATGGCCTTCGAAACTGTGATAGGTAGTGAGGAGTGAAATCAAAAATTTGCGCCCTTAGAAATCCGGAAGGCGGTGCTTGGTTTCCGGGGGCCCGTACGCGGCTAGGCTCCCAAAAAGTCCCACACATGTGGTATCCCCGTACTCAGGAGAAGCAGCTAAATGTATTTTGGGGTGCAATTCCACATATAACCATGGCATGTGTGAGCAATATATCATTTAGTGACAACTTTTTGTATTTTTTTTTTTGTCATTATTCAATCACTTGGGACAAAAAAAAAATATTCAGTGGGCTCAACATGCCTCTCAGCAATTTCCTTGGGATGTCTACTTTCCAAAATGGGGTCATTTGGGGGGGTTTTATACTGCCCTGCCATTTTAGCACCTCAAGAAATGAGACAGGCAGTCATAAATTAAAAGCTGTGTAAATTCCAGAAAATGTACCCTAGTTTGTAGACGCTATAACTTTTGCGCAAACCAATAAATATACGCTTATTGACATTTTTTTTACTAAAGGCATGTGGCTGAATACATTTTGGCCTAAATGTATGACGAAAATTGAGTTTATTCGATTTTTCTTATAACAAAAAGTAGAAAATATCATTTTTTTTCAAAATTTTCAGTCTTTTTCTGTTTATATCGCAAAAAATAAAAATCGCAGAGGCAATCAAATACCATTAAAAGAAAGCTCTATTTGTGGGAAGAAAAGTACGCAAATTTCGTTTGGGTACAACATTGCATGTCCGCACAATTTACAGTTAAAGCAGCGCAGTGCAAAATTCTGAAATCACCTCTGGTCCTTTAGCTACCAAATGGTCCGGGGCTTAAGTGGTTAAAGTGGATATAAAGTTTTTTTTTTTTAAATAACAAACAGGTTATATCTGCTCTGTCTATTGGTTTTGCATAGAGCAGCCCCTATTCTCCTCTTCTCCATGTGCCACCATAGGAAGTCGCTTTCTATTGTCGCACATGTGGGGACTTGATCCCAAACAGCGCTGTATGTGTCACTGTCTATATATGTCTATCTGTCTATGACAGTTTGATTGATAGGGCACAGTGTTGGAACTAGATCAGGTTCGGGTAAGTATTCAGGGAGGGCTGGGGGGCTGCACATAAAATACTTTTTCTCTTATTGCATTAGGTTAAAGCTGGGCAAAAAAAAAAGAACAAAATTTGCAGTACATTTATAAAATACATTTACATTTCTCTACGTTTTATCCCTTTAACGACTTCAGCCCCGGAACAATTTACCCCCTTCCTTACCTGAGCACTTTTTGCGATTCGGCACTGCATCGCTTTAACTGACAATTGCGCGGTCGTGCGACGTGGCTTCCAAACAAAATTTACATCCTTTTTTCCCCACAAATAGAGTGGTATTTGATCACCTCTGTGGTTTTTATTTTTTGCGCTATAAACAAAAATAGAGCGACAATTTTTAAAAAAATTCAATATTTTTACTTTGTGCTATAATAAATATCCCCAAAAAATCTATAAAAATACTAAATTTTTCCACAGTTTAGGCCGATACGTATTCTTATACATATTTTTGGTAAATAGATTTATTGCAGTTTTTTTTTTTTACTAGTAATGGCGGCGATCTGCGATTTTTATTGTGACCGTGACATTGCGACGGACATATCGGACACTTTTGACACATTTTTTGGGACCATTCACATTTATACAGCGATTAGTGCTATAAAACTGCACTGATTACTGTGTAAATGTGACTGGCAGGGAAGGGGTTAACACTAGGGGGCGATCAAGGGGTTAAATGTGTATCCTAGTGAGTGATTCTAACTGTAGGGGGAGGGAACTCACAAGGGGAGGAGACCGATCTGTGTTCCTCTGTTCTGGGAACACACATCGGTCTCCTCACCTCTGACAGGACATGGATCTGTGTGTTTACACACACAGATCCACGGTCCTGCCGTGATTGTGGGCAATCGCGGGTGCCCGGCGGACATCGCGGCCGCCGGGCACGCACACCGGGTCCAGAGAGATGCTGCGGGCGCACGCGTGCCCCTTAGATGGCCGGGAAGCCCAGAATGTCATATGACGCCCACCCAGGATGGGAGATCTCTCTTGTGGACGTCATATGACTATGGGCGGGATGTGAAGAAAAATATGTGCAAGAAATGCACGCAGCTCTTCATTTGTGTTGTGGGCTAACAAAACACAGCAGTTTTGTGGAATGAGTGGTATCAGACGTTATCTTTGCTATTTACACCTCCGCCTTTATGTCTATTCTTCACAGAATAAAGGCTAATTTACCTGTTATCCTAAGACAAGAAATAGTAGGGCTAATAAGGATCTTTGAGATAACACAGAATATAGATATTTTTCCACAGCTTGCCACGGTGGCTCTCCTGATAAAAAAAACTTGAGGGGTTAGCATCTATCTCACACACTCTATTTCTTGGTCTTCATCAGCAGTTTACACCAGAGAGGACGGTCGTATCCTTTTTATCAAGGGGATCATCAGTGCCCAAACCTCTATCCTGGTAAATGTCTATTTCCCCAACCATGATCAACCATGATCAAACAACATTCCTGGAAATGATTCTTGGCATACTGGAGGCGTTTAGGGAGGGTGCTCTCATATATGCTCTCATATATGTGGGGTGAATTCAACTTAGGCAACCCATACATTCATAATATTTTTAAATTCAGCTAGCGGGTTTAAACGAAAAAAAAAAAAGAATCCGATTCCCCCATCCACACATTTGATGTGGATATGGGAATCTGCTGTGCTATTCTGTTCTGACATCTATAACCGGTGGCACTGATCGATCAGGAAAAACCAAACAGGCTGGTTGTAAAGAAGTCGATTAGTAGTGTTTAGGTAGGGTGCCCCCTTGATGACTTATGTAGGCTACTGCTGTGGTATTGTCTGACTGTAATCTGGCTAGGTGACCATGTAGAAGGGAGGTCCAATGACAAACAAATAGCTATCAGTTACGGAATATTGATTTGGGGTTTTACCTGCTATGGGGACCGTGCTCCCTGGACAGTCAGGAAGTTGTAAGGCTCACATTTGTCACTACCACATTCCAAGTCCCGTGAAGGAATGATTTTTCCAATTCCAGGCAAATATTGGAGATCCACCACGCCAGGGGTAGATACCATATTTATCGGCATATAACACGCGCCGGCGTATAACACGCACCCCAAGTTTAGGAGGGAATTTTAAGGAAAAAAACTTTTAGGAGAGAAGATTAAGGATAAAAACTTACACTTAAATGCCCATCAATGCAGCCTTATCAGTGTCCATCTGCAGCCTTGTCCATCATTGCAGAATGATCAGTGTCCATCTGCAGCCTTGCCCAGTGTGCATCTGCAGCCTTGCCCAGTGTCCATCTGCAGCCTTGCCCAGTGTCCTTGCAGCCTTGCCCAGTGTCCTTGCAGCCTTGCACAGTGCCCTTGCAGCATGATCGTTGAAATTTTACCGCTGTGGCGCCGAGATATACAGAGCCAGATGTCCTGTGTACTCGGCTGTACTCAGCTCCTCTCGTCTCCTCTCGTAGTCCTGCCCAGTCCCGCCCCTTGGCCAGGCTCCTATGATGGACATAACACAAGTCCAATGGCCAGACTGGGCGTGACTGCGAGCGGAGCCGAGCTTAGCCAAGTACACAGTACACTCGGCTATGTGTATATCGGCGGCGCTCGCTCCTCTCTTCCCCTCAGAGACAGTGGGGATCGGCGTATAACACGCACCCACGATTTTAAGGGGAAAAAAGTGTGTGTTATAAATACGGTATGTTTGGCTGGGTGGAAGCATTGGGCAATCCAAGGAATGGATTTGCTTGTTCCACATCTTAAGTATGTTTGATTGAGGGGGTCTGTAATGAAACTGGGCAAATGGAAGGACCTCAAAGGAGGCTACCATGAGGCCCAGAACTTGCATGCGGAAGCAAATTGAGGAGTGTCATTTTGAACTGAGGGTCCGAGCTGGAGTTTAGGAAGGCGATCTTCTCATGTGGGAGGAAGATTCTGGTTTTGGTTGTGTCTGAGATTAGACCCAGGTACTCAAGATGGTGTGAGGGCTTGCAAGGTTGGTTGATTTTGGCAGACAAGGTCCTGGCTGAGACATTGTTCAGTGGGAAATTGCCCAGGTTTCAAATGACATGAATGCCCTGGATTCGTAGAAGAACTAGAAGTGGATAAAGCACTTTTGTGAACACTAAGGGTGCAGAGAAGAGCCTGAATGGCAGTGCTGGTTATGCTGGTTATGCTGGTCTCCTACAGAAAAATGCAGAAAGTATTGTGAGGGGAAAATGGGGATGTGTAGCTAGGGATCTTGTATTTCTATAGATGCAAGAAATTCCCCTTTTTTGAGGGAAGCAATGACAGATCCACGAAGAAATCTGGTTAGGGATTTTAAGTCCAGTATGAGGAAGATTCCACCAATTGGTTTTGGAACTGTAAATAAGTTTTAATAGAAACCTTGAAACAATTCTTTTGAAGGAACTGATACAACCACTTTTTCTGCCTAAAGTTGGTGCAAAGCGATTAGATTTGCTTTCATTTGGTCTGAGCTGGCAGATTGGAAGGTAAAAAAAAGTTGTACCACCTTGAAATGACAAATTATACCCAGAGGTCTGGGACATCTCACATCCAGAGTGGTGTAAATGCCAACAGGCAGAGGAGGGGAAAAAATAACATTTTAAAAGTGTTGGAGACAAAATGGCTGGGGGTTACAGGAATTAAGAAAGTAACTTTCAAATCCTTGTATCACTAATCTATGGATTGCTATGCCCTGTATTGTTAAAAACGAGGAGCTGGAATCCATATGCAGGGAAACTTTCTGTTCTCTTACCTATGATGCTGGGCTTTTTAGAGGTCCAGGCTATGCCAATCATAGTGGGCATACACCCAAAGAAAAAAAATTAAAAGCAAAATACTTCTCTGGAGGAGAACAGGTCCATCACTCTTGAACACTCCCCAAAAAACTGGAGCATCATGGAGTGGGTGGGGTTTTTAATGGGTATGTTCTAGTGGTGACCCTAGCAAAAGTTTTTGCCAGTGTCCAATCACCTGAAGGTAGCAGCATATAATCCATGATTTGTGTCCTGTACTGTCTGATTAGGATATGTTTCTATTTCCACCAATTAGCTTATGTCTGATGAATCCATCACCCAACTACAAAAGACTACAGCTAATTCTCTTTGACTCACCGCCAAAATAGCAATGTTCCCCAAAAAATGTTTGGCTTGGGAAGTGGCACAATACACTAATGTCAGGGATGGCACGATCCCATTCAGAAACGGCACGCTCAGTGCACCTGCGCCATTGTCTACGGCGCGCATGCGCTGTAGACATCGGTGCCGTCTTTCTTGCAAATATCTCCTTAACCGTGTAGGTTAAGGAGATATTTCTTGCACCTACAGGTAAGCCTTAATATAGGCTTACCTGTAGGTCTAAGTGGTCTGTAAGGGTTTACAACCACTTTAAAGAGATTGTGGAACTGATTGTTTGTAAGCAGTAGTTAAGTCCACTTTTTCTTTTCTACCTACAGGTAAGCCTATAATAAGGTTTACCTGTAGGTACAATGACTATCTCCTAAACATGCACCATTTAGGAGATATTCACATTTGTTGCAGCTGGTGATGCCACCAGCTCTTTGAATGGATGGCACACTTGGGTGTGACGCCCATTCAGAGTGATGTGCAGTGTTCGTGGAGTGACGTCATTGTGGCCCAGCCATTCAAAGGGCTTGAGCCCATGAACCCAGAAGGAAGACCAGGTGAAGATGGAATTCCTTTCAGTGGGATTACAGTCTCATTACAAATGATGGAACTGTGGTTCCTCTTCAGGATATCTCCTGCATATCTTCTGGTCCTGTTAAACATTTCTGGGAATTCAAACATACTGCCATTCAAGAATGTATAGACGTGCTGATGCCCAAACAACAGGAATTATTTCTCTTTCACCATATGTCCATACCCTTAATTTCTTATAAAAGTACATAATCCATTCATGAATGATGCCCATGCACGCATTCCACACTTTCAAAACATCCCTCTAAGGTGAAATCCTGGCTGGGTAGGGTGAGTAATACCTGTTGTAAACTACACACATACAGTATCCATATGAGTCTGACAAAGTATCCTACAATTTCAAAACTGTTAAAGACCTAACTAGCTCCCTCAAGGGCACAGACATTAAATTCTGGTTTACTTGGTGCTATTGGCTGGAGTTCACTTCCACCCCGGTGTTCAGGCCACTCAGACAGTACAGGACAATCCCCCTGGTTTCAAGCCCACTTTCATACTTAAAATGTGACCTTTGGGTACTGGGCTCTATATTGTGGCACATTTCAGACCCATGTGGCAGTTAGCCACAGACTACTTTACAGTTTCACAGCCATGGCACAACCTTTGGTGTGACCAAGTCTTTGTAAGCGCTCTTCCTGTAAGTTTCTGTTTCGTAGTTTACATATCTTGATATGTAACTCTTACGCACTGAACTCTGGATCTCACTTCTCAGTTGCCTGTGCACTGAATATTATACCATTTTAAAGCAATGGAACAGGTGTGGTTCAGTGTTTCTTGATACAATTAATGATTTAGGCCAGGTGGGTTGCAGCAAGAGAATTGCGTCTTAATTTTATCCGTTTATTGTTCTTTCTCTTTTAAAAATTCCCACCGATCCAGACTAAGGGAATTTAGTGCTTCCCAACTCAGACAGAAGCAATTTTCCACTGCTATCACTGTTCAAAGAGCATTGTCGTGTAGATCATCTAGTTAACGTTTTTTTCCGCTGCCTACCTACAGTGACTCGATCACTTCTGGCTACCACCGACCCTTACCAGCTCTTACCAACTTGGTTTGTAGGTATGTAGGGCTTTGTCACACTTTGGGTTAATTGCTTACCACTATACAACATATCTGTTAAAAGATGCTCTGAGGATAATTCCTCTGCAACAGGTGACCTTATTCCATAATTTTCTCCAGTTTTGGGAAGCAATTCTCAGTTGTCCTTATAGGAAATTGATGCCTGTATTTTGGATCATGGGACTACTATTTCTATAGGATAATCCTCATCATAAGCTTGTATAGCTCCTCTGACTAAGCCTAAGTCCTTCTCTAACAACATTCTTGTGTAGCGGGGTCCTCAATTTAGTGGGATACACCTGGGGGTAGTGTGACCCAAGTGTGTAATCGTGTTAGGGTTCAGACCCCTTTTTGTTATTCGTGGAGGATTGGGTGGTGTAATATTCTCCTTGACCAGTGGGTGTCAGTGTACCTACTGGCTCAGTGTAGAATCACTACTGCAGTGCTACCCTTCTTTGTCCCTTCCTGGAGATGGTACGGCCGGGGCGGGGAACCCACCGTGGTATCGACGGGAGGAGATAAAAGGGGGAGACGCCCTTGCCACAAGGTCTTTTTCGGGGGATCATCTCTTCACGCACCCAGGCACCTTAGGCCTGGGTGCGGGCGGTTCAAGGTTCCGGCCTAGGCGCCCTAGGCCTGGCCGGAATGAAGATGAAGTCCATCCCAGGCACCTTCAGCCTGGGGTGAGGTACTATTGAGGAGGCCTGGGACCCGGTGACTCCGACTGGGTCCCGCGAGGGTGAAGTTGCTCCAGGGCGCCCCTTGCGAGGGGGCCCGCATCTGAGCTGAGGAGGCTGGGGAGGTCACTCGTTCGAAGACCCGGTGTAGTGTCAACCCGGTGACGGATGGGCCTTCGGTAACTCCCTTGGAGGACATCTTCCCCTGATAGGGGCCGCAATGCAACGGAGGTATTCATGTCAAGACTCCTACAACCTTTGGTCATAGCACAGGGGGTGTAGGGACCCAGATCAGTATAGTGCCTCGACCTGCTCATCCCACCGTATCATGCCATCGCATTGCCTGTATGTAGAGATACGAAATAAACCAACAGTTGGACTGTGATTGGTGTATGGACTCTGTTAATGGGAGCAAAGGGTGGTTCGGTGGTTTCTGCACGACAGACTCGGTACATGCTCAGGACATACCGGCCCGAGGAAACATCAGGTATTGGCCTTCACCTCACCCGCCGTTGTGGGGAGGACATGGGCCGTAGCGCACCTCACTCTGTCGCGTGACATACCCCTAGCTGAAGAGGACGGGGTGAGGGGGTCGCTACACTTATATCAACTTTTAACTTTGTGTCAGTCTGTTCAAAATTAGACCTCATGCACAGAGATGATTTAGGCATGACAATCTTTCTAGCAAAAAAAAAATCCCAGCCTGTACAGCCATTTATAGAAGTCAATCGCTTGAAGCCAAATATATGCCTTTGTTTTTGTGCATCAGTGTTTATGACATATTCCCTAAGCGTGGAATGTTCACATTTGTGGAATACGTCATACATGCATGTGTGTTTAAATACCAATCCATAAATGCATGGTTGGCTGTGCGTGCCATATGCAGCTCTCTGGGCACAGAAAAACACTAAGATGTGATGCTTGAGAGATTTGTATGCCTCAAACATCCATGAGGCCTTAATGGAACAATCTGCTTGCAGGCCTTTCAAATGTGCTCCAATGCCATCCACTACAGAACTTCGTTCTGACACTGTTGGGCCCTTATTTCCATCAGACCTTGAAGGCCCTGTAATCTCTGATTCTGATTCAGAACCTTTACAGACTGCTCCTGTAGCATTTGCATTTTACCATATCGCTTTTGATGCAGATATGCAAACTGTTGTTTTAAGTCTCAGGGTCTGTAGGCTGCAGCTTGGGGACCACAGATCTAGAGGATCAAGCTTCTGTACCAGCTAAAGGGTCTTTTTGGAGCTCCTGCTAACATAGACTTTCTCTGAAGTATATTAACCACTTCAGCCTCGGAAAGTTTTACCCCTTTAATGACCAGAGCATTTTTTACAATTTGGCACTGTGCTGTTTTAACTGGTAATTGCGTAGTCATGCAATGCTGTACCCAAACAAAATTTGCGTCCTTTTTTTTCCCACAGATAGAGCTTTCTTTTGATGGTATTTGATCACCTCTGCAGTTTTTATTCTTTGCGCTATAATTGAAAAAAGACCCAAAATTTTGAAAGTAAATTATATTTTCTACTTTTTGTTATAAAAAAAAAATACAATAAACTCAATTTTAGTCATAAATTTAGGCCAAAATGTATTTAGCCACATGTTTAGGGTAAAAAAAAATGTCAATAAGCGTATATTTATTGGTTTGCGCAAAAGTTATAGCGTCTACAAACTAGGGTACATTTTCTGGAATTTATGCAGCTTTTAGTTTATGACTGCCTATCTCATTTCTTGAGGTGCTATAATGGAAGGGCAGTACAACCCCCCCCCCCCCCCGTCAAATGACCCCATTTTGGAAAGTAGACACCCCAATTTGCTGAGAGGCATGTTGAACACATTGAATATTTTTTTTTTTGTGATTGAAAATTTACAAGAAAAAAAATAATTTACACAAAGTTGTCACTGAAATGATATATTGCTCACACATGACATGGGTATATGTGAAATTACACCCCAAAACACATTCTGCTGCTTCTCCTGAGTACGGGGATATTACATGTGCGGGACTTTTTGCCAGTCTAGCCGTGTACGGGACCCCGAAAACCAAGCACCGCCTTCAGGCTTTCTAAGGGCGTAAATTGTTGATTTCACTCCTCACTGCCTATCACAGTTTCGGAGGCCGTGAAATGTCCAGACAGCACAACCCCCCCCCCCCAAATGACCCCATTTTGGAAAGTAGACACCCCAAGTAATTTGCTGAGAGGCATGTTGAGTATTTTGCAGATCTCGCTTTTTGTCAAAATTCAAAGAAGAAAAAAAGAAAAAAAACGACATTATCCTTTACTGTCTTAATTTTCCAAAACAAATGAGAGCTGCAAAATACTCAACGTGCCTATTAGCAAATAGCTTGGGGTGTCTACTTTCCAAAATGGGGTCATTTGGGGGAGTTTTGTGCTATCTTGGCATTTCATGGTCTCTGAAACTGTGATAGGTAGTGAGGAAGTGAAATGTTACGCCCTTAGAAAGCCGGTGATTGGTTTTCGGGGTTCTGTAAGTTCCCAAAAAGTCTCACACGTGATATATCCATATTCAGAAGAAGCAGCAGAATGTATTTTGGGGTGCAATTTTACATATACCCATGCCATGTGTGAGCAATATATGATTTAGTGACAACTTTATGTAAAAAAAAAACAAAACGTAATTTTCCCAAAACTTGTGGTAAAATATAAAATATTCAATGGACTCAACATGCCTATCAGCATAGGCGTGCGCACAGGGTGTGCCAGGTGTGCCTAGGTATATCCTAATCACCCCCTGTGGTGCAGATTCCCCTGTTTAGACCCCTGATATTTCACCAAAGCTTCTAAAAAAATTGCAAAAAAACGAAATAGATAATAATAAGAAAAATGTAAAAAATAATAAATTAATCAATAATCAAAATAAAAACTACTGACACTGCCCACTACCCTACTGACACCAATCTCTGACCTTATGACACCGTCCACTGCTCTACTGACACCGCATATGTGTTTGAGCTTTGGGGTGCTTTGGGTTGCTAGAAAATTACTTTGAACCCCCAAACATTATATATTATTTTAAAGCAAAGACCCTACAAAATAAAATGGTGGGTGTGGCAATTTTTTTTTCACACAGTATTTGTGCAGCGATTTTTCAAACGCAATTTTTTGAGAAAAAAAACAAGTTTTTGAATTTTAATGCACTAAAACACACTATATTGCCCAAATGTTTGGTAAAATATAAAAGATGATCTTATTCCGAATACATAGATAACAAACTCGACATGCTTTAAAATTGCACACAACCGTGCAGCAGCGACAAACTACATACAATTTTAAAAGCCTTTAAAAGCCTTTACAGGTTACCACTTTAGATTTACAGAGGAGGTCTGTAATATATTGGTTCTGGCCCAATACCAGAAACTATTCCCTTATTCTGCCGTTGGTTCAAATCTATGGTGATATGAGGGCATGCTTCAAGAATTGCAAACTGAGAGCAAACGCATCAGTGTGTCTTCTTCCCCATATGTGGCACAACAGGAAGTTCTTTTATTCAAATTCAGCTTATATAGACAAAGTGACATAAGCAATCATCATCACAAACGTGTACATATGATTGGCTGATTCCTTATATGGTGCTTCTTCTTTTGTGACGTCTGCTTCTTCCACGTGTCTACATTCCAGGACATGGGGGCCATATTGCTTTACACGGTGGGTTGGGCCGGAAGGAGTAAGTTGAAGAGTGGACAGAACATCTGTTCCTCATTTTCACTCTGTCACAGCTTTTCAATCAAGGAAAATAATACTACTGTCCGGTTATAAGATTTACCCAAACACACACACATGATAATACTTCTAACTTATATCCTTAGTTAGCATACATTAACTTACTAGTTCCCAATATGAACATCATTAAGTTTCTTATTGTACAAAAATATCTCAGTGGGTGTGTGTGTGTGTGTGCACATCAAATCTTCTTTCAAAGGAGTGCTTCTATTGTTCTTTGCAGACACATTCTCAAAAGGATACTAGTTACTCTAAATTCCTGAGTGGGGTTCAGTGAACCATATGTGCAGCTGTATACAAGAGTCATTTAACCTATACTAATTTTCTAAACCCATATTTGAGTAGATAATAGAGAGAAAGATCATTCATATAAAATAATGATTTTATAAACTCCATCACAGGTCTACTGCCTGACATTCGCGTGATACCTCACATGCATGGTGCAATTGCTGTGACACAAGACCAACGCTTGCGTTCGCCTTTGCGCACGAGCACAGGTGCTTTATTTTTTATTTTTTTAAATATTTATTTTGCTTTTTTATTTTATTTTTACGCTGTTCCTTTAATTTTTTTTAATAATTTTGATTTTTATCACAGGGAATGTATATATCCCCTATGATAGCAATAGATAGAGACAGGTATTTTTTTTTTTAAACTTTGGGTCTATTAGACTTTAGATCTCTCCTCTGCCCTCAAAGCATTTGACCACACCAAGATCAGTCTCATAAGATGCTTTCCCAATGGCGCTGTTTATAACCGGCAAAACCGAAGTCATGAAATGCTTGTAGCTTCCGGTTTATTAGGTCATAGAGATGATTGGAACCATTCTGGTCTCCGATCAGCTCTATGGTCAGCTGGCAGAACCACCGGCTGCATTCTCGGGTTCCCCGGTGGGACAGGAGAGCCAGAGAAAACCATGGAAGACGGCGGGAGAGGGGAGGACGTTCCCTCCCACTGCTTGTAAAAGCAGTCTAGAGGCTAATTAGCCACTAGGATTGCTTTTACATGAAAGCTAACCGCTGGCTGAAAAGAACGATACCAAGATGATACTTAAACCTGCAGGCATTATTCTGGTATAACCTCTCAAAGTCCAGCAACATATCAGTACGTTGCTGGTCCTTGTTGGGCATATATTGTAATGGGGGTTTTTTTATGCAGCCTGTGGGCAGAACGAAAAAAGAGATTGATCGGTGGTTATGCCCTCCATTAGAATTCCGCCCTGCATCCACCCACTTCTAATGATGGGCATACATGCACCGTTTTTTTTTAACTGTGGTGGTTAAATCACCTCCTACAGCACTGGAGTCGCTGATATACGTATTGTGAGAGCAAACCCTGTTGCTGTCAAAATAAATGAATCCGTGCTCGGGGCGTGAACAGTGTGCATATGTGTACTGCGTGAGTACACATTTAGATGTCCTCTCTCCTCTCTCTGGAACCAAAAAGGATTCCACAAGGGGAGGTGGCATCACTTCCTTTGCCTGTGTTTACAATTCTCAGGCAGAGGAGGCATTTCATTCTCTAGAACCGATCACCAGGTCCTGACCAGAAATCATTGGCCTGGACGTGGTAACTGATCGGTTCTGGAACTAATCCGATCACCGCAGGCACAGCTACGGCAATTCGCACAGGAGTGCCATACTATCGCCGTATAACGATGGCGGTCGATCAGGAAGTGGATAAGGGACATTGTTCCCACCCATCTATGTTTATTTGCCCTATGTACCGCTTGCTCACAAAACTGAAGCATGATAGTTAGGGGCAGGGATATTGAAGGCCTTTAAAGTGTTTGTTACCCAAAAAAAATATGCAGATTCTGGTCCCTTAAAATAACCACTTGCCGACCGCCGTACGCCAATGTACGTCGGCAGAAAAGCACGGGCAGGCAGATTGGCGTACAGGTACATCCCTTTAAATCTGCCGCCCTGCGGGCGTGCGCCCGCCGCGTGCCTCGCGAGTGCAGCCGCAGGTCCTGGGAATTCGATGTTTCCGGGAGTCCCGCGGTTGCGGACGGCAAGAGCAGAATAAGGGAATGCCTTTGTAAACAAGGCATTCCCCTATTCTGACTAGTGACACTGTCACTGATGACCGTTCCCCGTGATCGGGAACGGTCATCAGTGACGGGTCATGTGTAGCCACGCCCCCTCACAGTAGTAATCACTCCCTAGTAAACACTTAACCTCTGCAGCGCCACCTAGTGGTTAACCCCTTCTTTGCCAGTGTAATTTTTACAGTAATCAGTGCATTTTTATAGCACTGTTCGCTGTAAAAATGACAATGGTCCCAAAATGGTGTCAAAAGTGTCCGATGTGTCCGCCATAATGTCGCAGTCATGATAAAAATCGCTGATCGCCGCCATAACTAGTAAAAAAAAAAATATTAATAAAAATTACATAAAACAGTCCCCTATTTTGTAGAAGCTATAACTTTTGCGCAAACCAATCAATAAACACTTATTGCGATTTTTTTTAACCAAACATATGTAGAAGAATACGTAGCGGCCTAAACTGTGGGAAAAAATGTTTTATATTTTTTTGGGGATATTTATTATAGCAAAATGTAAAAAATATTGAATTTTTTTCAAAATTGTCTCTCTATTTTTGTTTATAGCGCAAAAAATTAAAACCGCAGAGGTGATCAAATATCACCAAAAGAAATCTCTATTTGTGGGAAAAAAAGGACGTAAATTTTGTTTGGGAGCCATGTCGCATGACTGCGCAATTGTCAGTTAAAGCGACGCAGTTCCGAATCGCAAAAAGTGGCCTGGTCCTTCACCACCAAAATGGTCCGGGGCTGAAGCGGTTAAAGCAGATTACACAGCACAGTGCTTGTGCTGTGTAATCTGCTACCTCTAAACTGTAAAAAAAAAACTGTACTTGCCACTTCCTGTATGGCCTCTCTAAACAGACCACCAAAATCAGGGCTGCTCCGCCCTGATCACCGTGGTGAAAGTGCCTTCCTCCATGATAGGCTGCCCTGCTCTGATCTCCTCTCTCCCCCCTCCTTCCTGCCTGTTATCCCCCTCTGTGTCTGTCTCCGGCCTGCCCTGTCACTATTCTTGTAAAATAAAATGAAACATTTTCACTGCCAGCCTCTCTATTAGCGCGAACCTGCTCTCCAATGGCTAGGACCAGGCGGCGACTGCGGTCAAGTGTAATGAATCTCATAGCACGGGTTCGGTTCTGGTTGCTAATGGAAACCGACCGCTGGGGAGGGAGCCAGAACATCGACCATCTCGCTACCAGAGGATCTGTCACCTTTACTAGGTACCACGCTTAATGACTGGTTGCATAGTAGCTTGTTCTAATACTTGGTTACCCATAGCAGCTACAATGTTCTTCCTGCTTGACTTGTGGAGTAGACTATGTTTTTTTCCTTTTTTCAATCCATCGAATAACACTTCCTGTCTCTTGGTGGCTATGCTCACTTCTCTATTGTATCTATGGAGGGAGCTATGGTTGTCACCCAGGCTAGACTATAGATATGTCTGCCTTTGTTTATCTCCATTACATAAAGAATAGAAAGATTAGTAATTCTTCTGAAAAATAGATAACATTGTTTTTTGCTTTCAGTACAGCTCACAGAATGTGACAAGGACACTGCATTTCTGGCAACATTTTTTTTTTCTTTTTTTTTTTACTTAGTGAAAATGTTCTTAGCCTGAAGAAAAATAAAGATTAATGCAGCTACTACATCTAAGGACTGTTAAGCTGCAACATATACATTTTTTGTTCTTGAGTTTAGGTTTCATTGATTTAGGGTTTAAGTATTTAAAGGGAGATACAATATTAGGAGCATTTCTGACATATCTAAACCTGTGAAAATCCCAAGGCAAAAATTTTCCTTTGAAAGGGGATACCCATCCTGGAAAGAGAAAGTTGAAGAGTGTCACAAACAAAGATATACTGTATTTATTGGCGTATAACACTCACTTTTTTACCCTGAAAATAGAGGGTAAACTGTGCCTGCGTGTTATACGCAGGGGGCTGGGGAAAGTTTTTTTCCTTAAACTTCCCTCTTAAAGTTAGGGTGCGTGTTATACGCCGATAAATACGGTACATCAATTAAGTAAATGATAAAACATTGTTAGGGTTTAAATATACCTCTTTAATCATTCCCTCACAAAGGGCTAATTCATTATTAAAGGGGTTGTAAAGGTTTGTTTTTTATTTTCTAAATAGGTTCCTTTAAGCTAGTGCATTATTGGTTCACTTACCTTTTCCTTCGATTTCCCTTCTAAATGTTTTTTTTCTTTGTCTGAATTTCTCACTTCCTGTTCCTCCTCAGTAAGCTGTTCAGTAAGCTGTTCTGGCTGACTAAACACCACTCAGATGATGGTGTGAAGTTTACTGAGGAGAAACAGGAAGTGAGAAATTCAGACAAAGAAAAAAAACATTTAGAAGGGAAATTGAAGGAAAAGGTAAGTGAACCAACAATGCACTAGCTTAAAGGAATCTATTTAGAAAATAAAAAATGAACCTTTACAACCCCTTTAAGCTTTTTTATATATTACAGTATCTTACAAAAGTGAGTACACCCCTCATATTTTTTGTAAATATTTTATTATATATTTTCATGTGACAACACTGAAGAAATGACACTTTGCTACAATAAAAAGTAGTGAGTGTACAGCTTGTATAACAGTGTACATTTTCTGTCCCCTCAAAATAACTCAACACAGCCATTAATGTATAAACCACTGGCAACAAAAGTGAGTACACCCCTCAGTGAAAATGTCCAAATTGGGCCCAAAATGTCAATATTTTGTGTGGCCACCACCCTCTTGGGCATTGAGTTCACCAGAGCTTCACAGGTTGCCACTGGAGTCCTCTTCCACTCCTCCATGACGACATAACGGAGCTGATGGATGTTAGAGACCTTGCGCTCCTCTACTTTCCATTTGAGGATGCCCCACAGATGCTCAATAAGGTTTAGGTCTGGAGACATGCTTGGCCAGTCCATCACCTTTACCCTCAGTTCCTTAAGAAAGGCAGCGGTCATCTTGGAGGTGTGTTTGGGGGTCGTTATCATGTTGGAATACTGTCCTGCAGCCCAGTTTCTGAAGGAAGGGGATCATGCTCTGCTTCAGTAGGTCACAGTATTGGCATTCATGGTTCCCTCAATGAACTGTAGCTCCCCAGTGCCGGCAGCACTCATGCAGCCCCAGACCATGACACTCCCACCACCACGCTTGACTGTAGGCAAGACATATTTGTCTTTGTACTCCTCACCTGGTTGCCACCACACATGCTTGACCCCATCTGAACCAAATAAGTTTATCTTGGTCCCATCAGACCACAGGACATGGTTCCTGTAATCCATTTTCTTAGTCTGCTTGTCTTCAGCAAACTGTTTGCAGGCTTTCTTGTGCATCATTCTTCCTTCTGGGATGACCGCCATGCAGACCGATTTCATGCAGTGTGCGGCGTATGGTCTGAACACTGAAAGGCGGATCCCCCACCCCTTCAACCTCTGCAGCAATGCTGGCAGCACTCATACGTCTATTTCCCAAAGACAAGCTCTGGATATGACGCTGAGCACGTGCACTCAACTTCTTTGGTCGACCATGACGAGG
Source organism: Rana muscosa (assembly GCA_029206835.1). Taxonomy (NCBI): domain Eukaryota; kingdom Metazoa; phylum Chordata; class Amphibia; order Anura; family Ranidae; genus Rana; species Rana muscosa. Next base: position 193,787,111 of record CM055124.1, read on the forward strand.
CCTGTTCTGTGTTTCAATCTTTTTATTCAAGTTTTGTCATACAAAATGTATAAAAGTCGCCACATAACATTGTACAGTCACAATCAACATTTGGGGTAACACAATGAAGATCACCAAGTGTAGGGGTCCTTGGAGTAGTCCGAAGCTCCGTAGAGCCGTTAACCCCTATTAGCATCGCAGATCATATCTGAACCGTCCACCCAGATGAGCCGCCCCCCCATCCATCTATCGGGGGGGGCGCAACTCAGCCGGCCGTGTGGGCCGCCCAGAGGTCTGATCAGACTGACAATGGTCCCGTAGGAGCTGAGAAAACAGGGAGCAGCACAAACCTCTAAGGTCTGGATCTGACTCCAAAAATAAACAATAAACAAATTTCAAAAGAGAGGAAAGAGGACAGTGACAAAGAATAGAAGGAAGGAGACAGAGTAAGGAAAGGACAGTTGAGGAGGGGGGAATGGGGGGAGGGAGGGGGGGGGGAGGAGCCCCGATTCAGCATCCAGACATCTCAACCTAATCCCCTAGGCTATGCTGTAAACATCCCCGGGTCATTAGTTAGGTAACGAAGCCATGGGTCCCAAACTCCATGAAACAGTTTCATTTTATCTTGGGCCAGAGCGGTCAAGCGTTCGTTTAGCATCAACCAAGACAATTTGCCTTTAAGCTGATCGAATGGTAGAGCTGCCGATTTCCAGTTCCTAGCAATAGTGATTTTGGCTGAAATAAAAATAAATGTCAAGAGCCTCTTGCAGGACTTGGAGGCTTCCACATCTCCTCCCCCCAGTAGTGCTTGCTTAGCTGATTTAGTTAGGTTTAGTTGGGTAAGGGAGTAAACTAAATTATACACCCTGATCCAAAACCTCCGGACCTTTGGGCATGTCCACCAAATATGATAGGTGGTGCCCATCTGGCCACATCCTCTAAAGCACAACGGGGTAGCTCCTGAGACAAAAGTTGCCAGTCTGACCGGCACCATATACCACCTCAGTAGAACCTTATAATTGGCCTCAATTATTGAAGTATTGACGAGCGAACGAGATGCTGTCTCGGCTATCCTATGCCATTCGTCCAGATCCAGGGTTTCCTGCAAGTCGGTCTCCCATTGGACCATATAAGTCAGCTTTGTCGATACACTCAGCAATATCGAATATATAGCAGATAAATGTCCTTTAATTTTATCATAATTTTTGCATAGATGTTCCATGGGAGTTTGGGTTGCTAGGTTGCTCTTGCGAGCCAGGGTTTGTACATAATGTGAGATTTGGGCGAACCTATAACCCTCCGCTGGAGGCATTTGATGTCTGTCAGCCATAGTCCGTTCGGTCAGCATACCTCTATGATCGCACAAGTCAGCAATACACTTAAAACCCTTATTAGTCCACCATTCGAACGCTAGTGGAGTGAGACCCGGGGTGAATGCTTTATTTTGAAGCAGAGGTGTCAGTGGAGAATGAGGAGATTTGAATTTGTGAGATCTGGAGAGTCTGTCCCATAGTTCCAGTGACATGGATAAAGTAGGGCAAAGTATAGGAGGTCGCTCCTTGATAGGGAGCCATAAAATATAAGAAATAGGTTTGGGACGGCAGGAATAAGATTCCATAGCCATCCAAATGGCCTGTGCCTGTTGGGAGTGAAACCTTGTAAGTTGTGCTATCTGGGCAGCATAAAAATATTTTAATAAGTCTGGAAGACCAAGTCCCCCTCTCCGCTTCAACGTGTATAGAGTGCTCCTATTCACCCTGGGTCTCTTATCACCCCAAATAAACTGTAGTACTTTATTCTGGAATCGTTTAAGGTCATCACGGGCCAATGAAACTGGCAAGGTACGGAAGAAATACAATAATCGAGGTAGAACATTCATTTTAATTGAGTGAAGTCTGCCAAACCACGATGGCGGGTGAACCTGCCACTTAGCCATGTCAGCTGTTAGCCGTTTGAAAAGGGCTGGATAATTCTCTTTGTACAACTCACCAATAGATGAGGTCAGCTGTATGCCTAAATAAGGGAGAGCTGTGGATTCCCATCGGAATTGAAATGATTTTTCAAGCGTAGCCTGAGTGGAGCTTAGCAAAGATAAGTTCAGTGCTCTTGACTTACTATGATTAATTGCCAACCCGGAAATGTTGGAGAAAGGCTGCAAAATAGCATACAAGTTAGGTAGGGATGTGATCGGTGAGGTCAAGGTCAGCAACAAGTCGTCCGCAAAGAGTAAACATTTGTGTTCATAGTCTCCGCAATAAATGCCCTGTATATCTCTGCAGGCGCGAATTTTGAGCGCTAGTGGTTCAATCGCCAGGGCGAATAATAGTGGCGACAACGGGCAGCCCTGTCTAGTTCCTCTCCTGATAGGAAATGTTTGGGATGTATATCCTCTGAGCATTAGCGAGGCACTGGGGGAATCATATAATATGTGAAGGAGATCCAGAAAGCGTCTCCCAAATCCAAAGCGTGTGAGAACATCAAAAAGATAGTCCCAGGAGATAGAATCGAACGCCTTCTGGATATCTAATGAAAGTAACATTCCCCACCTAGTCCCCTTTCCATCCCAATCAGACCGAACTGCCGAGATAAGGTTAATTATCCGGCGGGTTTGGTCCGATGCCTGTCTTGTCGGGACAAAACCTGCTTGGTCAGGATGGATATAACACTGAAGAAAAGTATTAAGTCTCTGGGCCAGTATTTTGGTTAGAATCTTAAGATCCTTATTGATCAGAGAAATTGGGCGATAATTGGAACAGTCTGTATGGTCCTTTCCTGGTTTCGGGATAACACTTATATAGGCTACATTTTCATGGCTGGGGAGCTTGCTGCCGCTTCTCAGGTCATTAAAGTAAGTACAGAGATGTGGGGCCAGAAGATCGTGATATTTCCTATAGTAGTGACCCGGGAATCCATCTGGCCCAGGGGCCTTGGTAGGGTGTAGGGTTTTGATTGCAGCCCTGACTTCAGGCTCTGTAAGAGCACCGTCCATCAGTTCCGCATGGGCTTGTGTCAATTTAGGCAGCTGTAAGTCGCGAAAGAATGTGCTTGCTTCAGATGAATCGAACTTGTCCTGCACTCCATACAGCTTAGCATAAAATTTGTGAAATTCTCCAATTATCCGTTCGGGGTTCTGGGAGGTTAGGCCCGTGGATAGTCGTAGTTTAGGCAAAGTCGGTGTGTACGGTCGAGGAACCAGTTTTCTAGCTAACATTGTGGTAGGTTTATCACCCATCGTATAGAACCTGTGCTTAGACCAACTAATATGTTTCTCCGCTTGAGTAGTCAAGCTAAGATTTAGTGCTAGTCGAGCCTCGTCAATTTTATGCCTTATATATACCAGGGGATTTCTGTGCTGTTCACTAAGTAAGTTATCTAAGTTAGTTTCCAGAATCTTATTTGCCTGTTCCCTATTGCGTTTAATCCTGGCTGCCACTTGTAACAATATGCCCCTAATCGCTGCTTTATGAGCTACCCAGTTAATTGCGGGGGATGTGTCCGATGCCTTATTAAGTCTAAAGTATTCCTGTATTTCCTTTTGAATCTCTAAAAAGATTGTAGGGTCATTCAGCAAGCTCACATTAAGTCTCCACGGGGAGGGTCTAGATTTAGTCCATAGCCCTGAAGTAGAGAGTTTTATCGGGGAATGATCAGACCAAGGGGTAGATAAAATCTTAACCGACTTAATAAATGGTAGCAAAGGCGTACGTACTAGAACGTGGTCTATCCTCGAGTAAGTATGATGGGCTTGTGAAAAGTGTGTAAAGTCTCTGACCGTAGGGTTATTTTCTCGCCAGGCGTCGATGAGGTCATAGAAATGAAACAGACGTGCAACCTTGCTGCTTCCAGTCGGTGGGCGTTTCAATGTTGGTCTAGAGGAGTCCGATTTATCCATAATTCTGTCCAAGGGAATATTACTATCGCCTCCCATAATGACCTGACCCTGGACTTTGGGCATAAGAATCTTCAGCATTTTGCTAAAGAATTCCGGCTGTCCAGTATTCGGGGCATAGTATGATATAAAGGACACCTCCTGGTCATGGAGCCGCCCCACTGCCATAATATATCTACCTCTCTTGTCCTTAACGATAGCGATGGGGGTAAAGGGGGTCCGTTTCGAAAAGCAGATGGCTACACCGCCCTTCTTTTCCCGACCCCCTGCCAAGTAAAACTGTGGATACTTCCCATTGAGGTAACGGGGCGCTGAGACATTGGAGAAATGAGTTTCCTGTAATAGCAGGACTTCAGCCTTCTGTTTATGATAAAACTGGAAAGCCTTAGTTCTTTTAGTAGGGGAGTTAAATCCATGTACATTGTGGCTAACTATCGAATAGTCTGTGTTATATGTGGTGGCCATCGTGGTAGGGCAGAGCACTCTTACCTTGCATAATGAATGAAGCGAGAAGGGTCCCGATGATGATGACTGTTTGGCTATGTGACCTCTCAGACCATGACATAAGGGAAGGGCGCTGAACCGAGGCTCCGAAGAAAGAGGGGGAAGGGAGAGAAGGAAAAGGCATTAGAGAAGAAGAGAAACAAAAATAAAAGCAAAAAAACATATACATAGGCCTTAGGCCCAAACAACCAATATAACTCAATCCTAGCTGATGAATGAAGGAATGGGGAATAACCCCTGCCGGAGACAACATCCGGCAAATTAGGTGCAAGGGTACCATCCTTGTCGTAGGATAGGTAGTCTTGCAGTTGGGTGGCAAGCATGACCACCCCGACCCAAATATGATTACACTCTGTACGAGCAGGCTATTCGAGGTCATATCGGAAATGACAAAATCAATCAATACAGTTTTAACATAACAGGCTGTCTATAGGAACATGCATTCCCAAGGCCAGTGGCGCCGGGGCCGGAAGGGTCCCCATCGGTCGTTCCGGCCCCCGAGCCACAGCCCAACAGGGGGACACATTGCGGTCCGACTAAGGCCCCCAGACTGCTAAAAAGCAAAAAGCAAAATTTCTTCGACCAGGTTGGGCCCGTCGGGGTTGTAAAATATTCGGCTGGCAGCCAGTCCGAAGAACCAGGAACTCCAGTAACTTTGTAACCCGTGACTTTGTAACCTGTGAACTGTGAACGGTAACGATGGCCCCATCAGGCCCATAGTCCACCATGGGCCCAGGCCATATCCGTGCAATCAAGCACTAACAGTTCCCAAAAGGGGGCAAAAAAGCAAAAAGAGAGAAGAGCAATAATACTCAGGTATTCCGGCGAGCATTTCTGGCCTGTGAGCGTGTGCGATCCTGCCATATCGGGGAGAGGGGACGATGATCCAGACGAGGGGGAGATGAAATCGGAGTCGGAGAGTCCCGTGCAATGATGCCGAGACTAAGCAGTAGGTCTTCGCCTGCTTGGAACGTGGAAAAGGAGTGGGACTTTCCGTTGTAAGTGAATGATAACTTAAAAGGGAACGACCATCGATACTTAATCTGTTTGGCCATAAGTTGCTGGAGTAATGGCCGTAGGTTTCTGTGTTTCTGGACCGTTGATGGCGCCAAATCTGTAAAGAGCTGTATTGGTGTTCCAAATAGCGACAGGTCCGGCCTGTTGCGGGCCGCAAGCATCATCTTATCCTTAATGCGGTAGTGATGTGGCTTAACAATAATGTCTCGTGGTAGGCCGTCGGCCCTTGGGGCTGTCAGTGCTCGGTGAACGCGATCAACTTCCATGTGGTGGTTGGCTATATCAGGGATAAGGGTTTTCATCAGGTCTTTTACAGCCCCCTCTAGATCTGTGTGAGTTTCAGGGAGGCCACGCACGCGGACATTGTACCTACGAGAACGATTCTCCAAATCTTCAATTTTTGTGAATGCCTCTTCTAATCTATCCTGGAGGTCTGTCACCATGGCTGAGTTCTGGTTGACCCTTTTGATGGCTCCATCCACTTTGGTTTCAATTAGCTCAAAACGCTCTCCCAAGCTATGGATGTCTTTTTTCAGGTCAGTGGTGATTAATGTGCAGGCCTTAGAGAGCTCCTGCTGCAGCATGGTGGAGAATCTGCCCAACAGTACAGCATCAGGGGAATAGTGTGAGAGCTGGGGAATTGGCATATCCTGGCTGGATTGGCTGGATTGGCTAATGAGGACTTCTGCTAAGTCTGCCATGTTCCTATCCATGGAGGAGGCAGGGGAGACGAGGCCTGTTCTGAATGGAACCTGTCCTGTTAAACCACTGTATGGTCTTGGCCACCGTGCTGCAGCTCATTTTCAGGGTCTTGGCAATCTTCTTATAGCCTAGGTCATCTTTATGTAGAGCAACAATTCTTTTTTTCAGATCCTCAGAGAGTTCTTTGCCATGAGGTGCCATGTTAAACTTCCAGTGACCAGTATGAGAGAGTGAGAGTGATAACACAAAATGTAATACAAATGATCCCCATTCACACCTGAGACCTTGTAACACTAACGAGTCACATGGGGAAAATGGCTTATTGGGCCCAATTTGGACATTTTCACTTAGGGGTGTACTCACTTTTGTTGCCAGCTGTTTAGACATTAATTGGCTGTGTGTTGAGTTATTTTGAGGGGACAGCAAATTTACACTGTTATACAAGTTGTACACTCACTACTTTACATTGTAGCAAAGTGTCATTTCTTCAGTGTTGTCACATGAAAAGATATAATAAAAAATTTACAAAAATGCGAGGGGTGTACTCACTTTTGTGAGATACTGTACATATTAATTCCGTTTGATTTTGTTTTATACACTTTCTTAAAGGAAATTTGTACTGAAATAAATAGTTCCCAATAATATGCGAATGTCTAATCTAATCCCAGAAATTCCCATTATAATTAAAATGTCCTGATTATTCAGAAATAAATAATTTATGCTCCTCTGAAGAAATGTTAATTTTTCATTTGTGGAGGAGAATATTTTGTCTGGTCTATTCATCACCACCATAAAAGCAATAGATAAAATCTTTGGTTTTGTTTCTTTTCTAGTCGTCTGCATTCTAATGAAAATATATTAAGCAAGATATGTTGAAGCTGTGTTAAAACTGCCAAGAAAGAATGCATGGCACTCTTTAGAATAACATTTGCATAAATGTAATAAAAAGGATTGATGTCAGTTTCTAAATTAAGTCAATTTATATTTCAAGGATATCATTTGCATAGTCAATATGGTAATGCTAATGGTCAATCATTTTCAGGTAGATGCAGCTATTAACAGAGGGGGAGGCACAAAGGGCTTTGTGTGTTACAATGACAAAGAATATGGCTGGTGGCAACAGGTTATACATCGTTAGGCAACAAAGAATTCCCATAAGAGGGCAAATAAGTGGGCTAGGACATGTTTGTTGATCAAAAATGAATTCAGTTGTAAATGTAAATGATTATTAAAAATGATTATTCAATCAATATGAATTTCAATTGGTTCTTCCAACACATGAAGATTTTTGTTTGATCAAGCAAAAATGGATGGGATTTATTCCCCATTAAATCCCGCTTTACGTTGGAGTCTCCATCAGATCTCCCTTACATGAGGGACCCAATCAGAGCTCCCCTTATATCTCAGTCCCCATCAGAGCCCTCCTCATTTCAGGGTCCCCATCAGAGTCCCCCTTACATCAGAATCTATCTTAGGAGCCCAGCTTACATCAGAATCACTATTAAAACCCCCCTCACATCAGGATACCCATCAAAGCCCTTTTTACATCATGGTCTCCATTAAGGTCTCCAATAACGCCTCCCTCACTTCAAAGTCCCCATTAAAGCCCCCCTCACACCAGGTTCCCCATCAGTGCCCCTTATATTAGATTCTGCCTTAGGAGTTCCTCTTACAATAGAGTCCCCAGCAAAATATGTCCCTTTATATCAGAGTTCCTATCAGAGCCCCCTTTACATCAGATCCCCTGATTAGTGGTCCACAGTTACCTTGCTTACAGCATAGCTGTAAGCAGTGTAGTAACATGGTGGGACCGGTGTGGATATGCACAGAGGAAGTTCCATCCGCCTGCTTGGGGCAATGGGGAAATTGGTTGCTACAATGCCAGCTGTTCTAGCAACCACCTGATAGGATGATCCCAGAGCAGTAATATCCTGCCACACCCTGGCAAGATATTGTAGTTACCAATTTTTTCTTACAATGTAATGCTGTCAGTGAGCCGGCAGATAAATTACCTCTTTGCTGATTTATTTTGGCACAGGAATGTTGGGTCTTAGGCACCTAAGACTTGTAGAAGTATACATATGAAAGGGTTAGTGTAAGGCTTACTGGGGGGGGGGTTAGTGTCAGGGTTGCCTTAGGTTAGGGCATGGTTCTCAGCATCAGTAAAGCTGGTTATATAGAAGTAGAATTTGGTTTGAAAATGTTTCGTTCTAAGAACATTTGCTAGATTTTCTAATCATAAATAGGGTCAAATTGACCACAGCGAGGCGAAAATTCAAAGCTGCAGGATGAATTTTTTTTTTTTTTTTTTTTTAACAAACACATTTTTAACAGTGTATATAGTTTTCATTCAGTAAAGTCCATTTGTTCCAAAATCAAATATTCCAATGTGTTCCAAAATCAAATATTCCAATGTGTTCCAAAATCAAATATTCCAATGTGTTCCATAATCAAATATTCCAATGTTTTCCATAATCAAATATTCCAATGTGCTCCAAAATCAAATTACTCTTTCGTCCATGGACCGACACAGCTTCTCTATTGACAAAGTGGGTATTATCCGTTAATTAGGAGTGACTAGGCAGAAAAACTTGTAAAAAGTGTTGCATCACACCTTCTACAGTACCGCCCAGGGGGCGGACCCTCTGGGTACACCCTCTCAGTCTGCATCTTCGCAGATCAGTTTTTTTTCTGTCTAGCAAGGAGTAGGACATGGCTCCCTTCGGGCCCATTGGTCCGGGGAAAAAAGATATATATATATATATATTTTTTTTTTTTGCTACATTTGTTGTTTCCTGCGATCTTCGATCAACTGCCGACTGGGTGACAGGCTGGATCCTCGATCCTTGTAGTCTCCCCAGTTTCGGCCATCGAGCGTGTGCCGACCCTAGCTACGCGCTGGGTTTTCCACGACATGCCCCTCGCTCCACGGGTGGCCGGTGAGCTTATGCTCCAGGGCCTGCATCGGACCGCTCAGCTTCGGCTGACCTTACGGCCAAGTCGCAGCAGCCTGGCCGGTGAGCTTACGCTCCAAGGCTTGCATCGGACCGCTCAGCTTCGGCTGACCTTACGGCCGAGTCGCAGCAGCCTGTCCGGTGAGCGTCATGCTCCAGGGCATACATATGATCGTCCCTTCTGGGTCCAATCACAGCATGCCTGGCCAACAGTCACCTTCCGTGCGCGGACGATGATCTGTTTGGAATGTCTTCCAGCAGAATACATGCAGGATAGGTAAGTAAAACTCCCCTGCCTCGGCTGGGTGATTTAGCTGGACATTCCTGGAGAGATCAAGTAAGTGGTTGTGGCCCCTTTCTTCCCTCTCTCCCTGCCTTTCCCTCCTCCCTGGGCTTCTAGCTAAAGGTTGCTGGGTGCTGGGGGTCACCTAGGGGGTCCCACTGGAGCGGGGCTGGCTGTAACTAACATTTAAAAGAAATGTCATTTTTTCTTACCTGTGTTTGTGTCCTTCCTCCTCCATGCTGTCGGTGGCCATTTTGAGGTGGTCCATGCCAAGTTTGGCCTCTTGTGACTGCCCGGCGGCCATCTTCCTGTGGTTCGGCCACACCCACTGGCCCCTATCAGCTGATCGGCGGCCATGTTTGTCCACCCTGTATGCAGATATTGCCGTTCGGCGGCCATCTTTTTGTGGGCTATGGCTGCTTGACCTCTATCTTCTGTCGGTGGCCATTTTCTTAGAGCCCACATTATCTTCCATACAGACGTTTTTGGCAACCATTTTTCGAGAGCCTCCGGCCTCTAGGGTGCATTACACTGGCGCGAAAATTCACACAGGAAGTGCTGATAAAAGAAGCAGACTGACACAGCAGCAGGGGGACAGCATCACAGGCGCAGCATAGCAGTACCTATCCAGGGTGGTGAGTCCTCTGGGTGACCCAGCCTCTCTGCAGCACAGGAGGGTGGCCTATTGATATCTTGCCTGGAGCCCTGTGAGTGTCAGCGTGTGGTCAGCATGGCATCTGAGCCAGATGTCTTCTCCCCTAAAACACCAGATTTAGCAGCTGGTGCCCCTGAGGTGTCTATGAACGCTAGGACTGCAATCCTAGAGGCGTTTGCTGCCAGGGTGGAAGCAGCACACGGGAATACAGGGGGTAGTAAACACCCCATCCCCTGCAAGCTTCTGGGGATAATTCTGGTGCAGAACCAGGTCCAGCTACGGCTCGGGGCCCAGATTCTGACGCATCAGAGACTGCAGACCGTGACCGGACAGTGAGAATGACTCAAAGTCCAGGTCAGTACGCGAGACGACTTTGGTATCTGACCTTATTACTGCAGTGCGGGATATGCTAAAATTGGAAAATACTGCAGAAGCAGCAGAGACTCCGGTCCACTTGAGTTTCATAGACCTGCCCGCACTGCTAAGGTGTTCCCTTGTGTGTCTTTTGATAAACTCTTATACAAGGAATGGGAGAACCCACTGAGGGTCTTTACAGCCCCAAAGAGGTTTGCGGTACGGTACCCCTTTTGAGGAGAGTTTTCTGAAGAAATGGACCTCTCCCCCCTATAGTGGACCCTCCGGTGTCCAGACTTAATAGAGCCACCACAATTCCTGTAGAAGGGGCTCCTGTTTTCTAGGACCCTGTGGATAAGAAGGCTGAAGCACTCGCTTGCTACCTATACTCAGTGGTAGGCTCAGCAGTACGCCCGGCATTGGCGGGGGCCCTAGTGTCTCACACACTTACTGAATGGGCAAGATTGCTACTCCAGGGGTTAAGGAGCGAGATGCTCCTCCTAATGAGATAACATTGGCCGACCTGTTGGTCCAGGGCCTTAGGTTTGTCTGCGAGTCAGACATGAATACTATTCCCCTGCTGTCTAAAACTTCGGTTTATGCAGTAGCAATACGCCGCCTGATCTGGCTAAAAGGCTGGTCTGCGGACCAGACTTCCAAGAAAGCCCTGTTGGATCTGCCTTTTAAGGGCGACAGACTTTTTGGGGCTTCTCTGGATGACATCATCAAGGATGCCACAGGAAGTAAAAGCACTTTGCTTCCCCAAATTAGCAAGGGTAAGGGGCCACGCCAAGGGCAAGGGCCCTCCTTTACTGCACACAAGTGTTTTTTTCGTCCCCCTAGGGCGACAGGGAAAAGACCCCAGGCCGATAAAGCGCCTGCCCAAGGACAAAAGCGTCCCTGGTCCCGCATACCCAATAAGCCTGCGGACAAATTTGCGTCCGCATGAAGGTCCACCCCCACCCAGCTCTCGGGTGGGGAGACGTCTTCGCAAATTCGCGACTCAGTGGACAGCACTAATCTCCGACAGGTGGGTTTGCGAAGTAATCTCCTCAGGCTACAAGATAGAGTTTCTCTCTTGTCCACCGGACAGATTCAACACCTCCAATCTCCAGCTACTACCGACCCATCGGGAGGCCCTGTATGGGGCGGTCCAGGGTCTACTGGAACGCGGGGTAGTTATTCCAGTTCCAGAACTGGAACAGGGTTTTTACTCAAATCTGTTCATTGTGCCGAAGAAGGAGGGGGTTCGTCCAAGCTTGGATCTCAGAGCCCTCAATTACTTTGTGAAGGTACAAAGTTTTCGGATGGAGTCGGTTCGATCTGTAGTCACGGCTCTCCATCCGGGGGACTTTCTGGCCTCCTTGGACATCAAGGACGCATACCTGCATGTCCCCATATACTCCAGACACCAGAGGTTTCTGCGATTTGCTATCGGGAAGGACCACTACCAGTTTGTGGCCCTCCCGTTGGGCCTTGCCTCAGCACCCAGGACGTTCACCAAGGTGCTCGCTCCGATTCTGGCACTTCTAAGACAGCGGGGTATCGCTATCACAGGCTACTTATACGACCTTCTGCTGAAGGCCCCTTCAAGCTCAGAATTAGAGGTAAGCGTGTCCATTACCTGTCAGACTCTTCGAGACTGTGGTTGGATACTAAACACGCAAAAGTCAGTATTGGTGCCCACTCAATGCCTAGTGTACCTGGGGTTGATTCTGGATTCCTCAGAGGCAAAGGTATTCCTCCCTGTGGAGAAGTTGCAGACCCTCCGGGCTGCAGTACGGCAGCTGACTTCCAGGAATTGGTCGTCACTCCGTTTTTGCATGCGAGTGTTGGGCCTCATGGTAGCCTCCTTCGAGGCGGTCCCATATGTTCAATACCACACTCGAGTGTTACAGAAGGAAGTTCTGTCCAGATGGAACAGATGCCCTTCATCTCTGGATTATCAAATCCGAGTGAGCAACCTAGTCAGGAGATCCCTGGTATGGTGGCTGACTGCACCGGCTGTAATGGCCGGGAAGTCATTTCTTCCAGTTTACTGGATAGTGATCACGACGGACGCCAGCCTTACAGGTTGGGGGGGAGTCTGGGGTGTCCAGTCGGCGCAGGGTCGCTGGACCCCAGAGGAAGCCCTCCTGCCGATCAATGTCCTGGAGATCCGGGCGATCAAGCTGTGCCTCTTCAAATGGTCTCAGAGACTTCAAGGGCGTCCAGTCAGGATCCAGTCAGACAACGCCACAGCAGTGGCCTATGTCAATCATCTAGGAGGAACAAGAAGCTCAGCTGCAGCATCGGAGATCGCTCGCATCCTGAAGTGGGCAGAGAGGAGCGTACCGGCACTGTCGGCCGTGTACATTCCGGGTGTGGAAAACTGGCAGGCGGACTACCTGAGCCGCCAGATGCTGGACCAGGGAGAATGGTCCTTACACCCGGAGGTGTTCCAACTCCTCTGCCAAAGATGGGGCACACCAGACGTAGATCTTCTGGCTTCCCGACTCAATCGGAAGGTATTGAGATTTGTGGCCCGGTCAAGAGACCCATGGGCAGACGCAACGGACGCGTTGGTAGCATCGTGGGGTCAGTATCGGCTAATCTATGCCTTCCCTCCCTTAAGGCTTCTTCCTCTTCTGCTCCGCAGAGTGGAGGCAGAGGGAATTCCAATGATCCTAATCGCTCCAGATTGGCCTCAACGTCCTTGGTACGACGATCTAGTACGTCTGGTAGCAGACGTCCCCTGGCGCCTACCACTACGGAAGGACCTGCTATCGCAAGGTCCCATATTCCATCCTGCTTTACAGTCATTGGCTTTAACGGCATGGCTGTTGAGAACCAGGTACTGAGAGACCGGGGCCTGTCAGACTCAGTAATCTCTACTATGAGAAGTGCTCAAAAACCGTCCTCTAGGAAGGTCTATCACCGCACTTGGAGGGCCTACATCTCCAGGTGTGAGGAAATGAAATGGCATCCGCGTACCTATTTGGTTTCCAGAATCCTGCTGTTTTTACAGCATGGGGTGGACCAAGGGCTTGCCCTAAGTACGATTTAAGGGACAGATATCTGCCCTGCTGTCTTTTTTCAGCGACCCCTGGCGACTCACTCTCTCGTGAGTACATTTGTGCAGGGGGTTCGACATGTGGCCCCTCCGGTCCGTCCCCCGTTACCTCCGTGGGACTTGAACCTGGTCCTCTCGGTGCTTCAGAAGGCACCGTTTGAGAATATTAGAGATATTCCCCTGTCGACACTTTCTCAGAAAGTGGTCTTTTTGGTGGCTGTTACGTCAGTTAGACGAGTCTCTGAGCTGGCAGCCTTGTCCTGCAAGGCTCCCTATTTTTCCACAAGGATAAGGTGGTGCTGCGGCCGCAGCCTTCCTTTCTTCCGAAAGTCGTTTCGGCTTTTCATCTCAACGAAGACATTGTACTTCCATCCTTGTGTCCTCAGCCGTCGAATCCTAAGGAGTCGGCGTTGCATTCCTTGGACGTTGTCCGAGCTTTGAGAGTATACCTATCTGCTACTTCCCTGTTCAGGAAGTCAGACTCACTGTTTGTTTCGGTGGCTGGTCCCAAGAAGGGCCAAGCAGTCTCATCGGCCACCATCTCTAGGTGGATCCGACAGATAGTAATCCAGGCTTACGCCTTAAAGGGTCAGGCGCCCCCCTTTCCTGTCACGGTGCATTCGACCAGGGCAATAGGTGCCTCTTGGGCTTTCCGACATCAAGCGTCTGTTTCCCAATTATGTAAAGCGGCGACTTGGTCGTCCGCTCACACTTTCACAAAATTCTACAAAATTGATGTAGGTGCATCTTCGGATGCCTCTTTTGGCCGCAAGGTTTTGCAAGCGGCTGTTTAGAGTTGCAACTCCTCCGTTGGAGGAGTGCTGTTTTGTGTTTGGGGTGAAGTTTATTTTTATGCTGTTACCACCCCTCATTTTTTCTCTGACACTGCTTTGGGACGTCCCACTTTGTCAATAGAGAAGCTGTGTCGGTCCATGGACGAAAGAGTAAATAGGATTTTTTACTCACCGTAAAATCCTTTTCTCTGAGTCCATGGACCGACACAGCACCCACCCCTCCTTTTAAGTTTGTACTGCTTTTTGACGAACTGATCTGCGAAGATGCAGACTGAGAGGGTATACCCAGAGGGTCCGCCCCCTGGGCGGTACTGTAGAAGGTGTGATGCAACACTTTTTACAAGTTTTTCTGCCTAGTCACTCCTAATTAACGGATAATACCCACTTTGTCAATAGAGAAGCTGTGTCGGTCCATGGACTCAGAGAAAAGGATTTTACGGTGAGTAAAAAATCCTATTATTCCAATGTGCTCCAAAATCAAATATTCCAATGTGCTCCAAAATCAAATGTCTCAAATGTTCCAAAATCTAATGTTAAAAGCAAATAAAATTTTGAAGTACAACAAACATACTTTCGAAAGGTATTCGTCAAGTCATTACTGAAATCTGCCAGTGCTGCCTTCCCAAAAGAATGGGTTTATTTGCTCAATACTCTTTTCAAATGAAGCTGCACTCTGCAAAGGAATTTTCCCCAGAGCTTAGTGAATGAGGTGAAGATTCAGTTTGCATAGAATATCCAATCAAGTGCACGAAAAAAAAAAATATATATTTTTGTGTACACATGAGTGGATGATGGAAGTCAGCAGAGATTAACCTCATTCACTAAGCTCTGAGGATAATTCCCTTCCATAGTGCAACTGCCTTTAGTAAATCAACCCCAAAATATCAGTTGAGTTTACCATGCAGTGGATTGCAATGTGAGTGCATACCTTTAAATCTGAAACCAGTGTACATTAAACCTTATCCTGTTGCCTGGCACCACCTCATTTGGTGGAGAAATACAAAGTCAGGCCACCCCGAACAAATCTTTGGTACAGTATGCTGGGAACATAGGTGTGCGCACAGGGTGTGCCAGGTGTGCCCAGGCACACCCTAATCACTCCCTGCAGTGCAGATTCCCCCTGCTGCCCGGTGTCCCCTCCCACAGCATGGCTGGCTTCCCTCCTCTCCCATTGGCTACTGCAGTGGGCACACATAGATGATATTTCAGGATGAGTGGGCGAAGGGGTAATGTCATTTACCGGCCCCTTCCCTTTCTGAATGAACACAGTGAGAGATCGGTACCGTGTTTTTTTTTAAGCTTTCAGGTGCACACCCTAATGCAACAGGCTGCGCACACCTATGGCTGGGAATATTTATTTTTCTTCAGGCCCAAGCAGACATCCTCTCTTTACTTGAGCTGGCCATTCACTATGTACGTTTTATCTGGTTCCTGATGAACCGGTTGAAATTATTTTTATGGGTGGCCCTGTTGTTCCCTCCCACCATCCAGTCAGTTGGGTATTCTGACAATAAGCACAGCAGGAGATTTGTTCATCAACACTGCATAGCATGGATGAACTAGTCTGTCAGATTTTTTCATGCAGTCCTCAGGTTGTCCAGCTTTACAGAATCCTAGGGCTTAAAAAAATATCAGTCAGTTTATGTAATGTTCTCTAATATGTTAAATGATATCTACTGGGTCTCCAATAATGTGCCATCTCAGACTCAATGGGTTGATTTACTAAAGGTAAATAGGCTGTTCATGTTGCAATGGAATTTGTCTTAGAGCTCAATGACAGTAAAGTTTCTCTTTGCAAAGAATAGCCATGCAAGAAAAATAAAAAAATAAACATAATTTTTTTCTTGCACATGATTGGATGAGGGAAGTCAGTGGAGCTTCACCTCATGTACTAAGCTCTGGGGCAAATTCCTTTAGAGCCGGTTCCCACAGGGGCAACACGACTTCCAGTGCGACTTTGGGAGGCAACTCAGACACGACTTGAGCATGAATCACAGCGCGACTTGGGGCGACCTCAGCGCGACCTCAGCGCAACTTGTGGTGATTTACAACACGACTTAAAGTCGCCTCCAGGACAGGAGACATTCCAGTGGCCAATAAAACAAGAATCAGCTCTGTGGGAGGGAGGGGTTTGCCTGAGAAATGTATGTTCTCTTCCTGGAAAGTTGCTTCTGTTAAGACAGGGGATCCGACTTCTGAGCGACTTCCATTGAAATCAATGGGTACAGGTCGCCTAGCAGTCGCCTAGAAGTCGGATTGAAGTAGTACAGGAACCTTTTTTGAAGTCAGAGCGACTGCAGTCGTGTACAGGCATACCCCACTTTTAAGTACACAATGGGTTTTATTTACTAAAGCTGGAAAGCCCAAAATCAGGCTCACTTCTGCATAGAAACCAATGAGCTTCTAACCCCAGCTTGTTCAATTAAGTTTGGTAATAAAACCTGGAAGCTCATTGGTTTCTATGCAGAAGTGTAAATAAAACCCATTGTGTACTTAAAAGTGGGGTATGCCTGTACATAAAAACGGCTCCATTCACTTCAATTATTTTTAAAAATAGCGCGACTTGGGGCAACTCGGGACGACCAGAAGTCGCGTCCGGAGTCGCCCCTGTGTGAACCGGGTCTTACAAAGTGTATTTTCTTTCGCAACGTAAACAGCCTATTTGCCTTAGTAAATCAACCCCAATTAGGTAGTTGAAAGTGTCTTGGTGGGCCCAATTCCCTTTTAGATCCTTACTAAAAGGACCTTAGCATTCCTACCCCATAAAGGTGCATATCTTGAGAAACTCTGTGAATAGTTAGAGCAGCTCTAAGCTTGTTTTCTGGACTCTCAGGGCATGACCTGATTCATTCCATATACCACACGGGAAAGATAACATGCATATAATCATGTACAGCTATCACATCTTGATGGAGATGAAAGTGATTGCTATTGTGGTCATTAATACCTGGCGTTCTTTTGAGACTGTTTAGGATCAAAAGGATCGGAAACAATTCTTCTGCTTACAATAAATTACAGCTACAATTTGAATAGCTTTGTTATAGTCAATGGTGTCTACATCATGGCTTTACCTGGAGGCATTTTGGATTTAAAATAAAAAGCAGTCATGTAGCAGCATCCTCTAACGATAAAAGTGGAACATGTATAATTAGCAAGAAGAGATCACTTGGAAAAAAAGAGCCCTTGGGTTCAGTGATTATCATCTGCCTTCCACAATGCAGTGATGACCTAGTTTTCCAGCAGACAGCTTTGATACACTCCCAGATTGCCATTTTCTACGCTGTAGTTTCCAAACACATCTCCTATTTATATTCAGAATTATGATTATGACTATTATGGGTGATTTAGAGGCTGGCCTCAGTCTGTACTTCCTTTAGTACACCAAATATCAAATGAAACCACTTGCCAAGTATGAGTCATAAACAAAATGAGCATTACTCATTTTCAGCACAGTTTTTTATGTAGCAATGGACATAGTATATATCGGGTATCTACTAAATAACTCTGACATAATGGCTAAGATGATGTACTTTTTAGCATCCCATATAGTATTAAACCTGCTGGTCACTTTTGGTTTTGCACTGGAGAAATCTGTCTCCAACCTTGAATTTAGTTATACAGATTATGCTCTATCAGTGAGATCCTGCCCCAGCACGCACCTCATACCCCAGTGTCCATGGCAATAGTGGGATGGCCCCCCAATACACTTGACAGATTTTACACCGGAAAAATATGTGGTTATTTTTCTGTCACCTTAAAGTGGTTGTAAACCCCGCTATTTTTTTTTTTTTTTAAACAACCTGCAAAACAAAGACATAATGAGCTAGTATGCATAGCATGCTAGCTCATTATGAATCACTTACCTGAAATCGAAGCCCCCGCAGCGGTGCTTGGACACCTCCGTCGCCGATGCCATCTTGCTCCCCTCTGCCTTCCGTGTATCGCCGCTCCGGCACTGTTATTGGCCCAGGAGCGGCGATGACGTCACACGCATGCGCGCTCAGGCCGGCTAACTCCATTCAGAAATCCGGCTCCTAAGCCGGCCCGCTAGTGCGAATGCGCGTGACGTCAGCGGCGCCGGTTTTAAATGCAAATATCTCCTTAACCGTGTAGGTTAAGGAGATATTTCATGCACCTACAGGTAAGCCTTAATCTAGGCTTACCTGTAGGTGCATTTTGTCAAAGTGGGTTTACAACCACTTTAAGGCAGGCCCTACATGGAGAAAAATTCTGCGGTTGCAGGAAAGAAATTACTGTATTTTTTTGGCGTATGACACTCACTTTTTTACCCTGAAAATAGAGGGTAAACTGTGCCTGTGTGTTATACGCAGGGGGCTGTGGAAAGTTTTTTTCCTGAAACTTCCCTCTTAACCACTTAAGCCCCGGACCATTTGGTAGCTAGAGGACCAGAGGTGAATTCAGAATTTT
Source organism: Rana muscosa (assembly GCA_029206835.1). Lineage (NCBI taxonomy): Eukaryota > Metazoa > Chordata > Amphibia > Anura > Ranidae > Rana > Rana muscosa. The sequence goes on from CM055124.1 coordinate 193,805,722, forward strand.
GCACTGCGCTGCTTTAACTGTAAATTGTGCGGACATGCAATGTTGTACCCAAACGAAATTTGCGTCCTTTTCTTCGCACAAATAGAGCTTTCTTTTAATGGTATTTGATTGCCTCTGCGATTTTTATTTTTTGCGATATAAACGGAAAAAGACCGAAAATTTGGAAAAAAAATGATATTTTCTACTTTTTGTTATAAGAAAAATCGAATAAACTCAATTGTAGTCATACATTTAGGCCAAAATGTATTCAGCCACATGTTTTTAGTAAAAAAAATGTCAATAAGCGTATATTTATTGGTTTGCGCAAAAGTTATAGAGTTTACAAACTAGGGTACATTTTCTGAAATTTACACAGCTTTAAATTTATGACTGCCTATCTCATTTCTTGAGGTGCTAAAATGACAGGGCAGTACAAAACTCCCCCAAATGACCCCATTTTGGAAAGTAGACACCCCAAGGAAATTGCTGAGAGGCATGTTGAGCCCATTGAATTTTTTATTTTTTTGTCCCAAGTGATTGAATAATGACTAAAAAAAAAAAAAAAATTACAAAAAGTTGTCACTAAATGATATATTGCTCACACATGCCATGGTTATATGTGGAATTTCACCCCAAAATACATTCTGCTGCTTCTCCTGAGTATGGGGATACCACATGTGTGGGACTTTTTAGGAGCCTAGCCGCGTACGGGACCCCGAAAACCAAGCACCGCCTTCAGGATTTCTAGGCACAAATATTTGATTTCACTCCTCACTACCTATCACAGTTTCGAAGGCCATAAAATGCCAAAATAGCACAAAACCCCCCCAAATGACCCCATTTTAGAAAGTAGACACCCCAAGGAACTTGCTGAGAGGCCTGTTGAGCCCATTGAATATAATTTTTTTTGTCCCAAGTGATTGAATAATGACAAAAAAAAAAAAATTACAAAAAGTTGTCATTAAATGATATATTGCTCACACATGCCATGGTTATATGTGGAATTTCACCCCAAAATACATTTTACTGCTTCTCCTGAGTACGGGGATACCACATGTGTGGGACTTTTTGGGAGCCTAGCCGCGTACGGGACCCCGGAAACCAAGCACCGCCTTCAGGATTTCTAAGGGCGCAAATTTTTGATTTCACTCCTCACTACCTATCACAGTTTCGAAGGCCATAAAATGCCAAAACAGCACAAAACCCCCCCAAATGACCCCATTTTAGAAAGTAGACACCCCAAGGAAATTGCTGAGAGGCCTGTTGAGCCCATTGAATATATTTTTTTTGTCCCAAGTGATTGAATAATGACAAAAAAAAATAAAAAATTACAAAAAGTTGTCACTAAATGATATATTGCTCACACATGCCATGGTTGTATGTGGAATTACACACCAAAATACATTTTTCTGCTTCTCCTGAGTACGGGGATACCACATGTGTGGGACTTTTTGGGAGCCTAGCCGCGTACGGGACCCCGAAAACCAAGCACCGCCTTCAGGATTTCTAGGCACAAATATTTGATTTCACTCCTCACTACCTATCACAGTTTCGAAGGCCATAAAATGCCAAAATCGCACAAAACCCCCCCAAATTACCCCATTTTGGAAAGTAGACACCCCAAGCTATTTGCTGAGAGGAATGGCGAGTATTTTACAGCTCTCATTTGTTTTTGAAAATGAAGAAAGAAAATATATATATATATATATATTTTTTTTTCAATTTTCAAAACTTTGTGACAAAAAGCGAGATCTGCAAAATACTCACAATACCTCTCAGCAAATAGCTTGGGGTGTCTACTTTCCAAAATGGGGTCATTTGGGGGGGTTTTGTGCTATCTGGGCATTCCATGGCCTCCGAAACTGTGATAGGCAGTGAGAAGTGAAATCAAAAATTTACACCCTTAGAAAGCCTGAAGGCGGTGCTTGGTTTTTGGGGTCCCGTACATGGCTAGGCTCCCAAAAAGTCTCACACATGTGGTATCCCCGTACTCAGGAGAAGCAACAGAATGTATTTTGGGGTGTAATTCCACATATGCCCATGGCATGTTTGAGCAATATATCATTTAGTGACAACTTTGTGCAAAAAAAAAAAAAAAATTGTCGTTTTTCCGCAACTTGTGTCAACATATAAAATATTCCATGGACTCGACATGCCTCTCAGTATATAGCTTGGGGTGTCTTCTTTCCAAAATGGGGTCATTTGGGGGGGTTTTGAACTGTTCTGGCATTTTATACACAACATTAGGAAGCTTACATCCACTCTTCTAACCACTTGAAGACAAAGCCCTTTTTGACACTTTTTGTTTACATGAAAACATTTTTTTTTTTTGCAAGAAAATTATGTTGAACCCCCAAACATTATATATATATTTTTAAAGCAAAGGCCCTACAGATTAAAATGGTGGGTGTTGCATTTTTTTTTTCTACACAGTATTTGCGCAGCGATTTTTCAAACGCATTTTTTGGGTTAAAAAATACACTTTTTTTAATTTTAATGCACTAAAACACACTATATTGCCCAAATGTTTGATGAAATAAAAAAGATGATCTTAGGCCGAGTACATAGATACCAAACACGACATGCTTTAAAATTTCGCACAAACGCGTATTGGCGACAAACTACATACATTTTTAAAAGCCTTTAAAAGCCTTTACAGGTTACCCCAGTAGATTTACAGAGGAGGTCTACTGCTAAAATGATTGCCCTCGATCTGACCTTCGCGGTGATACCTCACATGCATGGTGCAATTGCTGTTTACATATGACGCCAGACCGACGCTTGCGTTCGCCATTGGGCAAGAGCAGGGCAGGACAGGGGTGCTTTTTTTTTTTTTTTTATTATTAATTTTGCTTTTTTATTTTATTTTTAAATTGTTCCTTCCAAGTATTTTTTTTTTTTTTATCATTTTTATTGTTATCTCAGGGAATGTAAATACCCCTATGATAGCAATAGGTAGTGACAGGTACTCTTTTTTTTGAAAAAACTGGGGTCTATTGGACCCTAGATTTTTCCTCTGCCCTCAAAGCATCTGACCACACCAAGATCGGTGTGATAAAATGCTTTGCCAATTTCCCAATGGCGCTTTTTATATCCGGGGGGGGCATTCCCTCCCACTGCTTGTAAAAGCAGTCCAGAGGCTAATTAGCCGCTAGGATTGCTTTTACATGAAAGCCGGCCGCAGGCTGAAAAGAATGATACCAAGATGATACCTAAACCCGCAGGCATCATTCTGGTATAAACATTCAAAGTCCAGCAACATACCAGTACGTTGCTGGTCCTTGTTGGACATGTATTGTAATCTTTTTATTTCATGCAGCCAGTTGGCTGAACGAAAAAAGAGATTGATCGGTGGGTATGCCCACCATTAGAATACCGCCCTTCATCCACCCACTTCCAATGATGGGCATACACGCACCATTTATATATGCCGAAGCCTGGGGTCATCCTCCCGCAAAAAAGTTATGCCGCACACACATGGTCGGACTTTTCCACGGGCAAGCCTCCGTCGGAATTTTGACCGTATGTACGCGGCATTAGGAGCAAAATCGCTCCTCCGCTCCTGGTGCCCCAATGCTTCGGCATATTTGCTTTTTTTTTTTAACTGTGGTGGTGAAATCACCTCCTACAGCACTGGAGTCGCAGGGATCAGGCCTGTCTCTGCGAACGCTGCAGTTATGTGTGTTTTTGATTTGTAAGTGACAGTGATCGATCGATACTGCACTTGGGTGGCCTGGGCTGGACGGAGGGGCAAAACACAGGTGCCAGCAGGTATCTGGGCTGATCCCGCTAACACTGCGTTTTTGGGAACCCTAAACTGCTGGGGACGCTAGTATAGATCTGATCAGATCAGATATTGATCTGTTCAGATACTATACCACTAAGGGGGGTGTATGCTTCACGCGTGGGTGTTAGCGTTACTGGCACTAACCTGACGCTGCCTGGGGTGTGACTCAGACCCTCTCTGACGCTAAAACCTAATTGATATCACCCGCCGGGCGATCAGGGGGTTAAACCTTTATTGGGTTATATACACGGCGGGTGCCCTGACACTATAAAAAGCAAACTAACTAACCAGCGTCACCCGTAACACTTATATGGTGATCACTGGTGAAAGGGTTAACTAGGGGCAATCAGGGGGTTAAAACCTTTATTAGATAATATATGGGGGTACCTGACGCTATAAAAACCTGCGGCGAACCTAAAAAAAATTACCAGCTACCGATCTGCATCACCGACACTAAGACAGCGTTTAGAAAAACGATTGCTTAGTGACAGTGGTGATGGGGGTGAAAGGGTTACCTGGGGGGGCGATCAAGGGGGTTAAACCTTTATTAGATAATATATTGGGGTACCTGACGCTATAAAAACCTGCGGCGAACCTAAAAAAAAATACTGGCTACGATCTGCATCACCGACACTAAGACAGCGTTTAGAAAAACAATTGCTTAGCGACAGTGGTGATAGGGGGTGAAAGGGTTACCTGGGGGCCGATCAAGGGGGTTAAACCTTTATTAGATAATATATTGGGGTACCTGACGCTATAAAAACCTGCGGCGAACCTAAAAAAAATTACTGGCTGCCGATCGGCATCACTGACGCTAAGACAGCGTTTAGAAAAACGATCGCTTAGCGACAGTGGTGATAGGGGGTGAAAGGGTTACCTGGGGGGCGATCAAGGGGGTTAAACCTTTATTAGATAATATATTGGGGTACCTGACGCTATAAAAACCTGCGGCGAACCTAAAAAAAATTACCGGCTACCGATCTGCATCACAGACACTAAGACAGCGTTTAGAAAAACGATCGCTTAGTGATAGTGGTGATAGGGGGTGAAAGGGTTACCTGGGGGGCGATCAAGGGGGTTAAACCTTTATTAGATAATATATTGGGGTACCTGACGCTATAAAAACCTGCGGCGAACCTAAAAAAAAATACTGGCTACGATCTGCATCACCGACACTAAGACAGCGTTTAGAAAAACAATTGCTTAGCGACAGTGGTGATAGGGGGTGAAAGGGTTACCTGGGGGCCGATCAAGGGGGTTAAACCTTTATTAGATAATATATTGGGGTACCTGACGCTATAAAAACCTGCGGCGAACCTAAAAAAAATTACTGGCTGCCGATCGGCATCACTGACGCTAAGACAGCGTTTAGAAAAACGATCGCTTAGCGACAGTGGTGATAGGGGGTGAAAGGGTTACCTGGGGGGCGATCAAGGGGGTTAAACCTTTATTAGATAATATATTGGGGTACCTGACGCTATAAAAACCTGCGGCGAACCTAAAAAAAATTACCGGCTACCGATCTGCATCACAGACACTAAGACAGCGTTTAGAAAAACGATCGCTTAGTGATAGTGGTGATAGGGGGTGAAAGGGTTACCTGGGGGGCGATCAAGGGGGTTAAACCTTTATTAGATAATATATTGGGGTACCTGACGCTATAAAAACCTGCGGCGAACCTAAAAAAAATTACTGGCTGCCGATCGGCATCACTGACGCTAAGACAGCGATCAGAAAAATGATCGCTAAGCGACAGTGGTGATAGGGGGTGAAAGGGTTATCTGGGGGTGATCAGGGGGTTAAACCTTTATTAGGGGGGGGTTAGGGGGCTACACTGGACCTAAGACTAAACTTTGGTGACACTTTTACAGTCACAAATGTCACTGATTGCAGTGATCACTAAATAAATGGTCACTGCAATCAGTGACACTGTGACTGGGGGCTGGGGGGGGTGATCTGGGGGGTGATCTGGGGTGTCTGGGGGGGCCTGGGGGGGCGATTTATGTCCCTATGTGTCCTGGTGTCAGTGTAGTGTTGTGTGCACTGACCTGATATCTTCTCTTGTACGGCGCTCGGTATATGTGAGCGCCGCACCAGAGATGACATCACTTCCTCCTGCTCCCTCTGTCTGACACAGACAGAGGGGGCATTTCTATTCGCCGGGAGCGATCGCGAGGGGGTGGCCAGAAACGAATGGCTGCCCCCTCATCCCGGAACGCTCCCGGACACTTAGCCACCGCTCACTGTATAGAAGGGGGGTCCGATTGGACCCCCCAACTGAACAAAGGCAATCACGTACACTCTACGTGATTGTGCCTGTCGGTGCCATTCTGCCGACGTATATATACAGTGAGCGGTCGTTAAGTGGTTAAAGATAAGGTGTGTGTTATATGCCTGTGCGTGTTATACACCCCCCATCAACACAGACAGTGTTAATGTGAGAATCCCTCCTGTCGAGCCATTGTCATCTCCCAGTGGTGGGGGGGGGGGGGCGTGGGAAGCCATCCCTGTCGGGAGAAGACAGTGATTATTGCTAGCAGCTGTAGCAGCCGCTAGCAATAATCGCAAGAGAATCAGGCAGGCTGGTTGTACCCAAGTTGATCAATCGATAAGCTTGGAACATTCAGCCTGCCCATTAATGGTTCCAGGTTCCAGTCTCAACCTATTTCAGAACTATAAATGTCTTTATGGACCTTGCTTTGTGCACTGGTGCACAGTCATGTTGGAACAGGAAGGGGCCATCCCCAAACTGTTCTCACAAAGTTGGGTGCATGAAATTGTCCAAAATGTCTTGGTATGCTAACGCCTTAAGGGTTCCCTTCACTGGAACTAAGGGGCCAAGCCCAAGCCTTGAAAAACAACTCCACACCTTAATCCCCCCTCCACCAATTTGGACCAGTGCAAAAAGCAAGGTCCATAAAGACATGGATGGGAAAGTTTGGGTTGGGAGAACTTGATTGGCCTGCACAGAGTCCTGACCTAAACACCTTTGGGATGAATTAGAGCAGAGACTGTGAGCCAGGCCTTCTCGTCCAACATCAGTGCCTGACTTCACAAATGCGTTTCTAGAAGAATGTCAAACATTCCCATAGACACACTCCTATACCTTGTGGACAGCCTTCCCAGAAGAGTTGAAGCTGTTATAGCTGCAAAGGGTGGGCCAACTCAATGTTGAACCCTACGGACTAAGACTGGGATGCCAATAAAATTCACATGCGTGTAAAGGCAGGCGCCCCAATACTTTTGGCAATATAGTGTATATCAGGGATATGTGATTAGCGGACCTCCAGCTGTTGCAAAACTACAAGTCCCATCATGCCTCTGCCTCTGGGTGTCATGCTTGTGACTGTCAATGTCTCATGGGGCTAAAATTTCTGTTGCTATAGAGTCTTATAAAGACTATGCTATGCAGCCACATGTCACTCTGATTGATCCACAGAGACACTGCTATAAAGAGTCCTATAAAGAGTCACACTCTGCCTGATTCATATGGCCAGTTGTTACCCATGCTGTTACATGGCTGCTCTTGGGATTTTCAAATCTCTCCCAGGCAGCTAGCCAGGTAGGCCATTCTGCAATTTTCAGGTTTAGCTTTACTTGTTTTTATGGATTTATATTTTAAAGTAGGTGTAAAGCACTGAGATGCTGTCAACTAACTAGGAAGGGTGGTGCAGAGGGAGTTTGCAACAATGCTTGGACACATGACATTTGCTGACAACAGGGAGACTACTCAATGGCTGAGCGTTGTCACTCAAAGGGATCACAGAAGAAAATCCTCAGATGGAAGAATCTGCAGTTAAAACATAGCAAATAAACAGCCCAAAATAAATGAGATAACTCTTTAGAATATGCAAATGCAAGCTGCATGACATAGTAAGTTTAGGATACAGAAAGAGCACTCTAGTTGCAATGGGAAACTAGAGCAGTGCTTTCTTTAAATATTCATATCACCGAAAAATGCTTTAGCCCTAGGGCTTACAATATGCCTTAGATATTTCAATAATGAGACCCTCCCTCTACACAATTCCCAGCTCTCTTTCTGTCCTCTTTAAGTTTTTGGCTGTTCCTGCTACCGTTATGTGTTCCAGCTACTCTTTCTGTATCCTCCATAGTATAAAATCCCCTTCCCGCCGAGCGTACGCATATATGCAGCCTCGGCTTTAGTGGGTTATACCGGGGATGATGCCTGCAGCTGCAGGCATCATCCTGGTACCATTTTTCAGAGCAGGCTGTCGACTCTTCAGGGATAACAACCAATGCGGCTAAAAGCCGCTCGGCTGTTATACCGGAGGAGTGAGAGGGGGAAGTCCCCCCCTCCCGCCACCTTCCGGCACTTCCGCTGGCTAAAGAGAGACTGGCACGTAGCCGGAAACAGCTTTATTCCAGTCTTCTCTCTGTAAACATGGAAGCGACGTCATGACATCACTTCCCGTTTACTCGGCTGCCAATGGCGCCGTTTAAAAAAAACTACAGTGTTAATAATGGCCATTTTTGGCGATCTAAATACTTTGACATGTAAAGGAGGGATTTGGGAACAGCAATAAAAGTGATCAAATTATTTTAGTTTTTTTGAAGTAACAAAAAATAAATAAATAAAGTAAATTAGAAAAAAAAATGTAAAGCACCCCCGTCCCCAAAAGCTCACGCAGCAAAGAAAACGCACATGTAAGTCACGCCCGCATATGTAAACGATGTTCAAATCACACATGTGAGGTATCGCCACGATCGTTAGAGCGAGAGCAATCATTCTAGCACTAGACCTCCTCTGTAACTCTAACCTGGTAATCGTAATTTTTTTTTAAAGCGCCGCCTATGGAGATTTTTTGGTACCGTAGTTTGTCGCCATTCCACGTGTGTACGCAATTTCAAAGCATGACATGTTGGGTGTCTATTTACGTAGCGTAACATCATCTTTCACATTATACTAAAAAATGGGGTTAACTTTACTGTTTAGTTGTTTTATTAGTTCAAAAGGCAAATCATCAGAGAAAGTGGAACCTCTCCTAATGGCCAAAGCAGGTACGTAGACCCAAGAATTAAAGCAAACAGATTTATCAGTAGAGTCTCCGATATAAAAATTAAGATAATGTAGCTCTTTCCCATTCCTACAGTCAGTAGGCAGTCTTCAAATATCTGTAGTATCAAGTTAGGCAGCACTTTCTATGCTTACTTTACTACAGTACTGCCTGTTCAGACTAGGGCAGGGGTCTTCAAACTACGGCCCTCCAGGTGTTCAGGAACTACAAATCCCATCAGGCCTAGTCATGTCTGTGAATGTCAGAGTTTTGCAATGCCTCATGGGATTTGTAGTTCCGCAAAAGCTGGAGGGCCGTAGTTTGAGGATCCCTGGACTAGGGTAACATACATTCAATGCTCCGTGCAAGCTTTGCCACAAAAAAGATCTTGTAATTCCTGCCTACAGAATAACTGAAAATGTTTCCTTTGTTGCAGCACATATGCACTGCTAATGTTTGAATAATTTAAATAATTTGAATTTCCACCTTGGGCAGCAAATTATGGGTGGAGCTCAGTTGTCAACTTTTGTGTTGAGTACCCTAATGAGTTTTCCTTTTTGTTTCCCTCTAGGCTCTTCTTTTCTTAGCTGGCATTGCTGGACTTTGCCTGGCCATCAGCCTTGTCTTAATCTGCGTATATTTAATACGATTCTGCTGCTGCAGTTCTCAAGAAGAGGATAACTCGAAGAACAGTCGTGTCTGCTGTATCACCTGGAGCTGTGTAGCAGCCATAATTATATGCTGGTGAGTATGGCATTGTTCATCAAAATAGGTGTTTTGTTCCGTATCTCCATTGGAATGCATCTTACATAGCATGGAATATATCATCAATGCATAATGTTTAATAAAACTGCAGATTACCCAGTTGGGCTGTATATACGGTACCTGTTAAAAGTTATAGGGAAACTATAATGGTTTTTGGTTTTGATGATGCTGACTCATTGTCCACTGGGCAGAATGGAATAGAAAGTTGACAAATGCTACTGTATTACTAAACCTTTAAACAAATTTGTAATTTGTCTAGCTAAGCCACATAGTAGTGATGTATGAAAAACTGGCTGAACATAATTGCACATTACTTTGTAAGAATGTACCATTCATGTTTTTCAAAGTGCATTCAGCAAGGTAATGCCTTGTTTTAATATATTCAAGAATTTTTTTTTCGTTGGTTTAGGCTTGTCACTAGTTCACATTAGGGAAAGTCAAATTAAAACAATTTATCCTGACAACATTTTGAAAATAAAACTATTTATTAAAACTGTAATGTAAAATATTTTTTTTTTTTTTTTTTTTAATGAATTGGAGCATTTAAAGCAAATATACTGGTAATAAGAATATAGAAATAGGGTGTGACAATACAACATCCTTTCATTCATACTGAGGAGCTCCGGAATGTGTGCTTGTTGTTCTGTGTCCTCTGGCACTAGTCCTGGAATGGGTCCCAGAGACCAGAGAATTTTAGAGACTTGGAAGAGATGAAGTTGCCAATTCTGGGTCAAATATTTGCCTGTAGCCTGCACACTAAATGGGTTCCACCCAGGAGTGAGGACGTCTCTGTCCAGGGGGCAGAGTGGAAACCAGTTTAAGTAGAGGTGCATGTGTCTACAAAGAGTTTGGAGTTCTGTCTGGAGGATAGAGACAAGGGCCTAATGCCGCGTACACATGATCGGAAATTCCAACAATAAAACCATGGATTTTTTCCGACAGAATGTTGACTCAAACTTGTGTTGCATACACACGGTCACACAAATCTTGTCGGAAATTCCAAACATCAAGAACGCGGTGACGTACAACACGTACGCCGAGCCGAGATCAATGAAGTTCAATAGGCAGTTCGGCTCTTCTGCTTGATTCTGAGCATGCATGTTTTTTTGTGCGTCGGAATTGCATACAGACGATCGGAATTTCCAACAAGAACTTTTTTTGTCGGAAAATTTGAGAACCAGCTCTCAAATTTTTGTCGTCGGAAATTCCGACAGCAAATGTCCGATGGAGCCTACACACGGTCGGAATTTCCGACAAAAAGCTCACATCGAACATTTGTTGTCGGAATTTCCGATCGTGTGTACGCGCCATTAGTCTGAAAACCCTGCCCAATGTGTCTGCAAAGTGAACATTAGGAGGCTGAAGTGTTTGTTTTTATGGCAGACAGATGCTGAACAAACCCTTAGGGCTCTTTCACACGGGGCGGATCCGTGCAGATCCGCCCCGTGAAGCTCCGCTTGCTCAGCGGGGATCGCTCCGTTGATCCCCGCTGAGCCGACGGATGACTGGGCGGTCCCGCACACTGTGCAGGGACCGCCCTGTCAGAGCGCCGCTCTCCCCTATGGGGAATCGGATGATGACGGACCGTAGAGTCCGTTGTCATCCGATCCGCTCCGCCGACGGAAGGAAAAATAGGGTTTTCCTCCGTCACACTTTGGCGGAGCGGAGCGGATGTCAGCGGACATGTCTCCGCTGACATCCGTGCCTCCATAGGGGTACATGGAGGATCCGTTTCAGGTCCGCCTAAAAAACTGACAGGCGGACCTGAACGGACCTCCGTGTGAAAGGGGCCTAAGTGGGTAAAACTTTTTGTGTTTCTGTGAACTGTTATTTTAATAACAGTGTGCACGAAAGCCCTAAAGCAAAAATTTTGGCAAGTTGACTGTGTCCTTCAAGCACTGCACTTCATCTAATTCCCCACAAGAGCTATATGTAAAAGTAAGGTTACAGACAACCAGCTGCAGGTGTGTAAAACATACTCAATCTTCTGTTACAATGTTTCTAAAAGTGATTACACTGCGCTTAAAGTGTTACTAAACCCACAACAGTAAAATCTGTCTTTATATGCAGTAAAACATGCATGTTTTACTCACTGTGGAACCTATGGGGTTAATCTTCTGTATTGTGTAGAAAGGCTGTTTGATCCTGTCTTCTCTTAACCCCCCCCCCCCCTTCTTTCACAGTCCTCAATCCATCTCCTGATAGAGCAAAGGATAGGGGGCAAGCTTCACATGCTCAGATTGGTGTTTATTGCTAGAGAGTTTTTTTCTTGGAAGAGTGCATGTGATTAGCACAGGACCAATCAGTACTGTCCAGACAGGGGGCCCGGGGTCCTGCAGCCTGATAGGATAGTCAGAGCAAAATGAACTTCTCCTACAAGCTTTAACCAGACACTGATAGCAGGACCGTTTTTAAGGAAGGGCAAAAGGGGCAGCTGCCCTGGGCCCCATCATTGTTGTGGGGCCCAAAGCAGCTGACTCATAATTGCCAACTATCCCAGTTTAAATTCCCTTGTCCCTTGAAGTTTTAGTCCCGTGCTGTGTTCCGATATCTCAGTGTGAAATTCTGTTACTAATGCTGCCCAGCTCTGCCCTATTGTCTTGCACGGATGACTCATCTGCAGACCCTGTGTTTACATGTAAATAACCTGCACTGATATATAAATAGTGGCGGCATTAATATTGGTGAAACAAATCTTTATATTGGTAATCGGTAATAAAAATCCAAACTTGAATTTGTGGTCAGTTTCAAATCCTCTCTTACATTAGTGGTCCATGTAGAAGCCCCCTTTACATTGGTGGTGAGTGTAAATCCCTGCTTACATTGGTGGCCAGTGTAGAAATTCCCCTTTATTGGTTGTTGATGTAAAATCCCCCATCGCAAGTGTATATTCTTCAATACATTGGTGATCCGGAACATTTCCCTTTACATTGGTGGTAAGTGCAGAATTTCCCTTACACTGGTGGTCAGTGTAAATCCCCCCTAACATTGGCGGTCATTGGAGGTGGTGTGCAGGCAGTGAGGAGATGTGTTATAACCTTTAGCAACCAATCAGTGAGCAGTAATGATGTGCACTAACCTCTTGCAACCAATCATTGAGTGATAAGGATATGCAGTAACCTCTAGGAACCAATCAGTGAGCAGTAATAATGTGCAGTAACCTCTAGCAACCAATTAGTGAGTGGCAAGGATGTCCGGTAACCTCTAGAAACCAATCATTGAGCAGTATTGATGTGCAGTAATCTCTAGCAACCAATCAACAAGCGGAAGTCATGTGCTGTAACCTCTAGCAAATAATCAGTGAGCCATAATGTGTGCTGTAACCTCTAGCAGCCAGTCAGTGAGCGGTAATGATATACTCTAACCTTTAGCAACCAATCGCAATCACTGCCTGATCTGATTCAGTAAACTGATTTTAAGTCTAGCTGCTATTTATTGTATGTCTCAGAGCAGGTGGAGAGCGAAATATCATAGGAGGGTGGGGCAAAGAAAATGTTTGCCCAGGGTCCAATCAATATTAAAGACTGCTGATGAGAAAAGGTATTTAGCAGTTTATTTTTACTGAAATAATTGCATTTCCATGTGTACTGTGGGAGACCAGATATAGTGAATGCAGGGTCCTGGGTTTAGTAGCACTTTCGTTTTTCCTAGATGTCTCCTAGACGTTTTCTCTACGAGTTTTACTTTCATAAACAGACAAAATCATATCCAGTTTGGCTCGCCCTTAGTCATTACAAGGTGGTTTTGCTCGTTAAAGGAAGTTGGCTATGTAAATCACAGGCCTGGCTGGACAAAATTACAAATTGGTTAGCATGTATAACAGTTAGTATACTGTATATTTTTTTTATTTGTGTATATAGCGGTATAGTCATCAAACTCCAAAAAAAGCAACTTATGCCCTGTACACACGATCGGTTTTACCGATGAAAACAGTCCGATGGACTTTTTTCATCGGACAAACCGATCGTGTATGAGACCCATCAGTCTTTTTTCCATCGGTTTTAAAAAATAGAACATGTTTTAAATTTTTCCGATGGATCAAAAACAGATAGCAAATTCTGATCGTCTATGGGCAAGTCCATCGGATAAAAAACCCACGCATGCTCAGAATCAAGTCGACGCATGCTCAGAAGCATTAAACTTCATTTTTCTCGGCTCATCTGAGTGTTTTACGTCACCGCGTTTGGAACGGTCGGTTTTTTGACTGATGGTGTGTAGGCAAGACTGATGGAAGTCAGCTTCATCGGATTTCCGATGGAAAAAAACATCGGATTAGAATCCATAGGATATCCGATCGTGTGTACGAGGCTTAAGTCGTATGTTGTAGGTATCAACTAAGTAGGGTGTTGTAGGTGTCAAAACCAACAAGGCCTCAGAAAACACATATATATTTTTCTCACAGCTACTTCAGTGGCTTGATAATGCTACCACCAGCTCTAGCACTTCTGTAGTGTATAAACCTCTTCAGTGTAGACACAGGGTGACTACTGAAGTACTCTGAAATGTCCACAATGATCATGGGTTTTCGCCGCCATTTTTTACAGGCAGAAAGATCACCATTGTTTTTCTTAGAATCTCAGAAGAATCTAGTTATACATTTCCTAAATTTTAGAAGTAATACTGTTTGATACCTTTATCTACAAAAAAAAATAGCAAAATAAAAGCCTGGATGCTAAGAAGAACTGGCTACTTATTAGTAAAAATTGGAAGCTCTCCCACATGTTACCAGCCTGACAGGTAGAGCTTGACTTGCATGTTCTCTCTGTTTTTTGCATATGATTGCATTAAGGCAGTTACTGTATCTGGTAATATAGAATCCAAAGTCCTGTCAGGTTAGCTTTGATGGTTCTGGATGATTTTTGCTTTCTGCTCCCTTGACATCACAGCAATGACTAGAACAGCTCATCATAAGCTACCTAGAACAGTGTACAGCACTTCATTGCAATCCCATCCGGCACTGAGGAGATTAAGTGTATCAGCTCTAAAGGATAAATCCTGCTGCATAGCATTTACATCACAATATGCATTAGGGGAAGTGTGGAATAAAGTCTTTAGGTTGTGATTAATCACACCAACAATGTTACTTATGTTTGACAATTCAAACTTACAAGCTCTCCTAATTAATCAGGTGTGCTCTATGTGAGAGTAATGACAAACAGGGCTTGAAGTGTCTATCCCTCATACTAACTTTAGCTGTACTAGGAAGAATCAAACAGAATTTCTGCTTTTGGAAATACACTATATTGTCAAAAGTATTGGGACACCTGACGTTTACAAGCTCATGAACTTTTATGGGATTACAGTCTTAGTCCCTAGGGTTCAATATTGAGTTGGCCCACCCTTTGCAGATATAACATCTTTAACTCTTCTGGGAAGGCTGTACACAAGGTTTAGGAGTGTGTCTATGGGAATGTTTGACCATTCTTCCAGAAGCGCATTTGTGAGGTCAGACACTGATGTTGAACAAGAAGGCCTGTCTCGCAATCTCCGCTCTATTTCATTCCAAAGGTATTTTATCGGGTTGAGGTCAGGACGCTTACAGGCCAGTCAAGTTTCTCCTCCCCAAACTCGCTCATCCACGTCTTGTGCACTGGTGTGCAGTCATGTTGGAACAGGAAGGGGCCATCCCCAAACAGTATCCACAAAGTTGGGAGCATGAAATTGTCCAAAATGTCTTGGTATGCTGATGTCTTAAGAGTTCTCTTCACTGGAACTAAAGGGCAAAGCCCAACCCCTGAAAAACAACCCTACGCCATAATCCCCCCTCCACCAAATGATTTGGACCAGTGTACAAAGTAAGGTCCATAAAGACATGGATGAGCGAGTTTGGGGTGGAGGAACTTGACTGGCCTGCACAAAGTCCTGACCTCAACCCGGTAGAGCACTCTTGGGATGAATTAGAGCGGAGAAGTGTATTTTATATCAGAATATCAATGATTATATGCAGTGGCTCACATTTAAAGGGTGGTGTAAAAAACTGATTTGAGTTGTGGCGCTAGAGGTGAGAAAAACACTTGTGGACTAGAATCAAAAATACTAAGATTGAGGAGGTCCAGAGAAGAAATCTAGGAACAGCATTCCAAATAGTGTCCTTTTTAGTTAGTACTTCACAAAAAGAATCCAATGCATTTCATGGGTATTGTGCACTCCTTCCTGTCTAAAAAAATATTTAAGAACATATAAAGAATGTGCAATGTTTGATATGATTAGTTTAGATTTGTGTCTCCTAGTTATAGGACATGTTGAGAACAAAAACTTAATACAAACCATGACAAAGTATGCAGGTGTGAAAAAATCTAAAGTGCTGTAGCATTTAATCAATACGGTAAAATACATTTGCAAAAGTGTAGTATCCCAAAGCTATTATCTTTAATTGATTTAACTTTTCTAGAATGACTATAAAAGCTGAACTCTAGTTGGTTGCTATAGGCTGCATACCACAGCCCTTTGATCCCTTTGCTCATGGTATTTATATGACTACTATATGATTGGTGGTATACAAGTATGTTATGTACAAAATAGTGCAAAGAGTGAAACAGTATGTTATAAAATGTACAAAGTGTATAATGTGGATTATATAAGGTACAGCACAGCATATTCATTGTGGCAGCCTAGAGCAGTGTTTCTCAACTTTTTTTTTTTTTTTTTTATCAAGGCACCCTTTAAAATTAAGCACAATCTGGAGCCACCCCAAAAACTAAAACTAATAGTTTCACACAATGTAGCAACATTCACACATGTAGGACACCCATAGGCATGCACAGCCTATTGCATTAGGGTGTGCACCCAAAAGCTCAAGCACACATACGTGTGTGTATGTATATATATATAGTCAAAAGTATTGGTACGCCTGCCTTTACACACACATGAACTTTAATGCCATCCCAGTCTTAGTCCGTAGGGTTCAATATTGAGTTGACCCCGCCCTTTGCAGCTATAACAGCTTCAACTCTTCTGGGATGGCCGTCCACAAGGTTTAGGAGGGTGTCTATGGGAATGTTTCACCATTCTTCCAGAAGTGCATTTATGAGGTCAGGCACTGATGTTGGACAAGAAGGCCTGGCTTGCAGTCTCCACACAAATTCATCCCAAAGGTGTTCTATCAGGTTGAGGTCAGGACTCTGTGCAGGTCAGTCAAGTTCCTCCACCCCAAACTCACTCATCCATGTCTTTATGGACCTTGCTTTGTGCACTGGTCCAAATAATATGGTGTGTTTTTTTTCCAGGGGTTGGGTTTGGCCCCTTAGTTCCAGTGAGGGAAACTCTTAAGGTGTCAGCATACCAAGACATTTTGGACAATATCATGATCCTAACTTTGTGGGAATAGTTTTGGGACGGCCCCTTCCTGTTCCAACATGACTGCCCACCAGTGCACAAAGCAAGGTTCATAAAGACATGGACTTAGCAGGGGTGGTGGAAAATAACTTCAAGTGCAATAACTCACATTATAACCGTGACTAAAACATATACAATTAAGTGTAACAATCTAAAAAATTTAAGTTCCAAAGTGCTATAATGGTGTGAACCTCCCAACTAAAACGTTGTTGCACTTGAAGGTAATTTGTATTGCAATTATCTGTAGAGGGGTTTCCACCATCCCTAGTAAGGCAGCACTAGTGGGCACTGATAGGCAGCACTGATGGACACTAATAGGCTGCACTGATTGGCAGCACTGATTGGCAGCATTGATGGACATTAATTGGTAGCACTGATGTGCACTGATAGGTGGCACTGATAGGCGGCACTGATGGGCACTGATTTGCATCACTGATGGTCTCTGATTAGTTGCACTTATGGGCACTAATAGGCTCTGATTTGCAGCACTGATGGGCACTGATAGGCAGCACTGATGGGCACTTATATGCAGCACTGATGGGCTCTGATGGGCTTTGATTAGCGGCACTGATGGGCACTGATTGGCAGCACTTATGGGCACTGGTAGGCGGCACTGATAGGCAGCATTGGTTGGCACTGACAGCATTGGTTGGCACTGATTTACAGCATTGGTTGGCACTGATAGGCAGCACTGACTGGCACTGGTTGGCACTGATAGGCAGCATTGGTTGGCACTAATAAGCAGCACTGGCAGTGATAGGAAGTATTGGTTGGCACTGAAAAGCAGCACTGGCACGGATAGGCAGCATTGGTTGGCACGGATAGGCAGCATTGGTTGGCACTGGTTGGCACTGATAGGAAAAATTGGTTGGCACTGATAAGCAACACTGGCACTGATTGGCAGCATTGGTGGGCACTGATTGGCAGCATTGATTGGCACTGATGGCAGCATTGGTTGGCACTGATTGCTGGCAGCATTGGTGGGCACTGATTGGCAGCATTGTTTGGCACTAATTGCTGGCAGCATTGGTGGGCACTGATTGGCAGCATTGGTTGGTACAGATAGGGGAGAGTGTGAGTTTCACATTCAGGAGATGTGAGAATTGCCAGAGCTGTTCAGTGTATAAAATGGTCAGATAGTGACACTACATGCTGATGCAGGGAGAGACACCAGCTGTTAAAAGTCAGCGGTGATGTAGGGGGTGGGCGGCACTGAACAGTTATTAAACACCAGCCAATGGGAAGGGTCTGGGTGGGCCACTACATTTCTCTGGCTCCGCCCCCTCTCTGAAGCAGTGAATCATTGGCTGGTGTTGATGGCGCTTGGTCCCGCCCACCCCCGACATCGCGGCTGAGTTGTGATGACTTACAACTCAGCCGCGATGTCGGGGGTGGGTGGGACCAAGCGCCATAAACACCAGCCAATGATTAAGCTGCTTCATAGAGCGGGCGGAGCCACGTAAATGTAGCGGCCCGCCCAGACCCATCCCATTGGCTGGTGTTTGATGGCCGTTCAGTCCCGCCCACACCCGAAATCACCACTGACTTTTGACAGCTGGTGTCTCTCCCTGCATGTAGTGTCACTATCTGACAGCTTCATACACCGAACCGCTCTGGCAATTCTCACAATCTGCCACCTGTGAAACTGTTTCACAGGCAGCGGGGGCCACACACTCTCATGGATGCAGCATTTCTGGGGAGATCTCTGGAGACAGCACGGGGTGATTAGGGTGTGCCCAGGCACATCCGGCACACCCTGTGCGCATGCCTATGAGGACACCCAACGTTAGAGATTATTTATTCTTCCAAAGCAAATACACCTTTATACATTGGTAATGACTAGTGTTCCAATGTTTCTCTTCTCCCTCAGTTCCCCTCCCTCATTCAGCTAATTTGACCCCAGTGCTGACAGAGAGGGACAGGAGAGGCAGTGCAGTGCAGGCACCTAACAATCTCCTTATCAACCAATTATGTCATTGGCTGTTAGGATGCCGGGGGCTAGAAGGTTGTAATGGTGTGCAATGAAAACCCGTGGCTTTATGTAACTAAAAGTCAGGCTTGATCCACCTGCTGGCTTGTATAAAATTTTCGAGGAATTGAAGGCATTTTGCTAAGGCACCCCTGAAGAAACCTGAAGGTATCCCAGGGTGCCTGGGCACCCTGGTTGAAAAAGGCTGTCCTAGAGTATGCAACCTATGGAGTGTGGCAGTCTACGCCACATAACATACAATGCAGCATATGAAGTGTAGTGGTCCTTAGTATACTATAGGGTCTGAAGTTTGGTACTTGCATCTTCTCTGCTATTCGCCATTATCACAAGGTGCATATCGGGGAGCAGCAGAAAAAGCCAGCAATGCTGTAAAGCTTGCAGGTGCACATACAGTATCTTTTGCCCTTCTTGCAGGAAAAAAAGGATCTACCTATGATTCCACTAATAGTGCTGATCTTCCAGAAAATAGCCACAGAAAGCACTTTTGTCTTTCTCAAAATGGCAGGACATCCACAGTTCTAACATTCCCCTGATGTGGAGTTAGAACTGTGCATGTCCCTTGCCACTACCAAGGGGTGCATGGGGTGGTTAAGTCTGGGCTACTGACAGGTAGTGTGGTGTGACATCAAAGTGTTGGGACGTGTTAACTCCTGCTTGTCCATCAGAAAAGTGGGAGTATTATTGGGGTGGTTCAGGGAGCAATGGTGTGTTATATAAACCCCAGGAAGAGTATTGCAACACTGCAAAATAAAAAAGGGAAGTATGAAAAGCAGTCCAAACAGGGCTTATTGACAGCACTGACATCTATGAAGCTTTTAATTAGAAAGTGGACAACGGTTTATTTTAATGTAGACATTGTAGAGTGATTCCACTATCCATAGGACATTACGGTCATTACGTCACACTATACCTATATTATAAGTTTCATTATAATGCAGAGTGTGGTGTGGACCATGTGGTGTCTTATGAAGTGTTCTCTGCATAATATTGCAGAGAACGTTGCAGGATAGGAGAGTCCTCTCCCATGACCTGTGACAGGTTTCCTCCTCCTTCTGGCATTCTCTCTGCACATTAATGTAATGCACAATGCTGTCATTTTTTAAAGCAGTGATGTGACCCCAGTTAGGTCACCCCCCTGCTTTATAAATCGGCATCTTAATGTTTGGATCTGGCTCCACTATGTTCATCATACACCCACTGCATAATCAGCAACTCAGTGACAGGTTGGCAATGCTGTATGATAATAACAAATTGGTCTTGCAGCTGCAAGCATTCTTCTCCAGTCTGCTGAACCCCCCCCCCCCCCCCCCTCCATTCTTCTTTTTTTTCCATCTATATTGAGGGAAAGAAAGTGCTGAATCAAGTCACATAGTCTGGCGAGCAGCCCAGCCTTGCCCCCCTTCACCCCAACCTCTGTTTGGCCCTCTCTGCAGTAGCATTAGTACCCTCATGTGGGTGTCCTGTGCTACATTGTTCACTTGCTGGAGGGAGAAGGAAGGAACAGAACCTATGCTCCTCCAACCTTCCTCTTGTTCTCCTAACCTCCAGCATCTCTCAATGTGATTGAGAGACGTTACCTTTATTCCATCACTACCCAATCAAGAAGAGAAGGGGGGTGGCTATCCAAATCAAATCCATTTCTCCTTTGTAATTCTTTGGGATTTTGGATAAACTTCTTGAATTTGAATTGTATTGTTGCTGTATTGTCTCTCTTTATATTGTAACGTGCTTCATGAACTGTTGGCGCTATATACATCCTGTATACTAATAATAATAATAATAAAACAAAGAAAATGTTTCCTGTACAAAGCAGGGATATGTGAGATTTCTTTAATGTTTTTTTTATTAAACATTTACAAATGAATTGTTAAAGAAACATAATTCAGAAAACAAAAACAATAGGAGATTGTGAGATAATAGTTAGTTTGTGGTAATTAAAGTTTGAAAAGAGAATAAATAATCTCATCCACGTCTTACATCAGTGTAAGATACCAGGCTTTTTATTGTCCCTCGACATATATAAAGCTTGATTCGATCTCTTGCGACTATTTAGAATTTTCGCTTACGCGGTGGGGTTTTGGAGGTGACTTCCTGGCTTGGATGAAAGCCCTATATTCATCCCCCACAGCTTGCGTTAAGTACGCCGGGTTTTTTTCCCTGCTTTTCCCGATTTTCCCAGGTACAAGGCAGGGCAGTCCACTGTCCCCAGCATGGCCCTCCGTGACAACCCTGAAATTTTCGGCATTCCTTACGCAGGCAACCATTATAAGGCAAATTTTTATTCAGCCTTTCCTGTCCCGGGTTGACTTTAAAGCTTGCTTGCATAGGTCCCGCGTCCATGGTACTCGCCCTCTCCTGGGGCCACTTTCCTGTTTTCTCTTATTTCTCTCTCTTTTCTTCCCTTTTCCTGTTTCCTGTTTCTTCCTTTTCTCCCTTCATTCCTAATAGGAAGGCTATCAATACAGATTGCTGTCCTCCAGGGAATAGAATATTATAGCGTGTGATGTCTGTCTGATTCCCAACTTGGTCCTCTATGGTCTTGGTAACAGTTTTTTGTTATGTTACTCATCACACGTTCATACGCTGTTTCTTTCTTTACATGTCCAATTTTGCCCCTGCGTGGGATGTTTAAAAAAAAAAAAACCTTTCAAACAGTAGTTGGGTTGTACGCTTACCCTGAGCAAAGCAGATGCAGCAGAGGGTCAGAGGCTTGGGCATACAGTGCTGGTTTACACTCATGCCCTGCGAATTCGGTGCGAATTTAAAGCGGTACACGGTGCGAATTTACATTGTGATTTCTGCCTGCCATGTCGCAATTTCAAGTTTAGTGCGAATTTGTGAGGGGAGTGGTCACATCTACGATTTTTATTTTCTATAAAATCTAGGCAAAAAAAATAAAAAATTACAGTGATGTGAACACTGGACTGTGATTTCAATCCAGTCCCATAGAAGTCTATGGAGCTGAAATTTGCACCGCATTACACCACACCTCACTAAACTTGCACAGGACCATTTTTTTAACCAGATTAAATTCGCATTGCATATATGTAAACAGCCTTCATTGTAAATAATGCTTTTTTACATGATCCACATAGAGTTTGCATAAGTGTGAACCAGCACATAAGGTCCTTAGGTAAAAATTTTGGGGTATAATGCATTTTCTAGCCCATAAATTCTCTTTGTCAACGTATAGTAAAAAAACATCAACAGGGTATTTGTTAGTTCCGTGTAGAAAATAGAAGCCTTATACATGGTATGAGACATGGGAGCCCCAAATAACAATAGCAAACCTGAATAAATGCACACACACACAAATTTTTTTTTTTTAATGGCTTAAAATGGCCGCAGTGTTTATTATGGGCTAATCGATTAATCCATATATACAATTATACACAACCAACAGCCTAGTCTTAAAGGCTCAGGCTAACCATTAATATAATAACCAAATTTAAGCTTTGTCCCTCCAACTTTATGCTGGATGACCACACCCCGCTAACCAACACCATGACAAGTTCATAACATGGGAGGGTGACTCTCTGTCACTCCTGTTGGTGCTGCAGTCATAGGTGTTCTGGCATGGGCTTAAATCAGGGGCGGATCCAGAGTCTTTTCTCGGGAGGGGCACTGCCAAAAAATATGTTTTTTTTGTGGGAAATTTATCAGGGAAATGGCTGGTGTCGGCGCTTCAATCATCCCAGCACCATGGTTGTTATGGTGTCTGGATGATTGAAGCGCATTATTTCTATTATTACATTGTAATATAAAATTAAATAGTTCAATGCAGAATCAGTGGGAGCCCTGAGCGTGTCACTTGCCATGTCTCTGGCCCAGGGCCGGTATAAGGCAGGGGCGGGAGGGGCCACTGCCCTGGGCGGAGTGTGGGAGGGGGCACCAAAACACTGGAGCATCATGCTTTGTTTCAGCCTCTGTGTTGCTAATTGTGTCCAAAAGCAGAGCCGAGAATGTGCCCTTATCTGCTGCTGGCTTCCCCGGAAAGGCCAGAGACACTCTCCTAGGCACAGGTCCCTGACAGACTGGGCGGCTGAATCGGGCAGTGAGAGCTCCAGTACAGGTGGGCGGAGCAAGCAGACAACAGGACACTAAAGCCCTGATCACTGCTTTCTGCCCAGCAGCAGACAGCAGAGGCGTTGCTAGGGGGGTGCGGGGGGTGCGGTCCGCCCCCGGGTGACACCCGCTAGAGGGGTGACACCCTCCCTTTTTTTTTTTTTTTTTTTTAATTTTTTTAAAGGTTTTTTTTTTTTTTTTTTTTACAGCTGACCCATTCATTGATTAATTTCACCCCGCTGGGCTGGAAGCGGCCGCGCCTGGTGTGTGTCCTCCGGCTCCTTATTCTTCCTATTCCTAAATTCCAATCCTCCTCCCTACCCTACAGAGCCAGCGAGCGACTCAGCCTGTCACATCATCACACTGCACTGTGATGATGTGACGACACGCACTAGCGTTGCTAGCCAGGTGCGGGGGGGGGCGGGCCGCACCCGGGTGACACCCACCAGAGGGGTGACACCCGTGGGTAGCGCAGCGGCACCACACTGACATTGCCCGCTGCCCTGTGCCTTAGGCTCACGCTGCGGCTGTGTCCCTCAGCGGAGCGGAAGGAAGCCGCCGCCCCCTCTGCCTCCTCTCTGTTTACATCCACAGAGGAGGAGGAGGAGCCCGCGCTCGAGAGACACACCGCTGTGTGTATCTGCCGCTCTGTTCTGAGGTCTGTAAGGTAAGGGGGGCATCTTTACTGATGGGGGGAGGGGGTGTCTGTACTGCTGGGGTCTGCACTAGGGGGAGTTTGCACCAGGGGGGCTGTAACTGAGGGGGTGTCTGTACTGAGGGGGGTCTGGTACCAAGGGGGTGTCTGTACTGAGGGGGGTGTCTGTACTGAGGGGGGTGTCTGTAACTGAGGGGGTGTCTGTACGAGGGGTGTCTGGTACCTGTGGGGGGTGTCTGTAACTGAGCAAGGTGTCTGTAACTGAGGAGGTCTGCACTGAGGTGGGGGTGTCTGTACTGATGGAGCGGTCTGTACTGAGGTGGGGGTGTCTGTACTGAGGTGGGGGTGTCTGTACTGAGGTGGGGGTGTCTGTAACTGAGGAGGTCTGCACTGAGGTGGGGGTGTCTGTACTGATGGAGCGGTCTGTACTGAGGTGGGGGTGTCTGTACTGAGGTGGGGGTGTCTGTACTGAGGTGGGGGTGTCTGTACTGAGGTGGGGGTGTCTGTACTGAGGGGGGTGTATGTACTGAGGGGGGTGTATGTACTGAGGGGGGTGTATGTACTGAGGGGGGTGTATGTACTGAGGGGGGTGTATGTACTGAGGGGGGTGTCTGTACTGAGGGGGGTGTCTGTAACTGAGGGGGGTGTCTGTAACTGAGGGGGGTGTCTGTAACTGAGGGGGGTGTCTGTAACTGAGGGGGGTGTCTGTAACTGAGGGGGGTGTCTGTAACTGAGGGGGGTGTCTGTAACTGAGGGGTGGTCTGTACGAGGGGGTGTCTGTACTGAGGGGGGTGTCTGTACTGAGGGGGGTGTCTGTACTGAGGGGGGTGTCTGTACTGAGGGGGGTGTCTGTACTGAGGGGGGTGTCTGTACTGAGGGGTGTCTGTACGAGGGGGTGTCTGTTCTGAGGGGGGTGTCTGTTCTGAGGGGGGTGTCTGTACTGAGGGGGGTGTCTGTACTGAGGGGGGTGTCTGTACTGAGGGGTGTCTGTAACTGAGGGGGTGTCTGTACGAGGGGGTGTCTGTTCTGAGGGGGGTGTTTGTCTGTACTGAGGGGGGTGTCTGTACTGAGGGGGGTGTCTGTACTGAGGGGGGTGTCTGTACTGAGGGGGGTGTCTGTACTGAGGGGGTGTCTGTACTGAGGGGGGTGTCTGTACGAGGGGTGTCTGTAACTGAGGGGGGGTGTCTGTAACTGAGGGGGTCTGCACTGAGGTGGGGGTGTCTGTACTGATGGAGCGGTCTGCACTGAGGTGGGGGTTCATACTGAGGGAGGCGGGTCTATATTGATGGCGGAGAGTCTGTACTTAGTGGAGCGGGTTTGTACTGAGGGAAGGGATCTATACTGTGGGAGTGGGGTCTGTAGTTAGTGGAGGGGGGTCTGTACTGAGGGGGGACTATAGTTGTTGGGGGGTGACACCATTTTTTTTCGCACCGGGTGACACCAACCCTAGTGACGCCACTGGCAGACAGCGGAACTTTCCTCTCTCCTCCTACAGACTGAAGATAAGAAGTGATAGATAACAGACTGCTTTTCTCCTCCTGTGAGTGCCGACCTGTTCTGCTATCCACACTGTGCAATGCTGTGCTGTAAACCTGTGCTAACCCTTGCAGTGCAGGTTTACTAAAGTAAAAGTAACATTTTTATGAATTGATTAGAAATATACTGGGACTTTTCATGCTCTACATAGATTTATTGCACACACACACACACTGTATCTTAATGAAAATCATGCATTTTAATAAAATATAGTGTGTATGTGGAATACATCTATGTAGCACCTGAAAAGTCCCAGTATATTTCTAACCTATGGAAAGATTTGACCACAAACAGCAGGTGTTGTAATGCAGCCCTAATCCAGCAAAGTAAAAAAGTCCACCCTTGCAGTGCTGGGGGAAAACTTGTCTTTGCTCCAGGTAGCTGCAGTGCTCTCCTCCCTCCACCTAAAGCCTAAGCATCATCATACCATGCAGGAACATTAACCCCGTATGGTATGATGAAGCTGGAGTGTGACCACAGCCACTCACAATTCACCCAGGAGCTTCACAGGACCAGTCACAGCACTGGGAGAGCCTACTGGAGCAAGGAATAAGGTAAAGCTGGGTAAGCACCGATCAAAATTCATTCTGTTTAGCAGGGACCAGCTAAATTTTGATCTGTGTGGCCTTGCCTGTTAGAATCCGCCCCATCAGATCAGCTCCTGTAGAATGGGACCGCTGGAAAACCTTGTTCGACCAGCGGCTTGCAGCCAATCAGCTGCAGCATTGATCAATGTATTCTGACAGAGAGTCCCCACTGTCAGAATACGTCTCGGTATGAATCTACCTCTCTTGTGTGGATGGATGAATTGTTCGTTTCAGGTCTGATTTCGGTCTGAATTTTTGGCTGAATTCGGACCTGAAACGGAACAGAAGACACACAGGACTCCTGTGCAATTCGCTCTGCAGCCGTCCCAGAGCTGTGTGAACGGGCTCCATAGAGAGGTGGTCACAATCTCCTGACATGCGAATTGGTTGTGGGGAAAACCCACATACAATTTGCACTAGTGTGAACCCAGCCTAATGCCATGTACACATGACCGTTTTTAATGTCATTGAAAAAAACTGAATTTTTCTCGACGTGATTCTTCTCAAGCCTGCCTTGCCTACACACTATCGTGGAAAAAAATGTTCGAGAAAAACGCAGTGACGTACAACACGTACGACGGCACTATAAAGGGGAAGTTCCATTCGGATGGCGCCACCCTTCATGTTAGTAAAGTTTGTTGAGAGACGATTCGCGTTTTTCAGCCTCGTGCTTTTCAGTCCGTTACAGCGTGACGAATGTGCTATCTCCATTACGAACGCTAGTTTTACCAGAACGAGCGCTCCCGTCTCATACTTGATTCTGAGCATGCGCATTTTTTTCACGTCGTTAAAGCCCACACACGGCCGTTTTTCATGACGAGAAAAACGACGATGTAAAAAACAACGTGAAAAATTAGAGCATGTTCCAATTTTTTCATGGCCGTTTTTCACGTTGTGAAAAATGCTCTGAAGCCAACACACGATCCTTTTTAATGACCATTTTAAAAAATGTCATTTTTCTCATCATTAAAAACGGTCGTGTGTACGCGGCATTAGTGTTTTTTTTTAATTCAGCCCAATGGCTGAATGAAAAAAAAAACTATGCATTTATGCCAGTTTAGGTGGTTTTATCTTAATTATCTGCTCCTAGAGTAAAAGGCCCATACACACAATGAGAATATTAGACAATTTTGTTTTCCATGCTGGTCTCATATGGAAAACAAATAGATTACTAAAGTTACAAAAATTCTCATTAGACAGAATACAACTTCAGAAATGATGTATTGTAATGTATTCTTTCATTTCCAAGCATGCGCAGATTTTCCGTGCAAATACCATATTAACTACATGAACATCGTTCGTTCCACTTTCTTACAAGAATTTTTTTGTGCTTATTTTGTGATATTTTCATATGAACTGTCATAATCAGCTCTTGAAAGCTGTGTACTTGATCAGATTATGAGACAATTGAGCCAAATGCACTTGTTTTCATCCAATGTTCTCATTATGTGGTGGGGGGGGGCGCAGTTTGGCATGTTCGCCCTGGGCGCTGGATGACCTTGTCCCAGCACTGCTCTGGCCACATCTTGTGGATTGTCATTTGCCACACCTTGTGGATTGTCACTTGCCACATCACCTGCCACACCTTGCGGATTGTCACTTGCCTGCCACCAGATGCAGATTGTCATTTTCCACGTCACCTGACACAATTTGCGGATTGTCACTTGCCACGTCGCCTGCCACACCTTGCGGATTGTCACTTGCCACGTCACCTGCCACACCTTGCTGATTGTCACTTGCCTGCCACCAGATGCAGATTGTCTTTTGCCACGTCACCTGCCACAATTTGCGGATTGTCACTTGCCACGTCACCTGCCACACCTTGCGGATTGTCAGTCTAACTTGCCTGCTAAGGTGTAGTTTTGGTTGTCTCTTGCTGTGTCCCAGACTCCCAGAGTCAGGCAGCAGAGAGATAATGTAATATCTCTGCTGCCTGCACAGTGAGGGCGGAAGTCACTGCAGGAATGCAGGGCAGGCACGGGCGGTGAGAGATGATCTCATCTCTCTGCTCCCTGGCTCCCGGCTAGCTGATTGGCCAGCTGCCACACTGAGCCTGCTCTCTCACTCTCACCTGCGCTGCCAACACACTGAGCAGCACGGTCTGCCCACGAACCGCGCCGCCCGCCCACAAACCGCGCTGCAAGCAGAGCCGCCCGCTTTCTTACCCGTCTGTGGAGCCGCACGCTATCGCACCTGCCCGCAGAGCGGCCCGACGTGACTCACTGGCGTCACTCGTTGCTAGACGCCAAGCGGCCCAGGCGTTAGCAACGAGTGCAGGGAAGAGGCTCCACCCACCTCCTCCTCCTCCGCTACTGGTATCGTTTTAGTGCGCTGCGTAACTACATTAGACGAGTCGCTGATCGGCTGATGTGAGAAACTGAGAGAGAGACTCAGAGAGGCAGCGGCAGCCGCAGAACAAGTACTGTATATACTCGAGTATAAGCCGACCCGAATATAAGCCGAGGCACCTAATTTTACCCCAAAAACTGGGAAAACTTATTGACTCGAGTATAAGCCTAGGGTGCCCATCTGCATGCCTCACTGTGCCCATGACTAGACTGATGTTTAACATGGGAGTCTATGGAAAGAGTGCCCGGCTTTGAAAAATCGGTTCTCCCCGGCCGTAGGTCTTCCAGACACCAATCTTTGCACACTTGTAGAGGAGACATGGGGCTACATGTGTGCCTACAGCCGGCCAGTACCGGGTCCCCAAAATCCGGGCGATCAGGCGCAAAAAAAAAAAAAATACAGAGCAAGCAAGTGAGTGTGACAGATGGTCTCGGGGGGGGGGGGCAATTGCCCTGTTGCCCCCCCCTGGATCCGCCCCTGGCTTAAATAGGCTGAGAGCGGCATGTTAAGCTGGCCATACACCATTCAATTTCCTTTAGATTTACCTTCAACTGTGTAGTAGAAGGGCCTGCCTGATTGCACACAAATTAAAAGTGTTTAGATTTGACCTCATATTATATGGTTTTGGTAAATCTAAAGGAAATCTTTAGAAGAAAATTGTATAATGTATGGCCAGTCTTACTCTGCAGCCCACCAATTACAGCTGATCAGGGAGTTCAAAACTCTCCATCCTCACCTGCAAGATACTTGACAATTAGCACACAGCCCTGTTGTCATCCCATGTGGGACTTCATTAAACACTGCAGCCCTTTAAATTATATCCTTTAAAAAAATAGGACGGCAAATTAGACCCTGAATTTTTGTCATGTTAAACAAAAAATACTAAAGCTGCTAAATATGATTTGGGCATCTAGACTTATAAGGTCTTAAAATGCTTAAAGCAACATCATTTTAAAAAGTACACTCAGCTGTCCTGTTGCCCGTTCCTCAAATATTTGCTCTGTTTAACCGCTTGCCGACTGTATACTGTACATATGCTGTGGCAAGGCGGCTCTCCTGTGCAGGATCACGTACCTAGTACATGATCCTGCACTTCCGGGGGCGTCCACGCACGCCGCCAGCGACCCGCTCCCGCTGTGATTGGACACAGCGGGGAGCCAATCACCGATGTCCGCCGGGACCCGCCGATCATTCGGGACATAAACAGAACGGTGGTCTGCCTTTGTAAACAAGGCAGACTGCCGTTCTGTCAGTAGGGAAGGTAGTGATCCTGTGTTTCTGCAAAGAAGGAATATGGATCTCTGCCTCCCCATAGTACAAGCACATCCCACACAGTAACCAAGCACATTTTAGGCACACATGTAACCCTTTTATCGCTCCCAATGTTAACCCCTTCCCTGACAGTGTGATTAGTACAGTGACAGTGCATATTTTTAGCACTGTACACTGTATTAGTGTCACTGGTTCCCAAAAAGTGTCAAAAGTGTCACTTAGTGTCCGTTTTGTCTGCCGCAATGTCACAGTTCTGCTATAAGTCGCTGATGGCTGCCATTACTAGTAAAAAAAAAAAAATTAATAAAAATTCCATAAATATATCACGCTATAACTTCATATGCTTATTGGAATTTTGTTTACCAAAAATATGTAGCAGAATACATATTGGCCTAAATTAATAAAGAAATTTGATTCTTTAAATTTTTTTATTGAATGTGTGTTATAGTTTTTGGTCTTTTATTGACTATAGCTCAAATAACAAGAACCGCAGAGGGGATAAAATACCACCAAAAGAAAGTTCTATTTGTGGGAAAAAAGGACATACATTTTAGTTGGGTACATCGTTGTACGGCTGTGCAATTTTCAGTTACAGTAACGCAGTGCCGTATTGCAAAAAATGGCCTGGTCAGGAAGGAGGGTAAATCTTCCAGAGCTGAAGTGGTTAAGAGCTACAAATTGTGGCAGAATTTTTACGTTCCACACTCTCGCAGGTGTGTCAAATGCCTGGTCCCTTGTCACACTCTGTGATCTATTTATTACATATTGAACAGAGCGAGGATCTGAGGACTGGGTGGAAAAATGGAGTGTAATTGATTTTCTTTTTTTTTCATATTTTCAAAAAAGAATCAGCTTAATACAGTAATAAAGCAGTTGAAACAAAATAATGCTGGTTTCTAAAATGCATTTATCAATACCATTCAAACAGATTTCAGTGTTTTACCTAATCAGGTCAGTAAAAGTTTAATTCTGATTGGCTGCCAATCAGAACAAAGCTTTATGTGCAAAGCGCATAATCAGTGGAAGGTTAGAAGAAGTTGGCTGCTGTAGTTATGGTCACTTTGTTCCTTATGTTGTTACTTTTTTAAAGATTAACACACTCATTGAATAAAGCATTGGAAAAAGCAATGTGTGTTTTTTTGAATAAGCCGTTTTGAGGAGTCCTATAACAGAGAAGTTATGGTAGGACATTGTATCCCTTTGCTTCCCGCTTATGACACTGTGCAGAGCCCAATGACGGACACACAAGGCTTTACTTGTTAACTGGTTCTGGGTGGCACTGGTGCTGATCTGCCTCTCTCGTCTCAGCTGCATAACAATACCTATCTTGTTTTCAGTCCCCCTTTTTCTGGGTCAGAGAAGAGAACTATTCCCTTCTCCTCATCTAGTCTTGTGTCTTAAAACTTGGGAATATTCAGCGAGGATGTGCAAATGGTGATGACGATGTGGATAATCCAGTAACCCATAGCAATTAGTCATTTTTCAATTTAAAGTGACACTAAAGGCTCCTATTTATTTTTTCTAAAATGAAAAAAGAGGTTTATACTTGCCTGTTCTGTGCAAGGATATTGCACAGAGTTCTCCTCTTCTGGAGTCCCCTGCCCAACGCTGTCCACTATTCCTCTCCTGCTTGTGTACCCCATTTCAAGGAGCATGTTATGGGGGCACAGGTGCCAGTGTGCTCTCAAGCCATATACACACACAGTGCGGCTCGGCCACACCCCTGCTCCCTCTTCACAGGATTTGGCTGACAGCAGCAGGAGTCATTGGCTCCTGCTGCTTTCAGTCTGTCTTGTGAAAGCAGAAAGAAAGACTGGTGCTGCTGCAGATGATATCAAGAGAGGACACAGATCCTCTTTTTGGGAGGGGGGAATAGCAAGTGGAAGGTTTTTTACCTTAATGCAGCAATGAATCACTTTAAGGGTGGATAGATAGATTTCTTAAAGTTTGCTACGAGAGACCACTTTGCACATCAATATTGCCCAACTTGGCAGAATATTCTTTTATGGGGACATAAGCACCATGTCTAATTTAGAGATACATGGGATATTACAGAGAGAGGAATTAACATATTAGCACAGAAACTGCCCAAATTTTTTTGTTAAATCGGGCCCTGATGGCTAGGCTCTAATTTGTCTACACATTCTACCCTGCCACTGGGAGATGACCTGGGAAGCTAAAAGAATTGACTGCGAATGGTTTGGGGTAACTACTCTACGCTCTGGTATAATAGCAATACTCTGTATATATTACTGTCCTGACCTATTATTGGTAAACAGGGTAAAACTTTGTTTGGAATACCCATAGTTGTACTGGGAGGTCTCGCACGAACGATATGGTATGAACTGGAGGTTGCATGATGTATTTGTACCTTGTATCTTTTTTTTTTTTTTTCCAATAAAAGTTTTATTGAGCATATAAATTGTCATAACAAAGTACATAACAAAATCATTACAATCGTACAGGGCAATCATACATTGCAGCCATTTTTGTCCGTGTTTGGTTCGTGTACCAATGATAAAGCCATTTCTGGACTTGTGTACAGCCCTTATTACTACTTTAACTGTTATAACTGTAGCGCCCTGCTACTTTTGATTAGGCGCTATGTGTAAATTTAGGGGTTATCTGAGCTGTAAATAGCTCAGAGTGATCTATGTAAATTTGTTGGCTTCTGTTCCAGCTTTGGCTGTTTGTGCGCATTTCCCACTGTTGCCAGTAGGTGTCACTGTTGTCACAGGCCAGTGTGAGAAATACAGCCAGCTGAAGTGTATTGGATATTCTTTCTCCAGAAAACAGCCCAATCAGGAGCTTCTTTGTAGCTGGGCATGCCAGGGGAAGGATATTTAAGGGGCAGTGCCATGTGCTTCGGGGTTCGTCTTGCCTCGTGGCCCTCCAGGCCGGAGGCTATGCTGCTGTGTTTGCTGCAAGTAGGCCCAGAAGCCTGTCTGGGGCCTACTTAACTGAAGGTGATCCTGTGCTGTCTGTTCTGCGGGAAGAAGCCACTCAAGCGGAGAATATTCCTGGGGAGGACCTTACTGGAGAGGACCGAACTGATGGCTGGTATCTCAGGAAGGGCCTGGTGACTCGTTTGGAGGATGCACCCAAGTAACCTACCTCACAGTACTGCCGGATGGCTTAAAGGTTCAGGTACTGTGCAGCTGACCTAACTAACTGACTACTGGCTAAACAATCACGTGGCAGAGACATTGTTTGTTATCACTCAAGTCTGTGGCAGAGACATTGTCCGTTATCACTCAAGTCTGTGGCAGAGACATTGTCTGTTATCACTCAAGTCTGTGGCAGAGACTTTGTCCGTGCTTCATAGCGGCTGCTAGGTCGGTGTGAGAGGACTATTCAGTAGTCGCAAGAACCAGAGGCAGAGAGCTGTGTCATCTGGATTCAAGAATCGCATTAGTGATCTGAAAGAAACCAATGTATCTGAACTTCCCCTAACCCTCTATCCCCTACCTGAAGTTGTGTAATAAAGCAATTGAGAAAAAGACTGAAGTGACTGGCAATCACCTTTTTTAAAACTACTAACATAGACTCTTAAGTTCTGGGACAGTGAAGTGTGGGGTAACGGCAGGACCCAAAATCAATCCAGCAGCCCCTTCGGGGGCATCGCTACATAACCTTAGAAGAAACCAGTAAAACTGTGTAAATTAACAATAACCCTGTGCATTTTGTGTATCATTATAATTCAATATCATGGGTTATATATTGTGAGTGTCTTGGAAATTAGAACCTATAAAATAGCACAAAAAAATATATGCATAAAATAAACATAAAAAAAAGAGAGAGGGGGAAGATATAAAAGTGTGAGTAAAATGGAAGAGATGGGGGGGGGAAGGGGGGAGAGGTTTTGGTTCGCTGGTTGCTAGTACATTGAAATGTTATCCTTGTTTATCCGATTTAATCTGGAGTAGCCTCTCTTGGGCCTTGGGGGTGAGTGTGAAATAAGAATAATAGAGTAAAGCTCTCAACTGACTTATTCAGCTCAGTTGCATCTTAGCAAAATCATCTTGAAAATGAACCATGCTTTCCATATCTAATGAAATTTATCTGTTCTTTCTGATGCCATTGCCACTGTCTTCTCCATCCTGTACAATGAATCCACCTCAGATAGCCATTCTGTTATTTTAGGTGAGTGTGTTGATTTCCAATGTCTCGGAATAATTGTTTTTGCTGCGTTTAGCATGTAGCGCACTACCGACTTTTTGTACCTACTCAGTGAGTAATTGGATATATGCAGTAGGCAGCATTCAGGTGTTAGTTCCAACTCAGTCTCTGTTATAGCAAGAATTTGTGCACAGACCTCATCCCAAAAACAATGTACTGTATAAGCGGGCAGTCCCACCAGATATGCAGCATAGTGCCCCTATCAGTACCACATCTCCAACAAGCTTCTGATGCCTCTGGGTACCATGCATGCAATCTGGCTGGCATAAAATACCAGTTCGTCAGAACCTTATAAGAAGTCTCCTGAGTGCCAGTACTGATGGAGCATTTATGTGCCAAAATGCAGGCATCGCCCCACTGTGCGTCCGTAAAAGATTTTTTGAGGGCAATTTCCCATTCTTTCTTATGCTTACCCGGTTGTCTGTCTAGATTGGTCTGTAACCAATTGTACAATGTACATCAAGGAAGTTGCTTTACAAACTGGTTCTCCGGTAATGCACAATTGTTCAAACCAGGTCTGTTGTCTTAAAAATTGTTGTCTGTTGGCAGTACAGTTTACATAATCATGTAGTTGTCTATACTGCCAATGGGTGAAGTGTTTCGCTTGCAGTTCTGTCTTCAATACTTCAAAGGTTTTATGTTTATTATCGTCCACACAGTGGGCAACCGTTGTGGGGGTTTTACCTTCTCTATGGGGAAAAGACACTGTAGTGTGGCCTAACGCAAACTCCTTGTTGTTGGTCAGTGGAGTTAGAGGGCCAGGCGTGGAGGCGAGGCTAAAATGTTGTGACACTGTGTGAAAGACTTCCAGCGTTGGGCCAATTCTGGGATGCAATGCTATGTCAGACAAGCGTGCCTCTTTTGTAACCCATGGCAAGAACCTCAGGGGTGTCTCAGTCTGTAGGCCCTCTATGCCCACCCAGTCCTTGGAAGAGACGTGACAAGTCCAGTCAATAATACGTGCCAAATGGGTCGCAAAATAGTAATGTTTAAAGTGTGGAAGGTTAATACCCCCCCTGCTTTCGGTGTTGTCATGGTCGTCATGCTAATGCGTGACTTCTTCCCAGCCCAAATGAAGTCTCTCAATGTTGAGTTCAGTAGGGAGAAGAACTTTTTAGGTAGTCTGATGGGCAACGTGTGAAATAAATACAGCACTCTGGGCAGGACTGTCATTTTTACTGCTGCCGCTCTCCCAAACCATGATAATGGCTTGAGGTTCCACAGATGAAGGTCCCGTTGTAAATTGTGTAGGAAGGGGTGGAAGTTTTGTGTGTAGAGACTGTCTAGTTCTGGTGTAAGCCATATCCCTAAGTATTTTAGCTTGAGGTCAACCCATTTAAAGGGACAATTGGATTTAGTGTTTCGCAGTTGCTTAGGATTTAGTGAGATGTTAAGTGCCTCCGATTTTTCATAATTAATCTTGAAGTTTGAAATGTATCCAAACAAATCAAATTCTTTCAAAAGATTGGGAATCGATGTATGAGGTTGCGTGAGGACAAACAAAAGATCATCCGCATATACAGCTATTTTGTGGCAAGTGGATCCTATAGATAAACCCTTAACCAAAAGATTTCCGTTTACTGTGCGTATAAATGGTTACAGTGTAAGGATGAACAGAATTGGGGATAGGGGACAACCCTGCCTCGTACCATTGTGTATGTGTACTGGTTCTGAGAGAGTCCCATTGTCCTTCAACCTAGCCGTCGGGTTCCGGTATAGTGCCGAAATCCATGCCAGCAGGTTGGACTGAAATCCAACGTGCCTGCATACTGCAAACATGCAATCACATGCCACTCTGTCGAAGGCCTTCTCTGCGTCTGTGGACAGGAGAAGGCCTTCGGCTGTGCTCCCTCTAAGGTTGTGTATGAGATTTAAGGCCTTAATGACATTATCACGCGCCTCCCTCCCTGGCATGAATCCCACTTGATCTGGACTGACTATATCTGGTAGGAGTCTACCTATTCTTGTTGCAATACTTTTGGACAAGAGTTTTATGTCCAGGTTGAGCAAAGATATCGGCCTGTAACTGGAGCAGGTGTTGGGGTCCTTTCCGGGTTTGGGGAGCACCGTTATATGTGCCATATTAAAAGTGGGTGGGAGGTCTTGGGAAGCTGTGAGAGAGTTCAAGGCCTTCAGCAGAGGTTTCGCTAAAAGGTGCGAAAAAGTCTTATAATAAGAAGCAGTCAGGATTCAGGCTTTTCCCCGATTTTAAGGTTTTAATCGCCTGTAGAAGTTCTGTGATCTCTATCGGTTTGTCAATTTCCACCGCTTCAGAGGCCGACACGCTAGGAAGGCCACTTTGCGCTAAATATTGGTCTATAATCTGAGATCTAGATCCCTCAGCCATTGCAGGCTTGTGTGGAGGTGGGAGATTATACAATTTTGTATAGAACCCGTGGAATTCTTCCGCTATTTTATCTGTGGCGTGTATTATTTTGTTTTCCTGGTGCCTTCATGGCAGCATACTAAGGGTTAATGGCTTCGCCCAGATTAACTCACAGGACCACGTAACTCTATAAAAGAAAGAGTTACTCCCCCCTCAGGTATTCTTTTTCCTGTCCTCATCCAAAACTGCAGGATCACAGATCAGCCCTACCTCACCGTCATATGGTGTAACCATTGCAGCTTCATGCTCTCCTGCAGGATGGAGTCCCATCACTTGGATTGCTAAATGCATCACATAAGTATGGGAGCCTGTTTTTCTGTGGATCTTTTTGGGGCCTGTCTAAAACATCCAGGAGCACCTCCTTCTCCTCTGTGGCTTTTGGCTGACTATTCCAGGGCAGGACAGCACAAGGTACCTTTTAGAGCACTTCAGTGGCATTCTTTTTTTTTCCACATGTGTACCTGACACTGCATTCATGCGTGACACTGCATTCAAGTGCAACTGTCTCCATGTGCACCTAAACACTGCAGCCATGTGTACCTAGCGCTGCCTCCATGTGCACCTAACATTGCATACTTGTGCACCTGCCGATGCTTCCATGTGCACCTAACACTGCATCTATGTGAACCTAGTGCTGCCTCCATGTGCACCTCACACTGCATATATGTGCACCTGGTGATGCCTCCATGTGCACCTAAAACTGAGTCCATGTGTACTTGGTGATGCCTCCATGTGCACCTAACTCTGCACTCATGAATTTCTGGCCTAACATTGCCTCCCATATGTACCTGGTGCTGCATGTGCACCTTACACTGCCCCATGTGTACACGGTGCTGTGGCGCTAGACGCTATACTCATAGGCGCTGCCTCCAGGTGCGGCCCTCTCCTGAAGATTCCTTCCATTGGTGGGAGCCGTGAGTAGCCTGATAATACCGCTGGGGGTGCGCCGCCATTCCCCCCCCCCCCCTCCCTGTGGGTGCGGGCGCTTCGCGCGCGTCTCCTTGCACAGTCTCATCATCTCAGGGGTGGAGTCACAGCGGAACGTGACAGCGCATGCGCAGTAGCCTTCTGAGGCCGAGCAGCGGCCATCTTGGTACACCCTGTAGATTGTATGATTTTTTGGCTAATTTAAAGCCCGCCAAAGTAAAAATAAGATATCTCCTATTCTCTGCTCCCTCCATTACATTTTCATATAGCCTGACCAGTAGTATTAATGGTACATGTGTATGTATGTATGTATATGCGCATGCGCACATGTATATGCGTATATCGATGTGTAGGTACATCGGTATATTGGTAAATAATTAATAGTAGTATTAATTAGTATCCCCTTCCTATACCTTTACGTATTTAGATTTAATCTTAGCCCTAGCCGCTCTAATATTACAATGCCGCATCAATAAAGATCCTCAACATACCGCTAGGTAAGGGCTGCAACTAACAGGTAAGTTCCTTCATTCAAAGAGCACAGGGCATATGGAAATATTCTCTGTTATTTCCGCAAGCCCGCACCGAGAGCCACCCGCAAGGGTTCTCTCAAGGGAAAAACCTCCCGCAGTGACGGAGGTCACCCCAGCATACCCCAACCAGGCATGACTCCCAGCGCACGTTTGCACGTCCAGGGGAAAAGCCTGTTGAGTTTGTGGGAACAAGCCCTACTGGGAAAATTGGCGTATGGCCAAGGTCTGTCTAAGGAGGAAAGAGCAATAAAACGCGCTATTTTCTCTCCAGATTGATTCAGAAGCTGATTCAGAAGGCAAGTCGATTGCAGCCAAAAAGAACATATCAACAACATTTTGATGTCAGTTTAGTAAAATCGCATCACATTGTTATCATGTTATTGCGTTTAAAGATGCGATTCAGTGGGAGGAAGATCCGGTATCCTCTGTCCAAACGGGAGTATATATTGTTTTTTTCCCTCACCTTACAAAGAAAGCTTCGACCGTTACCTTTACGAGGTCAGGAGAACGAGGGGCGAAAGCACATCGCCTACAATCAATGTCTCAGAAGCAGATGCTCAGCTCCTTGGTTCAGATCCGACTTTGAGCGCATCGGTCATGAGGCTATCCAAGAATGCAGCCATCGATGTCCTGGGGTGCTCCCCCAGAGCCATGCTATACTTCATCACGACCAAAAGGGCATTTCGGCTAAAGCCATGGTCAGTGGACCCATCTGCAATGCAATCCTGATGTCGCATATGATGGAAGGACCAATTTGGCGATATATATATATATATATATATATATATATTTTTTTATTTTTTTTCGCCTCACGGTCAGATACCAAACAAAGATCAAGAGAGAATAGGCTGGGAAGGCTCACGAGCCACCTTTCCCAAATTGGACAATTCTTAAGACCGCGTCTTTGTCGGTTGAGAGCCAGAAGTCCTTCTGACCCTCCTGATCCACAGGTCTGGCAGTAACATCAGGCCTTTTCATCTAGGTTTGAGTGGGAAAACTGCAATGGTCCAGGCAGC
The DNA here is from genome assembly GCA_029206835.1 of Rana muscosa. Classification (NCBI taxonomy): domain Eukaryota; kingdom Metazoa; phylum Chordata; class Amphibia; order Anura; family Ranidae; genus Rana; species Rana muscosa. Next base: position 193,844,098 of record CM055124.1, read on the forward strand.
CTCCACGATCCTTCAGAGGCTTATTCTTTTTTGGAAGTTCAATCCATCCTCCACCCCCCCTTCTCTCCGACCCACCAAATTCTGATCTCCAAGGGCGAGAAGGAAGCTCTCTTTCAGTGTATTCAAATACTTCTACACCAACAGGCAGTATTGCCAGTACCAAACTTGGAGAAACCCCCGGGGCTCTACTCCCCAGTCATTTCTTTTAGTTCCCAGGAATTCAGGGGCTGGAGACTCGTGTTGGATCCAGAGAGGTTGACGGATACGTTCGGATAGAACATGTCATTCGGTATCCCTAGACACCGTAATTCTGTCAGTACAGCCAGATATTTGGATGGTCTCTAAGTCTCCAGGATTTCTTTCCTTCACATTCTCATCCATCAGCTTTCCAATTTTTTTCCCGGGTTGAAAGTAGGCGATCTGCGCCTCCACTTCCAATATCTTCCCTTAGGGATTTCATCAATCCCCAAAACCTTCAACAAGGTCTTGGCAACCATCCTGGCTTCCTTCTGGGAAAGGAGGTCAGGGTCCTGCATTTCTTCCAAATCGAGTGACTTATCTGCTCAGTCAATTGACGCCTATGGGCGCAGCTGCAAACTTTAGTCAACATCCTGGTGAAGGCGGTGTCACTTCCATCAGAGGATGCCGGAATTGGTATAGAAGGTGGAGGAAGTGAACAGTTGGTGTTTACAATCTCCGTTTGGGCTTTCTGGCACAATGAAGAAAGAGGCACCGAAAACAAATGAGAGTTATCGGTGGAAACCAGCCTTGAGGGTGGGCATGGCCTCCCAACCTCCTAGTTCACCGCTCCCTTGACCCATTCTTGCATCCGAAGCAAGTCAACTGGACTGGGGGGTGACACATCACCAAAAGAACCAGTTAGTACAAGGAAGATGATGTTTCAACTCAGAGAGTATGATTTCCGATATCCTAGAGCTAAGAGGGGCATGGACGGCGCATCTAGTCCCTCTTCTTGGGAGCAAGTCCATACTGGTTCAGACAGACGACAAGGCGGCAGTGGCCTATGTTCAAAGCCTAGACGGGACGCACAGCAGGTCTCTGTCCAGCGACGTGGCCCCAATTAGTTCATGGGCGGAAGACAATTTGGTCAATCTTCAGGCGGCCTACATCCCAGCCCCTGAGAATCAGCTAACCGATCGCCTTTCAAGGTCTTTCAACAGCAACAACGAATAGTCACTAGGCCCGTGGATTGTCCGGTGGATATACTAACAGCGGGGTACTCCCCATTGAGAGCTTTGAGCTTCCCACTCAAAGCGAAACTCCTTTGCTTTTTATGAGATTCCCTCAAGATTACTCTGATACTGAGTTTTCTCCAGCTTCTATTGTCGGAGAAGGTCACTATCCTGGCAACCATGCCATACTGGAAAAGGAGACAATGGTTTCCACTCTCAGTCAAAATGGCTCGGTGCAGCCCACTTCCGATTCCACACACGGTTTACACTATTAGTCAAATAGCTCAGTACAGCTTCCACACACGGTCAACCTCCTATATCAAGACAACTTCTTTCTCCCACGTCCGGGGATCCTGGACTTGAAGCCCTGAAAGCTGAGCAGAGCAGACTGAGCGACCTAGGGTGCTCGCATGGTGTCACCCAAACATTATTACAACCAAGAGAGTCCTCCACCTATGCCACCTTATATTAGGTTTTGAAGGGGATTCACAGAACTGGCAGAATCCAACCATTTCAATCCACTAGGCCCTGGGCTCCAAAGATTCTACTCTTTCTACTAACTGGTCTGGACTTAGGCTGAAGTCTAAAGCACTCTGAAGGTTCAGCCTGTAGCCTTGTCAGCTTTGACGGGCGCACGCTGGGCACTGAATCTCCTCGTAGAACGTTTCTGAAAACAGTCAAAGTCCACGTCCTCCCGGGAAGACTGATACCCCATATGGGTGTCTGACAGATGTCTTAGCAGACCCTTCCTTTGCACCCACTAAAGAGTGTGCATTGGGAGACATTACATTGGGAACCTACCTTGCTGATTGCCATTCTGTCAGGTCGTAAGGCGTCAAACACAACCTCTAGGGGCACAGGAACCCTACGTCACCTTTTTCTCAGGCAGGGTAGCCCTACAGCCTATTCACCAGCATGTCTCTAAAGTGTCTGCACTCTACATTCCCAGCCGAGTATGGCTTCTCCTGACTTTCGGAGAAGATCCAATCTCCTCAAACTACACGGTTTGGATATAGCCAGATCCCTGAGGTGTTACTTAGAACTAACACAACAGTTTCACAAAGATCAATGTTCATTCGTTATTGCCAAGGGCGCAAAGAAAGCAATGACGCCCTCCAAGCTAGTCCAAGGACGTATCGGGCTAGTGGTCTACCAGTCCGAAGTGCGCCGAATGCACACTCATCACAGGGAAGGTCCTCTGTCTCGGCAACGTTTGGGCTAGGGTCTCTCCAGAGACAATTTGCAGGACGGCTAGTTAGTCATCCTTCATCACCTTCATGTCGCACTATACCCCAGGTGCGGCAGTCCTTATCTCCCGAGGAGGTCTCTTGGAACTATCAGTTCTGTAAACTCATTTAATTGTATTATTGCAGTACCCTCCCTGTAAGCGAGTTAGGTACCCTTAGTATGCTGCCATGAAGGCACCAGGAAAACGGAAAATTGTATACTTACCTTTCCGTAATTTTCCTTTCCTGGTGCCTACCATGGCAGCATACACCCTCCCTTCTATAATCCTTAAAGTTCTGAAGACTAGTTACAAGAATACCTGAGGGGGGAGTAACTCTTTCTTTTATAGAGTTACGTGGTCCTGTGAGTTAATCTGGGCGGAGCCATTAACCCTTAGTATGCTGCCATGGTAGGCACCAGGAAAGGAAAATTACGGAAAGGTAAGTATACAATTTTCCGTTTTCTCTATTTTTGATTTGAGTGATGGTGGCGTTCGAACGAACGTCTCTTTATGCCCTGGCCAGAAATTTACTATTTTTGTTCCCATGTTCATAAAAGAAACCTCTGCGGAAGAATAGTATTCGCTTATCTTGTAAGTCTAATGTCTCCTGCAACTCTTTTCTTGCCAATATATAACCTTTTATGTTGGGTCTCTAACGTCTGTACTTTTTTAAGTAGTGCTTTCAGTTCTTTCTCCTTATTCTTTTTTTCTGTGAAGTTAGGTCAATGAGTTGGCCTCTAAGCACACATTTGTGAGCCTTCCAGATCGTGAGATGTGAAACATCTTCTGTAGAATTTTCCCTAAAGTATGTCTTTATAGCTTCCGTTATGGGTTCCAAGGTCATAGGGTCTGTCAATAAGGTCGAGTTGAGCCTCCAGTTACCAGGTCTCTTATGCACAGTCTGCAACCGTAGAGTTAAGGAGTTGGGTGCATGGTCTGAAATTGTCCTCGTCCCTATGTGAGCCCCCTTCATGATGTTCAAGTCTCTTTGTGTTATAAACACAAAGTCTATGCGGGAATATTTGTTGTGGACCGTGGAGAAGTAGGTGTAGTCCCTCTGCTGTGGGTGCATTACCCGCCAAGAGTCTTTCAGCGTTAAGGTGTTCAGTAATTATCTAATTTTCTTGAGTATGCGATAAGATAATGATGATTTGCCATTGGAGGTGTCCTGAAGGGGGGTCCAGGGGGACATTAAAATCTCCCCCCCAGGACTATACAGCCAGAGGCAAACCATGTGAGCTCATCAATCAGCTTTTGTCAAAAAGTTACGTGTGCTGTATTCGGAAAGTAAACACTCACTAAAGTGATTGGGAGCTTCCCAATGTTCCCCTTACGAAGGAGATACCGGCCCTCCGAGTGTGCAAATTGTTGGTCGAGCTCAAAACCTGAGTTTTTCCCAATCAATATGGATACACCTTTGGTCTTGGATTCTTTGCTAGTAGCATGATATGCCTTGGTAAAGTATCCGTCAGTCATTTTGGGGATGGAGTTTGCTTTGAAATGAATTTCCTGAAAGAAAACAAAGGCCGGCTTCTCTTTCCCCAGGTGACGCAATAATTGAGTCCGCTTTTGAGGGACATTAAGGCCTCTCACGTTGTGAGATATCACCGTGGGGTTTTTACCCAAGGATGAGTAGATCATGGTGGCTAAGGGTGTAGTAAAAGAAGCAACCAACAAAAACAAAAAACAAAAAAACAAAAAAAGGGGGGGGAGATATAGGAGGGGGTCTGAAGAGATTAGAAAGAAGGACAGAAAGGAAGAAGAAAGTGTGATCCCACTCTCCGACACAAAGAGAGAGTGGGGTCCGTGTGTTAGGTAATTAGCCTCTAAGTAATGACCCCTAGAGGAATCTATGTAATTTGGGGCTGCAGATGGGCACTCCAGAGGCCACCCCAAAAAGAATCCCTATGATTAAGTGGTGTGTACAGCCACGTAACACGTAAGGGACCAGGGAGGAGAGCCAGTGGTGACATTACTTCCGCCCAGCGGCCGAGAGCAGAAGTGACTATGTTTGTATGAGAATACATGCGTCTGTTGAACAGTAATTGATGTAAGTGTTTCGATGATGTTTTAAATAAATATTTTAAATGGTATCACACTATGGGAGCTCCCCTGTGTTTTAACTCACTTCTGAGAACCTAGTGCCCCACGCCAAAGCGTTTACTGATGCAGAGGAATCACATGGTCACTCCGGGATCCATAGCCAGTAAGGTATTTCAGTCTAGCTGAGGAGCTGCATCTGCTATTGGGTCAACTGAAGAGGCTTGATTACAAACCAGCCAAGGTGGGAGGCTGGGGGAAAAGTAGGCACTTGGATTAGAGCACTTGGATAGAAGCACCTGCATGTGTTTAGCCACTTGCGGATGGTGGATCTGTTCTGCACTACTACTTTGGATTTTATATTTTTTATACTGCACAGAGACTAATTTTTTATTGTATTTTTGGACACTTGTTTCATTTATTTTTTGACTACACAGAGACTCACTATTTGCACTTTATTGTTATTAGATCTCTATTTTTTTACTTTAATATTGGAGCACTTTATTGGATTATTCTTTTATACATATTGTGTAAGATGTTATCACATCACGGATTATTTAGCCTTTATAATTTTTAACTTTAGTATATACCCACTTTGTTGCACTTTAATTAAAGGGATTTGTTTTTAGCAAGCGCCATTACACCCCCCATTTTCACCCCAAAAAGAAGGGTGTCACAAAGCGCCCACCACACAGCACCCACTGTGGGGAAGTGGGGGGAGCAAACAGAGCCACGTCGACAGCCAACCGCTCAGCAGGGCTAAGAAATCTGGGGTAATGTACCACTGTCAGTCAACTCCCGTCAACCCCCAGCTCCTGAGAAAAAACAAGCGCTGCCTGTGGCTTGCAAAATTCCCCATACCAATCAGGTAACTCAACAAGTGTGATCTGTAAATCTTGGCAAAAATCCTGCAGGTCATGCGGTGTGCGCAAGTATAACTGTCTGCCCTGGAAAGTCGCATTTAGGGCAAAAGGGAATTTCCATCTGTAAGGTATATTTTGTGGGCGCAGTACCTCCAGCAGGAGGCGCAGAGTTCACCTGTTGTTCAAAGTTATAGGGGAGAGGTCCTGAAAAATGGATATCTCTGTGTCATTGAATGTAATGCGCTCATTGCGCCACACTTTATGCATGATTTCCTCCTTCAGTTTGAAGTTTGGCAAACAACATATAATTTTCCGGGGGGGGGGGGGGCTGAGTCAACCGGCCTGGCTGTCAAAGCTCTGTGCGCCCTGTCAAAATCGTTCAGTGTGTCTGTTTAGTGCTCCAGTAGTTTATTAAACACATATTGCATGGCAGATGGTATATTGCCCGGTTCAACTGACTCAGGCACTCCCCTCACCCGTATATTGTGCCTTCTTCCCCTATTGTCCAAGTCCTCCAATTGGCGATTCATCTCAATGAGACGTGCAGCAAGTGAGTCAGTGATTTTGTCTAGGTGCGTGATGGCCTTGTCCCTTCTAGAGCCTGCCTTCTCCACCCCCTCCATTTTCTCAGATAGTGATAGCACATCTGCCTTAAGTTCCGTGATAGCAGAAAAAAGTGTGCCCTTAATGTCTGCCGCTATCTTCATCATGGCAGTGAGAGTGAGCTCGGATGAAGGGGTATCCCTTACCTCGTCCTCATCTGCGTACTGCGAGTCCTCACTGAGCTCATCATCCCCACGAGGCAGCGCCATCTTGGATTTGGCCTTGAGGCGCCGGGCTTGAGTTTTGAAGATATCCAGGATGCTTATCGAGCCAGAGAGGGGTGCAGATCGGTGGGAGTGGTTGCCGGAGTTGTGGCGGGTGAGTTTGCTCATTATGTCGGTTGTCAGCGGTGATGTATATGCTGAATGAGCCGAGGGTTCAGCGGAGCTCCTCTAGTCTGCTGCCATCCACTCTGTGCACCAAGCCACGCCCCCACCTTGTATCTTTTTACACTTTGTATGTCTTTCTTTTGCTTTCACTTTTTTTGTGGAAGTACCTTCTTTGTCTACATTTTGTTGTAAACTGAAAAATCTTTTCAATAAAAATTACCTGATTCAAAAAAAAGAAAAAAAGAGATACATGAGATAGCTGAAATTTTTTTTTCGGAGCAAGGTATCACATTCTTTTTTTTTTCTTTTAAATCAAGTTTTATTGAGTTTGAAAACAAAGTATACAACAAGTGATATGATAGTGGACGCAGCCACAAAACAAACGAAAGATAGTGGCGGGCGCAGCCGTCCAACATGGCAAATAAGGGCACCAGAACACACACTCGTGTATCTATCATTTGTCATTATTATATATAACCTGGTGCACAAGACCTGTCAGTAGTAGCAACAATTATATGGGGGTGAGATGTGAATCCAATGCAGGTATCAAGTGTAAAAGTTGGGGGTAAGATTACGAAGGGTGAGTCTGGTATCCAAAAAGCGAGTGAAAAATTACAGGGAGTGACGGGGAGGGAAGATAACAGGTACGTGCAGGGGGGTCGGGTGAGGGATGGGTACGTTGGTAAGCAAGAGGTCTAGAAAGGACATTTTTAAGAAGATTAGGCATATCGATATTGCAAAGTAGTCTAGGTGGGTGAAGGTCAGTAGAGGAAGAGAGCAGGAAAGATTGGGCAGGGTGGGGGGGAGGGGAGATTGAAGAGGCGAATCTCCAATGAACTCATCTTCCCAGCACAGCTCCCGGAGGGCCCTCATGTAACATATCCTTTATATTCGTCCGTAGTGGTGAATTGTAGCCAGCATGCCCAAGATTGCGTGTATTTAGAGGGTGTGTCGCGAGCCTGGTGTATCAGTTCCTCCATTTCAGCTGTTTTGTGTATGCGCTGGAACCAATCCGAAATAGAAGGTGGATCAGTAGAGTGCCATTTCGCTGGGATGCATAGTTTAGCTGCGTTGATCAAATGCAAGGCCAAGAATCGTATATATGTTTTTAGCGGTAAGTTGGAATGATGGAGTAAGAATTGCGCCGGTGAATAATCTAGTCTAAAGGTGGTAATATGATTGATAAGGCGGTGGACATCCTTCCAGAAAGATTGTATTTTAGAACATGTCCACCATATGTGCTGAAGTGAGCCTATATCGGTCCCACATCTCCAACAGAGTGGGGAATGTGAGGGAAATATGTGGTGCAATCTCAGGGGGGTTCTGTACCATCTCGAGTAGACTTTGAACGCATTTTCCTGTGTATGAGCATTGACTGACCCCTTGTGCATACAAGTATAAGCGTTTTCCCATTCTTGGTCCGATAGGTCAATGGCGAGTTCGTTCTCCCACTTATGACTAGCCCAGTTCAGCTTGGGTCGTATGTTGGAGAAAAAGAGCGCATACGTACTAGATATCAAGTGAGTCAAAGGTACATCGCTCAGACAAAGCAATTCAAAAGGGGTGAGTCGTCGCGACCAGACCGGTTTGGGACTGGGTCGTTCAAAAAAATGCCTGATTTGGACATATGTCCAAAAGGGGAAGGAGCCTGTTGTCATTCTAGAGGCTAAGAAAGTGTGGGATACTAGGTGACCGTCCTCAAAGAAGTGTTCAGCACGGACGTGTGTGTGGGGCCATACGTCCGAGAGAAAGGAGGAAGACTGTCCCGGCGTAAAGTCCGGGTTATGTCTAAGAGGTGTCATTGGTCCTAAATTAGAGGAGATTTGATATTTGTTACATGCATCACGGAAGGAGGTGAGCGTAGGGAAAATAAGGGGGTGATCTCTACATGAAACATGAGAGTGTTTCAGCACAATCCAAGGGGTTTGGCAGAGAGGGACATCCGAAAAAGAATGCTCTAGTTGGACCCAGGCTTTGGTTTTAGGGTGGATGTTCCAATCCACAATCCTGGCTAGATGGCATGCCTGCTGATACTTACGGAGATATGGAAGGCCAATGCCTCCTTTGAGTTTAGGGATCGTAAGTCTATCATAACTAATTCTCGGTCGCTTTCCTCCCCAGATAAAATCAGTGCATGCTTTCCGATATGTTGCAAAGAAAGCGAGAGGGATTTTGATCGGGACAGTCTGTAACAAATATAGGATTCTAGGCAGAACATTCATTTTGATTATGGCCGCCCTGCCAAACCAGGAAAAGAGCCCAGTAGACCACCTTTTCAGATCTTTTATTATGTTTTGTAGTAACGGTAGATAGTTAGAGGAGTATAGGTCTATTAGGGAGGAGGAGAGTTGGATGCCTAGATATGTGATCGAGTGGTTGTTCCATTTAAAAGGGAAATTATCTTTGGACTGTGAGTAGACGTCGGGGGGTAAGGAGACATTTAGGGCGACTTCCCGAAATTTATTTGTAGATTGGTTGGATAAGTAAAATTTTGGAAATCTTTAAGTAAGTTTGGTATTGTGGTAAGAGGTTCTTTCAGAAAGAGAAGGATGTCGTCTGCGAAGGCAGCCAGTTTGTAAGTGTGGTGGTTTATGTCAATCCCCTTTACATCAGGGTTGGCTCTAAGACGTCGCAAAAGAGGTTCCAGGGTGAGGACAAAGATAAGCGGGGAGAGGGGGCAACCTTGGCGTGTTCCGTTAGACATGGGGAAAGCATCCGACAGGTGGCCGTTGACTCTCACTTTAGCAGTGGGATTAGCATAGAGTGTAAGGATGAAATGAATCATGCGTTGGGGAAGGCCTAAGAACTGCAAGACTTCCGCCATATAATCCCAGGCCACTCTGTCGAATGCCTTCTCCGCGTCAAGGGAAACCATGAATCCCTGTCTATGACTTTTTGTGAGCCAATGGTGGATGTTGATGGCTTTCAGCGTGTTGTCCCTCGCTTCTCTACCAGGGATGAAACCTACCTGGTCCAAGTCTATTAGCTGAGGTAAGAGGGGGAGGAGTCGGTTTGCGAGCATTTTAGCGTACCATTTGAGGTTGACGTTTAATAATGAAATGGGCCTGTAGTTTGTGACCAAGGAGTGATCTTTACCTGGCTTGGGTATCACTGTTATGTGGGCAGTGAGCATGTCCCGCGGAGGTGTAGTGGGGGAGGCAAATGAGTTGAAAGCAGATAAAAAGAAGGGGGTAAGTATGTCAGTATACGTCTTATAGTATCCGGCCGGTAGACCGTCAGGTCCTGGGCTCTTTCCTGGTTTCATTTGTTTCAACGCGAGTATCGCCTCTTCGTTGGTCAAGGGGGCATCTAAGTCCTGAGTCAGCATATCCGGAATTGGATTGGGGCTGTATAGTGTCAGAAAGTCCCTAATAGCTTGTTTTCTCGGTGTACTGTCCGTGGATGGATCTGGAGGGTGTAAGTTATACAGTTGTGAGTGATAAGTCACAAATTGCTCGGCTATGTCAGGTGTCTTGTGTATTTTGTGGCCCCTGGGGTCCGTCAATGAGTGAACAGTCGTGGATGCTCTCTTGTCATGAAGTGCTTTAGCCAGAAGCTTCCCTGCTTTATTACTAAATTCATAAAATACCCTTTGTGAAAGAATGAACTTGCGTCTGATTTGTTTGTCCATTATTTCTAGTAACTCTGTTCTAGATTGCATGAGAGCCTTTAGGGTGTCTAGGGCCTGCGAACGTTTATGTGTTCCCTCTAGCTTTCTGATTCGCTCGGTGAGGTCCTGTACGCTCTTCCTTTTTTCTCGATTCCTCTTGGCTGCTGCTGCTAGCAGGGTGCCCCTTATGACACATTTGTGTGCCTCCCATGTGATAAGGGAGGAGGTGTCAGTCGACTTGTTCTCCTCTAAATATTGCTTAAGACGAAATACAACTTCGGCCGAGACGGACGGGTCCGTAATCAGGGAGAGATCAAGTTTTCATGAAGGTGGGCGAGGACGTGTTTCCGGGAGCGCTATTGTCAAGGAGATGGGATGATGGTCAGAGAGGAACATAGGATCAATAGATGCATGTTTCAGAGTGGGTAGGTCTGCCTGGGAGAGGAACAGATAATCTATCTGAGAATATTTGTTGTGAGGCGCGGAGAAGAAGGTATAATCCCTACCGTTGGGGTTGAGAGTGCGCCAGGTATCATGAAGTAATAGATTCTGAGGTATCACATTCTTGCATCCCAAAGCGGAGATCCACCCTAAAATGGAACTTCCGCTTTTCGGAACCCTCCCCCCTCCGGTGTCATATTTGGCACCTTTCAGGGGAGAGGGGGGTGCAGATACCTGTATAAAACAGGCATTGGCACCACTGCATCACCCCCCCCCCTCTGTCTTCTGGGAAACACACTGTTCCCAGGAGAGAGCGGGACCAGTGACGGCACGCCACGTTACTCGCGCATGCGCAGTAGGGAACCGGGCAGTGAAGTCGCAAGGCTTCACTTCCTGATTCCCTCACCGAGCATGGCGGCGGCAGCATCCGAGGACCGAGCGATTGCTCAGCCTCGTCTGCCGACATCACAGGCGCGCTGGACAGGTAAGTGTCCATTTTTTAAAAGTCAGCAGCTGCAGTATTTGTAGCTGCTGGCTTTTAAAAAAAAAAAATTGGGTGGACTTCCTCTTTAAGCTCTTATGGCTAAATTAGCTTTATATAAAGGAGAAGGGAAATATACTTAATTTTATCAATTGGTAATGGTAAAGTGAACATTGCGCTGATTATATTTAATTTAGTACTATTTGAATAATACTGTTTACAATCATCATTGTAGGTGTCAGGTTTTCATAGATATACGTAAAGGTTTTTGGGGTTATGAGAAAATGGGATTGGCAGGCTGGGATGTCCATAGGTTATCACAAGTATTGTTTAGCCTCAAATGTTCCATAAATTGTAGAGATAAATTTGTTTGAGTCTCTTACAAGTAGCTTCACTTACTAGATCATAAATATACTTTTTTTTTTCTATTGTTACATTTAGTATGTATTAAAAGGATGACATACATATACATAGTCAACCAGCCATAAAAAAATCTTCTCTGTGGGGAATGTATTTGTGGCTCATATATGGATTATGATACCAGTTTTGCAGTTTATTTTCACTCATAATTAATACGTTTTCCAGAAAGGTGCGTATAATATCCATGCTAGCATTTAACTGTGTTAACAACCAGGTGTGCTATAGTATGCCAATATAGTCTTGGTCAACTCCAGGCTAGATATATTATTATGGAATATTAACCCTCCTTTTGAGAGAGCAGGTATCCAGTCCTTATTTAGAATTGCTAACACCTTAGTTGGCAGTTATTTAATTAACATTCAGTGTGAGTAGCCCAATTACATGCATGTGTCTACGTAGATATAGAACGAGGTACATCTGTGATCACAGCTCCACAAGTATGTGCTAATACTAGAGCAGTTCACTCACTCAGCTATATAACGGGAGCTACTTCCTGGCTGGGGTATATTTCAGAAGTACAAAGCCACATTTAATGATCTTCCGTCAAGTCCTCCTGACTGACTTTTTTGCACCAGTCCTGCCCGACTGGCTTACACCCATGGAGACATTCCAGGGCAAGGTTAGATGAAGACTTAGTGCTGCGTGGTTTTCAAAAGAGGTTTGCTAATGGCAGCCTCTCCCCTTCTGTCTCTGCACTGTGCTGATCTACTCACTGCCCCTCCTTGCTCCTTCCTGCTGCCTCTCTGGCATGAATCCTTCCACTGACTCCTGTGTTAGGATCCTTCCAGGCCATCTTTCTTGAGCACCCAGCCCGAGGCAACCTCCCCACCCCCAGAGTTACCGACAGCCTCTCCTCAGCACTGCTTCTCCATCTTCCACCCGACTCTCCTGCTGGAATGGCCCATGTCTATTTATGGGGTTGTCTCAGCCTCCTGCCAGCCCACCTCTAGGGGTTGGCTGAGGCCCCATCAATTTTCATGGTAGCTCCTTTTAACCCCTGCCCTCTAATTCTAGAAGGTTCTCCAACCTTCCAGACACCAGGGTGAGGCACCAGAGAGCTGCCAGGATGAGTCATCCAGACCTGGCATCTAGAAACCCTGGCCCAATTCAATGACTCAGGTTATTTCTGGCCAGAAATATGCTTTTTCCTGCTCTCAACACTAGTAGCACACACTAGAGGGTGATACACCTTAAACATGTTTCTGGTCATAAAACCTATTATCTGTCTTTCAACATTTTTCTGGTCATAAAACCTTTTATATGCACAAAATAATAAATAAACTACTCCCAGGTTTTTACAGTTCACAAATTGTGTACCGTGTACCATAAGGAGTATGGGGAGTAGTTATATTGGTGCCTGTGATAATATATTTGGAGTATGTACATTTCTGACATTAGAAAGTCCCTTTATATTTACAAGAACTTGACTTCTTACGACTCAAATTTACTTGATAGCCACTTGTCTTTTAGAGACTTTGCCCCGAAACACAATTTCTGGGCGTTCGATAACCACTTGACATCCGCGCTATAGCCGAAAGATGGCTACATCATGGACCTCAAATGCCAGGAGGGCGTCCATGTATGTCCTCCCGTTCTTGAGCCACCCACCACGCGCCCCCCCTGGAGCGCTCTATGATTGCTGAGCTCTTTGGACTCGGCTGATCACAGAGCAGGATAAAGGGCTAATCACAGCAGGCCCCTTACTAAAATGATGAGCTGTCAGCCAATGACAGCTGATCACGGAAGTAAACAGAAGCTGGTTATCTGCTTTTTTTCTTTTCATGCTGTCAGTGTGAAGAAAAGAATAAGGCCGGGAACCGGCTTCTGTTAGAGGGACATTGGTCCCCTAAGTAACAACCAGTGCTGCTAATCAGTGCCTTCCAGTGCTGCAAATCAGTGCCCAGCAGTGCATCTATCAGTGCCCATCAGTACTGCTAGTCAGAACCCACCAGTGCCACCTATTAGTGCCCATCAGTGCTGCCAAATAGTGCCCATCAGTGTCTCATCATCAGTGCCTTCTGATCAGTGCCCACCAGTGCCACCTATCAGAGCCACCTATAAGTGCCCATCAGTGCTGCCTTTCAGTGCCACCTCTCCCTGCCACCTATCAGTGCCCATCAGTGCCACCCATCAGTGCAGCCTCATCAGTGCCTTCTGATCAGTGCCCATCAGTGCCTCCTGATCAGTGCCCACCAGTGCCGCATCATCAGTGCCCATCAGTGAAGAAGAAAAATTTAATTTTTTCAAAATTTTATAACAAAATGTTTGGTCTTTTTTTGTTTGTTTAGCAAAAAATTAAATACACATTGGGGATTAAATAGCACCAAAAGAAAGCTCTATTTGTGTGAAAAAAATAATAAAAATTTAATTTGGGTATAGTGTTGCATGACCACGCAATTGTCATTCAAAGTATGAGAGCACTAAAATTGGCCTGGGCAGGAAGGGGCTATAAGTGCTCAGTAAGCAAGTGGATAATGAATCTAGCAGCAAAACAAATACTCTTGCGCACAAGTGTGTTGACCGGACGATCCAAGGTTCAGGGTGGATAATGTCTCATGCCTTGCTGCCTTCCAGGATAGGGGTATCCTAGCAGTCAGAAAAGAGAATAGAAAAAAGAGAGCGCACCAGCCTTGTGCATTATCCTTTGATATGTTTATTAAAAGAAGAAATATTAAAAACTACTCACAAGCATGGAAAAGGAACCACAATATGAAAGCCTTTAACTTGTGGCAATCAGTCTACTGATAGCAGTCTCCAGATCAAAAAAGAGAGGATGTGCGAACCACTGCTGGCTGATGCATTTCAAAGGGATACCTTCTTCCTCAGAGCCTGGCTCTGCACAAGGCTGGTGCGCCCTCTTTTTTCCATTCTCTTTTTTAATAATGAATCTAGTAAGACTAGAGCAGGGGTCTCAAACTGGCAGCCCTCCAGCTCTTGCAAAACTACAAGTCCCACGAGGCATTTTAAGGCTGAATGTTACAAGCATGACTCCCACAGGCAAAAGCATGATGGGACTTGTAGTTTCGCAACAGCTGGAGGGCCGCCAGTTTGAGACCCCTGGACTAGAGTCCCCTAAAAATTCTCAAATGTTTCAGTAGTATCTCCTGAATCACTGCATGCTGGGTACAGTATGTCATAAGCAGTTTCATCTTGTCATTTCCCCTCTTTCGCAAGCCTCACATGGTCCTTTGTGTTTATAATCCTGTTTTTAGTCTGTTTCTCCGTTCTTTAGCTTGCCTCTCAAAGTCTTTGTCAACACTACAGTTTCAGTGAATCCTGATGTATTGCTCATAGGAGATATTTCTCAAAAAGGAATAAGGGTGGCCTAAATAGGGGACTTGGTCCCACACAATATGGGTTATTATTCTACTTTTGATATACTGCCTGGAGTTATCCAAGACTAGTCTGAACTATAAAGCACATTATAGCACACCTGATTGCTTTCACAGTTCATGGCAAGAACGGATATACTACATACCTTTCTGGAATGCTTGTGAAATAATACACATGCATGATCAAATCCAGATCAGAGCTACAAATGCATACCCTGCAGGAAAGATTTTTAAGTGTTTTTAAATGCCTAGCGTGCTATGTATGTCATCCTTTTTTTTTTTAAATAGAGTAAATAATTCATTGTAACAATAAAAAATTTATATTTATGATCTTGTAAGTGAAGCTACTTATGAGAGACCAGAACAGAGATATCTCTCGAATTTTTGAGGCTATACATTATAATAGAAATTGTGTCTGTCTGGGTTAAATATTTGTATTGATCAGATGTATGCTAATAGGATACAGCATACCAGATGTTGCTTATACTGAAAATCCTACCAGGTAGCCACAGCAGAAAGGAAGTAAAGGCTTGCTACCTGTGTTAGATTTTTCCAGCTGATGGTCTGCTATTCCCCCAAAATAAGAGCAACACAAGTTATCTGCTCTGTACAAGTAAGAAATCGCTTCATTGTGAGGCTTAATAGGAACCTATCATGGCAGAAATATGAAAGCTTCCATTGCTGACTGTCCTTGTCCTGGAAAACACATATAAATATCCGGTATTGGGGCACCTAAAATAAACATGCTTGTTCATGTCAATCACTGACAAAATAGTATCAGGCTGACAGATCTGGAGTTTATACTAGCTGTCTGTACATAGCCTTACAAAACAGACAGTCAGTGCACAGTCCACATTGGAATTTCTGTCATTTGTCATGTGACTCGTAGCTCCTGAATCAACACACCATGCCTGAAAAGATGAGGTGCAACTTTTGTATTGAAAAAACATATTCATTATCTGAAGCAAAAGCTTAACTGCAGACAGGAAACAGGAACTTTATTATCAGAGAAATGACAATAGAGTATACAGTACCATAGATGCAGCTACAAACTTTTGGCTGATGTAGTTGTTGCACAAAATACATGAACAATGTATTCCAAAACCCCCACTCAGCAACTACTCCTTATATTAATCCCATTTTAGATCTCAGTTCTATAAATCTGTTTTAATTCACTAAGAGATATCATCTCTTCATCAGCAGCTCTGATCCACTTTTGTTTCTCGTGGGTTGGAAGTCTTTGAATCTCATCCCATAAATCTGGCTCTGGTTTTTATGCTATGCGAGCAACATAGGAGAGACATTTGGCTGGGATACCTTTATTGATTCTGGCGTTTTTCCTGATTGAACCCTCCTGTGGCCTGGTTTCTTCTTTTACAGCATTTGGAGTGTCTGCATTAATTTCTGTTTCTGTGTCTCTTTGTTGCTTATCTTCATGTGACACTGATGTGGAATTTCTCTCATTTACAAGTGATTGTGTTAGTCCATTAAATGTTGAACACACATGAACAACTTTCATTGACAATTACACTTCTACTGATGGTTACCTTGTTTGTGTCTTGGTGTAGAATTCTCTGTCCCTTTTGAGATTCATTGTACCCCACAAGTACACCTTTCTCTGTGCAAGTATCCCGTTTTGTGATGTGCACATAGGCTTTGCTTCCAAAAATATTTACATGGTTTAAATTTGTGGCTTTTCTAGTTCATATGAAGTTGATTTTCCTGGTAGTCAATTTTGGAGATAGCATGCGGTCATAATTGCCTCCCCCCAGTATGTGGTTGGCATATCTCCATCAAACAACATGATTCTTCCACTCTCACATGCAAAGATCTGAATGAATTCAGCCCAGAGGTTTCTTAGTTCTGCTGTTGCTCCACTTTGAAAAGGCTTTTTTTTCCTTTTATTTTTTTATTTTATACAGCTGGTGCATTTCATTGTTTGATCACATGGACTAATTTTTATTCCACAGTCATTCTCAGCTATTTTTTTTATTATGTCAGGATGTCTGTGGCATGTGTGAATGCAGTTTGAATTATTTCCTCCTTGGCAGTATTGACCACCTCGTTGCAGTTAAGCTGATACAGTTCATCTGTAATTTTAGCCTTTGCAAATAAGATATCCCCTTTTGTGATGGCACAACTGTCATCTTGGAAGGTCACTACATTGCCTTTATTTCTAAACTTCTTCACTGACAAAAGATTTGTTTCAAGAGCAAGGACGTAGAGGACATTTTTCACAGGTACTGTATCTTTCTAGTGACTCACTATTGCAGCTGCTGTAAGAAGTCTTGTTTTATGAGTGATTTAGCACACCTAAGTACCCCCTTGCTCTGCCATTAGATGCAACCACCACATCTAAGATCCAGCAAGCTGTAATATATGTTTTTTTGTTCTTAAGGTTTAGATCTAATAATCAGCAAATGCTGATTAATCAGTTTAGATCAGCAAATGCCCCCATGAACTTCTAATCTCTTCCTGCCTTCTGAGTTTTTTCCAGATTTGGTATATAGTGGAATGCTATTGTATCTTACATTTCAGTAATACTCTAAAAAGTTAGTGACTCAGATTAGAACCAGTTAGAAATAGTTTTGTAAAGTCTCCTTGCTATTTTTAGAACTATATTTGAAGAATTGGAGGCTATAGGAGATCAGATTGGGTCAAGAAGAGCTCTGCACCGAGCTGTGCCACAAGTGCATTTTATGAAGGAATGACGGGGAACGAATGTTTTGCCTCCCATATGAACAAGAG
This sequence comes from Rana muscosa, assembly GCA_029206835.1. NCBI lineage: Eukaryota > Metazoa > Chordata > Amphibia > Anura > Ranidae > Rana > Rana muscosa. Next base: position 193,861,386 of record CM055124.1, read on the forward strand.
TCCCTTTCAAATAACAGCACTATATTCACAAGCTTGGACAATGGATTCTCTGTCTGAACCTTCTAAGGGGACCAGCAGGGCGATGCAGGCTGTGGCTGAATTTGAATTAAATAAAGCATAAACAAAAACCTCCAATTTCTTTTTGTCTTCTTTTTCATTCTATACTATGTATCTATTTCATTGTATACTATGTTACATAATACAGCGTTATAGATGGGTATAAAGTATTCTTTGATATGTAACATTGTAGATATTTTATGTAAAGCATATTACCTTGTTCATATATATCACAAAGTATAATTTCACTATTCTGACACATTTGAGTTCTCTGGGAAGTGCTATCAACTTTTATGTTTTCCAGATCACTTTTTCCTGCATTTAGAAGTTCCACCTTAACCACTTATGGACCGCCCACCGCAGAAATACGTTGGCTGTTTGAAGAGGAATACCGTTGTTATGGTAGCAGCTAGCTACCATAACCCCGGTATCCTCTTCTTCAGCGAGCGGTCCGCTACAAGATAAAAGTGGTCTATAAGGTGGATATGCCGCAAGATCACTTTTATCTCCAGTGCCCTCCGCCGCTTACCGGAGCCGTAGGCAGTGGCGGAGGCGATCGGGTCTTCTCCCTTGCTGTATATGGAGACAAATATAACTGCAAGGCAGAAGCCATGTCAAAACGTCACTTCCGCCCATAGCTCTTAAATATACTTTTTTTATTTTATTGCATTTTAGTCCAAATTTGAGATCTGAGGTCTTTTTGACCCCAGATCTCATATTTAAGAGGACCTGTCATGCTTTTTTCTATTACAAGGGATGTTTAAAAGTGACCCAAATTCTTATTTTTTCTTTAAACTGTGTCAAAATAAATAAAATAAAGTAAAATAAATAATATATTTTTTTTTTAAAGTGCCCCGTCCGGACGAGCTTGCGCGCAGAAGCAAACGCATACGTGAGCAGCACCCGCATATGAAAACGGTGTACAAACCACACATGTGAGGTATCGCCGCAATCGTTAGAGCAAGAGAAATAATTCTAGCCGTAGATCTTCTCTGTAACTCAAAACATGCAACCTGTAGAATTTTTTAAACGTCGCCTATGGAGATTTTTAAGGGTAAAAGTTTCTCGCCATTCCACGAGCAGGCGCAACTTTGACACGTGACATTATATTTCACAATATAAAAAAAATTGGGCTAACTTTACTGTTGTCTTATTTTTTAATTAAAAAAATATTTTTTTTTCCCAAAAAAGTGCGCTTGTAAGACCGCTGCGCAAATACGGTGTGACAAAAAGTATTGCAACGACCGCCATTTTATTCTCCAGGGTGTTAGAAAAAAAAAATATAATGTTTGGGGGTTCTAAGTAATTTTCTAGCAAAAAAAATGTTTTTAACTTGTAAACACCAAATCTCAGAAAGAGGCTCGGTCCTTAAAGCGGAGCTCCACCCTAAAGTGGAACTTCCGCTCATCGGAACCCTCCCCCCTCCGGTGTCACAATTGACACCTTTCAGGGGGGAGGGGGGTGAAGATACCTGTCTAAGACAGGTATTTTCACCCACTTCCGGGAGTCCTCTCTGCGGGAAATCTCCGGGAAGCACGTCACTTCCCGCAGAGTACCTGTTGTGTTCTGGGAGACACTCGGCTCCCAGAACACACGGGGACCAGTCAATACAGCGCAGCGCGACTTGCGCATTTGCCGTAGGGAACCGGGCAGTGAAGCCGCAAGGCTTCACTTCCTAGTTCCCACACCGAGGATGGCGGTGGGGGCAGCAGAGTGACGAGCGATTGCTCGTCCTCTGCTGCGGACGTTGCTGGACTCCAGGACAGGTAAGTGTCCTAATATTAAAAGTCAGCAGCTGCTGTAGCTGTAGCTGCTGGCTTATAATATTTTATTTTCGGCGGAGCTCCGCTTTAAGTGGTTAAAGCACGTTTAGCCGCATTTACAAGCATTTTTAACAGAAGAGCTGCGTTTGCAGTTCCTTTTTAGATTCTGGACACACAGAATTCTATTTTCTTTAAATGCAGCTATACTGAATAGTCCTAAATGTAGCTAAATATTGAGTCTGAAAGATACCTTAAAGTGGATGTAAACCCGATTCATTAAATTTGAGCTGGGCACATATATCTGCAGTGTTTTCTTATCTCTCTGTCCCATAACTTTCTCCTGCTACGTTCTTCTGTTATCAGCCTGATAACTTCTGACAAGTTCTCCGTCAACTGAGATGGAAGCAGCTGGAGTTTTGTGTTGGGGAGGATTCTATGAATAGATTAGCAGAGCCCTGAATTATTCAATGAACAGCTCTGAAGGTCTCTACCTATGTTGAGAGGGGGTGTGTGCCTTTCCTCCAACCAGCTGTCTTGATTGTATGCCAAGAATCCACTCCCAGTGCTGAACAGGAAGAGAAAATTGAACACGATCTGAACTTTCTAAAAAATATATGTAGCGGCCTCACCTCTCTCCCTTGCTCTATCGGTTATATGGCTGTTGTCTAGGGGTACCTGGGAGAGAGAGATGATACACACCACGGCCCATGTCCTCCATAACTAAGAGGTGAAGGCCAGAAGATTGGGCTTTTGTGTAAGTGTCCTAGAGCCAAGTCCAGTCCTTCGTCCCTGGCTCCTTTGCTTAGTAACCCAAGTTCTACACAGTGAATAGGTACAACTCAGTTTTATTCTTCTTGCCAAGCAATAAAACAGTCTTTCTCCTTTTGAATAATGGGAAAACAGATCGAGACACAATCCTTTCCCTTCTTGCTGCTGCCCACTGTGCTGTCACCAGTGGTGAATAGTCACTGCCACTGACTAGGTAATTTAGAACGTGAATTTACCTTCTCTCACTTTTCCCCTGTCAGGGGAAGAAATCCATCAAAGGGAGAAATGGAGGCCTCTCCGTCACCAGCGATGCTGCGCCGGACTCTTCGGAGAAGTTACTGCGCACAGGTCCTCACGAACTCAGACACGGGCACCCAAGGCGTTAGGGCCCCCTCGGATTCCTCACTCTCGCGGAACTCAGTTGAAGGTACTGAGCCCCAGGCATCCGCCATAGTACCTCACCCCAGGCTAAAGGTGCCTGGAATGGACTCTATCTCTGTTGCAGCTAGGCCAGGGGCGCCTAGGCCTGGAACACCGGAACGCCAGCACCCAAGCTGAAGGTGCCTGGGTGCGGCCACGTCCTCCGACTGTCTTCCCAAAATCAGGGCCTCCGCCCCTATTATGACCTCTCCCTTTGCATCACAGTGGGTTCCCCGCCCCGCTGTACCAGCTCCAGGGGAGGACAAAAAGGCACGGTTCGCGGTGTATGTTCAGCTCGGGCCCAAGGCAACAGCGCCACCCAGAGACCCCACGGAACTTCACACCACCAGTGTCCTTACAAATTCAAATACCCGCTACACTCTCCCCCTGGTGATTTGACACTGGTCCCCAGTGTCTGCTACAAACTCACACCCCACGAAAGGTGGTGTCACAAGTTCAGCCCAGAAACCAAACTACACAATTTAACCCTGGATTGTGCCACGACCTGAATGGGAAAGGAATACAACTATAAAACTTTTCAATAAAACACTTTAAATATCTCACACATTTACATTCCTCCCACTGACTATCTGAAGACCACCCACTCTCAGTAGTCTTGACAGACGAATCTCCTGCAGAGGGAAAGAAAAGAACATACATCCTACCAACATGTGTGTTTGCTTGAAATGAGAGGGTCTATCCTAGGAGAAACCCATTCACTTCAATAAGTGCTGCATAATGTCAAAAAAAAACAAACAATCGTTGCGCAACACTGCCACCTGGTGACAGTGCCGCGGTCAGGACGTTCATTACTTCCAGATGAACTTTCCGCTTGAACATTTTCTCTGTGACCCTACACTGTCTAAAACCCAAAGTCACTGATTCTTGTGAGTGTCAGAAGAAGAAAAGAGAGAACAAACAAAAACAGCTCCCATATCTCCAAAGAGTAGGATTGCCCAAATACAAAAAAAAACTAGGGCACAGTTTCTGTGTTCTGGAAAAGGCACTCTGGAAAGTTCAGCCAGGAATGAAAAGAAACAAACTAGAGTCTTTTTCTCTCTTCTTCTCTTACAGGTAAAATCTTGGATGAGGCAGTGATATAGGCTTCAAACGATCATCAAAAGTCTCCACATGGTATTAAACACTCTTTCCTTCTTTGCGACAGATCACCACTTTGTCCTCATGAATGTGTCTTCACAGCATCCACTTAGCTTTACAGTCCTGAAACTTCTTGGTGACCATTGGTGAATAGTAGTGATGAGCCGAACACCCCCGGGTTCGGTTCGCACCAGAACCCGCGAACGGACCGAACGTTCGTACGAACATTAGAACCCTATTAAATACAATGGATGCGAACGTTCGAATTCTAAAGTGCTAATTATAACGACTATTATGCATGATATTGTCCTAAAAAGGGTTTGGGAACCCGGGTTCTGCGCCAGGGGACATGTATCAATGCAAAAAGAAGTTTTAAAAACGGTCGTTTTTCGGGAGCAGTCATTTTAATGATGCATAAAGTGAAAAAAAAAAAGTCAAATATTCCTTTAAATATCGTACCTGGGGGGTGTCTAAAGTATGCCTGTGAAGTGCCACGTGTTTCCCGTGTTTAGAACTGTCCCTGCACAAAATGACACTTCTAAAGGAAAAAAAAGCCATTTAAAACTGCTTGCGGCTTTAATGTAATGTCTGGTCCCGGTAATATGGATGAAAATCTTTAAGAAAAATGGCATAGCTACCCCATCACCCCCACCCCCCCTACCCCAGCCCCTTTGGGTCTTGTATGGATATTAAGGGGAACACCGCACACAAAATAAAAAAGGCCCTATATACTCTGAACAGCCGTATACAGGCGGTGCATACAAGACAGGGACTGTAGGTTTGTTCTTATGTAGAATGTGTTTGTAATTTTGAACAGGTACATTGTTTAAGTGTAGCTCCAGCCCAAAAATCTATTTTTAAACTTTTTGGAAAACATAGGTAAGGGTTATCACCCCTGTAACATTTGTTTTGCTGTCTGTGCCCCTGTTCAGAACATTTCACCTCACTTTCCATCCCAATGACAACTGTTTTTGAAATGTGGTGTTTTTCTTGAAACAAGGATTGGTGATAAAGCATCAGTACAGAGGAGACACCTTTCTCCCATATTAATTCTTACAGGAGAGAATTTTCCTTCCTAGGGGTAGATTTCCTCTCACTTCCTGTTGTCTTCTTGCGTTTGCAAGTAGGAGTCGTTTGTAAGTTGGATGTTTGAAAGTAGGGACCTGCCGTATATACTCTGCAGAAATAGGCCCCTTAGTTGTTGGTGTTGGCACAACACTGTAAGCACTCACAGTTACTCTTGGTTGGTGCTGGAACGCCCTGCTGTCAACTATTATATCAAGAATTGTAATTACATATAATTGTTGAACAGTGGTAGTAAAAATTGGGCCTTTGATGGTGGTGCTGGTGCCACAACACTGTAAGCCCTGACAGTTACTCTTGGTGGGTGCAGCAATGGGCCCTGCTGTGAATTATTAGATCAAGAATTGTAATTGCATGTCCCTGTTGAACAGGGGCTGAAAAATTGGGCCTTTCGTGGTGGTGTTGCCACAACACTGTAAGCCCTCAGAGTTACTCTTGGTGGGTGCAGCAATGGGCCCTGCTGTGAATTATTAGATCAAGAATTGTAATTACATGCCCCTGTTGAACAGGGGCTGAAAAATTGGGCCTTAGGCACTGGTGGCACAACACTGCAACCCCTCACAGATACTGTACTTGGAGCACAGCAATGAGCCCTGTTGCAAAGTATTGCTTCAAAAATTGTAATGACACGCCCCTGTTAAACAGGGGCTGAAAAATTGGGCCTTAGGCACTGGTGGCACAACACTCCAACCCCTCACAGATACTGTACTTGGAGCACAGCAATAAGCCCTGTTGCAAAGTATTGCTTCAAAAATTGTAATTACACGCCCCTGTTAAACAGGGGCTGAAAAATTGGGCCTTAGCCACTGGTGGCGGCACCCATAAACAAAAATGATCTTCCAAGCTATCATCATCAATCGTATCATTGAGGACTCGGAGGAGGAGGATAGCCAGTCAACATAACAGCACAGGCACTCAGCATCAGCATCAGTCTTGAAGGGATGTGACATGTTAAAATCAATTAGTCTGTTATATCAGCATCAGGTGTGTGGTAGCTGGTGGTGATCCAAGACTGGTTCATCTTGATGAAAGTCAGTCGATCAACCGAGTCAGTGGACAGGCGCACCCTGTGATCCGTGACAAATCCTCCAGCAGCACTGAATGTGCGTTCCGAAAGAACGCTGGATGCAGGACAGGCCAGTAGCTCAATTGCATACTGTGCAAGCTCTGGCCAGTGATCCATCCTCAAGACCCAGTAAGCCAGAGGATTTTCGGTGGGTAAGGTGTCCAAGTCTGACCTTGCCCCTAGATATTCCTGCACCATGTTTATCAGACGCTGGCGATGGTTGCTGGAACCGATCAAACTTTGGGGCTGCGGACTAAAGAATTGTCTGAACGCATCGGTCAGACGGCCACCTTCCCCACCGCTCCTTCTTTGACTGGCCGAAGCCTCAGCAACTCGTTGTCCAGGACCAGGAGTTTGTAACCTCCCAGTCTCTGGGAACGCGTTGCACAGACCTTTCTGCAAGGCCTCCCGGAGTTGTCTCATCCTCTGCTCCCTCTGCGACGGTAACATAAGGTCCGCAACCTTACCCTTGTACCGTGGATCAAGGAGAGTGGCCAGCCAGTAATGGTCCCTCTCCTTGATCCGAAGAATACGAGGATCCTTCCGCAGGCTTTGCAGGATCAGGGAGGCCATGCAGCGTAGGTTAGCTGAGGCATTCGGTCCGGAGTCCTCTGGGTCACTAAGGACGACATGATCCGCAGCCACCTCCTCCCAGCCACGTACAAGTCCACTGGTTTCTTGGGACTATAAATCATCCCTAAAAGACTGCTGCTGATGATGCTGAGTGCCAGCCTCCACCTCCATGCTGACACAATCCTCCTCCTCCTCCTCCTCCTCCTCTTCCTGTGCGATGGGTGGGACAGAAGGAACACTGTCTGGGTAAAGGGGGCCTTGAGAGGCAAGGAAGTCCTCCTCTTCCTGCCTCTGTTCTGCCTCAAGTGCCCTGTCCATTATTCCACGCAGCGTGTGCTCCAACAGGTGGACAAGAGGTACAGTGTCACTGATGCATGCACTGTCACTGCTCACCATCCTCGTGGCCTCCTCAAATGGTGCCAGGACAGTGCATGCATCCCTGATCATGCCCCACTGGCGTGGAGAAAAAAAACAAGCTCCCCTGACCCTGTCCTGGTGCCGTAGTCGCACAGGTACTCATTGATGGCCCTCTGCTGCGTGTGCAGCCGCTGCAGCATGGCCAACGTTGAGTTCCACCTGGTGGGCATGTCACATATAAGGCGGTTCTTGGGCAGGTTCAACTCCTTTTGCAGCTCAGCCAGGCGAGCACTGGCATTATAAGATCTGCGGAAATGCACACAGACTTTCCTGGCCTGCCTCAGGACATCCTGTAAGCCCGGGTACCTGCCCAAGAACCGCTGCACCACCAGGTTAAGGACGTGAGCCACACAGGGCACATGGGTCAGTTGTCCCTGTCGGAGGGCGGAGAGGAGGTTGGTGCCATTGTCGCAAACCACCATTCCTGGCTTAAGCTGGCGTGGCGTCAACCACCTCTCGGCCTGGCCCTGCAGAGCAGACAGGACCTCTGCTCCAGTGTGGCTTCTGTCCCCCAAACACACCAGCGCAAGCACGGCATGGCATCTTTTTGCCTGCGTACTTGCGTAGCCCCTTAAACGGCTACGGAGCACCGCTGGTTCAGAGGACAAAGCACAGGAAGAGGCAATGGAGGAAGAAGAAGAGGAGGGGGTGGAGGAGAGAGGTGTGTCACAACCAGTAGTAGCATTTTGGAGGCGTGGCGGTGGAACAACCTCCAACACTACTGCACCTTGTCCTGCATCCTTCCCAGCTGCCAAAAGAGTGACCCAATGGGCCGTGAAAGAAAGGTAACGTCCCTGTCCATGCCTGCTGGACCATGAGTCAGCGGTAATATGCACCTTACCGCTGACCGCCCTGTCCAGCGAGGCCAAGACATTGCCTTCCACATGCCGGTAGAGAGCCGGAATAGCCTTCCGTGAGAAAAAGTGGCGTTTGGGAACCTGCCACTGAGGAACCGCACATTGCACAAACTCACGGAAGGGGGCCGAGTCTACCAACTGAAAAGGCAGCAGTTGAAGCGCTAGCAATTTAGCCAAGCTAGCATTCAACCGCTGGGCATGTGGATGGCTGGGAGTGAACTTCTTTCGACGGTCCAGCAGCTGGGGCAGGGAAATTTGCCTGCTAGAATCGGACGTCGGTGTACTGCTAGCAGAGTGGCCGCAAGTACTTGGCTGTGACACACCTAATTCTACACCTTCATTCCTCTCAGTGCATGTTTCAGAGAGGACTGAAGTTATAGTGGGGTTGGAGATCCCAGCTGATGCGGTGCAAGGAGAGGTCCGCTTTGTTCTTTGGTGTGGGTCTTTGAGGTAGGCTTGCCAACGAGCTGCATGGCAGGTCAACATATGTCTGGTCAGGCATGTGGTACCCAAGCGGCTGATGTTTTGGCCACGCGATATACGCTTGAGACATATGTTGCAAACAGCAGCTGTGCGATCTGATGCACTAGCCTCAAAAAAGGCCCACACCAAAGAACTTTTTGAATGACGGGCAGAGGCAGCGCCCTGCACAGGCGGAGCTCTGCGGTGTGATTCCGTCGGTGTACTGCCCTTACGCTGGCCACCAAAGGGCATCCTGCCTCGTTGGAGATGTGCCTCCTCCTCATCCTCCTCTCTCCTATTAGGCACCCACGTGGAGTCAGTGACCTCATCATCCCCTCCCTCCTCATCACTGGAGCCAATCTGGCAGTATGCTGCAGCTGCTGGAACATGACTGCCAGATTGGTGTCCTTCTTGAGCATCCCCTCTGTCTGCTCTCACGCTACTGCCTTCCTCTAGCTGGGTTTCATCATCAGACCCTTCGAAACGCTGGGCATCCTCCTGGAGCATGTACCCAACACTGTGCTCAAACAGTTCGGGGGACTCCTCAGGAGGAGGACATGGTGGGTCTAGGGAAGGAGTGACTGATGATGAGTCTGACATTGATACCAGGGAAGAGGACGCTTTGGCAGCTGCTTTGCCAGTACCCTGAACCTGGGTGAGAGAGGATGAGGAGGAGGAGGAGGGCTTGGTCATCCACTCTACCAAGTCTTCGGCATGATGTGGCTCAACATGTCCAGCTGCCGAAAAGAAGGACAAGCGTGTCCCATGGCCATGTGCTGATGACAATGCACCGCGTCCACGACCAGCACTGTTGCCCCCAGACACAGAGCCTGCTTGCCCTCTTTTATTGCCTCCTGACTGTCTGCCTCTCCTTGTTTGCCTTCCAGACATTCTAATGGATGGCCTGCAGGGAGATGGGAAAAAAGCAATAAGGGCTACCTTCAGGTGTCCTTCTCTGTCCCTTTACTTAAGGATTTCTAAATATGGTTGAGGATGATTGCTTTCGCACAGAATAGCACAACGACAATTTCCCTGACTGTCCAAAAAACAAGGATTTCAAAGATGGTTGATGAGGAATGCTTTAGCACAGTATAGCACAAGGAGAATTTCCCTCACTGTCCTTCCCTGTCCCTACAAACAAGGATTAGCACAGTAAAACACACTGACACTCTCCCTACCTATAGTTTTCTGTCCCTATAAAAAAATTTTTTTTAAAGATGGTTGATGATCAATGCTTTAGCACACTATAGCACAAGGAGAATTTCCCTCACTGTCCTTCCCTGTCCCTACAAACAAGGATTAGCACAGTAAAACACACTGACACTCTCCCTACCTATAGTTTTATGTCCCTATAAAAAATGTTTTTTTAAAGATGGTTGATGATCAATGCTTTAGCACAGTATAGCACAAGGAGAATTTCCCTCACTGTCCTTCCCTGTCCCTACAAACAAGGATTAGCACAGTAAAACACACTGACACTCTCCCTACCTATAGTTTTCTGTCCCTATAAAAAATTTTTTTTTAAAGATGGTTGATGATCAATGCTTTAGCACACTATAGCACAAGGAGAATTTCCCTCACTGTCCTTCCCTGTCCCTACAAACAAGGATTAGCACAGTAAAACACACTGACACTCTCCCTACCTATAGTTTTCTGTCCCTATAAAAAATGTTTTTTTAAAGATGGTTGATGATCAATGCTTTAGCACAGTATAGCACAAGGAGAATTTCCCTCACTATCCTTCCCTGTCCCTACAAACAAGGATTAGCACAGTAAAACACACTGACACTCTCCCTACCTATAGTTTTCTGTCCCTATAAAAAATGTTTTTTTAAAGATGGTTGATGATCAATGCTTTAGCACAGTATAGCACAAGGAGAATTTCCCTCACTGTCCTTCCCTGTCCCTACAAACAAGGATTAGCACAGTAAAACACACTGACACTCTCCCTACCTATAGTTTTCTGTCCCTATAAAAAAAATTTTTTTAAAGATGGTTGATGATCAATGCTTTAGCACACTATAGCACAAGGAGAATTTCCCTCACTGTCCTTCCCTGTCCCTACAAACAAGGATTAGCACAGTAAAACACACTGACACTCTCCCTACCTATAGTTTTCTGTCCCTATAAAAAATTTTTTTTTAAAGATGGTTGATGATCAATGCTTTAGCACACTATAGCACAAGGAGAATTTCCCTCACTGTCCTTCCCTGTCCCTACAAACAAGGATTAGCACAGTAAAACACACTGACACTCTCCCTACCTATAGTTTTCTGTCCCTATAAATTTTTTTTTTTAAAGATGGTTGATGATCAATGCTTTAGCACAGTATAGCACAAGGAGAATTTCCCTCACTGTCCTTCCCTGTCCCTACAAACAAGGATTAGCACAGTAAAACACACTGACACTCTCCCTACCTATAGTTTTCTGTCCCTATAAAAAATGTTTTTTTAAAGATGGTTGATGATCAATGCTTTAGCACAGTATAGCACAAGGAGAATTTCCCTCACTGTCCTTCCCTGTCCCTACAAACAAGGATTAGCACAGTAAAACACACTGACACTCTCCCTACCTATAGTTTTCTGTCCCTATAAAAAATTTTTTTTTAAAGATGGTTGATGATCAATGCTTTAGCACACTATAGCACAAGGAGAATTTCCCTCACTGTCCTTCCCTGTCCCTACAAACAAGGATTAGCACAGTAAAACACACTGACACTCTCCCTACCTATAGTTTTCTGTCCCTATAAAAAATGTTTTTTTAAAGATGGTTGATGATCAATGCTTTAGCACAGTATAGCACAAGGAGAATTTCCCTCACTGTCCTTCCCTGTCCCTACAAACAAGGATTAGCACAGTAAAACACACTGACACTCTCCCTACCTATAGTTTTCTGTCCCTATAAAAATTTTTTTTTTAAAGATGCTTGATGATCAATGCTTTAGCACACTATAGCACAAGGAGAATTTCCCTCACTGTCCTTCCCTGTCCCTACAAACAAGGATTAGCACAGTAAAACACACTGACACTCTCCCTACCTATAGTTTTCTGTCCCTATAAAAAATGTTTTTTTAAAGATGGTTGATGATCAATGCTTTGGCACAGTATAGCACAAGGAGAATTTCCCTCACTGTCCTTCCCTGTCCCTACAAACAAGGATTAGCACAGTAAAACACACTGACACTCTCCCTACCTATAGTTTTCTGTCCCTATAAAAAATGTTTTTTTAAAGATGGTTGATGATCAATGCTTTAGCACAGTATAGCACAAGGAGAATTTCCCTCACTGTCCTTCCCTGTCCCTACAAACAAGGATTAGCAGAGTAAAACACACTGACACTCTCCCTACCTATAGTTTTCTGTCCCTATAAAAAATTTTTTTTTAAAGATGGTTGATGATCAATGCTTTAGCACACTATAGCACAAGGAGAATTTCCCTCACTGTCCTTCCCTGTCCCTACAAACAAGGGTTAGCACAGTAAAACACACTGACACTCTCCCTACCTATAGTTTTCTGTCCCTATAAAAAATGTTTTTTTAAAGATGGTTGATGATCAATGCTTTAGCACAGTATAGCACAAGGAGAATTTCCCTCACTGTCCTTCCCTGTCCCTACAAACAAGGATTAGCACAGTAAAACACACTGACACTCTCCCTACCTATAGTTTTCTGTCCCTATAAAAATTTTTTTTTTAAAGATGGTTGATGATCAATGCTTTAGCACACTATAGCACAAGGAGAATTTCCCTCACTGTCCTTCCCTGTCCCTACAAACAAGGGTTAGCACAGTAAAACACACTGACACTCTCCCTACCTATAGTTTTATGTCCCTATAAAAAATGTTTTTTTAAAGATGGTTGATGATCAATGCTTTAGCACAGTATAGCACAAGGAGAATTTCCCTCACTGTCCTTCTCTGTCCCTACAAACAAGGATTAGCACAGTAAAACACACTGACACTCTCCCTACCTATAGTTTTCTGTCCCTATAAAAAATTTTTTTTTAAAGATGGTTGATGATCAATGCTTTAGCACACTATAGCACAAGGAGAATTTCCCTCACTGTCCTTCCCTGTCCCTACAAACAAGGATTAGCACAGTAAAACACACTGACACTCTCCCTACCTATAGTTTTCTTTCCCTATAAAAAATGTTTTTTTAAAGATGGTTGATGATCAATGCTTTAGCACAGTATAGCACAAGGAGAATTTCCCTCACTGTCCTTCCCTGTCCCTACAAACAAGGATTAGCACAGTAAAACACACTGACACTCTCCCTACCTATAGTTTTCTGTCCCTATAAAAAAATTTTTTTTAAAGATGGTTGATGATCAATACTTTAGCACACTATAGCACAAGGAGAATTTCCCTCACTGTCCTTCCCTGTCCCTACAAACAAGGATTAGCACAGTAAAACACACTGACACTCTCCCTACCTATAGTTTTCTGTCCCTATAAAAAATGTTTTTTTAAAGATGGTTGATGATCAATGCTTTAGCACAGTATAGCACAAGGAGAATTTCCCTCACTGTCCTTCCCTGACACTCTCCCTACCTATCCTTCTCTTTCCCTAAACTAAAGGAATCCAGGTTAAGCAAGAAAAAAAAATGTCACTGTCCCTGCCTATGCTTCTCTTTCCCTGCTCCGGAACACACTACACTAGGCCGCCGTGCTGGCGGCCTTTTATAGTGTGGGGCGTGTACTAAACACCCTCAGCAATAATTGGCCACAGGCATCCTGGCTGTGGCCAATCATTGCTCTCCTCGCTGCCGGCGCTGTGATTGGCCAAGCATGCGGGGTCACAGTGCATGCTTGGCCAATCACAGCGCCTGGATGACACTGCGATGGCGTAGTGCATTGTGGGCCGTTCGCGTCACTCGAATTAGGCGCGAACGGCCCAAATCGTTCGATCTTCGTCGAACAATCGAACAGCCGATGTTCGAGTCGAACGTATGTTCGACTCGAACACCGAGCTCATCCCTAGTGAACAGGAAAGGTACCGCCGTGCTTGCTGTACCTTCAGTTTGTCCCACACAAAGGCATCATACCATCTTTGCCGAAAGACCTCCACCTCATAGATGAATTCCCGAGGCAGAGACGGGTATTCCCACCCATATTCCTGAGCAACCTTCTGGCCAAAGAGACGTTGCAGCCTTGACAAAGGTGGCATAGTAGCTCGATCTCCTTCTCCGGGTGGAACAATAGCTTCTGGATGGCGAGGTGCGTTCACCACCTCGGTAGACCTGGGCCTAGGAGCCCGCAGTGATTGGCGTTGCACTCCCGCAACAGGAGCAGGTGAAATGGATGTTGAATCCAGAAGGGGAACTCCAGACAGAGGACTAGCTTCCTCCCTCAGCGCCGGGGACTCTACCCGGGGTGTACTATCTCCAGTAGACATAGGCAGGTCCCTCGTAACACAGGCCAAGGGTAGCTTCATCCTGTCCCATCCCTTCTGTTGGAAGATCTTGTCTATCTCCCCATCATCGCCATTGTCAGACAATGAATCCAGGTCAGAGGTGTCGTAGCACTCTGCGGGCAGATAATTCCCAGTCACGGAACTATCCCCCTTGACGGCCTCTACCAACTGTGGACTACCGCCACTTTCTACCACGCAGACAGTCCCAACCCCTGGCTCACCTGGGCCTTTTGAAGAACAGGGATGTCCAGGACTTTTCCTACCGTAGCCATCCAGGCCAGGCAAGCAGTGGGGCGAAGCTCTTCCACGACCACACGAGGCCATCACTAGGCCGACTTTCCTCTTCGGTGGCCGGAGCAGGGAGCTGCTGGTGACCGAGGCAGCATCCTCGGATTTTTCTCTTTTCACCTCTGTTTGGGCAGTCACTTCGCCCAGGTCAGTGCGCACGGGGAACGCACCAGCATCGATCTCTCCCTCCGGAGTGGCAGTCCCTGTGAGGTAGTTGAGGTGGAAAGCCCGAGGCTTTTCTGTGAATGGTTCCACCTCGAAGAGGAATTCTTTGCAGACCTCACAGCGCCCAAACGGCTTCAGCTGGACTACCAGTCCCGAACAGCCGGAACAGATCACACCGAGGGCTTCCATGTCTCTACAGGTAAAGAGAGCCAATCGCCCCCGGGGCCTTAGTCTTATCCCTGTATCCATGATCGGAGCAGCCAGAGAAGACATATCCACGAAGGAAGGAACAGAAATTCACGGAGCACTTGAAGCCATCCTCTCTCTTTGCTGCTCCATTGCGCACTGACCCACCCGCACCGGAATCTCCACGTGCGTACCTCCACGTGGCCAGACTCCTCCCACATTCTGCACTTGTTCATGGGCTTTTCCCTTGCCCCGCCCACGAACTCCGCAGTTGTGAGTTGCCTCATGGCGCATTGGCCAATATGGCCGACCTACTCGGAACTCCTCTGGGCAGCAAAGTTCAAATTCAGACACCATACACATATCCCGGACGAGCCCCCACGTGTAGCGGCCTCACCTCTCTCCCTTGCTCTATCGGTTATATGGCTGTTGTCTAGGGGTACCTGGGAGAGAGAGATGATACACACCACGGCCCATGTCCTCCATAACTAAGAGGTGAAGGCCAGAAGATTGGGCTTTTGTGTAGGTGTCCTAGAGCCAAGTCCAGTCCTTCGTCCCTGGCTCCTTTGCTTAGTAACCCAAGTTCCACACAGTGAATAGGTACAACTCAGTTTTATTCTTCTTGCCAAACAATAAAACAGTCTTTCTCCTTTTGAATAATGGGGAAACAGATCGAGGCACAACCCTTTCCCTTCTTGCTGCTGCCCACTGTGCTGTCACCAGTGGTGAATAGTCACTGCCACTGACTAGGTAATTTAGAATGTGAATTTACCTTCTCTCACTTTGCCCCTGTCAGGGGAAGAAATCCGTCCAAGGGAGAAATGGAGGCCTCTCCGTCACCAGCGATGCTGCGCCGGACTCTTCGGAGAAGTTACTGCGCACCAGTCCTCACAAACTCAGACACGGGCACCCAAGGCGTTAGGGCCCCCTCGGATTCCTCACCCTCGCGGAACTCAGTTGAGGGTACTGAGCCCCAGGCATCCGCCATAGTACCTCACCCCAGGCTAAAGGTGCCTGGAATGGACTCTATCTCTGTTCCAGCTAGGCCAGGGGCGCCTAGGCCTGGAACACCGTAACACCAGCACCCAAGCTGAAGGTGCCTGGGTGCGGCCACATCCTCCGACTCTCTTCCCAAAATCAGGGCCTCCGCCCCTTTTATGACCTCGCCCTTTGCATCACAGCGGGTTCCCCGCCTCGCTGTACCAGCTCCAGGGGAGGACAAAAAGGCACGGTTTGCGGTGTATGTTCAGCTCGGGCCCAAGGCAACAGCGCCACCCAGAGACCCCACGGAACTTCACACCACCAGAGTCCTTACAAATTCAAATACCCGCTACATATATAAAGCTTAAGACAGCAGATATGCATGTAAAACTTATGTAGAGAGTATTGTTTCGTCTCTGTGTATCATCTGAGGCTGTGTTCACTTCACTGGGTATATGTGAGGGTTTACATCCACTTTAAGAAATAATTACCACAATTTATTGTTTAGAAGCATATGCTAGGCACATATAAAAGCAGGGACTGACACTGCAAGTTTGAATGAAGTCTATGATAGGCAAAGCCGCTCTCCTCGTGGCTCTACAACTCTAGAAAAACAGTCACAACTTAAAAACACTGCAACACACACCAAGGTATGACATGATCTCCACATTATTTTCCTGCTGCTGGCTGCCTACATTAAAGCATATGAAACCCAACATGTGATTTTCCTGATATGTGCCTGCTGTACCATGTACTTGTATGAGAAAGTATCCTGTTCTCCTTGTATTGCTTCCTTTATGTGAAATCCCTGGTGATCCTGCCAGTCTCTCTGGTTTCCTATTAAAATCTGACTATGCTGGGAGCCCTCCTCCAATGATCAGACTTGTCCTGACATGCCCCCCTGCACAGACATTCACTGGGAAGACCACTGTGTTGCTGTTTCTCCTCCTCCAGCTCTCTGAGACACTTCTGCAGCTGAGAACAGAGGTCCTATGATCACTTAAAAATGGGGAAGAAATGGCATTTATAATGGGTTTTTTTTTAATATGTATACACAAATGTTTAGGTTTACATATACTTTTTAACCCAGTGTTTCTCAACTCCAGTCCTTAAGACGCCCCAACAGGTCATGTTTTCAGGTTTTCCATTATTTTGCACAGGTGATTTGATCAGTTTCACTGCCTTAGTAATTACCACAGCCATTTCATCTGAGCAAAATCCTGAAAACATGACCTGTTGGGGCGCCTTGAGGACCGGAGTTGAGAAACACTGCTTTAACCTATGGTACCACTCAGGTCGATGAGTTTAACTAGAATTTAGGATAGCTTAAAGGTGTAAATCCCATTTGGGTGCAAGCAACTGTCTGGGCTGGGTTCACATATAAGCCGCATGCGACTCACAGCAGGGGTCCGGTGCGTCCCGGTTCACCGTTTTTAGGTCCAATTTCAGCCCGAATTTTGGGCTGAATTCGGACTTGAAACTGACCAGAAGACAGACAGCATTTTTGTGCAAATCGCACTGGACCCGCTGCAGAGATGTGTGAACCGGCTCCATAGAGAGCCAGTCAAAATCTCCTGCTATTGTGAATTGAATGCATCTAATTCGCAATGGTGTGAACCCAGCCTAAAGGAACAGCGATTGCCCTGCAGCTCCAGATGATAACTCTGCTCCAGACATTACTTGTAATGTATGTAAGGTGGAGATTGGCTTAGAAAAAGGCTGTGGTAGCGAATTTACCAATACTGGAACAAACAGAAACTTTAGCAGCTGTGCATAGTAACCAATTAGCTTCCAACTTCAGCTTTTTCAGTTAAACTTTGAAAATGAAAGATAGAGGCTGATTGGTTATTTTGCACTGTTGCTCCAGTATCTGACTTTCAGTCATTGTTTGGGTGACCACAACAGAGGGAAATTGCTTCTTTTTTAATTAAGGATGTGAATTAAAGTTTGAGGATTACACCATTACTTCATCTACATAGGTGTTTAGCCTCAGTTCTCATAAACCTGAATGTGCTTTAAATGTTTTTCCTTTTTATCCTGTATTTCATTGATTTCTTTACAAAGATTGTAAAACCCCTGCTGTTGACTTTTCTGTGTATCACCTTAAGACTCTAACCATTCCTATTAAAGATGCTCTGTCATTTAAGGCCTGGATGACAAGAAGTTGGAAACACTTTCCTGATTCATCTACTAATTAAATTTAATGTTTAATTTAACACCTATTTCAGCATAAAACTATAAAAAAAAAAAAAAATGTACTTACTAGGAATGAGCTCAGCGTTCGGTCCAAATGTAAGTTCAGAATGAACACTGGCTGTATGAATGTTTGTCTGAAAGCTTATAGTGTTGGTCATGGACAAATGTAACAGCTTCTAGTTTTCAATGGTTGCTAAGGAAGCAGTGGGTGCAAGCATCTTTATCAACCACTGGTCCCATTCACTTACATGGCCAGGAATACACAGCCATGCAAGAAAATGGGCTGGGATTGAAGGGGTTACATTTCCGCCCATATATGGGCCTAAAATGTTAGCCTGTAATGCCTGATGCCTGTTACATTATGTAAATAAAGGACAAGATTATCATTATACCAAAGTGTGCAGGTGAAGATACAGTGCCTTGAAAACGCATTCATACCCTTTGAAATTTTCACAAATGCAAACCTACCAAGACATTGCTGTCCACCTAAACTGACAGGCCGGGCAAGGAGAGCATTAATCAGAGAAGCAGCCAAGAGGCCCATATAGGAGCTGCAGAGATCCACAGCTCAGGTGGGATAATCTGTCCACAGGACAACTATTGGTCATTCACTCCACAAATCTGGCCTTTATGGAAGAGTGGCAAGAAGAAAGCAATTGTCAAAAGAAAGCCATAAGAAGTCCCGTTTGCGAGAAGCCAAGTGGGGGACACAGCAAACATGTGGAAGAAGGTGCTCTGGTCAGATGAGACCAAAATGTAACCTTTTGGCCTAAAAGCAAATGTATGGCAGAAAACTATCACTGCACATCACCCTGAACACACCATACCCACCGTAAAACATGGTGGTGTCAGCATCATGTTGTGGGGGTGCTTTTCTTCAGAAAGGACAGGAAAGCTGGTCAGAGTTGATGGGAAGATGGATAGAACCAAATACAGGGCAATCTTGGAAGAAAACCTGTTAGAGTCTGAAAAAGACTTGAGCCTGGGGGTGGTTCACCTTCTCGGAGGACAGCGACCCTAAACATACAGCCAGAGCTACATTGGAATAGTTTAGATCAGGGAACTCCAAACTACGGCCCTCCAGCTGTTGCGGAACTACACATCCCATGAGGCATTGTAAAACTCTGACATTCACAGACAAACTAGGCATGATGGGAATTGTAGTTCCTGAACAACTGGAGGGCCGTAGTTTGGAGACCCCTGGTTTAGATCAAAGCATTCATGTGTTAGAATGGTCCAGTCAAAGTCCAGACCTAAATCCAATTGAGAATCTGTGGCAAGACTTGAAAATTGCTGTTCACAGACGCTCTCCATCCAATCTGACAGAGTTTGAGCTATTTTGCAAAGAAGAATGGACAATAATAATTTCACTCTCTAGATGTGCAAAGCTGGTAGAGACATCCCCAAAAAGACTTGCAGCTGTAATTGCAGCGAAAGGTGGTTCTACAAAAGTATTGACTCAGGGGAGCTGAATATAAATGCATGCCACACTTTTCACATATTTATTTGTAAATAAATTGAAAACATTTATCATTTTCCTTCCACTTCACTTTACTTGATGATGTGACTGCTGACAAAAGCAGCAGGATGAATTCTGAAGTGTTTCTGGCAATATTATCTGCTCATATTCAGCCAAATGTTTCACAACTCATTGGACGGCGCTTCACAGTGCAGATGGACAATGACCCGAAGCATACTGCGAAAGCAACCAAAGAGTTTTTTAAGGGAAATAAGTGGAATGTTATGCAATGGCCAAGTCAATCACCTGACCTGAATCCGATTGAGCATGCATTTCACTTGCTCCTTGTAAATGGGATAATGAGGGAATAACACACACCTGGCCATGGAACAGCTGAGCAGCCAATTGTCCCATTACTTTTGGCCCCTTAAAAAGTGGGAGGCACATATACAAACTATTGTAATTCCTACACGTTCACCTGATTTGGATGTAAATACACTCAAATTAAAGCTGAACGTTTGCAGTTAAAGCACATCTTGTTTGTTTCATTTCAAATCCATTGTGGTGGTGTATAGAGCCAAAAAGATTAGAATTGTGTTGATGTCCCAATATTTATGGGACATGACAAAATATGGAAAATTTCAAGGGATATGAATACTTTTTCAAGGCACTGTACTTATTTTCCACCATGACTGCATGGTGGCATCATCCACCAATCCACTACAGCACCCTACATGAACTGCAGGAGAGCCTGTAAGGAGTGCAACAGATAAAATACAACTTCTCTGTTTTATTAACAAGGGTGAGCTAGAAAATGTAGTCAATTGAGTAGCCAACTAGTCAAGGAATGCTGTCAAAGGTCATTGCCAGATGTAACCATAACACAACAGCCAGATTGCTGACACTCCCGCTCACACAAGCATTTACTAGCTGAAAGTGTACTTCACATATTGGTTGTAATTAATTAATGAAGGCAGCGTTGGCATTCAAAGACAGGCATTGGTACTGCAATACCCTTTCCTGTCAAACTGTGGATCTGAATGATCTGAATTAATGCCTGGGAAACAATGTGTAACGGGAGGGCCCGTGGAACCCAGAATCTCTTAGAAAGTATGAGATACCCTTGCTTCAGCTCCCCATGCACCTCTTATGTCTAAATCACCCTGTGTCTCTAATAGGGGCATAGGGTGACGGAGAAAATATACCTTGGACATTAAGAATATGTCTTGGATTACTTAAAATGGGACAGTAATATTCATTAACAATATCTCTCAAGAAATATGAAGATGTTATTTAGGCATTCCAGGAAGTTCAATGTAACAGGCCGACCGTCTATTGCTTAATGATGTTAATGTCATCACCCCAGCCACCTGTCTGTTGTAATGCAAATGGGTCTAGGATAGCTTCTAAGGGTCTTTTCATTGTGGCTTGTGGTAATTAACTCTGCTATTGTGGGAGGGAGTTCTGTGTGTTAATGCTGATTGTGTCTTCTGAGCTACAAGGCGGCATGTCTAGCCTAAATGTCTCTGAGCCAGGCTGCTTAACCACTTCAATACAGGGCTTTTTGTACCTATTCAATACCGGCCTATTTTGGCACTTCTCTCCTACATGTACAAATCATCATTCTTTTGCTAGAAAATTACTCAGAACCCCCAAACATTATATATGTTTTTTTAGCAGACACCCTAGGGAATAAAATGACGGTCATTGCAACATTTTTTCTTGCACAATATTTGCGCAATAATTTTTCAAACGCCTTTTTTTAAAAAAAAAAATGGTTTCATGAATTAAAAAATAACAAAACAGTAAAGTTAGCCCAATTTTTTGGGAACATATGAAAGATAATGTTACGCCGAGTAAATAGATACCTAACATGTCACGCTTTAAAATTGTGCACACTCATGGAATGGCGCCAAACTTCGGTACTTAAAAATCTCCATAGGCGACGCTTTAATTTTTTTTACAGGTTACCAGGTTAGAATTACAGAGGAGGTCTAGTGCTAGAATTGTTGCACGCACTCTAACGCACGCGGCGATACCTCACATGCATGGTTTGAACGGCGTTTACATATGTGGGCGACTTACGTGTGCATTCGCTTCTGATCGCGAGCTACCGGGGACAGGGGCGTTTTAAATTTTTTTTTTATTATTTATTTATTTATTTTACTTATTTATTTATTTTTTTACAATGATTTTACTTTTTTTTTTTTTTGATCACTTTTATTCCTATTACAAGGAATGTAAACATCCCTTGTAATAGGAATGTGTGTAACAGGTTCTCTTTATTGAGAGATGCGGGGTCAATAAGACTCCACATCTCTCCTCCAGGCTGGAAAGCATGAGATCAGTGAAAATGTTTTCACTGATTTCATACTTACAGCCGCAACGGCGGCTTTGTTTACATTTTTGAGACCCGGGCGTGACGTCATCACATCGCGCCCGGGCCTCCGACGATCATAGAGATGACTGGTGACCATCTGGTCACCAGTCATCTCTATGCTCATCACGTGACTCCACCAACGATGCCGGAAGATTCGCTCCGGGTCCCCGATCGCACGGGGGAGCCCGGAGAAGCACCGGATGGCGGCGGGAGGGGGGGTGTCCCCTCCCGCCGCCTATAAGAACGATCAAGCGGCGGAACCGCCGCTATGATCATTCTTATGGTGCACAGAATCGCTGGCACTTCAAAAGGATATCTGAATGATGCCTCTAGCTGCAGGCATCATTCAGATATCCCCCTACAAAGCCGAGGACGTCATATGACGTCCACCCAGGATGGGAGATCCCATCTGTGGACGTCATTTGTCTATGGCTGGGTAGGGAAGTGGTTAAAAGGATTAGGTAATTAGCATGTTAATTGGGTCTGGTCACAGGTGTATTTCTAGCGAAATATGATGCACCTCCTCTTTTAACTGTGTATAAAACTTGTGGTCCTTTCAATAAAGTTTGTCATTCCTGCTTGAACCTCATACAGAGCGCGGTCTCGTATTTGGGGGAGAATTATTCTTATGGGTCTAATTTGCCTGACTGGAGTGTCGGTAGCTGCCTTGGTATCCGGGAATGGAATATCCTAAATGGCTTTAACCCCTTTCATACTTGGGGTGTCGTTACACAATGCATATATTATAATGTATAATAAATGAGGAAGACAGAGACAATGTATTGTATTTGAAACTAAGGGTTGTATATATCGTTGCTTGATATATTTAATCACTTTCTAATTATATATTATTCAAAGTGGACCATAAAGGCTTTCCCAAATAAAATAAAAATAATTAACCATATCCAGGTAGCTTTTAATGACCACTTGAGAACAATCAATCACTTAGAACACAGCACCATCTCTTTGCATTACAAATAACCCATACTATACTGTATCTGAGCCATATTAATAAAGAAAAGTGCTTAATTTGTCCAGCATTAAAATTATTTTTTAATTGTAAGGAATGTCCTTATTTATATTGGTAAGAAAGGGCAACACTTCTATTTTCTGCAATCATTTTCTTTTTGTTTAATGTAAGACTTTGTTCCTCTGCAAAATCCCAATTTTTTTCTTTTATGACAGGCTATGCAGTATTGATGTATCAAATACTTCAGCAAATTTTCTTAGAATAAATCACACTATTAAAAATTGCAATCAGTCACTGAAAGGTTGCAATCAATTTACATGTAATAGAGCATATCATTCTCTATTGCATAAGCTATTTACTAGCATGCAGTAGGGAATAATTGGTCATAATTACACAATTCTGCATTAAATGCTACTTATGCTGATGAGACCATTCAATTTGACACACCCAGTGCTCAAGAAGGGTGATAATAAGCCAACTACCAGCTCCCATGGGGTATAAATATGGGGCCCTACTCTCTTTGGAAGGTTGGGCTTAAGGGCCCTTTGCACCCTTTAGTCATATACTATGCATGTGACTATGGAAAGGATTAAAAACACAGACATTTATTTGAAAGAATTTTTTTTATTCTTCCTAATTTAGACTGCTGCGCAGTTTACCTTTGAATAAAAAGTGAAGGGAATCCGAAGCAAACAACAATTTTGCAGCAGAATTTCAGGTAGAATGAAATGCTGTACACACTCATTAGGATGGATAGACTGAAAAACAGGTAATGCGGCAGGCAAGCATGGTCATGAAGCAAGCTCACAGTCAGAGCAAGTAGCAGGCAAAAGCAACGTCTTATGCCCCTTACACACGATCTGATTTTCCGTCGGAATAAACTCTGATGGATTTTTCCGATGGAATTCCGTTCAAGCTGTCTTGCATACACACTGTCACATCAAATTCCGACCGCCAAGAACGCGGTGATGTACAACACTACGACGAGCCGATAAAAATTAAGTTCAATGCTTCCGAGCATGCGTTGACTTGATTCTGAGCATGCATGGTTTTTTCTCCGTCGGAGTTCCCTACAGACGAACAGAATTTCCGATAGAAATTCTCTCTTTCTAAATTCCGATGGAAAAAGTCAGATGGGGCACACACACAGTGATCCTGGAACACACCCAATAGTGCAACCTTCCTATTGCCTCACAAAGAAAGCCTTATATTAAAAATAATTACAGCACTAAGAGGTTTCTCACACCACTGGTCAGATCCAAGCCGCCTGCACGAAGGAGTTACACAACACAGACATCGGAAGTACATTCCTACTCTCCTCCTCCATATTCTGCAGGAGAATATCAGAATTCAGATTAAAGTGGATTGGGAGAATTTACTGGTTTGGTTGTTATGTTTTCTGAAAAGCATTAGTAGCTCACTGAATGCTTCCACTCAGTGCCCTGAATTCCTCTTAAAGAAGATTACAAGTTTTTTTTTTTTTTTTTTTTTCATGAGTATTTGTGTGTGTGTGTTTCCTTTTTAACTCTTCCTGTAACCACACACATAATAAATGGATTAGGGGTCCAAGGAACACCCCCCATGGGGTACAAGTAGGTGACTCTCTCATGTAATTCTAGAACCCCATCCTGGCCACTAGGGTTGCTGAAGACAACTTAGACATATCCCTATCAGGTACCCCTTTTTTGGGGGACATCTTAGAAAGTCAAATAAAATAACATAAAATTCCTAACTCAACTTACCGACCAGCCTGCGACCAACTGAATTGACCAGTCTAACAGTGTTAAAAACAGGGGTTTAGTTTGCACACATTTGCAAATACATACATAAGCTACAGGCACCCCATTTTATGTAGCCCCTAACTCTAACTTCTAAGAGTCTCTACAGTAGAGGCACATGCATTTTAATTGATAGGTAGAGGGCAGGTGAGCCGGAGAGAGCCCACCCCTCCTTAAAGGTATGGGGGCACACTGAACACCCAGCACATAGCACAATGGCAGTAAAGGTGTCAGTGCGTTGCCTGACCAATTTATTAACAATACAAACAAATGGCCATTGTTCCCACCCACTACTGGCCTTTGCAGCAAGGAGCACTGGAAGGGCAATGTACCGTATATACTCGAGTATAAGCCGACCCGAATATAAGCCGAGGCCCCCATCTTACCACAAAAAACTGGGAAAACGTATTGGATCGAGTATAAGCCGAGGGTGAGAAATGCAGCAGCTACTGTAAGTGGAAAAGAGGGTCAACAATGCCCATATGCAGCTGTATACCTCACTGTGTCTATTGCATACCTCCCTGTGTCCTGTGCATGCCTACCTGTGCAGATCTGCCTACCTCACTGTGTCCTGTGTACCTCCCTGTGTCCATTGCAGCCTACCTGTGTCCTGTGCATGCCTCCGTGTGCCGATCTGCAGCCTCCGTGTGCCGTTTTGCATTCTCTGTGCCGCTCTGCATCCACCGGTCAGCGTGTCATAAAAACATACGGCGGCCATTCCAGTATTCAAAAGCCGTGCCTCCTCCTCGTCTGTGATAGGCGGAACACTCAATTTCCCAGCATTCAGTGTTCCGCCTATCGCGGGCATCCGCTCATCCTCATAACATGGACGAGGATAAGAGGATGTCCGTGATAGGCTGAACACTGACTGCTAGGAAATTGAGTGTTCCGCCTATCACAGACGAGGAGGCACGGCTATTGAACACTGGAATGGCCGCCGTCTGTCTGCATGACACGCTGATCAGGTAGGCAGACGGCGGCTACTCGAGTATAAGCCGAGGGGGGCACTTTCAGCCTAAAAAAAGGTCTGAAAATCTCGGCTTATACTCGAGTATATACGGTATGTCATATAAAACCAAAGAAATTTCCAAGCTCAACTTACCGACCAGCCTGCGACTAACCGAATTGACCTGTCTAACAGTATGCGTTAAAAACAGGGGTTCAGTCTGCACACATTTGCAAATACCTATGTCAGCTACAGGCCAGTGTGTAATAGGTAATAACAGTGTTAGCCTAACTCCATCCAGGCCAATCCTCAGACATGTTTCATCCCACCCACAGGGTTTAGTCATGGTAACCTCCAGGCCTCGTGGGTGGGGTGAAACTTGTCAGAGAGAGTGGCCTGGATGAAGTAAGGCTGAGGCGGTTATCACCAATTACAGGCTGGACTTGAATTGTGTGCAGTGCCTGAGATTTTTCTCTCCTTGTTCTGTGGATTACATGGTGTCAGGATAGACTCTAGCCTGAACTGCACCCTCAGTGGAATACACCTAATCAGGCGCATATATGCTGGAGTGGAGTCTGTTTTTGGAAACCATTAAAGTGGTTGTATAGTCAAAATTTTGACTTTACATTTATTTATGCATGCAATTATTTGAAATCGTTTGCTATTAGCCTTTTTTTTTTACCTGTGTCATTGTGAAGTTATCGCTGCATTAACGAGTGCGGACGTGTACCACGCATGCCGGAGAAATTCTTTCTTTATGACGGGGCTTCATCATTTCCTCATGTAGACGTAAGCCCCGACATCCCGCAATGGTTCGTCCACATCCAAGAGCACAGGGGAGGGCTGGTAGCCTTGAGCCTGGGGGGAAAGTCCAGTCAAGTGGCCCACTGAACCGCCGAATCAGCTCACCATCCATGGCCCACCTGGTTTTTCAATGCAGCCTCACCAGTGCTTATCAGTGCAGCCAACTCCAGTGCCCATCAATGAAGCCTGATCACTGGGGCAGGTTACATGGGGTGTATGGTGGGGGAGATGGGGGGTCAGCTAGGGGTGTCAGGGTATCTCACCTCAGCGATCTCAGCTCAGCAGGTCCTTGCACGCCACGGTCACCTGGGGGGGGTAACGCTCCTGATCCTGGGGTCAAGTTGCAGCCAGCGCCCAGCCCTGCAGCCCTGCATCCCGACTCCCTGGCACGCCCTGCCTCTGTCTGCTTCCAAGAATCCGGTCCCAGGGAGTTGTAGTTTCCTCTGCGTTGCTGTGTTTTCCACCCACCGGAAGCTTGAGCGCGGACTACAACTCCCGGAATGCAACAGCTAGTGGTCGGCCGTCATGGCCGTGCCCCCTGCCCGATTTCCTAGACCAGAATAAAAAAGAAAATGGTAGCGGGCAGCGGCTGCCAGCCATTTTGAACATAAATTAGGGTGGCCTGGGAGGCAATTGCCACCCTGCCCCCTGGCCCAGCCCTCCCCTGCAAGAGCATGATGGTTAGCAAGAGGCTTGAATATAGTGACCTTACTGCGCACACGCGGGATTACACAGACAAGAAGAAACTGTGGGCGGAAATACTAATTGAATTAAACGCGAAAGACCACAACTGAGATGGCGCAGACTTACCACACGAATTACTCTTTACAAGATCACCAGTAACACAGTAAGAAAAATAAGGTGGATAAACACATAGCGCTCAATCGATGTATAACTATATGGTCTTTAAAAACATAAAATTGTTACGATAGTACCAGAGGGTATACAACCGCTTTTAATCTATGGGTTTAGTTACGCTTCAAGAATTTAGGTGCTGAAACTACATATATAAAGTTTCAGTACTATGGAGAGCTCAGGCATACATATTTCCTGGTCTTACTATTTGTTGCTGCTAAATGCATTACTCAAGGTTTAGTGGCATTCACCAGAGTAGCATGAACATTTGTCATATTTGGTTCACACTTGTGTGAAGAGATGTTTCTTTCTCGTACATCACGGGACACAGAGCGACATAGTCATTACTAATGGGTTATATAGATACCGTCAGGTGCTGGCACTGGCAACTTCCAAAACCGGAAGTACCCTCCCCTATATAAGCCCCTCCCATCTGGGAGCACCTCAGTTTTTTGCCAGTGTCTAAGGTGTTGGCCAAGAAGAAACATGTGTTTTTCACTGAGCTTGCGTACAGGTTCTTTTGGGCCTCAGTAAGCTATTCCGGATCCGACCAAAAAAGCTTCATAGCTAAACGGTCGGTACCCGGGCCTTGCAGAGAAGAGCAAGGTTTTGCCTGTAATGCTTCTCTTAGGAGAGCTGGACCCTGGGATCCAGAGCTCTGGTCATACCCACGACCAAGATGTTTTCTGTGCAGGGTGCTATACAGGTCCAGGGGAGTGGAATCCTTGGGAACCCGGTCCCTGAAGGTTTGATTACAATGCCTGCCGTGATAGGTGAAGTTTGGGCTTTTGTGGACCAAACAAAGTCCTGCGGCGGGGAACAGGTAAGTGGGGGCCCCCAGGAACTTGGTTCTATTGGGGGACCCCCAAGCCTAATTTGTCTTTCTGTCTGTTACCTAATGGTATTCCCGCAAAATTCTGTGCATGCCTGTAACTACTAAAAAAATGTAATCATTTTTAATGGTGGTCAAGAAAAAAAAAAAAAAAAATTTTTTAGATATATATATATTTAATATATTAGACTGCGGTACCTGTGTTTGTCCACTAGAGGCCGCTGTGGAACGTTTCTTGTCATGTGGACTAGTTTCTTCTCATCAGAACAAGTCCAGGCAGATGGTGAGTTCTCTTATGGGAAACTGCTTCCTCTGCCATGTTGCAATGCTCGTCCATCCCCCGGCCTGCGGCAAAGGGGCCCTGGCTCTTGTCCCTGGTTTCCATTTTCGAAATTAGCGCCGAAGGCGAACGTGGCCGCGCGCGTGCGCGTGCACGCGCCTCTATATATAGAGGTGAGCCGGGAAAGGGGGCGGAGCCTGGGGGATGACACTCTGTGCGCGCCGCAGCGCTTCTGCGCATGTGCGGGCGTCCCAGCATGTTAAAAACCACAATTTTGTGTGGTGAGCTGGCTATGAAGTACAGAGACAGAGCTGGCAACATTTAAAGAAGGCATACAGCAAGCGGTTGATACAGGCATCCCCTAGAAAGGCACATTAGTAGACACCAACTGTTTCTTATAGCAGCATTTATGCTAGACTATTGTCAGTAACTGGTGTATTTCGGCTGGAATACCTCAGCTTTGTGGCTTAGGAATATGCCGTCTAAAAACTCCGGGACTAGAAATTCCAGGAGGAATAGGGGGTCTCCATCGGGCTCTGAGGATCTTGGGCATGCTTTGGCTGCACCAGTCTCCCCTGAAGAATCAGAGGTTAGTGACCGTAGAGCACCCTCAGGAGTACCTGGTACTGTGGCTGTCCTCAGTTCACCTGCTCCTGTGTATGTAACAGAGGAGGTTTTTTCCTCAGCTCTGGGAGGGCTGGAAGAGAGATTGTCAGCATTGATCGCGGCTTCCCTGTCACAGGAGAAAAGCGCCCGATCTCCGTCTCCTCCCTCAGAGTGCCTGTTAACAGAGCAACAGTCCCATACAGGGATCGACCTACCTGAAGGGGATCAGGATGAGGTCGATTCGGTTGTAGAGGAATCAACAGTGGAAGAGCCGTTCTCAGCATCACATGCTGAAAGGTTATGGGTTCAGTCCCTGACTAATATGGTCCGATCAGCATTTAAAATGCCACTTGCGGAGCCATCATCCACTTCTGTCTCCTCGTTGGGGTCGCTAAAAGCTCCCCAGACTGTTTGTTCCTTTCCGATCCATCCTTTACTGGAAGGGCTCATTTACCAGGATTGGGAGCATCCTGACAAAATATTTACTCCCCTCAAGAGATTTCCGGTGGTCTATCCCATGGAGGATAAGTTCATCAGAAAATGGAGGGTCCCTACAGTGGACGCAGCCATCTCTTGTGTGAATAAATCACTGACATGTCCGGTGGATAATGTCCAAATGTTCAAGGACCCAATAGATAAAAAATTGGAGTCCTTATTAAAATCTGCTTTTTCTACAGCAGGATTGGTGACACAACCAGCAGTGGCAGCTATTGGGGTCTGCCAAGCAGTGAAGGATCAGTTGAAACAGGTCTTAAGGGACTTGCCAGATCAGCAGGCTCTTGCCCTAGCTGATCTACCTAGAGCCTTATGCTTTGCGGTGGACGCTATAAAGGATTCAATCCATCAGGCCTCCCGCCTTACGCTATCTGTAGTACATATGCGCAGGCTTCTATGGCTCAAAAACTGGTCTGCTGAAGCTCCCTGTAAAAAATTGCTGGTCAGCTTCCCATTTCATGGTGACACTTATTCGGGGAAGACCTGGACAAATATATCCAGAGAATTTCCAGCGGTAAAAGTACACTTTTGCCGGTTAAAAATAGAGTTAGAGGTCCCTCTTTTAAGAGGCCTGCTTCTCCAGTCCCTAGGACATCGGCTGTGAAACAGTTCCGACAGCCTCCTCGGTCAAATCCCGGAGGTAAAAATCAGGGACAATTGCAGGGTAACAAGAAGCCCTGGAGCAGGAGAGGTACAAAACCTCCCCCAAAGTCAAATGCATGAAGGGTTGCCCCCACCCAATCGGGTGGGGGGAAGACTTCAGTTGTTCACAGAGACCTGGCGGGACACGATCCGAGACAGATGGGTGCTCTCCGCAGTAAATCTGGGATACAAATTGGAGTTAAAAAACTCCCCCCCTTCCCGCTTTATAAGGTCAAACGTGCCAAGGGATCCCCAGAAGAGAGGATCCCTCCTGTTGGCACTAGAACAATTATTGCTCCAAGCAGTAATTATAGAGGTTCCCCTGGAAGAATGGGGGTTCGGGTTTTACTCAAACCTCTTTACAGTCCCGAAGCCAAACGGGGACGTGAGGCCCATATTAAATCTAAAAGGGCTAAACAAATTCCTACATATCAGGACTTTCCGGATGGAGTCGATCCGATCGGTAGCCACTGCCCTACAAGGGGAGGAATGGTTAGCCTCGATCGACATCAAAGATGCTTATTTGCACATTCCCATCTTTCCAGCCCACCAAAAATTTCTACGCTTTGCGGTAGAAGGGCGCCATTTTCAGTTCAGAGCCTTACCCTTCGGTCTGGCCATAGCACCAAGAGTGTTCACAAAAATTCTGGCCCCATTATTGGCCAATCTAAGAACACGAGGTGTAACGATAATGGCATATCTAGACGACTTGTTGCTGATAGACCACTCAGTGGAAAAACTAGAAGTGGTTGTTCACGAGACAATCAAGTATCTGGAATATCACGGTTGGATTATCAACCGAGACAAGTCAGCCCTAAAACCAGTCAAAAGTCTGGAATACTTGGGGCTAAGGCTGGATTCAGACCAGAGAAAAATTTTCTTGCCTCAAGAAAAGGGGTCGTCTTTGAGAGATTTGATCCACTTAGTGGGTTCAAAAAGACAGCCATCCATACGCCTGTGCATGAGGCTGCTGGGAAAAATAATGGCATCATTCGAAGCAGTACCCTACGGTCAATTCCATTCAAGGAAGTTGCAAAGGGCCATACTGTCAGCCTGGAACAAAAAAGTTCAGGCTCTGGACTTACCAATGTCCTTGTCCCCTTCCGTTCGCAAGAGCCTCCGCTGGTGGTTGGTTCCCCAGAATCTGGAAAGAGGGAAATCCTTCAGTCCGATTTCCTGGAAGGTGGTCACTACAGATGCCAGCCTTATAGGCTGGGGAGCAGTACTGGAGCAATGGTCTCTCCAGGGCAGATGGTCGGATGCGGAAAAGGCCCTGCCCATCAATCTCTTAGAGATACGAGCAGCCCGGTATGCCCTAGTAGCATGGACATCCAAACTCCAAGGGTCCCCTGTCAGAATTCAATCAGACAATGCCACAGCAGTGGCATATATCAATCATCAGGGGGGCACCAGGAGTCGTGCAGCCCAAAGGGAAGTAAATTACATCCTGAGATGGGCAGAAAGATATGTCCCAGCCTTATCTGCGGTATTCATTCCAGGAGTGGAGAATTGGAAGGCGGACTTTCTAAGTCGCCAACAATTATGCCCAGGGGAATGGTCCCTTCATCCCGAGGTTTTCCGGACAATATGTCAGCGGTGGGGAACACCGGATGTAGATCTGCTAGCATCCAGATTCAACGCAAAAGTGGACAGGTTTGTCTCTTGGACAAGGGATCCCCTAGCTTGCGGCTCGGATGCCCTAGTGTTCCCTTGGGATCAGTTCAAGCTGATATATGCATTTCCACCGCCACAATTGTTACCTCGATTACTCCGCAGAATCAGGGTAGAAAAGAAACCAGTGATTCTGGTGGCTCCAGCGTGGCCCCGAAGAGCATGGTACGCGGAGATTGTAAAAATGTCTGTGGGGAGTCCTTGGACCCTCCCACATCGTCCGGACCTGCTTTCGCAAGGACCGATATACCACCCTTCCTTACCAGCCCTAGGTTTGACGGGCCTGGCTATTGAAGCCCACATTCTAAAAAAGAGAGGGCTCTCTAATGCTGTGGTATCTACCATGATCAATGCCAGGAAGCCGGTATCCAGGCAGATCTACTATAGAATCTGGAAGGCGTACATCGCCTGGTGTGAGGCCAAGAAATGGCATCCACGTAAATACGTAATAGGTAGGATTCTGGACTTCCTACAATGGGCTGTAGATAGGAAGCTTGCCTTGAGTACTATCAAGGGTCAGATTTCGGCCTTGTCAATATTTTTTCAAAGGCCCTTGGCTTCGCATTCACTAGTCAAAGCCTTTATACAAGGAGTGATGCGTATTAGTCCTCCGGTTAATATTCCCATATGTCCATGGGATCTAAACTTGGTTCTGTCGGTTTTACAGAAACAACCATTTGAACCATTACAGCATATTTCCTTGGTGCTTCTCACCAGGAAATTGATTTTTCTAGTAGCCATTTGTTCGGCTAAAAGAGTGTCGGAATTAGCAGCTATGTCCTGTAAAGAGCCATATCTGGTTATCCATAAGGACAGAGTAGTATTACGTCCTCAGCCAGCCTTTCTTCCTAAGGTGGTATCAAGGTTTCATTTGAACCAAGATGTGGTTCTTCCTTCTTTTTTCCCCAAACCTACTTCGGTAGAGGAAAAGTTATTGCATTCTTTGGATGTAGTAAGAGCAGTTAAAGCTTATCTAAAAGCAACTGCTCAGATTCGCAGAACGGATACTTTGTTTATTCTGCCGGAAGGCCCCAGAAAGGGTCAGGCAGCGTCAAAATCTACTTTAGCCAGGTGGATTCGACAGGTCATAATACAAGCCTATGGCTTGAGAAGGAGACCGCCTCCGTTCAAAGTTAGAGCGCACTCCACGAGAGCAGTTGGAACTTCATGGGCAGTGCATCACCAGGCCTCCCTGGCTCAAATCTGTAAGGCCGCAACATGGTCTTCAGTTCACACGTTTACTAGGTTCTACCAGGTGGACGTTAGAAGTCAGGAGGATGTCGCCTTTGGGCGCAGTGTGTTGCAGGCCGCAAAAGATCCTCATGTCTGATAGCGCTCAGCTTATATATGGTGTATCCCCCCCCTCATTTGGCATTGCTTTAGGACATCCCATTAGTAATGACTATGTCGCTCTGTGTCCCGTGATGTACGAGAAAGAAAATAGGATTTTTATAACAGCTTACCTGTAAAATCCTTTTCTTGGAGTACATCACGGGACACAGAGCTCCCGCCCCTCTTTGGGGACACTTATTGCTTTGCTACAAAACTGAGGTGCTCCCGGATGGGAGGGGCTTATATAGGGGAGGGTACTTCCGGTTTTGGAAGTTGCCAGTGCCAGCACCTGACGGTATCTATATAACCCATTAGTAATGACTATGTCGCTCTGTGTCCCGTGATGTACTCCAAGAAAAGGATTTTACAGGTAAGCTGTTATAAAAATCCTATTTTTTGTGTGCCATGCAGATGCAGATGCAGATGAACTCAGCAAAGATGCACAGGAAGCCAAAGCAGCATTCTTTGTTTCTGTTATAAAAATTTTGCAAATAAACGATCTTGCTTCATAAATGTAGGCCAAAATATATACTGCTACATTTCTTTCATGAAAATAGTGTTTTGCAAGTTATTGTCATAAAAAGTGTTTGGGGACCTGGGTCCTGCCCCAGGGGACTTGTATCAATGCAAAAAAAGTTTTAAAACGGACGTTTTTTCTGGAGCAGTGATTTTAATAATGCTTAAAGTGAAACAATAAAAGTGAGATTTTCCTTTAAATTTCATACCTGGGGGTGTCTATAGTATGCCTTTAAAGTAGGGCATGTTTCCCGTGCTTAGAAAAGTCCCTGCACAAAATGACATTTCTAAAGGAAAAAACTGATCGCGGCTATAATGAATTGTCGGGTCCCGGCAATACAGATAAAAGTAATTGAAAAAAAAGAGCATGGGTTCCCCCCTTAGTCTATTATCAGGCCCTTTGGGTCTGGTATGAATATTAAGGGGAACCCCGAACCAAAATGAAAAAAAAAAGTGTGGGGGTCCCCCCCAAATTCCATATCAGACCCTTCAGGTCTGGTATGGATATTAAGGGGAACCCTGCACCATTTTCTTTTAAAAAAATGGCGTGGGGTTCCCCCCAAAAATCCATACCAGACCTTTATCCGAGCACGCAACCTGGCAGGCCGCAGGAAAAGAGGGGGGGACGAGAGAGCGCCCCCCCCTTCTGAACTGTACCAGGCCACATGCCCTCAACATGGGGAGGATGTCCCCATGTTGATGGGGACAAGGGCCTCATCCCCACAACCCATGCCCGGTGGTTGTGGGGGTCTGCAGGTGGGGGGCTAATCGGAATCTGGAAGCCCCCTTTACCAAAGGGGACCCCCAGATCCCGGCCCCCACCGTATGTGAATTGGTAAGGGGTACATTGTACCCCTACCATTTCACAAAGAAAAAGTGTGAAAATTTTAAAAATGACAGGAGACGGCTTTGGACAAGTCCTTTATTAAAAATGAAAAATAAAAAAAAAACATTCCAGGGATGTAACCCAGTCTGTCCAGCGTTGTAATCCATTCTCGATGTCCAGTGATGATCCATTCTCCAGCGATTTTTTTCAGATCCTCAAAGAGTTCTTTGTCATGAGGTGCCATGTTGAACTGCTAGTGACCAGTATGAGAGAATGAGAGTGATAACACAAAATTTAACACACCTGCTCCCCATTCACACCTGAGACCTTGTAACACTGTGACACCAGGGAAGGAAAATGGTTAATTGAGCCCAATTTGGAAATTTTCACTTAGGGGTGTTCTCACTTTTGTTGCCAGCGGTTTAGATATTAATGGCTGTGTGTTGATTTATTTTGAGGGGACAGCAAACTTACACAAGCTGTACACTCACTACTTTACATTGTAGCAAAGTGTAATTTCTTCAGTGTTGTCACATGAAAAGATATAAGAAAATATTTACAAAAATGTGAGGGATGTACTTCTCCCTTTTGTGAGATACTGTATATATATCTGTCTCTTTCTAAAAGCAAGAAGATTAATGAGAGGTTGCTAAGGACAAGGCCATGAGTTCTTTTAGGCATTTGCTTGTTAAAGTTTGATTTCAGTGATAACTTTATGTTGATAGCATTGGTAATATACGGTATATAAACCCTTTATGAAAAACGTTCATGGTTCAGAAAAGGACTAAACCAATTGTGAATGTAAACTTAAACTCTCTCTGTGCAAACAAGGTGAACTGTAAAGGGGCGAAACAAAATTAAATGAAAATATTTTTAAAAAGAATTAGACGTGTT
This sequence comes from Rana muscosa, assembly GCA_029206835.1. Classification (NCBI taxonomy): domain Eukaryota; kingdom Metazoa; phylum Chordata; class Amphibia; order Anura; family Ranidae; genus Rana; species Rana muscosa. The sequence continues at coordinate 193,896,464 of CM055124.1, forward strand.
CAGCTTCCCACAGGATCTTATTTTGGAGGTTGTTTCTAAGGAGTCACAATTTGTCGGGAGGGGGGATGGGGAGGATTTTCACTACCCCTCCCATCTTTTAAAGCACTATCATTTTCCCACCAAGAATTCCTCCAGAGGAAGAAAAGGGAACCATTAGCATGATAATGGTTCCTCTGTCACAGCGGTAAAGCTTGTCTCCATGGAGACCAGAAGAAGGTGGGAGGGAACTTGATATAAAGGAAAGATGGAGGGAGGAGAGGTGAATGGACCCCCACAGGGTATAGGTCCTTTCCCATCATTAGTTCAACTTTACTACTGATACAAGCTTATTTAAAAGACAGGAATGTGCCATGGTAAACAATAGAAATACTAACAGAAGCTGAAAACTGGGAGATTTCTGCGCTTTACTAATATATGCAGTTATTTACCTTGAAAAGAAAGAACCTAGCTGTGTAATATAAAGAATTGCAAAAATAGTTACAAATAAATGTTTGAGAAAAAAACGTGCATTTAACTACTTGCCTACTGGGCACTTTCACCCCCTTCCTGCCCAGGCCAATTTTCAGCTTTCAGCGTGGTCATGCAAAACTGTACCCATATAAAAATTGTATTATTTTTTTCCACACAAATAGAGCCTTCTTTTGGTGGTATTTGTTCACCACTGGGTTGTTTATATTTTGCTAAACAAATGAAAAAATATCCACAAAAAAAAATGTTTTCATAGTTTGTTATAAAATTTTGTAGACAGGTAATTTTTCTCCTTCACTGATGTGCGCTGATGAGGCCGCACTGATGGGAACCGATAGGCTGCACTGACAGGCACTGATAGGCTGCACTGATGGGTACTGATGAGGTAGCACTGATAGGTGGCACTGATGAGGTGGCACTAATGGACACTGATAGGTTGCACTGATGGGCAATGTTGAGGCAGCACTGGTGGGTACTGATAAGAAGGCACTGATGAGGCTGCACTGATAGGTGGCACTGATAGGTGGCACTGATTAGCACTAACTAGCTATGAGTAAGCACTGAACCTACGGTGTGAAACGCATCAGCTTGTCTGCTTTTATTTTGCTGTGGCGTGGATTTTTGTGATCTTTTAATAAAGGAACCGTTGTTCGGAGTGCAGCTGTCCAAGAATTTCTTCCTATTTTCTGATTAGCACTGATAGGTGGCACTGATGGGCACTGACAGGCAGCACTGATAGGTGACACTGATGAGGAGGCACTGATGGCACTGATTGGCAGCTCTGATGGGCACTGATTGGTGGCACTGATGAGCACTGATTGGCAGCATTGATTGGCAGCACTGGTGGGCACTGTTGGGAGTGCACTGATAATCAGGACACTGATAATCAGTGCCCTGATTATCAGTGCCGATGTCCCTTTAACACGAGCCGGTTATCGGCTTTCTTCTTCTCCCCTCGTGCTGACAGCATGAAGTAGAAAAAGACAATAACCAGCTTGTGTTGAAATCCGTGATCAGCTGTCATTGGATACAGCTGATCACACGATAAAGGGTCGCTGTGATTGGCCCTTTACCCTGATCTGTGATCAGCTAAATCCTTTGGACTCGACGGTCGCAGAGCGTGCCGCAGGAAGTATGCGCGTAGCACGATCGCGGGAGGATATCAGTAGAAGCCCTCCTGGCAAAATAAGCCCGCACTGTAGCCGTCATTCGGCTATAGCATGGACAGCAACAGGTTCAATTGGTAGTAAAGTAAGTAAGTCTTAAAAAAACTCACTGACAGGTAGGCTTTGTATGACAGAAGAGACATGCAGGAGGGAAATCAATAAACCTGCTGCACCACTTTTCTGGCAATAATCCCTCTTGTTATGTATTTCACCAAATTCATGAAGCGATTGCGACACTTTTAGTTCTGACAGCGACTCGTACACCAAATTCACAAATTCAGGTAGTTCTAAATGCACCACTTTTACATTTTGTCGCATTGAATGCACTACTTTTGCATTGTGTCTTATTCAATGCAACAAATGCAAAAATGGTGCTAAATAAGACCAACTCTCTTTTGGCATACAGAGAGAAAAGCTGGCTCGGAGATTTTGCAAACATTTCTCTCATGCATTCTAAAAGTAGCACAGCATGAGCCAAATTCAAACACAAGTTCTAGACAGGTAGATGAATTTGGTGGATTCTTCACCCTTTCAGAATGCACTTTTGCAAAATTTGTCTGAGCCTCTCTGTACGCCAAAAGATAATTACTCTTAATTAGTCCCACGCTTACATTTGGCACATTCAATGCGTCACAATGTAAGAGTGGTGCATTTTAGAACTACCTGAATTTGGTGCACAAGTCGCTGTCAGAACCAAAAGTGTTGCAAATGCTTCATGAATTTGGCACAAAACATTAACAAAAGGGATTAACTCCAGAAATCTCCAGAGTGCTTTCTGTCTTAAATCTTACCTGTCAGTGTTTTTCCAAAAAAGTCTTTACTCTGTATATCTTTTGTGTCCCATATGCTTCTCCTGGATTGTCAAGATTTTGTATTGTCTACACCGGGACCCATATGCACATTTCCGTGTACAGTCTTTGCACAGTTCTGTGCCAGAGTGAAAATAACTCCTATGCATGTACAATGTGAGTTTCCTAATCCCAGCCTGGCCAGTCAAGATGGCCAAAGACTCTGAACTCGGAGTTAGACAGTATGAAGATAGAAGCACTGGCCATGGGGAACAGCACAGACATTTCATCACTTGACAGTGTTGCTTTGCCAGGTAAGTGTGCCACAAGTTGCAAATAGGACATGCATACATGCACATTAAGGTAACTACTACTGGGGCCCAAATGTTTCTACTTTCATGCTGAAAAAAACCCACACTGCACAGAGTTTGCACAGTTTTCAAACTGCTTATGTTTTACCACGACTATTTGCAAAGTAGCATGTAGGCAAGTGCAGTCTATTTTCTCCACTGCAGGTGGCGCACATTTGCAGCGGTCATGCAGTTGGAGAAGGAAGCCGAGAGGAACTTAGTTCCTCTATGATTTCCTCAGGTCACAGGTAGCATCCGATTGGATGCTGGTGTCCCATGTGACTTTGATGGCCAGCTTGTGCCAGGCAGAGTCTATTTAAGGCAGCAAAAAACACACTTGCGCATAAGTATGATAGCAAGGCTTAGGTGGGAGTGGCAATCCACTTTGCCAGGGTTATTGCGTCAGCCTTTGCTGCCCTCCAGGACTGAGGGTGTCCTTGACATCTATAAAAAATGGAAAGAAAGAGGGCGCACCAGCCTAGTGCATTATACCACATTAATTTATTGAAAATAAAAATGCTAAAGACTACTCACAAGCATGAGATAAAAGTACACTTAAACCAGCCACTCTTCAATAGCTAGAAAACCCTGGAATTACCAGTCTCCCGACCGTAGGGGGACCATGCAGGGGCTCATGGTAGCTGACGCATTGCAAGGGATTGTAGGCTCTGAGGAAGAAGGACAATCTATGAGGCTGCACTCACACTAGCCTCCTGCATTCATTTTATCTAAATGCAGGAGAAATTATCTGGGAAGTATAAACAAATGTATACTGTAAGTTACCAGTGACAAAATTCCATATTACATTTCCACTCTCTCTCTAATAAGCACCTAATAGTGCTTATTAGAGAGAGAGTGGAAATGTAATATGGAATTTTGTATTACATGAAATGTACTCCTATAAAGTCTATGAATATGGTTTTATTCAGTAAGCAAAGTATGAGTCACCTGGCCTGAATTTCTTAGTAAACAAAGAGGACATGAGTGTGCTTTCACGGTTTACTAGAGAACAAAGCATACAATTGCAAGTTAACCCTTCTGATTATGAAGGATTATGAAGTAAAATGCAAAAATACTGGTTAACCCTTGAGGAAATGAAGTGAAGAGTGATAAGAAGGAGGAGCAGCCAGATCAGTAGAGGGAACGGTGGTTGTCCATGATGCAGGTTCCATAGGTAAGGGTAGCCTGGCACTCGGAGTACGCGACCAAGCGGCAAGGTCCCTATCTTAGGGCTCACTGTGGAATGGAGCCCTCCTAGGGACTGGAACCATAGTGTACTAGGCCTTGCAAAGTACAGTGGTTTCCGCTTTGAAATCAGGGCGGAACATGATTAAGGAGCAAAGTATGTTGTGAAAAGCTGGTGGAGGACAAACAGTGCTCAGCACTATTCCCTTGAAAATGTCTCTATAGTCAGTGACAGGACAAGTGTCACAGGCAGGTATACAAGATGTTATCCTTCTGTATGTGGGGCATTGAGAAGTAGTTTGGCCTCTGACCACGAGATGACGCTGAACCCACATGGGTACAATACAATCAACATGCAGTTCCTTCATACTAACCTGCATGCCTTAAGTCTTGGGGGCCATTCAATGAATTGCTTTCGACAGGCTGCCGGTATCAGGCTATACTGTGCACCCGTGCTTCCTGGGTACCAAAAAATTGCACTTTTTACACGGTATGGGCCAATTCGCCCTGTGTACATGTGTCATTAGGTGAAAGGCAGCTGATATAGATGAAGCTGTGCGCTAGTCTGGCTATTTTTGAAAACAGGATGTGAACAAGTAAAGCTTAAACTTTCGTTTTGAAATTTAACACTCCATTACATCAAAAATAAATCACAAGTGTGATATCCTTTTGGTCACAAGACTTTGTTAATTATATTTTGCGGTAAATAAAGGCTGTTCACAAAGTGAATATTCACTTTGGAAAGTGTATGTTCTCCAAGCTTTGTGAATAAGGCAAAGCTGTGTTCTCTTCTATAAATCAGTCATGCAAAAGCAAAAAAAAATAATTTTTTTATTTCCCTTGCACATGATTGGGTGTTCACAGAGAGCTTAAAGTGATTGTAAAGGCAGAATTTTTCTTTATCTTAATGCATTCTATGCATTAGGATAAAAAATGTTCTTTGTGCAGCAGCCCCCCTCAGCCACCCTGATACTTACCCGAGGTCCCTCCAGATCCAGCAATGTTGCAGGAGTATCTCGGCTGCCTGGGACTCCCCTCCTCATTGGCTGAGACAGCACTGCAGTGCCATTGGCTCCCGCTGCTGTCAATCAAAATCAGTCAGCCAATGAGGAGAGAAAGGGGGCAGGGTCGGGCCACAGCTCCATGTCTGAATGGACACAGGGAGCTGTGGCTCGGCTCGGGTGCCCCCATAGCAAGCTGCTTGCTGTGGGGGCACTCAACAGGAGGGAGGGACCAGGAGCGCCGATGAGGGACCCAAGAAGAGGAGGATCTGGGCTGCTCTGTGCAAAACCATTACACAGCGCAGGTAAGTATAACATGTTTGTTATTTTTAACTAAAAAAAAAAACAGGACTTTACAATCACTTTAACCCTGCTGTTCTATTGTGTTCTGACAGGGGGATGACCCCCTCCCACCAGAACATTCCGGTCAGCGCTGATCGGGAGCCGATTGGCAGACCTTTTTTGGTCATGCCCCTTCAACAGATGGCCAGCTTCTGTTGGACCGACTCCAGTACACATGGGACGAATGTCGCTCAACATTCGGCCGGTGTGTACTAGGCTTTAGGTTCATTTAATTTACAACATTCACATTGCAGGGTCCATACATTTTGTTAAGTGAACAAACTATTCATTTGGTAAATCAACCAAGCAAAATTAAAGCTCACTGATCAGACTCAGTTGAGACTATATTGGCAAAAGGAAACTACAAGGAACATGACACTATTAATGTTTGCTTGTTCAAAGTTTCTCGCACTAAATACATATATTCCTCAAGAATAAAGCATCGTACACACGATCAGATTTTCGGACGACTGTTCATCCGTTTTTTGTTGCATGCTAGTCTCATGTCGAAAGTGAAGAGTTTAATCACCATACGAAAATTCTTGTACGACAGAATACAACTTCAGAAGAGACGTAATTTGTTGGAATAATTTTTTATGTATTCTTTTGTTTCTGAGTATGCGTAGTCTTGCTCTTATGATTTTTTTCGGATGAAAACCATATTAATTAAACGAAAATTGGACGTTGAGTTCACATCCGACAAAAATTTTATGGTCTGCACATCCAGCTTTTGTCGGCCGAAAAAGAAAAATCAGCTGTCGAAAGCACCATGCTAATAATCCGAAAATCGGCAGATCGTTCATCGGACAAAATTTTTTTATCAACGATTTTCATACCGTGTGTACAGGCCTTAAGTCAAGAAAATAATGTGCATTTATTATGACTGAAAAGGCTGCATAAAGCTTTTTTTATTTTTTCTAGACAGTGGATTATATAGACAGAGACATTCTGCCTTTACTACATTCAATTGTGCATTCATACAGAGTACACAACAAGCCATAAGCATGTGGTGCCCCAGAGAAGAGAATCGTTTTCTCGCTGCAGACAATGCGTTTAGCTACTACTATGGTATCACTGTCAGGAAGTTCATTGCTGTCTTCATTCCATGACACAGCATGCCTGTTTAAAACAACACAGTCACTTAACCACTTGAGTCCTGGGACCTTTTTATCCCTTAATTCCTTAAGTCCCAGAGTGTTTTTCAGTTGAGAGGTGTATCAGTTCCATATTTTTTGGGGCAGATAGAGTTTTAATTTGGTAGCAGGTTTTTATACGTATATTTTTATTTCTTAGGTTGTTAGGAAGAAATAAAGTTTAAAATAAAAAAAAAGCATTTTCCTATTTTTATTATAAATAGTGTTGAGCAAACCCGAACTGTAAAGTTCGGGTTCGTACCGAACTTTAGCTTTTTCCCGAACCCGGACTTTGCGCGAAAGTTCAGGTTCGGGTTCAGGTTCGGCAATCTACTGGCGCAGTTAGAAATGCTTCAGGGGCCAGCCAATCACCTTTTGATTAGCTGGTGTGCCCTTAGAAGCCATCATAGCCATGCCTACTAATGGCATGGCTGTGATTGGTCAGTGCAACATGTGACCCAGCTTCTATATAAGCTAGAGGCACACAGCACACACGTCACTCTGCTTCAGAATAGATAGGGAGAGGATCTTGGCTGCTGCTGTTGCTAATAGGGAGAGATTGTAAAAAACATGAGGTAGTCCTGATTCTGCAATCTGAGGGAAAAGATAGAGAGATAGTGTAGTGTAGGGCCAGGTTCCTGTTGGTGCTTTCAGGGAGAGAGATTTATTATATAGGAGTCCAGATTCAGAGATATAACTCAGCGATCTGCATAGGTTTACCTGTTTGTGTTGCAGTGCACAGTCTTTTTACACTGCCATGAGCCCAGTGTCAGAGAAAATCTAACTTTTATCTGCAAGCTCAGTGCACCAGCACTGCATATATTACGTTGAGAGATACACCGTTTCCATACTGTGGGTGTATTCTGCTCTTGCAAAAAGACCCATTTAGGGCAAAAAAAAAAGCACTTTATTGTGCTTTTTTCCAAAAGACCCATTTAGGGCAAAAAAAAACAAACAAAAAAAAACAATTTGCATTTTATTTTGCTCGTGCAAAAAAAGACCCATTTATGGCAAAAAAAAAAAAAAAATTTGCACTTTAATGTACTCTTGCAAAAAGACCCATTTAGGGCCACAAAAAATATTTTGCAGTGTGTTATACATATCTGGAGGCGTGTGAAATAAACCATTTCTATATATTTGTCTTCTACTGTGCTATGCTAAAAAAACAACATTTTTTTTGAATACCATTTTCTGCAGTTCTGTAGCTGTGCGATTCAGCGGTTACGTCCTGTGGGTGTGTTGTGGTCTTCCAAAAAATGCCATTTAGGGCCACAAAAAATATTTTGCAGTGTGAAATACATATCTGGAGGTGTGTGAAATAAACCATTTCTATATATTTGTCTTCTACTGTGCTATGCTAAAAAAACAACATTCGACACATCACCGGCCTTACCCAGCCATTGTTGTATTTTTGAACCAGTGTTGGCTACCTCGTCCTCCTCCACCGCCGCTTCCACCTACACAGCCACATCCACCGCCACTTCAACCTCCTACTCCATATGGACCTCGTCCTCTTAGGTCAAGATTATCATTTTTATTTTTATTTTTTGTAGCCCACAGATCCTTTCCCCCTTACCTGCCTTTATGTTGTTGGCTCCTCGCAGGAGGGAGAAAGGCACACTGCACTACCAGCCCGTACCCTCCTATATAAAGAGGTTGAGCGGTGTACTTGACGGGCCGTGTCCACAGCCGGAGTCAAAACTCCTCCAGAGGATGATTCTCACCTCTACTGTAGGTAGAGGCAAGTCCTTTAATTCCCAGCAAAGTCAATGTCCACACCAGCTGAAACTACAACTCTTATTCTCTCATGGCAAAATAAACTCTACACGGATAGAAAAGGTTAGAGCAAAGAAACAGGACAGCTTAAGGTGTGGAGGAGGTCCAGGCACAAACGTAGCACATTCACTTCACTGCTTAGGTTTCTCAAACAGTTTTAGGTGCACGGTCTCTGCCACAGACCTTGAGGTTGGTCTCTGCCACAGACCGGGTGTACAAGGCCCCTGCCACGGACCTGGAGAACTTTGGTCTCTGCCACAGACCAGGGTGTATAAGGCCCCTGCCACGGGCCGGGTGAATAAGGCCTCTGATACACTCAAGATGACCTTGAGCTTCTCCTTCTACGTACCTAGCCCATATCAAGGGGAAGACATCTCTCCAGGGAGTCAACAGACCCTTCCTTCACCGTGACTCCCGCATCGGTCCATCAGAATGATCCTCCCTTCCCTGGAACAGGGTCCCCTACACGAGGCAGCACCCTAAGACTCCTCGACCCTTAGCAGACTCCAGACGAAGGCTCTGGACTCCAGGCTTTACTCCCGCCCCTAGGCCTCCATACCCAGGGCAGCAGGAACTGCAGGATAGTACCTCACCCCGGGCTAAAGGTGCCCGAGATGGAACAGGAACACATGCACCCAGGCCGAAGGCACCTGGGCGCGGACCCCACTGGATATCAGCCCCCAGGTCAAAGGTCTGCCCCTTTTATATGCTCTCCCGGCATGCACAGCAGGTTCACCGCCCCGCTGTACTACTGCCAAGAGGGGACACAAAAGGCACAGCACTGTATCGCGGTTCAAGCCTAGCCTACCATGGCAGCGCCACCTGTAGACCGCAGGGAACTGCACACCAATACTGTCCCCCGAGGACAAAATGGTCCATGAATCCTACAGAATTAGGGTGTTTGAGCCTATTTACCACTCAAACACTTCCCTTAAATTTAGCACCCCACTACATTTTTATTTCAAAGTATTTTATTTTCCCACTAGCTTATCCATTAAATTGAATAATTTATTCCAGAAAGGGCGTATTCTGGGGCATTCCCACCATATGTGTGGCATCGTGCCGTTGAGTTTCTGAGGTTCTTAATGACTTCCCGTACCTCTTCTGCTGAAAAGGGGGCCTCCAGCATATTTTTTTATTTTTTTATTTTTTTTTATGTTATTTTAAGTTATTTCCCTATCCACATTTGTTTGCAGAGCACTTGCCATGCTCTTAACAACATTTTGCTGCCATTTGCAGCCCTCTAGCCCTTTCCATTACTTTTTTAGAGCCTTTTTAGTCCTCAGAAGTCCGGGTCCCCATTGACTTCAATGGGGTTCGGGTTCGGGTTCGGGTTAAAGTTCAGTCCCGAACCCGAACTTTTTTCCGAAGTTCGGCCGAACCCGTCGAACCCGAACATCCAGGTGTCCGCTCAACTCTAATTATAAACACAATATTTACACATTTTGCACGCCCCCAAAATATAAGCTTCGAAGTCTGTCCGTTAAAATAGTATTACATAAGTATGATTTATATGTAACAACCAAATAGTAAAGCTCAAAGTGAACATTTCATTTTGACAAATCACTGCAATGCATAAGGAAAGAACAAATCCATTTTTAAAAAGGTAGCAATACATTAAGATAACATCAAGATGAGTTGGCAATGGCACAAAAAAGCAGGCCAACTAATTTTTTCACAGGTTTGCAGTCTCTAAAGCCTCGTACACACGACCGATTTTCTCGTCCAAAACTGGCAAGAAAAGTGCCGCGAGAGCTTTTTGATCGAGAAAAACGTTCGTGTGTATGGTTTTACGACGAGAAAATTGACGTGAATCTCGACGAGAAAATAGAGAACCTGCTCTCTATTTTCTCATCAGGATTCCAGATTTCCTTGTCGTGTTTCTCGTCGGCCTCTTTTGTGATGAGAAAATGGTTCGTGTGTATGCTTTAACGAGTCTTTCAAAAGCGTGCATGCTCAGAAGCAAGTATGAGACGGGAGCGCATCTTCTGGTAAAACAAGTCTTCGTAATGGAGATAGCACATTCGTCACGCTCGAAATTATTGCATCGTTTAAATGTTGTTAATTGAAATCTTCTTTAGAATGTTACATTAATCAAAACGAAAGAACTTCTTTTGCTGCTGATATTCACACAGAGTTATGACTATCTTTTTTTAACCTTTTTTATGCTGCTCTTAAGAAGATTTATGTGTATTATATCGTGCAATTTTTTATGAATATTTTACATTTTTATATTTTTCAAACTGATGTTAATTTTAATTTCGCAATGTTTTGATAGTGATCTCCCATTGAATATTTTAATATATAGTTGTAAAATGTAACACCCTCTTTTTGGGAAATCAGATTATTTTATTTTTTAGGGGGGTTGTTATCTGTCCCTTTTTTTGTCAGTCAAATGTCTCTGCTTACTCCAAAGCTAAATTTAAATTTTTTACAAATACACATAGTCAAGTATGAACTTAAACAAAAATAACATTTATTCATGTTTCAAATAAAATAAAGAGAAGGCAGCGCTGGAGAACCTGCTGCCATTTGTGCATCCCAGGGACCCCAGACCACACATCAACCCTGTGTGGACACTAAAATTGGGAGCTTGAGAAGGCCAACATTTCTGAGCACAATCTGATGCTGGCCTCCCAGAGGTCAGGAACAGCAGCAGGTGAGATATATGTCCCAAGTGTGTGGTACTACAACAGGCTGCCTTCTGTCCGACCACAATGAAGCAAGGCCATCACTTCCTCGTCTTCCTGGCAACCTTCCCTGCACCCTTCCCTGAAGCCTTCCCTGCAGCCTTCCTTCTTCGTTTGGCTGGAGGCTGGGCCACTGGAGGGGTACTCCTGTCAGGAGGAGGAGGAGGTGGAGGAGAAGGGGGTGGGGCAGAAGAAGAAGGTGGAGGAGAATGGGGTGGGGCAGAAGAACAAGGTGGAGGAGGAGGTGGAGGAGAAGGGGGTGGGGCAGAAGAAGAAGGTGGAGGTGGAGGAGAAGGGGGTGGGGCAGAAGAAGGAGGTGGAGGAGAAGGGGGTGGGGCAGAAGAAGAAGGTGGAGGTGGAGGAGAAGGGGGTGGGGCAGAAGAAGAAGGTGGAGGTGGAGGAGAAGGGGGTGGGGTAGAAGAAGAAGGTGGAGGTGGAGGAGAAGGGGGTGGGGCAGAAGAAGAAGGTGGAGGTGGAGGAGGAGGTTGAGGTTGGGACAGTTGTGCCACCTCACAAATTGCAGTATTGGGGGTAATTTTTCCCATCACCCCCTTGTTGAGCAAGGTGATGAGCAGGGGCTCGCATAGGAGGCGTTGCTCCATGCTCATCACCTTGAACTTTGCCTCCACTAGGCCGGCAATGGCCTCTTCAGGGGATGTGGGCTCTTTGAGGGTGGCATGGGCCTCTTTAATAAGGGCCATTGCTGCCTCACTGGTGGTCCTGTCCCTCCTGCCTCTTTTGGGAAATCGGATGGGAGGCACCTGGGATCTGGTGCTTCTCCTTTGCCCTGCCACCTCCTGCCTGCCACCTCTTGGCTGCCACTGGGCCCTGCCACCTCCTGCCTTCCACTGGGCCCTGCCACCTCCTGGCTGCCACTGGGCCCTTCCTCCTCCTGCCTGACAGTTTCCAGGCCCTCCTCCTGGCTGATTTCATCCTGTGTATGAAAAAGGGACATAGTTTAATATGTTGCTTTAATCTTTGCCTCCAAATTTATAATCATGATTGAACCAATTAGAATGTAAATCCTGAAATCAGTTTCTAAAATTTACAACTACATCAGATTGACTATTTAGCACCCAATTAAGTGCAGACTAATGTCTAGAGATCTTGATTTCACTTGTGGAACTCTAAATAGTTTATGTTTGTCATCTTGACATATTTGGCAAACATTAATTTTATCCCAATACATTTTCATTTAATACTATACCTGGCTCCAGATGGCCAAATCAGGATCATCCAGGATGGCTGCCTCCTCTTGCTCCAGAGAAGGCTCAGGTTGGCTGCAGGGAAGTCTGGGGGGAAGAGTGGAGAGTGATGGCCTTGCCTCAATGTGGTCATCCAGGAAGGACATCCTGCTGTAGTACCACGAATTCGGGACATACACATCATCTGCTGCTGCTCCTGACCTCTGAGAAGCCAGGACCTTAGAGCGTTCAGTCCTGTATGTGCCTCTCAAGCTCCCAATTTTAGTGTCCACCTGTTTTGCTGTGGCTGTGGGCACCTTGGTATGCACAAATGGGAGCAGGGTCTCCAGCGCTGCTTTTCTCACCACTCTTTTTTTGTGGATGGGGTTTTTCGTCTCCCACAGAGCGGGCAGCTCCCTTACCCGGTCTATAAATTCCGCAAGGAATTCCTTGTCACTTATAAAGACATTCATTTTGGGTCTGCAAGTAAAATAAATAATATATAACTAATGTGAGGCACACAGTCTAACCTCCTTAACATCGTAGTCAACATATATATTCTACAACATTCTCAAGACAGTATAGGCCAACTATTTGTCCAAGTCACAAAATCACATACCTTCGTTCGCACATCCGTAACTTGAACTCCTCTCTCCGCACACCGAACGTAGTATAGTCACATGTGTGTTTGCTATATATACACCACGCATGCGTCAAACTAGGAACACGTCGCCCGCCCATGACATTCTAACTAACATCTTTTCCCCGCCCCTTCTCTTTCGGCGCGCAGACAGATATGGCGGAGTTACAGCAGGTGTCTGATAATTCCGCAACTAACGAGGAGGAGACAAGCCCGGAGACCGAGGAAACGTCACGATCAAGGAGGAGATTCAAGGCATCTAATATGTATGGCTCAAGTCTGATTATGACGCAAAGCATGGGCCGTATAGCAAACCAAATAGAAGGAAGGCCAAAATCCTCACTAAAGTCGTGAAGAGTCTGAAGACGAATTTCGGAGTGAAACGCTCAAATGAGCAGCTCAGAAAGAGGTGGTCAGACCTCAAACTGAGGGAGCCAGAGCAGCTAAGGATTATTAAGAGAATGCTAGCAAAAAGTAAGTAAAATGTACACTTTTCTGCTATTAATGTTTTTCTCAACTTACATGTTGCTCCTTTTTGTGATTTTATCATATTGGACTCCCTTCCATAATTTAATAATTTGAACTTGGTTTGGCACAGTAATCGTTCGTTACGTTACAGACACTTCGTTCGGCCACTATCCGCTGTTTTGGCTTATTTTATAGCCACAAAAGTAATTAGACATCTGCGTGTTTTTTTAACATTTGTGTTCAAAATTTTTAGGCTAGATGATGTGTTTGTAAAGAGAATGAAATGCAAACTTTAGTCAGTGTAAAGGAGAGGACACTCAGCAGCTGGTACCACATCTGTACTTTGGAGCACTATAGTGTGGGCCACCAGACCCGCCTTTTTTGGGTGTTCCACACAGGTGCATTAGTGATTTTTTGTGGTGCCTCCATGTCTAAAAACTGACAGCCAAAGGTGAATACTAAACATATTATTGGTCAGAAATAATGCATTCATCTTTAACTTCCCCCCAAACACACACTTGTACCCCACTTCCAAACAATTTAGCCTGTTTTGATTTTTCATAGAGAATTTCAGTGTGATAAATAGACCTTTTGTTTGATTCTCATAGGGGAGAGAAGACTGGGAGGAGAACACTCCAGGGAGCACAGGAACCCCACAGCTTCACAACAACCCCAAACTCCCAAAGACCCACAACCGAAGGATGTTGAGGAAGTTGAGGTGGAGGAAGGAGAAGTGCAGGAAGGAGAGGTGGATGACGTTGTGGAACTGGTCACCACAACAGGTCAGTATCTGTCACCACAGCTTCAGGTAAGAGATGTAGGCCTGCAGAGTTATAATACCTTTTTATTTTGTTTTTAGGGGATGTAAATGTTGTGGTGAAGGATAGTACACGTTTCTCTGCTGACAGTGCCCTCTGAATAATACAGCAAGTGATGGAATGTAGCACGGAACTGGACAGAATAAAACAAATAATTCATGTGATGGATCAAACATTTTAAGACATTCTCGATGTTTTGGGGAGAATCGAATAAGTCAACCAAACCCCCATTTTTTTTTCAGGAATGACTGTTCATCAACCTTTTATACTGTTTTTGACAATGCAACCAGCCAAAAATTGAATATGCACACAGTGTGTCAACATGTGCTATCTGCCATCAGGGGATATCCATGTACCTCTTTTGGGGGTGCAACCCCTTCCTCATATCTAAAGTAGGTGAACTGAGGAAGGGGTTGCACCCCCAAAACACGTCCATTGATCACCCCTGATGGCAGATAGCACATGTTGACAATAGGGATCAGGAGTCTCAAATCCCTAGTGGAAATTAATACAAAATGTGTGCATATTAAATTTTTGGCTGGGCAAGGGGTGGCAAGACCCCATATTAGGACGGGCACATAGAGACATAGTTTGTGTAAGTGAATGTGTCAGATTGCTCAGAGGTATCCAATGTTGTAATTTTTGGAATGCAACTGTTTTTGTATTTTCCTAAGAAAATAATTGGCGGTTTGTGGCCAGGAAAAAAAAAAAAAAAAAAAGGAAACATGTGTGTGAATGTGCACAGAGTAAAATGTTTGAACAGAAACAACGTGTAGCTTCTTTTTTCAATACGCTCTAACCTGATTTGTGTTTTTTTTAAGGTTACATAGTGAAATGGTTGTTATTTACTAAAGGAAAATACACTTAGCACTACAAATGCACTAAGACAAACTAGGAGACAGGAAACAAACCTAAGTTAAAATTAGAAATCAGATTTTTATTTTAATCATTCTCCAGGAATCTTTAGCCATAGCCTGGCATAGGAATTGCCCCCCTACCCGTGAAATATTCCATATATTTGTCCCGAACCTCACGGGCATTTTGGGGGGGCAAGCCAGGACGGGCAGATTCCAGGCCCGGCAGGGGATTAGCAGGTGAAAGTCCAGCCTCAGGCAATACTGAGGCCATAAATGAATTAGATTTTCTGCTGAGAAAATTGTGTAGCACACAGCAGCATAAAACTACATAGTTTATTTTGTAGTCCGCCAAGTGGATGGAAGTCATAAAAATGCTAAACCGGCTGGCCATTATGCCGAAGGCATTTTCAACGACTCTTCGGCCCCTGGCCAGCCGGTAATTGAACACCCTCTTCTCTGGGGTCAGGGTCCTGTGAGGAAATGGCCTCATAAGATGCGGTCCGAGTCCAAAGGCTTCATCAGCCAAGAAAACAAAGGGGAGTCCTTCAATATTCCCTGCATCCGGTGGCAATGCAAGGTCGTCACTCTGGAGACGGAGGGCAAACTCCGTCTGGATGAAGGATCCCCCATCAGACATCCGGCCATTCTTCCCTACATCAACATAGAGGAATTCATACCGTGCTGACACCACCGCCATCAGCACAATGCTATGAAACCCCTTGTAATTGAAGTAGTAGGACCCAGAACGGGGTGGTGGCACGATGCGGACGTGCTTCCCGTCTATGGCACCACCGCAGTTGGGGAAGTCCCACCGCGTGGCAAACTCCGATGCCACAGTCTGCCATTCCTGTGGCATGGAAGGAAGCTGGGGAGTCAAACAAGATGAAAGAAAATTAGAAATTAAAAATATTACATTACAAGGAGATTATAATAAAAAACATTAGAGGCCAACATCAATCAAATTCTACGTTTATTAAGGTGTTTTCAATAAGTATAATGGAAGGCTCATGTTTCATATTCATCACCCCCTCTGATGGTCCATTAATACATGATTTTGGGGGGGGGGGGAGATGTGTTTGGCCACAGGATAGCAGTGCAGTGGCGGTGCGTCCAGAGTGGGCGCTGGAACACTGCCCCCTCTCTCCTGTGCCCGTCACTCAGAACAATACATAGGTTCTTGCCTTGCATTAACCTATGTATTGTCAATGCCGCTGACTATTCAGGTGGATGGCCCCCTGTTAAGCGAGCAACATATGAATAACTGCTGCATTTATGGGGTGAAAATTGCATATCAGAAACAGGGAGGCAAATAGGCTTGCACATTACAGCCTGAGGGATGTAATTGGCTTCATAAAAGTTAAATAGGGGACGCAGGGGGGGGGGGGGAGCATTCCTTGGGTAAACACTGACAGGCTGCTCTGCCAATCATGTTCACCAAGTCTGTTTAATGGTACCATGATTGGCTGATGCAACATCAAGGGAAGGAGAAGACATCAAGGACAGAAGAAGGATGGCGCTGACCACAAGAAGGTATGTGCAGGGCTGGGGACAAAATGGCTGCATTGGAGGGGACAAAATGACTGTATTGGAGGGGACAAAATGGCTGCATTGGAGGGGACAAAATGGCTGCATTGGAGGGGACAAAATGGCTGCATTGGAGGGGACAAAATGGCTGCATTGGAGGGAACAAAATGGCTGCATTGGAGGGAACAAAATGGCTGCATTGGAGGGAACAAAATGGCTGCATTGGAGGGAACAAAATGGCTGCATTGGAGGAGACAACTGGGGGCGTTTAATAGGCACCTTTGCAAAAATGGAGGAAGTTTATTTCCTAAATTGGGGTTGGACCCCCAAACATTTGTTGCAACAGGCGCCCCTGCTGGAAAGGTTAGTGAAGGGAAATATGCATGGAGGAGAAAAAAGGGGCAATCTAAAGCTTCCAGCATGCATGGGGACAAAGGGGACATTCTCAGCATATTACAATCATGGTAATTAGGGAAGGATGAAAGAAATACTGTACTGTACAATACATTGGCATACATGAAATACATAAAATGTGATGTTAATGGAGAAAACTTACCCTAATATAGTCCTCCTGCAGGACTTGTATAATGGCAGAACAGGTGTCTGGGATTATGAGGCCCAGAGCCTGGGGGGAGATGCCTGTCGTGAACTTCAAGTCCTGAAGACTTCTCCCTGTCGCCAGATAACGTAAGGTGGCGATGAGCCTCTGCTCAGCACTGATGGCTTCCCGCATAACGGTGTCCTGCCTGGTAATATAGGGGGACACCAAAGCCAACAGTTCCTGAAAAACGGGGTCAGACATCCGCAGAAAATTCCTGTAGTCCTCGGGATTATTCTCGACTATCTCCCGCAGCAGAGGCATGTGGCAGAATTGGTCCCGCTGGAGCAACCAATTATTGGTCCATGAACTCCTCCTCACACCATTCATAGACTGGTCTTGGTCCAAAACAAGCAGACCAACACCAAGCGCACGCACAGCACGAACTCGACGACGAGAACGTCCAGGCGACATGGCTAGGAAACGGTCGTCTGATCAGAACGTACAGAACAGAACGCAATTTAGAACAGCAAGGCCTATGAATAACGAACTGAAAATCAGAAACGAACGGGCAAGAACGCACTGTAAAACAGATACGACCTGCCTAGACGCCCTGAAAGTCAAGATACGAACCCACAAGCACAAACTGAACCTCAGAAAACGAACTGAAAAGCACGAAGACTGAAAAGCGTAAATCGTCTCTTCCCAAACTTTTACTTCAAACGCGGTAACACGAGATCAGCAAAGGCAGCCCAAGGGGTGGCGCCAAGAAAATCAATCTTCCCCTTTATAGTGCCATCGTACGTGCTGGACGTGAGCGCGGAGAACAACGAGGAAATTGGGAAATGTCAGTGTGTACGCATAGAAAGCTTGACGAGAAACTCGTCAAGGTTAACAAGAATCTCGTCGTGTGTACGAGGCTTAAAAGTCCTAATGGCATTGATTTTTTTATACACACTCAAAGGTTTTTTACACAGTTTTTTGTATCTGATGGAGACCTGATCCAGACCCCTTCCCCCATGCAGCTGTGCAGCAACAGATCACTTCTAATTGGGATCCACTGCTATCTGCAGTCAGGCAGTAATAGATCGCTATAGTAGTGATCTATTTCTGCAATGAGATGTTGGACGGAGCTGCAACAGCTCTGTCCTAGCCTGCGTACTAAGAGGATACTCCCACTGTAACCACTGTGGGGGGTTCTCCCTGAAATATCTACCAAATCATTATCTTAGAAAGAGGCCTGGCATGAACTTTATAACCAAAAATATCATAAAATAGAGTATCCTACCAGGTCTTTAGTTGCTGAAAAAGAGAACTGTAGGTTCCTATGGAGTGGGAGCTGTCCACAAAAGTCTTACACACGATCAGAATTTTAGACAACAAATGTTCGATGTGAGCTTTTGGTCGGATATTGCAACCGTGTGTAGGCTCCATCGGACATTTGCTGTCGGAATTTCCAACAACAAATGTTTGAGAGCAGGTTCTCAATTTTTCCGACAAGAAAAGTTCTTGTCGGAAATTTTGACTGTGTGTAGCCATTTCCGACGCACAAAAGTGCTGCGCATGCTCGGAATCAATTTGACGCATACTCGGAATCATTGTACTTAATTTTTCTCGGTTTGTCGTAGTGTTGTACATCTCTGCGTTCTTGACGATCGGGAATTTCCGAGCAACATTTGTGCGACAGTGTGTAGGCAAGACAAGTTTAAACCAACATCTGTCAGAAAAAAAAACACGGTTTTGTTGTTGGAAATTCCGATCGTGTGTACGCGGCATTAGAACCAAAATACAATAAAATTGGACTTTAGCTCAAGCTAAACCTGAAGGTACATTGGTTGAAAAAGGCACCCTGGTTAAAAAAAAATGAGTTAGGGTATTGTTCATGTTTCCTAAGGAGAGGAAAAAGACTTTAAAGCCTCGTACACACGATCGGATATCCTATGGATTCTAATCCGATGGTTTTGTCCATCGGAAATCCGATGAAGCTGACTTCCCGCAGTCTTGCCTACACACCATCAGTCAAAAAACTGACCGTTCCAAACGCGGTGACGTAAAACACTCAGATGAGCCGAGAAAAATTAAGTTCAATGCTTCTGAGCATGCGTCGACTTGATTCTGAGCATGCGTGGGTTTTTTATCCGATGGACTTGCCCATAGACAATCGGAGTTTTTGATCGTTTTTTTATCCATCGGAAAAGTTTAAAACATGTTCTATTTTTTAAAACCGATGGAAAAAAGACCGATGGGTCCCATACACGATCGGTTTATCTGATAAAAACAATCCATCGGACGGTTTTCATCGGTTAAACCGATCGTGTGTACAGGGCTTAACAGTTTTCAATTTTTACAGAAGCATGCTATTTTTTTAGGACTTGATAGGTGTTTGCTTCATGAAACAGCAGCTGTAGTGGTAAAATGGAAAATTGTATCAAATACTTACCGTAATTTTCCTTTCCTGATGCCAAGACATGGCAGCTTACATATGATATAGCTCCGCCCCTATATCCACCCACAGGACTTGTTTAACGCTCCATAAAAGTCTGACTGAGAGCTACCTCCCCCCATTCTCCGTATAAAGCAAAAAGATCCAAGGGAGGGTTCGTATGCTGCCATGTCTTGGCGTCAGGAAAGAAAAATGACGGTAAGTATTTGATACAATTTTTTCCATTTTCCTGACGCCAGACATGGCAACATACATATGATACATAATGAGCTTTTGAGAGGGAGGGTTTAATACTACAAACTTAGTCTTTATTTGACAATAGACATAGAAGCGTGTATAGTCTTCCTCCCAATTTCTACTGTAGTAAGAACTGCTGGATCCACCCTGTAGTGTTTTAAGAATTTTTGATGTGATGACCAGCTAGCCTCTTTGCAGACTGTCTCCAGAGACAATCCTGCCTGTGCCGTCCAAGAATATGACGTCACCCTGGTGGAGTGATGAGCTCTAACCACCTCTGGAAGATCCTTCCCGGCTCTACATGCCCAGTGAATATTTTAATTTTCCAAGCCGAGATGGTTCTGGCCGAAGCCCCTTACTCTTTAAATCTTCATGATGAAAAATTCTGTCAGAACTTCTGAATGTAGAAGTAGCCTGGAGATAGGCTTTGAGGACTTTTGGAATGTCCAACTTGTGCAGATCAGCATCTGATTCCGCTGGGAAGGCTGGAAGCACCCATTCACTGGAAAGATGAAATATCGATGCCACTCTTTGGAACAAAATGATCCAATGGTCTTAGCACAACACTGTCTGGGAAGAACATGGAATAAGGTTCTGCCGCCCCAAATTCTTGGAGTCGACACTCTTCCCCCTGAAATTATGGCTAATAGTAAAGCTGATTGATTTTAAGGAGATCTCCCATAAAGAATAGTCTTCTGTCAGAGTACGATGAGGGTTTTGCTAGAAAATTGAGAACTACTGACAGGTCCCATTGAGGGAACCTATTTCTCTTGGGAGGGCGCAGTCTAAGTACCGCTCCCATGAAGTGCTCCACCAGCAGGTTCTTTTGGGTAAAAGTCAAGATGGCTGAAAATTGCACCTTAAGCGAACTGAGCCCCAGATTCAATCTGGATTACACGAAAGACAGTATTTGAGATACATTTGGGTCACTAGGGTCAACTGAAGTCCAGCTGCAAAGCTCGTGAACCTATTCCATATTCTGGAGTAGATTGCATTGGTTGACCCATTTATGGAACTCTGTAAAGTTCTAATACCATTTGGAAAACATCCTAACTCTTGTAAACGCTGCCTTACAATTTCCAGGCCGCTAAGGTTAGTCGTGATGTAGGGTATCTCCCTCAGACAAGAGGAGATGAGGAGTCACCAGCAGAGTGAGCGGTGTGCACACGCTGATATCCATTGCCAGAGAGACCCATGGTCTGAGGCCAGTTGGGAAAAAACTGATGACTGTCAAAAAATTTCCACAGGAATTTCAGGATTAAAGAAATTGAAGGGAAGGTATAGGCCAGTTGCCCAACCCAAGGATGGGTAAAGGCATCTGTCCCCCCTGCTAATGGATGAGGGTAGCGTGAGAGGAACCGGGTCACCTTGTAGTTGGCTGATGAGGCAAACAGATCCAGTTGTGGGTATCCCCACTTGTGGATGATCCGTTGGAACACTTTGGGGTGAAGGGACCATTCATTGGGATCCTTAAATTGTCTGGATAGACGATCCGTTTCCAAAATCTGATAGCCTGGAAGATATATGGCCCTCTCTCAAGAGGGATTGGCTGTGTGTGTCACCTTGTCGCTGTATATAGGACACTGCTGCCATGTTGTCCAGACGGAGTAGGACTGGAAGACTCTGTATGTGTGGCAGTAAAGTGTTCAATGTCATGAATGCTGGTAGGAGTTCCCGAATATTGGAAACTAGGCCCTGAGTGAGAAATTCCCATCTGCCCTGGATCTTGAGATGCTTGCAGGTGGCGCCCCACCCTGCTGTGCTGGCATCTGTGGTAACAATGATCCATGGCTGTGGCCCTAATGGACCAAGTCATTTAGCGTTTTTTTATTTTTATTTATATATACCACCAGAGACTCTGGTGCCTCCGGCTGGTGATCCTGATTAGGGATGAGCTTCGTGTTCGAGTCGAACATACGTTCGACTCGAACATCGGCTGTTCGATCGTTCGACGAAGATCGAACGATTTGGGCCGTTCGCGCCAAATTCGAGTGACGCGAACGGCCCACAATGCACTACGCCATCGCAGTGTCATCCAGGCACTGTGATTGGCCAAGCATGCACTGTGACCCCGCATGCTTGGCCAATCACAGCGCCGGCAGCGAGGAGAGCAATGATTGGCCACAGGCAGGATGCCTGTGGCCAATTATTGCTGAGGGTGTTTAGTACACGCCCCACACTATAAAAGGCCGCCAGCACGGCGGCCTAGTGTAGTGTGTTCCGGAGCAGGGATAGAGCAGCATAGGCAGGGACAGTGACTTTTATTTCTTTCTTGCTTAACCTGGATTCCTTTCGTTTAGGGAAAGAGAAGGATAGGTAGGGAGAGTGTCAGTGTGTTTTGTGCTTGTGCTATAGTGTGCTTAAAAAAAACATTTTTTCTAGGGACAGAAAACTGTAGGTAGGGAGAGTGTCAGTTTCTTTCACTGTGCAAGTCCTTGTTTCTAGGGACCTGGAAGGACAGTGAGTGAATTCTCCTTGTGCTATATTGTGCTTAAAAAAAACATTTTTTCTAGGGACAGAAAACTGTAGGTAGGGAGAGTGTCAGTTTCTTTCACTGTGCAAGTCCTTGTTTCCAGGGACCTGGAAGGACAGTGAGTGAATTCTCCTTGTGCTATATTGTGCTTAAAAAAAACATTTTTTCTAGGGACAGAAAACTGTAGGTAGGGAGAGTGTCAGTTTCTTTCACTGTGCAAGTCCTTGTTTCTAGGGACCTGGAAGGACAGTGAGTGAATTCTCCTTGTGCTATATTGTGCTTAAAAAAAACATTTTTTCTAGGGACAGAAAACTGTAGGTAGGGAGAGTGTCAGTTTCTTTCACTGTGCAAGTCCTTGTTTCCAGGGACCTGGAAGGACAGTGAGTGAATTCTCCTTGTGCTATATTGTGCTTAAAAAAAACATTTTTTCTAGGGACAGAAAACTGTAGGTAGGGAGAGTGTCAGTTTCTTTCACTGTGCAAGTCCTTGTTTCCAGGGACCTGGAAGGACAGTGAGTGAATTCTCCTTGTGCTATATTGTGCTTAAAAAAAACATTTTTTCTAGGGACAGAAAACTGTAGGTAGGGAGAGTGTCAGTTTCTTTCACTGTGCAAGTCCTTGTTTCTAGGGACCTGGAAGGACAGTGAGTGAATTCTCCTTGTGCTATATTGTGCTTAAAAAAAACATTTTTTCTAGGGACAGAAAACTGTAGGTAGGGAGAGTGTCAGTTTCTTTCACTGTGCAAGTCCTTGTTTCTAGGGACCTGGAAGGACAGTGAGTGAATTCTCCTTGTGCTATATTGTGCTTAAAAAAAACATTTTTTCTAGGGACAGAAAACTGTAGGTAGGGAGAGTGTCAGTTTCTTTCACTGTGCAAGTCCTTGTTTCCAGGGACCTGGAAGGACAGTGAGTGAATTCTCCTTGTGCTATATTGTGCTTAAAAAAAACATTTTTTCTAGGGACAGAAAACTGTAGGTAGGGAGAGTGTCAGTTTCTTTCACTGTGCAAGTCCTTGTTTCTAGGGACCTGGAAGGACAGTGAGTGAATTCTCCTTGTGCTATATTGTGCTTAAAAAAAACATTTTTTCTAGGGACAGAAAACTGTAGGTAGGGAGAGTGTCAGTTTCTTTCACTGTGCAAGTCCTTGTTTCCAGGGACCTGGAAGGACAGTGAGTGAATTCTCCTTGTGCTATATTGTGCTTAAAAAAAACATTTTTTCTAGGGACAGAAAACTGTAGGTAGGGAGAGTGTCAGTTTCTTTCACTGTGCAAGTCCTTGTTTCCAGGGACCTGGAAGGACACTGAGTGAATTCTCCTTGTGCTATATTGTGCTTAAAAAAAACATTTTTTCTAGGGACAGAAAACTGTAGGTAGGGAGAGTGTCAGTTTCTTTCACTGTGCAAGTCCTTGTTTCTAGGGACCTGGAAGGACAGTGAGTGAATTCTCCTTGTGCTATATTGTGCTTAAAAAAAACATTTTTTCTAGGGACAGAAAACTGTAGGTAGGGAGAGTGTCAGTTTCTTTCACTGTGCAAGTCCTTGTTTCCAGGGACCTGGAAGGACAGTGAGTGAATTCTCCTTGTGCTATATTGTGCTTAAAAAAAACATTTTTTCTAGGGACAGAAAACTGTAGGTAGGGAGAGTGTCAGTTTCTTTCACTGTGCAAGTCCTTGTTTCCAGGGACCTGGAAGGACAGTGAGTGAATTCTCATTGTGCTATATTGTGCTTAAAAAAAACATTTTTTCTAGGGACAGAAAACTGTAGGTAGGGAGAGTGTCAGTTTCTTTCACTGTGCAAGTCCTTGTTTCTAGGGACCTGGAAGGACAGTGAGTGAATTCTCCTTGTGCTATATTGTGCTTAAAAAAAACATTTTTTCTAGGGACAGAAAACTGTAGGTAGGGAGAGTGTCAGTTTCTTTCACTGTGCAAGTCCTTGTTTCTAGGGACCTGGAAGGACAGTGAGTGAATTCTCCTTGTGCTATATTGTGCTTAAAAAAAACATTTTTTCTAGGGACAGAAAACTGTAGGTAGGGAGAGTGTCAGTTTCTTTCACTGTGCAAGTCCTTGTTTCCAGGGACCTGGAAGGACACTGAGTGAATTCTCCTTGTGCTATATTGTGCTTAAAAAAAACATTTTTTCTAGGGACAGAAAACTGTAGGTAGGGAGAGTGTCAGTTTCTTTCACTGTGCAAGTCCTTGTTTCTAGGGACCTGGAAGGACAGTGAGTGAATTCTCCTTGTGCTATATTGTGCTTAAAAAAAACATTTTTTCTAGGGACAGAAAACTGTAGGTAGGGAGAGTGTCAGTTTCTTTCACTGTGCAAGTCCTTGTTTCCAGGGACCTGGAAGGACAGTGAGTGAATTCTCCTTGTGCTATATTGTGCTTAAAAAAAACATTTTTTCTAGGGACAGAAAACTGTAGGTAGGGAGAGTGTCAGTTTCTTTCACTGTGCAAGTCCTTGTTTCCAGGGACCTGGAAGGACAGTGAGTGAATTCTCCTTGTGCTATATTGTGCTTAAAAAAAACATTTTTTCTAGGGACAGAAAACTGTAGGTAGGGAGAGTGTCAGTTTCTTTCACTGTGCAAGTCCTTGTTTCTAGGGACCTGGAAGGACAGTGAGTGAATTCTCCTTGTGCTATATTGTGCTTAAAAAAAACATTTTTTCTAGGGACAGAAAACTGTAGGTAGGGAGAGTGTCAGTTTCTTTCACTGTGCAAGTCCTTGTTTCCAGGGACCTGGAAGGACAGTGAGTGAATTCTCCTTGTGCTATATTGTGCTTAAAAAAAACATTTTTTCTAGGGACAGAAAACTGTAGGTAGGGAGAGTGTCAGTTTCTTTCACTGTGCAAGTCCTTGTTTCCAGGGACCTGGAAGGACAGTGAGTGAATTCTCCTTGTGCTATATTGTGCTTAAAAAAAACATTTTTTCTAGGGACAGAAAACTGTAGGTAGGGAGAGTGTCAGTTTCTTTCACTGTGCAAGTCCTTGTTTCTAGGGACCTGGAAGGACAGTGAGTGAATTCTCCTTGTGCTATATTGTGCTTAAAAAAAACATTTTTTCTAGGGACAGAAAACTGTAGGTAGGGAGAGTGTCAGTTTCTTTCACTGTGCAAGTCCTTGTTTCCAGGGACCTGGAAGGACAGTGAGTGAATGCTCCTTGTGCTATAGTGTGCTTAAAAAAAACATTTTTTCTAGGGACAGAAAACTCTAGGTAGGGAGAGTGTCAGTTTCTTTCACTGTGCAAGTCCTTGTTTCTAGGGACTGGGAAGGACAGTGAGTGAATTCTCCTTGTGCTATAGTGTGCTTAAAAAAAACATTTTTTCTAGGGACAGAAAACTGTAGGTAGGGAGAGTGTCAGTTTCTTTCACTGTGCAAGTCCTTGTTTCCAGGGACCTGGAAGGACAGTGAGTGAATTCTCCTTGTGCTATATTGTGCTTAAAAAAAACATTTTTTCTAGGGACAGAAAACTGTAGGTAGGGAGAGTGTCAGTTTCTTTCACTGTGCAAGTCCTTTTTTCTAGGGACTGGGAAGGACAGTGAGTGAATTCTCCTTGTGCTATAGTGTGCTTAAAAAAAACATTTTTTCTAGGGACAGAAAACTGTAGGTAGGGAGAGTGTCAGTTTCTTTCACTGTGCAAGTCCTTGTTTCCAGGGACCTGGAAGGACAGTGAGTGAATTCTCCTTGTGCTATATTGTGCTTAAAAAAAACATTTTTTCTAGGGACAGAAAACTGTAGGTAGGGAGAGTGTCAGTTTCTTTCACTGTGCAAGTCCTTGTTTCTAGGGACCTGGAAGGACAGTGAGTGAATTCTCCTTGTGCTATATTGTGCTTAAAAAAAACATTTTTTCTAGGGACAGAAAACTGTAGGTAGGGAGAGTGTCAGTTTCTTTCACTGTGCAAGTCCTTGTTTCCAGGGACCTGGAAGGACAGTGAGTGAATTCTCCTTGTGCTATATTGTGCTTAAAAAAAACATTTTTTCTAGGGACAGAAAACTGTAGGTAGGGAGAGTGTCAGTTTCTTTCACTGTGCAAGTCCTTGTTTCTAGGGACCTGGAAGGACAGTGAGTGAATTCTCCTTGTGCTATATTGTGCTTAAAAAAAACATTTTTTCTAGGGACAGAAAACTGTAGGTAGGGAGAGTGTCAGTTTCTTTCACTGTGCAAGTCCTTGTTTCTAGGGACCTGGAAGGACAGTGAGTGAATTCTCCTTGTGCTATATTGTGCTTAAAAAAAACATTTTTTCTAGGGACAGAAAACTGTAGGTAGGGAGAGTGTCAGTTTCTTTCACTGTGCAAGTCCTTGTTTCCAGGGACCTGGAAGGACACTGAGTGAATTCTCCTTGTGCTATATTGTGCTTAAAAAAAACATTTTTTCTAGGGACAGAAAACTGTAGGTAGGGAGAGTGTCAGTTTCTTTCACTGTGCAAGTCCTTGTTTCTAGGGACCTGGAAGGACAGTGAGTGAATTCTCCTTGTGCTATATTGTGCTTAAAAAAAACATTTTTTCTAGGGACAGAAAACTGTAGGTAGGGAGAGTGTCAGTTTCTTTCACTGTGCAAGTCCTTGTTTCCAGGGACCTGGAAGGACAGTGAGTGAATTCTCCTTGTGCTATATTGTGCTTAAAAAAAACATTTTTTCTAGGGACAGAAAACTGTAGGTAGGGAGAGTGTCAGTTTCTTTCACTGTGCAAGTCCTTGTTTCCAGGGACCTGGAAGGACAGTGAGTGAATTCTCCTTGTGCTATATTGTGCTTAAAAAAAACATTTTTTCTAGGGACAGAAAACTGTAGGTAGGGAGAGTGTCAGTTTCTTTCACTGTGCAAGTCCTTGTTTCTAGGGACCTGGAAGGACAGTGAGTGAATTCTCCTTGTGCTATATTGTGCTTAAAAAAAACATTTTTTCTAGGGACAGAAAACTGTAGGTAGGGAGAGTGTCAGTTTCTTTCACTGTGCAAGTCCTTGTTTCCAGGGACCTGGAAGGACAGTGAGTGAATTCTCCTTGTGCTATATTGTGCTTAAAAAAAACATTTTTTCTAGGGACAGAAAACTGTAGGTAGGGAGAGTGTCAGTTTCTTTCACTGTGCAAGTCCTTGTTTCCAGGGACCTGGAAGGACAGTGAGTGAATTCTCCTTGTGCTATATTGTGCTTAAAAAAAACATTTTTTCTAGGGACAGAAAACTGTAGGTAGGGAGAGTGTCAGTTTCTTTCACTGTGCAAGTCCTTGTTTCTAGGGACCTGGAAGGACAGTGAGTGAATTCTCCTTGTGCTATATTGTGCTTAAAAAAAACATTTTTTCTAGGGACAGAAAACTGTAGGTAGGGAGAGTGTCAGTTTCTTTCACTGTGCAAGTCCTTGTTTCCAGGGACCTGGAAGGACAGTGAGTGAATGCTCCTTGTGCTATAGTGTGCTTAAAAAAAACATTTTTTCTAGGGACAGAAAACTCTAGGTAGGGAGAGTGTCAGTTTCTTTCACTGTGCAAGTCCTTGTTTCTAGGGACTGGGAAGGACAGTGAGTGAATTCTCCTTGTGCTATAGTGTGCTTAAAAAAAACATTTTTTCTAGGGACAGAAAACTGTAGGTAGGGAGAGTGTCAGTTTCTTTCACTGTGCAAGTCCTTGTTTCCAGGGACCTGGAAGGACAGTGAGTGAATTCTCCTTGTGCTATATTGTGCTTAAAAAAAACATTTTTTCTAGGGACAGAAAACTGTAGGTAGGGAGAGTGTCAGTTTCTTTCACTGTGCAAGTCCTTTTTTCTAGGGACTGGGAAGGACAGTGAGTGAATTCTCCTTGTGCTATAGTGTGCTTAAAAAAAACATTTTTTCTAGGGACAGAAAACTGTAGGTAGGGAGAGTGTCAGTTTCTTTCACTGTGCAAGTCCTTGTTTCCAGGGACCTGGAAGGACAGTGAGTGAATTCTCCTTGTGCTATATTGTGCTTAAAAAAAACTTTTTTTCTAGGGACAGAAAACTGTAGGTAGGGAGAGTGTCAGTTTCTTTCACTGTGCAAGTCCTTGTTTCTAGGGACCTGGAAGGACAGTGAGTGAATTCTCCTTGTGCTATATTGTGCTTAAAAAAAACATTTTTTCTAGGGACAGAAAACTGTAGGTAGGGAGAGTGTCAGTTTCTTTCACTGTGCAAGTCCTTGTTTCCAGGGACCTGGAAGGACAGTGAGTGAATGCTCCTTGTGCTATAGTGTGCTTAAAAAAAACATTTTTTCTAGGGACAGAAAACTCTAGGTAGGGAGAGTGTCAGTTTCTTTCACTGTGCAAGTCCTTGTTTCTAGGGACTGGGAAGGACAGTGAGTGAATTCTCCTTGTGCTATAGTGTGCTTAAAAAAAACATTTTTTCTAGGGACAGAAAACTGTAGGTAGGGAGAGTGTCAGTTTCTTTCACTGTGCAAGTCCTTGTTTCCAGGGACCTGGAAGGACAGTGAGTGAATTCTCCTTGTGCTATATTGTGCTTAAAAAAAACATTTTTTCTAGGGACAGAAAACTGTAGGTAGGGAGAGTGTCAGTTTCTTTCACTGTGCAAGTCCTTTTTTCTAGGGACTGGGAAGGACAGTGAGTGAATTCTCCTTGTGCTATAGTGTGCTTAAAAAAAACATTTTTTCTAGGGACAGAAAACTGTAGGTAGGGAGAGTGTCAGTTTCTTTCACTGTGCAAGTCCTTGTTTCCAGGGACCTGGAAGGACAGTGAGTGAATTCTCCTTGTGCTATATTGTGCTTAAAAAAAAACATTTTTTCTAGGGACAGAAAACTGTAGGTAGGGAGAGTGTCAGTTTCTTTCACTGTGCAAGTCCTTGTTTCTAGGGACCTGGAAGGACAGTGAGTGAATTCTCCTTGTGCTATATTGTGCTTAAAAAAAACATTTTTTCTAGGGACAGAAAACTGTAGGTAGGGAGAGTGTCAGTTTCTTTCACTGTGCAAGTCCTTGTTTCCAGGGACCTGGAAGGACAGTGAGTGAATGCTCCTTGTGCTATAGTGTGCTTAAAAAAAACATTTTTTCTAGGGAAAGAAAACTCTAGGTAGGGAGAGTGTCAGTTTCTTTCACTGTGCAAGTCCTTGTTTCTAGGGACTGGGAAGGACAGTGAGTGAATTCTCCTTGTGCTATAGTGTGCTTAAAGAAAACATTTTTTCTAGGGACAGAAAACTGTAGGTAGGGAGAGTGTCAGTTTCTTTCACTGTGCAAGTCCTTGTTTCCAGGGACCTGGAAGGACAGTGAGTGAATTCTCCTTGTGCTATATTGTGCTTAAAAAAAACATTTTTTCTAGGGACAGAAAACTGTAGGTAGGGAGAGTGTCAGTTTCTTTCACTGTGCAAGTCCTTTTTTCTAGGGACTGGGAAGGACAGTGAGTGAATTCTCCTTGTGCTATAGTGTGCTTAAAAAAAACATTTTTTCTAGGGACAGAAAACTGTAGGTAGGGAGAGTGTCAGTTTCTTTCACTGTGCAAGTCCTTGTTTCTAGGGACCTGGAAGGACAGTGAGTGAATTCTCCTTGTGCTATATTGTGCTTAAAAAAAACATTTTTTCTAGGGACAGAAAACTGTAGGTAGGGAGAGTGTCAGTTTCTTTCACTGTGCAAGTCCTTGTTTCTAGGGACCTGGAAGGACAGTGAGTGAATTCTCCTTGTGCTATATTGTGCTTAAAAAAAACATTTTTTCTAGGGACAGAAAACTGTAGGTAGGGAGAGTGTCAGTTTCTTTCACTGTGCAAGTCCTTGTTTCTAGGGACCTGGAAGGACAGTGAGTGAATTCTCCTTGTGCTATATTGTGCTTAAAAAAAACATTTTTTCTAGGGACAGAAAACTGTAGGTAGGGAGAGTGTCAGTTTCTTTCACTGTGCAAGTCCTTGTTTCCAGGGACCTGGAAGGACAGTGAGTGAATTCTCCTTGTGCTATATTGTGCTTAAAAAAAACATTTTTTCTAGGGACAGAAAACTGTAGGTAGGGAGAGTGTCAGTTTCTTTCACTGTGCAAGTCCTTTTTTCTAGGGACTGGGAAGGACAGTGAGTGAATTCTCCTTGTGCTATAGTGTGCTTAAAAAAAACATTTTTTCTAGGGACAGAAAACTGTAGGTAGGGAGAGTGTCAGTTTCTTTCACTGTGCAAGTCCTTGTTTCCAGGGACCTGGAAGGACAGTGAGTGAATTCTCCTTGTGCTATATTGTGCTTAAAAAAAACATTTTTTCTAGGGACAGAAAACTGTAGGTAGGGAGAGTGTCAGTTTCTTTCACTGTGCAAGTCCTTGTTTCTAGGGACCTGGAAGGACAGTGAGTGAATTCTCCTTGTGCTATATTGTGCTTAAAAAAAACATTTTTTCTAGGGACAGAAAACTGTAGGTAGGGAGAGTGTCAGTTTCTTTCACTGTGCAAGTCCTTGTTTCCAGGGACCTGGAAGGACAGTGAGTGAATGCTCCTTGTGCTATAGTGTGCTTAAAAAAAACATTTTTTCTAGGGACAGAAAACTCTAGGTAGGGAGAGTGTCAGTTTCTTTCACTGTGCAAGTCCTTGTTTCTAGGGACTGGGAAGGACAGTGAGTGAATTCTCCTTGTGCTATAGTGTGCTTAAAGAAAACATTTTTTCTAGGGACAGAAAACTGTAGGTAGGGAGAGTGTCAGTTTCTTTCACTGTGCAAGTCCTTGTTTCCAGGGACCTGGAAGGACAGTGAGTGAATTCTCCTTGTGCTATATTGTGCTTAAAAAAAACATTTTTTCTAGGGACAGAAAACTGTAGGTAGGGAGAGTGTCAGTTTCTTTCACTGTGCAAGTCCTTTTTTCTAGGGACTGGGAAGGACAGTGAGTGAATTCTCCTTGTGCTATAGTGTGCTTAAAAAAAACATTTTTTCTAGGGACAGAAAACTGTAGGTAGGGAGAGTGTCAGTTTCTTTCACTGTGCAAGTCCTTGTTTCTAGGGACCTGGAAGGACAGTGAGTGAATTCTCCTTGTGCTATATTGTGCTTAAAAAAAACATTTTTTCTAGGGACAGAAAACTGTAGGTAGGGAGAGTGTCAGTTTCTTTCACTGTGCAAGTCCTTGTTTCTAGGGACCTGGAAGGACAGTGAGTGAATTCTCCTTGTGCTATATTGTGCTTAAAAAAAACATTTTTTCTAGGGACAGAAAACTGTAGGTAGGGAGAGTGTCAGTTTCTTTCACTGTGCAAGTCCTTGTTTCTAGGGACCTGGAAGGACAGTGAGTGAATTCTCCTTGTGCTATATTGTGCTTAAAAAAAACATTTTTTCTAGGGACAGAAAACTGTAGGTAGGGAGAGTGTCAGTTTCTTTCACTGTGCAAGTCCTTGTTTCCAGGGACCTGGAAGGACAGTGAGTGAATTCTCCTTGTGCTATATTGTGCTTAAAAAAAACATTTTTTCTAGGGACAGAAAACTGTAGGTAGGGAGAGTGTCAGTTTCTTTCACTGTGCAAGTCCTTGTTTCTAGGGACCTGGAAGGACAGTGAGTGAATTCTCCTTGTGCTATATTGTGCTTAAAAAAAACATTTTTTCTAGGGACAGAAAACTGTAGGTAGGGAGAGTGTCAGTTTCTTTCACTGTGCAAGTCCTTGTTTCTAGGGACCTGGAAGGACAGTGAGTGAATTCTCCTTGTGCTATATTGTGCTTAAAAAAAACATTTTTTCTAGGGACAGAAAACTGTAGGTAGGGAGAGTGTCAGTTTCTTTCACTGTGCAAGTCCTTGTTTCCAGGGACCTGGAAGGACAGTGAGTGAATTCTCCTTGTGCTATATTGTGCTTAAAAAAAACATTTTTTCTAGGGACAGAAAACTGTAGGTAGGGAGAGTGTCAGTTTCTTTCACTGTGCAAGTCCTTGTTTCTAGGGACCTGGAAGGACAGTGAGTGAATTCTCCTTGTGCTATATTGTGCTTAAAAAAAACATTTTTTCTAGGGACAGAAAACTGTAGGTAGGGAGAGTGTCAGTTTCTTTCACTGTGCAAGTCCTTGTTTCCAGGGACCTGGAAGGACAGTGAGTGAATTCTCCTTGTGCTATATTGTGCTTAAAAAAAACATTTTTTCTAGGGACAGAAAACTGTAGGTAGGGAGAGTGTCAGTTTCTTTCACTGTGCAAGTCCTTGTTTCTAGGGACCTGGAAGGACAGTGAGTGAATTCTCCTTGTGCTATATTGTGCTTAAAAAAAACATTTTTTCTAGGGACAGAAAACTGTAGGTAGGGAGAGTGTCAGTTTCTTTCACTGTGCAAGTCCTTGTTTCCAGGGACCTGGAAGGACAGTGAGTGAATGCTCCTTGTGCTATAGTGTGCTTAAAAAAAACATTTTTTCTAGGGATAGAAAACTCTAGGTAGGGAGAGTGTCAGTTTCTTTCACTGTGCAAGTCCTTGTTTCTAGGGACTGGGAAGGACAGTGAGTGAATTCTCCTTGTGCTATAGTGTGCTTAAAAAAAACATTTTTTCTAGGGACAGAAAACTGTAGGTAGGGAGAGTGTCAGTTTCTTTCACTGTGCAAGTCCTTGTTTCCAGGGACCTGGAAGGACAGTGAGTGAATTCTCCTTGTGCTATATTGTGCTTAAAAAAAACATTTTTTCTAGGGACAGAAAACTGTAGGTAGGGAGAGTGTCAGTTTCTTTCACTGTGCAAGTCCTTTTTTCTAGGGACTGGGAAGGACAGTGAGTGAATTCTCCTTGTGCTATAGTGTGCTTAAAAAAAACATTTTTTCTAGGGACAGAAAACTGTAGGTAGGGAGAGTGTCAGTTTCTTTCACTGTGCAAGTCCTTGTTTCCAGGGACCTGGAAGGACAGTGAGTGAATTCTCCTTGTGCTATATTGTGCTTAAAAAAAACATTTTTTCTAGGGACAGAAAACTGTAGGTAGGGAGAGTGTCAGTTTCTTTCACTGTGCAAGTCCTTGTTTCTAGGGACCTGGAAGGACAGTGAGTGAATTCTCCTTGTGCTATATTGTGCTTAAAAAAAACATTTTTTCTAGGGACAGAAAACTGTAGGTAGGGAGAGTGTCAGTTTCTTTCACTGTGCAAGTCCTTGTTTCCAGGGACCTGGAAGGACAGTGAGTGAATGCTCCTTGTGCTATAGTGTGCTTAAAAAAAACATTTTTTCTAGGGACAGAAAACTCTAGGTAGGGAGAGTGTCAGTTTCTTTCACTGTGCAAGTCCTTGTTTCTAGGGACTGGGAAGGACAGTGAGTGAATTCTCCTTGTGCTATAGTGTGCTTAAAAAAAACATTTTTTCTAGGGACAGAAAACTGTAGGTAGGGAGAGTGTCAGTTTCTTTCACTGTGCAAGTCCTTGTTTCCAGGGACCTGGAAGGACAGTGAGTGAATTCTCCTTGTGCTATATTGTGCTTAAAAAAAACATTTTTTCTAGGGACAGAAAACTGTAGGTAGGGAGAGTGTCAGTTTCTTTCACTGTGCAAGTCCTTTTTTCTAGGGACTGGGAAGGACAGTGAGTGAATTCTCCTTGTGCTATAGTGTGCTTAAAAAAAACATTTTTTCTAGGGACAGAAAACTGTAGGTAGGGAGAGTGTCAGTTTCTTTCACTGTGCAAGTCCTTGTTTCTAGGGACCTGGAAGGACAGTGAGTGAATTCTCCTTGTGCTATATTGTGCTTAAAAAAAACATTTTTTCTAGGGACAGAAAACTGTAGGTAGGGAGAGTGTCAGTTTCTTTCACTGTGCAAGTCCTTGTTTCTAGGGACCTGGAAGGACAGTGAGTGAATTCTCCTTGTGCTATATTGTGCTTAAAAAAAACATTTTTTCTAGGGACAGAAAACTGTAGGTAGGGAGAGTGTCAGTTTCTTTCACTGTGCAAGTCCTTGTTTCAAGGGACAGAGAAGGACACCTGAAGGTAGCCCTTATTGCTTTTTTCCCATCTCCCTGCAGGCCATCTATTAGAATGTCTGGAAGGCAAACAAGGAGAGGCAGACAGTCAGGAGGCAATAAAAGAGGGCAAGCAGGCTCTGTGTCTGGGGGCAACAGTGCTGGTCGTGGACGCGGTGCATTGTCATCAGCACATGGCCATGGGACACGCTTGTCCTTCTTTTCCGCAGCTGGACATGTTGAGCCACATCATGCCGAAGACTTGGTAGAGTGGATGACCAAGCCCTCCTCCTCCTCCTCATCCTCTCTCACCCAGGCTCAGGGTACTGGCAAAGCAGCTGCCAAAGCGTCCTCTTCCCTGGTATCAATGTCAGACTCATCATCAGTCACTCCTTCCCTAGACCCACCATGTCCTCCTCCTGAGGAGTCCCCCGAACTGTTTGAGCACAGTGTTGGGTACATGCTCCAGGAGGATGCCCAGCGTTTCGAAGGGTCTGATGATGAAACCCAGCTACAGGAAGGCAGTAGGGTGAGAGCAGACAGAGGGGATGCTCAAGAAGGACACCAATCTGGCAGTCATGTTCCAGCAGCTGCAGCATACTGCCAGATTGGCTCCAGTGATGAGGAGGGAGGGGATGATGAGGTCACTGACTCCACGTGGGTGCCTAATAGGAGAGAGGAGGAGGAGGATGAGGAGGAGGCACATCTCCAACGAGACAGGATGCCCTTTGGTGGCCAGCGTAAGGGCAGTACACCGACGGAATCACACCGCAGAGCTCCGCCTGTGCAGGGCGCTGCCTCTGCCCGTCATTCAAAAAGTTCCTTGGTGTGGGCCTTTTTTGAGGCTAGTGCATCAGATGGCACAGCTGCTGTTTGCAACATATGTCTCAAGCGTATATCGCGTGGCCAAAACATCAGCCGCTTGGGTACCACATGCCTGACCAGACATATGTTGACCTGCCATGCAGCTCGTTGGCAAGCCTACCTCAAAGACCCACACCAAAGAACAAAGCGGACCTCTCCTTGCACCGCATCAGCTGGGATCTCCAACCCCACTATAACTTCAGTCCTCTCTGAAACATGCACTGAGAGGAATGAAGGTGTAGAATTAGGTGTGTCACAGCCAAGTACTTGCGGCCACTCTGCTAGCAGTACACCGACGTCCGATTCTAGCAGGCAAATTTCCCTGCCCCAGCTGCTGGACCGTCGAAAGAAGTTCACTCCCAGCCATCCACATGCCCAGCGGTTGAATGCTAGCTTGGCTAAATTGCTAGCGCTTCAACTGCTGCCTTTTCAGTTGGTAGACTCGGCCCCCTTCCGTGAGTTTGTGCAATGTGCGGTTCCTCAATGGCAGGTTCCCAAACGCCACTTTTTCTCACGGAAGGCTATTCCGGCTCTCTACCGGCATGTGGAAGGCAATGTCTTGGCCTCGCTGGACAGGGCGGTCAGCGGTAAGGTGCATATTACCGCTGACTCATGGTCCAGCAGGCATGGACAGGGACGTTACCTTTCTTTCACGGCCCATTGGGTCACTCTTTTGGCAGCTGGGAAGGATGCAGGACAAGGTGCAGTAGTGTTGGAGGTTGTCCCACCGCCACGCCTCCAAAATGCTACTACTGGTTGTGACACACCTCTCTCCTCCACCCCCTCCTCTTCTTCTTCTTCCATGGCCTCTTCCTGTGGTTTGTCCTATGAACCAGCGGTGCTCCGTAGCCGTTCACGGGGCTACGCAAGTACGCAGGCAAAAAGATGCCATGCCGTGCTTGCGCTGGTGTGTTTGGGGGACAGAAGCCACACTGGGGCAGAGGTCCTGTCTGCTCTGCAGGGCCAGGCCGAGAGGTGGTTGACGCCACGCCAGCTTAAGCCAGGAATGGTGGTTTGCGACAATGGCACCAACCTCCTCTCCGCCCTCCGACAGGGACAACTGACCCATGTGCCCTGTGTGGCTCACGTCCTTAACCTGGTGGTGCAGCGGTTCTTGGGCAGGTACCCGGGCTTACAGGATGTCCTGAGGCAGGCCAGGAAAGTCTGTGTGCATTTCCGCAGATCTTATAATGCCAGTGCTCGCCTGGCTGAGCTGCAAAAGGAGTTGAACCTGCCCAAGAACCGCCTTATATGTGACATGCCCACCAGGTGGAACTCAACGTTGGCCATGCTGCAGCGGCTGCACACGCAGCAGAGGGCCATCAATGAGTACCTGTGCGACTACGGCACCAGGACAGGGTCAGGGGAGCTTGGTTTTTTTTCTCCACGCCAGTGGGGCATGATCAGGGATGCATGCACTGTCCTGGCACCATTTGAGGAGGCCACGAGGATGGTGAGCAGTGACAGTGCATGCATCAGTGACACTGTACCTCTTGTCCACCTGTTGGAGCACACGCTGCGTGGAATAATGGACAGGGCACTTGAGGCAGAACAGAGGCAGGAAGAGGAGGACTTCCTTGCCTCTCAAGGCCCCCTTTACCCAGACAGTGTTCCTTCTGTCCCACCCATCGCACAGGAAGAGGAAGAGGAGGAGGAGGAGGAGGAGGAGGAGGATTGTGTCAGCATGGAGGTGGAGGCTGGCACTCAGCATCATCAGCAGCAGTCTTTTAGGGATGATTTACAGTCCCAAGAAACCAGTGGACTTGTACGTGGCTGGGAGGAGGTGACTGCGGATCATGTCGTCCTTAGTGACCCAGAGGACTCCGGAGCGAATGCCTCAGCAAACCTACGCTGCATGGCCTCCCTGATCCTGCAAAGTCTGCGGAAGGATCCTCGTATTCTTCGGATCAAGGAGAGGGACCATTACTGGCTGGCCACTCTCCTTGATCCACGGTACAAGGGTAAGGTTGCGGACCTTATGTTACCGTCGCAGAGGGAGCAGAGGATGAGACAACTCCGGGAGGCCTTGCAGAAAGGTCTGTGCAACGCGTTCCCAGAGACTGGGAGGTTACAAACTCCTGGTCCAGGACAACGAGTTGCTGAGGCTTCGGCCAGTCAAAGAAGGAGCGGTGGGGAAGGTGGCCGTCTGACCGATGCGTTCAGACAATTCTTTAGTCCGCAGCCCCAAAGTATGATTGGTTCCAGCAACCATCACCAGCGTCTGATAAACATGGTGCAGGAATATCTAGGGGCAAGGTCAGACTTGGACACCTTCCCCACCGAAAATCCTCTGGCTTACTGGGTCTTGAGCATGGATCACTGGCCAGAGCTTGCACAGTATGCAATTGAGCTACTGGCCTGTCCTGCATCCAGCGTTCTTTCGGAACGCACATTCAGTGCTGCTGGAGGATTTGTCACGGATCACAGGGTGCGCCTGTCCACCGACTCGGTTGATCGACTGACTTTCATCAAGATGAACCAGTCTTGGATCACCACCAGCTACCACACACCTGATGCTGATATAACAGACTAATTGATTTTAACATGTCACGTCCCTTCAAGACTGATGCTGATGCTGAGTGCCTGTGCTGTTATGTTGACTGGCTATCCTCCTCCTCCGAGTCCTCAATGATACGATTGATGATGATAGCTTGGAAGATCATTTTTGTTTATGGGTGCCGCCACCAGTGGCTAAGGCCCAATTTTTCAGCCCCTGTTTTACAGGGGCGTGTACTTACAATTTTTTTAGCAATAATTTGCCATAGGGCTCATTGCTGTGCTCCAAGTACAGTATCTGTGAGGGGTTGTAGTGTTGTGCCACCAGTGCCTAAGGCCCAATTTTTCAGCCCCTGTTTAACAGGGGCGTGTCATTACAATTTTTGAAGCAATACTTTGCAACAGGGCTCATTGCTGTGCTCCAAGTACAGTATCTGTGAGGGGTTGTAGTGTTGTGCCACCAGTGCCTAAGGCCCAATTTTTCAGCCCCTGTTCAACAGGGGCATGCAATTACAATTCTTGATGTAATAATTCACAGCAGGGCCCATTCCTGCACCCACCAAGAGTAAGTCTGAGGGCTTACAGTGTTGTGGCAACGCCACCACCACCACCACCACGAAAGGCCCAATTTTTCAGCCACTGTTCAAAAGGGGCATGTAATTACAATTCTTGATCTAATAATTCACAGCAGGGCCCATTCCTGCACCCACCAAGAGTAACTCTGAGGGCTTACAGTGTTGTGGCAACACCACCACCACCACCACGAAAAGCCCAATTTTTCAGCCCCTGTTCAACAGGGGCATGCAATTACAATTCTTGATCTAATAATTCACAGCAGGGCCCATTGCTGCACCCACCAAGAGTAACTGTCAGGGCTTACAGTGTTGTGGCACCAGCACCACCATCAAAGCCCCAATTTTTACTACCACTGTTCAACAATTATATGTAATTAAAATTCCTGATATAATAGTTGACAGCAGGGCGTTCCAGCACCAACCAAGAGTAACTGTGAGTGCTTACAGTGTTGTGCCAACACCAACAACTAAGGGGCCTATTTCTGCAGAGTATATACGGCAGGTCCCTACTTTCAAACATCCAACTTACAAACGACTCCTACTTGCAAACGAAAGAAGACAACAGGAAGTGAGAGGAAATCTACCCCTAGGAAGGAAAATTCTCTCCTGTAAGAATAAATATGGGAGAAAGGTGTCTCCTCTGTACTGATGCTTTATCAGCAATCCTTGTTTCAAGAAAAACACCACATTTCAAAAACAGTTGTCATTGGGACGGAAAGTGAGGTGAAATGTTCTGAACAGGGGCACAGACAGCAAAACAAATGTTACAGGGGTGATAACCCTTACCTATGTTTCCCAAAAAGTTTAAAAATAGATTTTTGGGCTGGAGCTACACTTCAACAATGTACCTGTTCAAAATTACAAACACATTCTACATAAGAACAAACCTACAGTCCCTGTCTTGTATGCACCGCCTGTATACGGCTGTTCAGAGTATATAGGGCCTTTTTTATTTTATGTGCGGGGTTCCCCTTAATATCCATACAAGACCCAAAGGGGCTGGTAATGGGCTGGGGTAGGGGGGGGGTCATGGGGTAGCTATGCCATTTTTCTTAAAGATTTTCATCCATATTACCGGGACCAGACATTACATTAAAGCCGCAAGAAGTTTTAAATGGCTTTTTTTTCCTTTAGAAGTGTCATTTTGTGCAGGGACAGTTCTAAACACGGGAAACACGTGGCACTTCACAGGCATACTTTAGACACCCCCCAGGTACGATATTTAAAGGAATATTTGACTTTTTTTTTTCACTTTATGCATCATTAAAATGACTGCTCCCGAAAAACGACCGTTTTTAAAACTTCTTTTTGCATTGATACATGTCCCCTGGTGCAGAACCCGGGTTCCCAAACCCTTTTTAGGACAATAACATGCATAATAGTTGTTATAATTAGCACTTTAGAATTCGAACGTTCGCATCCATTGTATTTAATAGGGTTCTAATGTTCGTACGAACTTTCGGTCCGTTCGCGGGTTCTGGTGCGAACCGAACCCGGGGGTGTTCGGCTCATCACTAATCCTGATTGGCTGGGCTAGACAAACTCTTAAACTCTTCCATTGCATCAGGAAGCCTTGTTGGAAAACTGGAGTTTCCAGTGAGCCCAGAAGATCATCGGAATACATGAAGCCATTGTCCTGAGAGGACTCACTGGTGCAACCAATGCCTGTTGGAACGTCTCCCTGATTTTGGGAAGTTTGAGGTGGCAAAAAAACTGAGGCCATCTGAGTACTGAATTGGGCAACTAGGCAGACCATATTCTGCGTAGGCTCCAGCTGGTTCTGGTAAAGCCTGCCCCTCAACGCAAAACTGAGGAACTGCTGGTATGACTGAAGGATCAGGACATGCTGATAGGTATATTGCAAGTCCACTGAAATCCTCCAGTATCCTGGTTGAATGACCTGGATTATGGTATGGAGAGACTCCATCTTGAGTCTATCCGTATAAATTGATTTAGCCTCTTGAGGTAGTTGTGGAGGCTGCCGTTTGAACAGCCAATAATGGCCTTGCACCACTGTGGACTGAATCCGCCATTTTTTGGCAGTGGTCTTGCCGGTACTGGGTTACTTAGAGCCACCTGGCTCCAACTGTCTCCTGGGCAGGCCTAAAGTTAAAAGGGCTTCTGGGTATCTTGGGGAGCCGTAAGGGTCTTAGCTCTCTGCCATCTTATGAAGGTTGACTGTGTACCCCTCCAACGCCTTCTGAAGTCCTTGGATGGGCGAAAGCCTCCGAAATCCCAGTACCTGTTTGGCGCTCCTCTGGATCATTGCCCCCTCTGGACCTTCGATCTTGGGGCAGAAGACCTGATTTTCCTCCTGTAACCCTGGAGATGGTAGTCTCCAGTTTTTTGGTCAAACGGCGCCTTCCCATCAAAAGGCAGTTTACAGCAATTCTGTTTTGAGGATGGGTCAGCTGTCAGGGTTTTTAACCACAGCGCTCTTTTGGCTTTGACTGAGCCGAGCAGGGCCTTTTCCCTTATCTAAGATAGCCTTCACGGCGCATCTCGCATGCGCCGGCGTCTCTAGGCCCCGAAAACATGGCCACCGGGAACACCGGAAACCACCGCACATGCGCAGAACGTCAGGAACACTCGAAGCTGGAGCGGCCAGCTCCGTGGGACGGGAGAGCCATGCCCGCAGTCCCGGGAAGACAAGGGACTGGAGGGGTTGTTCTCCTTCCTAAGAACAAAGGCTACGACCTCCGCCAAAGGGCCACATATAGAAAATTTACATGACACAGAAAAGTAAAGGAAAAGTCAGACCTGCGACAGAAGATCCACAGACACACAGACGCCATGCTGTCCCAGCTGCTTAAATCGGACTCCAACACAGGCATGCCATAGGAGGACTGTCGTCTCTGATTAGAGAACACTTCGACCTTAGAAGACAGCCAGAAGGGGTTCCCCACCTTCAAACAAGGGTTTACAACCACTTTAAAGTTATTTGATGTTATTTGCATTAATAGTTGGAACTTTTAGACTAGATTTACATGGATATCACAAAGAGGCACTAGGTGGGCAGTTCTAACCCTTACTAAGCGCACCCTAATTAACTTAGCTCACACATGCATTTTTGGGTATAGGGCTGTTTAGGGTTGCACGATACTATTTTTTTACCGGCAAGTACGAGTATTGATACTTTTGGTCATGTACTTTGCTGATACCGAGTACCAATACCTTTGCGGGGCAATTTGAGCTCATACAAAATAATTTGGCTTAAATTGCACTGCAAAGAATCGCATGAATTTTGAACAGGAATAGGTACGATTTCTGTCTGAATTGCATGTGGATTCCCGCACCGCTCCTGTGTGAACCCAGACTGAAGTCACTATGACAATCCTGGGTTCACACAGGATCTGTGGGGGAAACCGCATGTGATTCGGCCATGAATCGCACTGCATTCCTGTTCAAATCGCATGCAATTATTTGCAGTGCAATTAGAGCTCATTCATTTTGTATGGGCTCAAATTGCACCACAAGGGTATCGGTTTCAGGTATCAAAGTATTTGCACGAGTACTCGTGCAAATGCTCAGTATCGGCACTGACACCGGTATCGGTGCAACCCTAGTGCTGTGTAACATTTAGACTGAAGACAACAACTGTTCTCCCCAACATGGGAATCCAGTCTTATGATTTAAATAAGATGTACAATTAGTCAAAGAGATGCAAAAATATTCATGTCTTTCATTTTTACTACATGTGCGGCAACATTTGTGACAGATTTCTTTGCTTAACCTGAGGGAAATGCAAGTGCTCAGTCTTTTCCATTTTTGTGTGTTTTAGACAAAGCTACATCATTATCTTATTCAGGCTTTGTTAATGATAGGGAAAGTTGGATGTAAAAAACAAAATACAGGCATCTTAAAGGAGAGAAGGCTACACAGTAATTAAAACAAAGAAAGGCTCTCATTATTTTCTCTCTTGTCTCTCTGAGAAAGCTGGTGAAATCGAAAGGCTTCTTGTTGAATTGGGGTCAGAGACAAGGGATTTAGGAATATGTCAAGGCAACATAAAAAAAATAAAAAATAAAACACATGCAGTACATCTCTAAATTACATGCATATTTCCCTCTGTTTTATCCTGCTTAAAGCACTGCATGTACAGAAAAATATATGTTGATCTGACAGAAATGCACTCAGCTCTTAAGCCCTGTTGTGGGCTGACAACAACAGTGTTTTTGTGGGTTGAGTGTTGTCAGCCCTGCCCGGTTTCTTTTGCTAATATACTCAAACCACTACTACTCTCATATCTCTACAACATAAATGCTTATCAATCTGTAGTCCAAAAACTAGGAGGCCTATTTGAGATAACGCAAGAAACCAGTTCTCTTCTAACTTCATTGAGTGTGTTGTTAAACAACCTAAGGCTGAATAATTATCTCCCTATGCTAAAAATCACCATTTAGATATTTGTATATTGTGATTATATCCCCTTGTAAGCATATCTTCTCCAGGGAGAATCAATATAATGTTTGCAGTTGTTCCTCATAACTGAGGTCCCCCAGTCCCAATAGCTTTGTTGCCCTTCTGGACTCTCTCCAGTTTCAGCACTCCCTTCCTGAGAATTGGTGACCAAAACTTGATGGTATACTCAAGATGTTGCCCAACCAGACTTTTGTAAAGCAGTAGAATTATAGTTTTCTCTCTTGAGTAGAAACCTTATTTAATGCATGCTAATAGTCTGCTATTCTTGCTTGCTGCAGCTTGGCATTGCATGCTATTTATTGCTGAGCCTATCATCTGCTAGGACTCCCAGATCCTTTTCCCTCCTTGGTTCCCCCCAGTGGTTCTCTCATTCATAGTTTTAGCCCTGTTACTTTACATTTATCAATATTAAACCTCATGTAGTTGCCCACTCCTCTATTGTATCGAAGTCTTCCTGTAAACTTGCTATATCCTGTTGTGAAGTTGTTACCCTGCTTAGCTTTGTATCATCAGCAAACACTGAGATTAAGCTATTTATACCCATCTCTATATCATTTATGAACTAATAAAAAATAATTGGTCCAAGGACAGAGCCCTGAGGCACCCCTTGCACAACTCCAGACCATTCTAAATATATGCTATTTATCACCACCCTCTGAACACATTCCTGTAACCAGTTTTCTATCCAGGTACATACAGTGTCATCAATGTCAACTGACCTTTGAGTTTCTAAAATAAGCATTTATGGGTTAGTGTGTGAAATGCTTTGGCAAGATCTAGATGCACCATGTCCACAGGCCTTCCTTAATCTAGATGAAAGCTCACTTCCTCATAGAATGTTAATTGCTTGGTTTGGCATGAATGAACTGGTTACTACTACTGCTACCATTTTCATCCACAAATTCTTGAATATAGTCCTAGTCCCTTACATACTATTGATGTTAGACTAATTGACCTGTAGTTTCCAGGTATATATCTTGGCCCTATTTTTATTATTGGAACCACATTAGCTTTTCGCTAATCGGCTGGTACCATTCCGGTCAGTAGGATGTCCTTAAAGATTAGGAATAATGGTGTAGCACCCTCTACCTTAGGAAGGTGCTAGAGTTCATTTGGCCAGTGCAGGTAAATTTAGACAGGCCTAGCTGAAAGCTAAGCCTGTTTGTTTTGATCTGTGGGGCTGGGAGTGGCTTAGAGTAGGTTGGTGACTCACAGGCAGCATCACTTTTTGGTTATCTGGCCTCTGGAAGATTCTAGAAGCAGAGGAGGGGAAGAGAGGTGGAGCTGTCTCAGGTGTTC
Organism: Rana muscosa; assembly: GCA_029206835.1. Lineage (NCBI taxonomy): Eukaryota > Metazoa > Chordata > Amphibia > Anura > Ranidae > Rana > Rana muscosa. Next base: position 193,939,958 of record CM055124.1, read on the forward strand.
TAAGGAGCCCTGACCAATCCCCAACCTGGATTAGTAACATTGACAATCTGTAGGCACGGGATGTTGTTTTCTAGTTTGACCTGTTAGTTTTGAAACAACACAGATAACAAGTGCAGATTTTGTTCTTTGATCTGTTTGCGATGCAACAAAAATGAAGAAACAAAATTAAAACAGTTTTATATATTAATGTTAAAAAATAAATAAAAAGGTAATTACTAAAGTGGGGGATGAAGGAGTTAACCAAGGTGTATTATTATTAGCTTAACAGGGAGTAAATACAAACAATTTATATTGGACAAATACAATTTTTGTGAGGTACCTTGCCTGTTCTGTGTCCTGCTGCTTTTCTGCTGCCCCCCTTGCAGGACACAGTAGTGTTTCCACTAGAAGATGAGGGCAGTTGTCCCCAAATGATAACCAGGCTGTTTTCTGTATTGTCCGCTGCAAGAGGTTGCAGACCACCACTGGCTCATGATCTGCCTGGCAGGAGAGAAAGGCCTTCACAGCAGAGGTGCACAGTGTTACCCTGGCTGCCTTGTTGAGCATGCATTACACCTCTGTTTGCCATCTCCATTTCAAGCCCTGCTTACCCAATATTCTATCAACTGTCTTGATACTGTATATAGAAATGTTTCAAAAAGTGGGGGCATGGTCATTTATTTTACATTTCAACTAGTAGGTGCCTGGTCCTGTGAAGGCACTGAAGGTAATCTATATACAGGAGATTTAAAATTGAATTTCAACAGAAATTAAGAATCAAGGGTCTGCTCATCTTTCTGCTGCTATTGTGATGTAACGTTCTTCCTGGCCATTTCACACTTAATTTTGATACATTTTCACTTTTGGGAACCTGGACTTCTTTCTGTTGGGGCCATTGCTTACTGCATTTGTGTAGCTGTATGGTAAATAATAGATAAAATGGTCCTGGAAAAAGTTATAGTTCTGCTTTTTTCATTATGTTTTCCATATGCTGACATAGTGTCCCTGGTCCAATAGAGCAAGAAGATAAGGTACTAATAACTATGAGTTATGAATATTTATGCCCCCATGGCTAACCACTAGGATGTTTATTGCCAGAGCTGCATATTGAGGGAGAATATACGGCAAATATTTAGGATGACCTTTTAAAAAGGTCTATTTGTACTTTCCTTTTGGGCTGTTGCCAGGAGAGAATGTTGTGTTGAAGATCTCTGCTTCCAAGGCCTGCTACCTGGGGAGGGTGATACTGAGAGTGAGCTCAAGTGTGGGGCCCAAAGGACTTGCACTGCCTTGCTTATAGGTTCATCCAGGAGGAGTGAAGCTAGAGCTTTGTTTGAGCCCCATAGGGAAGATATTTTGCTGCTGAGGAGTGTCCTGGAAAGCTGCTTACTAGGGCTCTACTCTGGACCTGATGCTGATAAATATATGACAACGTTTTTACACAAATATTTCCTCACAGCAATATTTGTGTTGCCTGAAGCTGATGAACAGTCTTAAAGGGGTTGTAAAGGTTTGTTTTTTTATTTTCTAAATAGGTTCCCTTAAGCTAATGCATTGTTGGTTCACTTACCTTTTCCTTCGATTTCCCTTCTAAATGTTTTTTTTTCTTTGTCTGAATTTCTCACTTCCTGTTTCTCCTCGGTAAGCTTGCCCCCATCATCCGAGCGGTGTTTAGTCAGCCAGAACATCTTACTGAACAGCTTACTGAGGAGGAACAGGAAGTGAGAAATTCACACAATGAAAACAAAGGAAAAAAATATTTAGAAGGGAAATCGAAGGAAAAGGTAGGTGAACCAACAATGCACTAGCTTAAAGGAACCTATTTAGAAAATAAAAAACAAACCTTTACAACCCCTTTAAGAGTACAGATCGCCGCTCTTTCCTTTAAGTTTCCTATTTCTGTATTGACTATGTTGCATTTTTGTTGATTTTTGGCTATCGTGTACTCTAATCCTTTTTCCTTGAGCTTATGGTCCCATAATATACTCTTTACATTTTCCAATGCGACTGACTGGCACCCAATTTCATGGAATGAATATTTAGCATAAGGACCACTTGTATTACATGCTGTCATAAGTACCAACATCCCCAATAAGCTTGTAAAATCTAAAATACCATTATATTTAAATCATGGATTTTTATACGGTGCCAAACAAACATGCACTACTTCATTTTTATCATAAAATCCTTATTTTATTAAACATCAAGTTTATATTAGGAAAAAAAATTACAGGAATAAAAAGTATCTAATGCAACCACACCTACTGGCTTAAACCACACAATGTGTATCTTTTCCTTGTCACATGATGGGAATCAAATGAGTGGAGACTCTACGCATTTTGTTGAACTTTTTATGAACTTCTTTAGGGGTACCTCTGAGTTGACTGTTAAAAACAATGCTCAATCAGTCTTAAAATCCAAGAAAAGCATGTCTAGGGATTTGTACCGCCAAGCGCTCACAAGGGAGATGTCAGATGTAGGAGAATCTCAGTGATTTAGTAGTGTGTGATATCCTTAAAGTGGAAGTAAACCCTCCTATCATTTTCAGCCAAGGAAGCTGCCATCTTGGCCTCTGTTTAATCTTCAACTGCCATGATGCTGCACATGTGATCAGTTATGACACCAGCCATTGGATGGTGTGATGGTTTGGTTGAGAGCACAGCCATTGTGACAGTTAGCATTTCCGGCATGCCGGGAATGTAACTGTTTTTTAAAACTATTAAATCGTTGGGTTTACTCCCGCTTTAAACACTTTAACGGTAGAGGATAGCTACAAATAAAGCAATGGCTGAAAGCATCAGGGGACATACATTACACGTGAATTCCCCCTCCTAATTTATGTTGTCAATAGGTCACCAATAAAGATCCTTCCAGCATACAGGCCATCATCCCATTTTAGGAGAAATAAGAGAATGGCCTGTTTGATGGAAAAATTTTCATCAAGTATATTTAAGAGGGAAAATCCACATGTGGTGAAACACCAGGAAATCACAGCCAGCTTCCCACAGCCAAAATAGAGGCACAGGGGACCCAAAGACTGGCAAAGAACCAGCCCACGTGCAGTAGCAAAGCTAGACATTCTTTCACGCAGGGAAAAGACTCAGTTTGGTCCCCCCCGCCCGGGAGAGAAGTCCTCCATCTGGGGGGCAATATAGCTGATTGGCTGCCCGGCGCCCAGTATGGGTGAGTGAATTGGAAATGACATTTGGTCCTAACGCTGCATGTGTTGGTACACATGTAGCGTAAAGGCTTATACAATCACCACATAGGTGAGGTTTGAATGAGGCAATTTAAAGGCTCACTTCCATAGTGAATTGGGAGAGGGGCGCCAATGGGAAAAAAGATAACCAAGAAGTGGGTTTTTAATAAGGTCTGCTTCTGTGTGCTGTTCTTTCTTTCCAGCGGTGCCCCTTCTAATCCGCTGTGGAGGTAATGCTTGAAATCCCCTTATTCTACAGTCATGGCTGGCTTATTTAAAGCCTGCCACACTGGGCTAGTTTTTTTTGTTGTTGCGGCGGCACACCTTCTAATCTCCCGTGGAGGTGAGGATTGAATGAAGCAATTTCAAGTCTCACCTCCAGTCAGTGCCATCTTAATAGTATCATGGGCCCCTGGGTAAAGTAATGCACTGGGGCCCCTACCAGGGAGACGGTGACCTGCAGCGCACTAAAACTGGGTGTGGCTAAATGATGCTACATATTAGGCGTGACAGTTTAGTCTAATTAGAAACAACAAATAAATACAACCGAGAAAGTTTTTCAAATTAAATTCATCCCCTGTACACACTCTTCCACCTCCTCTACACACTACCCCCCTGTATACACTGGCCCTCTTTTCCTCTCATACATTTTTTAAAGTTTTTCTAGCATTTATTATTATTTTTTACATATTTGATTTATTTATTTTTTACAATGTTTTAATTATTTCACTTTTGGGACAGAGAAAGCCTCAGCTGCACTGGAGATGAATGAATAGGAAGCACTTCTTTAGCTTCATGTTCATTCACAAATTGAAGCATAGTAAGCATAGTTTATTATGTATTCTCTAGGGCATCTCCTTTTAAAAAAATTATATATTGTTTGGGGGTTCTAAGTAATTTTCTACCAAAAAAACTGATTGTTACATGTAAACAAAAAGTGCCAGAAAAAGCCTGGTCCTTAAGTGGTTACAATTTTGTTTTTTGTTTTTTTACATTTATGTAAATTTGTGTGAATTTGTGTTTGTAAGCAAATCCATTTATAGTTCTGTTCTCTGAAGTTAGAGTGAGTCACTGTTGTCCTAATTTCAGCTTTCTACATTCATATCAATGGCTTTATTTACCTTCAATTCCCTTTCATACATAATCAATTGGTAGGAAGATAACCAAAGCCATTCCTACCAGTGATCCTCAGAGGCTGCTGTTGTGCAAGTTGGTGACAGAGAGAAGTGCTTTTAGATTGGGGCAGCACTCAGGACAGTGCCGCCAGCTTGTTGATACAGGAGCTCTGTCAGATCAAGACTTTGCAGGGTATGCTTACCAGTCCCCTACCCATGTTTTATGCTGCCATACCAAGAATAGTCTAGGGAGGAGGTGGCCAGGAGTGTAAAATGACAGGAGAAAGATGCAGGTAGGAGCAGGTAAGTGTAGCGGCCTCACCCCCTCTGATTTGTCTAGGGGTATTTCGTATGTGAGGGTGAGATGCGCTACGGCCCATGTCCTTCCCATGGCAGTGGGTGAGGTGAAGGCCAGTACCAGATATTTTCCTCGGGCCTGTGTGTTTCAGTTAAGGACCAAGTCTTGCTGTGCTGACACTTCCCTTTGCTCCCATTAACCAGAGTACCACACACCGATAAAGGTCCAACTCTTGCTTTATTGTCACACTCACAATAAACAGTGCTTTAGCAGCCAACTGGTTGAGACCCAATAACAGTTCAATACGGTGGGGTGAGCAGGTCGAGGCACTATCCTGATTGTCAGCTAAACCACTGTGGTTTCACCAGTGGTTACTATAGCCATCGGCTAAGAGAGAACTTAGAACTTGTGAGTCTCTACCAGCAACTCAAGAGAATGTAGATAGGAGTACCTTCGCTGCGTTGTGGCCCCTGTCAGGGGAAGATGTCCCTCCAAGGGAGTTACCGGAGGCCCATCCGTCACCGGGTTGATGCTGCTCCGGACTCTCCGGACGGGTGACCTCTCCAGCCTCCTCACCTCAGACATGGGCCCCATCCACCTCAGGGACCCTCGGACCTCTCCACCCTCGCGGGACCCAGTCGAAGTCACCAGGCCACAGGCCTCTGATTTAGTACCTCGCCCCAGGCTGAAGGTGCCTGGGATGGATGCCAACTCTGTTCCGGCCAGGCCTAGGGTGCCTGGGTCGAAACTCCGGACCGCCCGCACCCAGGCCTAAGGTGCCTGGGCGCGTGATGAAGAAGATCCCGAAGACCTCGTGGCAAGAGCGTCTCCCCCTCTTATCTCTTCCATTGACGTCACGGCAGGTTCCCCGCCCTCGCCGTACCATCTCCGGAAAGGGACAAAAAGGACAGCACTGCGGCAGCAAAATCTACCCTGGGTACTCCGCCACCTACAGGCCAAGGAGAATAATACACCACCCAATCCTCCACGAATACAAATGATCCAATTCCTCTCATAATTTACACACCTGGATCATACTACCACCCAGGTGTATCCCACCTAAATTTAGAGACCCCGCTACATAAGCAAACCCTACACCCTACCCTAAGCCCCAGTAAGCAAACCCTACCAACCTCAATCTTACAGCACTCCTGCATTAACAAGCCGAAAGCTATGTTTGCAGAAATACAGGAGCGCTGCACTGACAGGAAGGAGGAACTGGTAAGGGAGAGAGACAGAACACAGCTCACATATCTTCCCAGCTCTCTCCTCCTCTCCTAGCCACTTCCAGCACTCCTGCTGTCGCTACAACTGTCAGCCTGTAACAGAGGGAACTATGCAACTTGCCATGCAGTGACCGCCCTTCTCGACAATAAACCACTGCGCACAGGGCAACTTCCCCTCCTGCCCTCCTCTTGTCCCGGCCCTATGTTAACCATCTTACTCCTCCCCAGGCCTTGCCTGCTCAAAAAGAAGCCTTACAAGACTTTAGACGCAATGGTCACAACATAAAAAAAGGTACAAGTTACTCCAAAGATAAAAGATATTGAAATATAATAGTGCCAGGAAGCAAATTACCCCAGAAATGCAAGGGATATACAGTAGTGACACTATGAACTGATGTATGTAATTGTATTGAGTTTAAATATGATATTATTTACGTGGACAAATGTGTATGGCACAGGTGTTGGGACAGATGATTTACATATCAAAAGAAAAACTTGCTTCTTGCTGCAAAAGGATTTATGGGCTTGGCAGACTTAGATACCAGCTCATCTGAAATACCAAGCAAAGCCACTTAATTTTTTTTTTTTAAGATGCCAGTTAATTGGGACGGTTAAGCAGTGTAAATTAATTCTCTGTTAACGTTATCTTGGGATTTAGCAAAGCAACACTTTTATATTTTCTCATGTTTTCTCTTTTAGTGCTGGAATTGGCATTGGTTTCTATGGAAATAGTGAAACAAATGACGGTGTATATCAAGTGACCTACTCCCTTATGAATGCCAACCACACATTGACCTCCATTGCCTTGCTGGTGAGTTCTCTGAATGATCTTCAAATATTGTTTTGTTTAAGTAGCTTTCATTGGCTTTACTGGTTCAATGCTATTTAAATTCACAGAGATATATGATTACCACAACAGCATGCTGGGATGATGAGTTATGAGTAGCATCAGGAAGAAAGGGGACAGGAAAGGTTGACTATAGTACCCAGTCAGATCCTATATATACATTTCCGAATACAGGTTAAAACATGAACCTTATTTCATTGCTAAATATCACACAGTTCTTCCACTTTTCCCATAACTCCAGTTATATATTAGCTTTTGTGTTTAAAGCTAGCATTTGACAGAACATTTGCCTAATGATGTTTAAAAATGCCTTCTTCCCCTCCTCCAGATAAAGAAAAAAATTGCCAATAAAGACTCCTGGAATTTATGACATCATTTTGGCCTAGGACAGAAACCAAGAAACAACTGAGGAAATGTAAAAAAAAAAAAGGTTAATACAAGTAAAGATAATAGACAATCCTATCTTCTAATGCTAGCAGCATAAGGATTAAAACAATATATAATGTCTGGGGTTCTAAGTAATTTTCTAGTAAAAATAAATGATTTTAACTGGTAAACAACAAGTTTGAAAAATTGGCCCGGTCTTAAAGTGGTTAAACTATTTAAAGGAAGGAATATTGTTTGCACTGCTTAGATATTATTTATAACATTTCTGTTGGTCTCTCTTGTCAAAACAACATCCACATTTTGAATTGAAGCAACAAAATGCATTTAAATGTCATTTAAAAAAAAAAATTACATTAGGATTAATATGCTGCCCACATGTAATATTTCCACAATTCATTTCAAACCTCATTAGCTAAACCACATCAACATTTACCTTGTAAGGGCCTGAAAAGGAAAAAAATTGTATTGTTCCAAATCCAATAGAAGGAAGATAATACACACAACATACACAATAGTTCCACAATTTATCTTAGACATTTTTAAAAAAAAAGACCCAATGATTTTTTGTGAATCATAAATCCATATTTAAGTGTATACAGTAGATTTAACACAAAAAATAAATCAGGATTATAATACAAATTCAATAACTCTATAGACAATATGTTAGGCTGCATTTTGAACAGGAGAGAGCTCAGTCAGCTTTTAACTGAAAAATTATCTTTGTGGTGTGTTTATTTTCCCAGGAAAAAAGACAGCAAAATATTGTACTAATTCCCTACATATTAATTAAAAAAAATTAATCATCCACATTTTTCCTAGGTAGCCTATAATTATTTCACCAAACACAGGTCCACAAAATATTTTACAGACTCTATCACTTTTATTAGCCAACAGTTTATCGTGGAGAGATAAGGAAGGTTTTAATTAAAAATCACTCTTAGACTACTTTTTTCCAAGAGACAATAGCCACAAATGTTCTCGACTAACAGAGCACTGGATTAGACTTAAAATGTAAGACAAAGAGCCTACAGTAAACACTATACATTTTATAACTGAAAATAAGTTGCATAAGCATTATGTGTGGCACCTGGATAGTGCCAGAGCAGCATGATACACCACAAACATTGAGGTGCGACACAGGAATGACTCTGCAGGAAAAAAACTCCCAAATTTGGTAGCTGCGGAGCAACTCTGAAAACAATAGGTGTGGCACCCTGACAGTTCCGATGAACTGTGTTAGAGCTGTAGAGGCAGCACAAGATGGTAATTCTGGCAGGCCTGCAGCAGGGGCAGGAAATGGTAATAATGAAAGGCCTGCAGTCGTGGCAATAGATCAGGGATATGCAATAAGCGGACATCCAGCTGTTGCCAAACTACAAGTCCCATGAGGCATAGCGAGACTCTGACAGCAGCAAGCATGACACCCAGAGGCAGAGGCATGATGGGACTTGTAGTTTTGCAACAGCTGGAGGTCCGCTAATTGCATATCCATGCAATAGATGGTAAGGGTGACAGGAGTTTGTAATGGTGGCAGACCAGCAGCTATGGTAGCAAATGGTAGTGCTGTATGGTACAATAATGTTTTTTGGGGCCTGGTACTCATTGCTGATCCAAGATTGGTTCATTTTTAAAAAGGTGAGTCAGTCAACTGTGTCTAGGGAAAGGTGGAGGCCTTTTTTCTGTCACAAAACTACCAGCTGCACTAAATGCTTGTCCTGAAATCAGACTGACTACAGGGTAACACAGAAGCTCAACTGCACACTGGGCAAGAAGTAGTCAAGTGGGTCGTCCAATGTAAGGATGTCCACATCCACCCTTGACCCTATATATTATTGACCTGCCTGTGACTGTTGCCAGCATTATTAGAAAAAACCTAAGCCTCGCTTAGACAGCCACCACTGCTCCTGTTTTCACATCCAGGAGTATCCGAGGCACATTGGCTATGCAAAGGGATCCTTCCATTCTCTGCAAAATACAGTAGGAGGCTCCTCTGCAGCACTTCTTGCAGATGGCGCATTATTAGCTCCCACTGTGATGGCAGGATGAGCTGTGGCATTTTCCCCTTGTAATGTGGATCTAAAAGAAATGCCAACCAGTAACGGTCCATTTCTTTGATGGTCCTTTTGCAGACACTGCAGCAGGAATCAGCTCATCAGCCACAAACAGGCAGAAAAAACAGTTCTCAATGTCGTTGAGGACAATGTTGTCCTCAACCATTTCACTCCACTCACATACAACTCCTAGTGTTTGGGAGGGGTGGAATGTATCAATGACCATTAAGGAGGAGGGGGTTAAAGTGACTGACAGAGCCGTTACCATCACCAAGTTGCTTGACACAGGGCAGCATCACCAGCTCCAATGGAGTGCCCCATTCTGCACCCTTCCTAGCTGAAAGCTAATTTATTCAGTAGGCAATGAAGGATATAGAACATCCTCTGTAATCATGTGTAACTGTGTGACCCAGTGGCAGGAAGACATTACCTTCCATATGCTGGTTAAGAGCATCAATGGTCTTCTGGGCAAAAAAGTGGCAGCTTGGTACCTGCCATTGTATTACAGCCATACCACAAATTCATGGCATGGAGCAGACTCCACTAGCTGGAACAGAAGTAGCTGTAAAGCCAGTGATTTTGCCAAGCTGGTATTGAAATTACTGGGTAAATATTTTATTTTACGCTCCAGCAGCTGTTCTGTTGGGTAAAAGGGAAAAGGAAAATGCTGGCTGAGTAGCTATTATCCTTTGCTAATTCTGGTAAAGACAAACCGTTGTCTCTTATTATTACCTTTTGGAAGATCAATAACTACTAATGTATACCCATTTTTGGCTTGTTGGGTAAAATAAATATCTTAGGTGGTCTTATCTTCTTCAGTATTGGGTATGGGCCTCCTTAGACTGCAGTTTAAATAATCCCAGCCAAGATTTGGCAGAACTCTCATACTTAAGGGCCACAAATGACTTCAAAGCTGGATTTATTTTGATCTCTTAATTCTTTAACATCCAAGATCCAAAAAGGTAGCTCTGTTCCTGCAAGAGATTTACACTCTTTTTAATTAACTGTTACTCCTGTTAAGGTCTTAACTGAGGTAGTTGGAAAGTAATCATGCACAGCAACAAGCAAACCTACTTTGCATTACTTGTGAAGAAGTTTGAGTTAAAGAAAAGCTTGATTGAAAAAAAAAATGATGATTAAAAGAGAAACTATTTGGAAAATCTGAATAAGTCTCTCAATAGAGTTTTCTGAGGTGGTAAAAAAAAAATAAAAAAAATGATAACTATTGAAAGCTGAAATAATTTTTTTTTTGTGAACATCAAGTTTTGTTAAGTTTTAGACTATAGAGACAAAAATGAAAGGTATCAGGTTCAGTCAAGTTCACATTTACATGCCCGAAGATGTGATGAATAGGGATGAGTGAATCTGTCCTGGTTTGATTTAATCCAGGTTCGGCGAACCCAATGGGAAGTCTGCGAATCCCAAAATTAACGCTGAACGCCCAATGAAGACTATGGGAAGCAAAACCATTTTCAAGGCTAATGGGCAAACTATGGTTGAAAGAAGGGTATGGACACTGGCATGAGGGACATGTACCAATGCAAACATATTTAAAAAGATACCGCTTAGTGGAAAGTGATTCAAAGGACAACATTAAAAATATTCAAATCCTGTAAATATTAAAAGTGCTGAAAGTAAAAAATGTATTGAGTTGGTGCCTTCGTCACGTTAAACGTTATGTGGAGGGAGGAATGAGGCTAGTGTGGACTGTGTTGGCACCTTATGCAAACTGATCACCAGTTAAGAGTAAATAATTAAAATAATTTTATTACAAAATTATATATATAGAATTTTTTTTTTGTACATTTCATAGAAACAATGTTAATTTCGTGACATTCAATGCATTATACCATTACAATTAATGGAAAAGAATACAACTGTACATACATAATATGCTCTGCTCTACATGTTTCACGTTATGATACAAAAACAGAATCCGCTTCTTCAGGAGCTATATTTTATATATGTATAGGTTTTCAATGGACATATGGAAAATTTATGTTGTCACGTAACGTGGGTGCTGGACCAAAGGAGGCCACAAAACAAACCAGATTTCCGGTTGTGTCGTCTGGGGTTGATAATCCCACTGAGGACACGAAAAACAGGAGCTATGGGTAATCTCCTGGGAGGACACATCCAATCACATCTCACAGGTAGTTGGCATGAAGGTGGAATTATATAGAGGAAATTCAAATCAATATGGGATCCCTCATATTATGAAGAAAGTCTCTTGAAAATCCTAGACAGGTAGACACCACGTATTGTATTTTAGTAGATAATTCTGGAAGATCTCTGTGGTATAAGGTGGTGATCATATCAGATGCTCAAATGCTGTTTGCAAATAGGGTGAATCTTTTTAGAGAAACAGAGTCCAGAAACTGTTTCAGTCAGCCTTCCCAGGTAGGGAGGGAGTTTAGCATGCCCAAGAGACGAATATGGATGTGTCCTCCAAAACAGCACTCCGTGACAGAACTGTTGGAGAGAGGGTTAGGGTCAGGATACCCTTAAGTAGATGCAATGATAATTGGCAGACTTCGAGACTCTATAGGTAGACAGCTATACAGTGGAAGGCCTCCAGCCGGATAACTCTTCTGTATAGGTAGGACCGCTGTCTCCTATGGCAACTAATCTTGCAACAGTCACTAAAGGTAGTTGTACATACAGTAACTCTTGGTAACACAGAATAGTCCTTTACTTATCTCACAGTATCCCACTGTAGATCTTCACTCACTGAGCTCCCATTCTCTCGCTAGACTGCCTGATCCCAGTCGTCACTGGGTCCCCAAAGCTTTTCCACAGCTATCCCTCTTTATACTCCTCAAGCGTCACCCTCGCTATCCTGCTGGGTCCCTGGCTTGGCACTTGCTGATGCTTTTCAACTTCTTCACTGTACCGGACTGCTCTGGTACTTACTCAAGATTACTCACAGTAGTCTCCGGTAGTAAGATGGATGGTCCCTTAGTGGCGACAGCTTCCCTTCTACCTCTGACCACAACTGGTTCCCTGTCTGGCTGAACATTCTCAACTCGGTTGGACTCCAATGCTGCAGTCCCAACCCTATGCTGCTTCTCCTGCTCTTGGATAGGCCTCAGGCAGCCTAGCAGCCAGGTGTCCCCGGGACAGGCCTCAGGCTTCCGGCCTAGCAACCCGGGACGACAAAACACACATCCTCCCAGACAGCTGTCCAGATGGCGCAGAACCCCGATCACCTGACTCCACCCAAATAAATAGGTTCTCCCAGTAGGCCAAGGGACTAAATAAACCCCTGCCAATTGTCTGAGACACTCCATCCATTCATGATCTGACCTTGCTAAGCCCTTGTTATTCTAATGTCACCAGCCACAGTGCCACCTTGTGACAAAAGAGAGAAAAGGTAGAAAAAATGGTAATCAAACAAAAGCCGCCCTTTTGATTTCCCACCACTGCGCTGTTGGAGATGTAGGTGTAAACTTGCGACCAGCTGCCACTTTAAAAGTAATAATGTGAAAAAGTATAATGATCACTAAACTGTGTAAGTAATATAAAAAATAAGTAGCGCATAAATGTGTAAATAAGGTATTCTAAAATAAAATCTTTGCGAGTTAATCCTGAGAACACAATAACTCTATAAACAAGAACCTAGAGTGACAAAAGTATTCAAATCATAAAGTTCATAAACGATGTATATCCTTAATCTTCAAACTTCCACCACACCCAAGTGTTCAGTGAGACCTCTCCCGTCAGATGTAACACTCACCACAATGATATGCCTTACACTCTTGTGTTTGGCGTGTATGCATACACCAACCCCACAGGTAGGTTTAACAGAAATTCAGAAATTCCACTTCCAAAGTTGTGACATCCAGATTGCTCCACATATGAATTATAAATAGAAAGTGCACAATAGTGTAATACCGAATGGTCAGTTTTAATAAAACACTGCAAAAAAACTTCAATCATTACACTCACATCATCTCCTTAAAAAACGAGCAGTACATTACAGCAAGAACAACCAAACTGCCTCAGCCAGTGAAGGATGGTCCCGGCGGACCCAAAATCAGCAGAATTAGATCTCACCACTCGCTCCCCCTGTATGGAAACTCTGCTTCCTCTCTCAGCTTGAATGTGTGCGGATTCCCATGATTAAGTCCCTTGTGGCGAAACTTGTTGGGGCGTGGTTGCACGGCGAGCATCTGAACCAACGTGTAACGTGTGACGCATCAAGTTGAGAGAGGAAGCAGAGTTTACATACAGGGGGAGCGAGTGGTGAGATCTAATCCTGCTGATTTTGGGTCCGCCGCGACCATCCTTCACTGGCTGAGGCAGTTTGGTTGTTCTTGCTGTGATGTACTGCTAGTTTTTTAAGGAGATAATGTAAGTGTAATGATTGAAGGTTTTTTGCACGGTGTTTTATTAAAACTGACCATTCGATATTACACTATTGAGCACTTTCTATTTATTATTCATATGTGGAGCAATCTGGATGTCACAACTTTGGAAGTGGAATTTCTGAATTTCTGTTAAACCTACCTGTGAGGTTGGTGTATGCATACACGCCAAACACGAGAGTGTAAGGTATATCATTGTGGTGAGTGTTACATCTGACGGGAGAGGTCTCACTGAACACTTGGGTGTAGTGGAAGATTTGGAAGATACTTTTGTCACTCTACACACGAGTTCTTGTTTATAGAATTATTGTGTTCTCAGGATTAATTCTGCAAAGATTTTATTTTGGAATACCTTATTTACACATTTATGCGCTACTTATTTTTGTCACTTACACAGTTTAGTGATCATTATACTTTTTCAGAAGAGAAAAGGTGCAGCAATTCCAGAATTAAAGAGGAATCAGTGGATCTTCTAAAAATTAAACAGGGCAATTACCACCTGGCAATCTAAATTTGTTAGCAACCCTGCCTAAACATCAGGGTGCTACAATAAAATAAAGACCGCAGTGTACTTAGCCAGGGACGTGATTCTAGGACTGTGAAACACTCTGTCTACGCACAGCATGATGATATCATCAGGTAACTCCACCTTAGGTGTTGCGTCCTTATGGGACATCATCAGAGAGTGGGCCAGGAGTCAGAAGTATGTCCACACAGGTGTGTGTGTGTGTGTATGCATATCGGCATTGGTCAGATGTATGTGTAGCGGGTATTTGAATTTAGGGGAAGAATCTGGGTGGTAGTGTAACCCAGATGCACTAATTACTAGGGGATCCGGGACCTTTTTCTGGGTCTTGGAGGACTCTGGTGGTGTGAGGTTCCTTGTGGTCCACAGGTGGCGCTGTTGCCCTGGGCCGGGGCTGAACTCTCACCGCAAGACTGTACCTTTTTGTCCTCCCCTGGAGCTGGTACAGCGGGGCGGGGAACCCGCTGTGGCGCGAAGGGAGAGGGGATAAAAGGGGCGGACGCCCTTACCACGGAGTTCAGAGTTCAGAGTCCGGAGTGGGAGGACTCGGCCGCACCCAGGCACCTTCAGCTTGGGTGCTGGCATTCCAGTGTTCCAGGCCTAGGTACCCTTGACCTAGCCGGAGCGAGAGATGGAGTCCATCTCAGGCACCTTTAGCCTGGGGTGAGGTACTATGGCGGAGGCCTGGGGCTCAGTACCTTTGACTGAGTTCCGCGAGGGTGGAGGAATCCGAGGGGGCCCTAACTCCTTGGGTGCCCGTGTCTGAGTTGGTGAGAGCTGGTGTGCGGAACTTCTCTGAAGAGTCCGGTGCAGCATTGCTGGTGACAGAGAGGCCTCCGGTTTCTCCCTTGGACGGATTTCCTTCCCCTGATAGGGGCCGTGCTAGGGAAGGTAATTCACATTCTACTCAATATAGTCAGTGGCAGTGACTACCCGCCACTGGTGATACCACAGTGGTTAGCAGGAGAAGGGAAGGGATTGTGCCTCGATCTATTCCCCATCACTACTCAGTAGAAGAAACTGTATGTTTGTACGCCAAGAAGAATAAAACTGAGTTGGACCTATTCACTGTGTGGAACTCTGGTTACTAGGAGCAAAGGAGTCAGGGACGAAGTACTGGACTTGACTTTAGGACACCTACACAAAACCCAATCTTCTGGCCTTCACCTCTCAGCTATGGAGGACATGGGCCGTGGTGTATCTCATCCCTCTCCCCAGCACTGAAACCCCTAGACAAAGAAAGACAAGCCGAGCATGAGAAAGGGAGAATGGGATGAGGCCGCTACATATGTAATATACAACCCCTTATGTTGGCCTTTGTGATACTTCACTACTGAGCAGTAGGGATGAGCTTCGTGTTCGAGTCGAACATACGTTCGACTCGAGCATCGGCTGTTCGATCGTTCGACGAAGATCGAACGATTTGGGCCGTTCGCGCCAAATTCGAGTGACGCGAACGGCCCACAATGCACTACGCCATCGCAGTGTCATCCAGGCGCTGTGATTGGCCAAGCATGCACTGTGACCCCGCATGCTTGGCCAATCACAGCGCCGGCAGCGAGGAGAGCAATGATTGGCCACAGGCAGGATGCCTGTGGCCAATTATTGCTGAGGGGGTTTAGTACACGCCCCACACTATAAAAGGACGCCAGCGCGGCGGCCTTGTGTAGTGTGTTCCGGAGCAGGGAAAGAGAAGCATAGGCAGGGACAGTGTCATTTTTTTTCCTTTACTAATCCTGGATTCCTTGTGTTTAGGGACAAATAAGGATAGGTAGGGAGAGTGTCAGTGTGTTATTCTGTGCTAAACCTTGTTTGTAGGGACAGAGAGGTACAGTGAGGGAAAGTGTCAGTGTGCTATTCTGTTCTAAACCAATCTTGCTGAACCATATTTGAAATCCTTGAGTTTAGGGACAGAGAGGTACAGTGAGGGAAAGTGTCAGTGTGCTATTCTGTGCTAAATCTTGTTTGTAGGGACAGAGTAGGACAGTGAGTGAAACTGACAGTGTGCTATTCTGTTCTAAACCAATCTTGCTGAACCATATTTGAAATCCTTGAGTTTAGGGACTGAGAGGTACAGTGAGGGAAAGTGTCAGTGTGCTATTCTGTGCTAAATCTTGTTTGTAGGGACAGAGTAGGACAGTGAGTGAAACTGACAGTGTGCTATTCTGTTCTAAACCAATCTTGCTGAACCATATTTGAAATCCTTGAGTTTAGGGACAGAGAGGTACAGTGAGGGAAAGTGTCAGTGTGCTATTCTGTGCTAAATCTTGTTTGTAGGGACAGAGTAGGACAGTGAGTGAAACTGACAGTGTGCTATTCTGTTCTAAACCAATCTTGCTGAACCATATTTGAAATCCTTGAGTTTAGGGACAGAGAAGGACACTCGTGGAAACTATCAGTGTGCTATTCTGTGCTAAATCTTGTTTGTAGGGACAGAGTAGGACAGTGAGTGAAACTGACAGTGTGCTATTCTGTTCTAAACCAATCTTGCTGAACCATATTTGAAATCTTTGAGTTTAGGGACAGAGAGGTACAGTGAGGGAAAGTGTCAGTGTGCTATTCTGTGCTAAATCTTGTTTGTAGGGACAGAGTAGGACAGTGAGTGAAACTGACAGTGTGCTATTCTGTTCTAAACCAATCTTGCTGAACCATATTTGAAATCCTTGAGTTTAGGGACAGAGAGGTACAGTGACGGAAAGTGTCAGTGTGCTATTCTGTGCTAAATCTTGTTTGTAGGGACAGAGTAGGACAGTGAGTGAAACTGACAGTGTGCTATTCTGTTCTAAACCAATCTTGCTGAACCATATTTGAAATCCTTGAGTTTAGGGACAGAGAAGGACACTCGTGGAAACTATCAGTGTGCTATTCTGTGCTAAATCTTGTTGACAGAGTAAGACAGTGAGTGAAACTGACAGTGTGCTATTCTGTTCTAAACCAATCTTGCTGAACCATATTTGAAATCCTTGAGTTTAGGGACTGAGAGGTACAGTGAGGGAAAGTGTCAGTGTGCTATTCTGTGCTAAATCTTGTTTGTAGGGACAGAGTAGGACAGTGAGTGAAACTGACAGTGTGCTATTCTGTTCTAAACCAATCTTGCTGAACCATATTTGAAATCCTTGAGTTTAGGGACAGAGAGGTACAGTGAGGGAAAGTGTCAGTGTGCTATTCTGTGCTAAATCTTGTTTGTAGGGACAGAGTAGGACAGTGAGTGAAACTGACAGTGTGCTATTCTGTTCTAAACCAATCTTGCTGAACCATATTTGAAATCCTTGAGTTTAGGGACAGAGAAGGACACTCGTGGAAACTATCAGTGTGCTATTCTGTGCTAAATCTTGTTTGTAGGGACAGAGTAGGACAGTGAGTAAAACTGACAGTGTGCTATTCTGTTCTAAACCAATCTTGCTGAACCATATTTGAAATCCTTGAGTTTAGGGACAGAGAAGGACACTCGTGGAAACTATCAGTGTGCTATTCTGTGCTAAATCTTGTTTGTAGGGACAGAGTAGGACAGTGAGTGAAACTGACAGTGTGCTATTCTGTTCTAAACCAATCTTGCTGAACCATATTTGAAATCCTTGAGTTTAGGGACAGAGAAGGACACTCGTGGAAACTATCAGTGTGCTATTCTGTGCTAAATCTTGTTTGTAGGGACAGAGTAGGACAGTGAGTGAAACTGACAGTGTGCTATTCTGTTCTAAACCAATCTTGCTGAACCATATTTGAAATCCTTGAGTTTAGGGACAGAGAAGGACACTCGTGGAAACTATCAGTGTGCTATTCTGTGCTAAATCTTGTTTGTAGGGACAGAGTAGGACAGTGAGTGAAACTGACAGTGTGCTATTCTGTTCTAAACCAATCTTGCTGAACCATATTTGAAATCCTTGAGTTTAGGGACAGAGAGGTACAGTGAGGGAAAGTGTCAGTGTGCTATTCTGTGCTAAATCTTGTTTGTAGGGACAGAGTAGGACAGTGAGTGAAACTGACAGTGTGCTATTCTGTTCTAAACCAATCTTGCTGAACCATATTTGAAATCCTTGAGTTTAGGGACAGAGAAGGACACTCGTGGAAACTATCAGTGTGCTATTCTGTGCTAAATCTTGTTTGTAGGGACAGAGTAGGACAGTGAGTGAAACTGACAGTGTGCTATTCTGTTCTAAACCAATCTTGCTGAACCATATTTGAAATCCTTGAGTTTAGGGACTGAGAGGTACAGTGAGGGAAAGTGTCAGTGTGCTATTCTGTGCTAAATCTTGTTTGTAGGGACAGAGTAGGACAGTGAGTGAAACTGACAGTGTGCTATTCTGTTCTAAACCAATCTTGCTGAACCATATTTGAAATCCTTGAGTTTAGGGACAGAGAGGTACAGTGAGGGAAAGTGTCAGTGTGCTATTCTGTGCTAAATCTTGTTTGTAGGGACAGAGTAGGACAGTGAGTGAAACTGACAGTGTGCTATTCTGTTCTAAACCAATCTTGCTGAACCATATTTGAAATCCTTGAGTTTAGGGACAGAGAGGTACAGTGAGGGAAAGTGTCAGTGTGCTATTCTGTGCTAAATCTTGTTTGTAGGGACAGAGTAGGACAGTGAGTGAAACTGACAGTGTGCTATTCTGTTCTAAACCAATCTTGCTGAACCATATTTGAAATCCTTGAGTTTAGGGACAGAGAAGGACACTCGTGGAAACTATCAGTGTGCTATTCTGTGCTAAATCTTGTTTGTAGGGACAGAATAGGACAGTGAGTGAAACTGACAGTGTGCTATTCTGTTCTAAACCAATCTTGCTGAACCATATTTGAAATCCTTGAGTTTAGGGACAGAGAGGTACAGTGAGGGAAAGTGTCAGTGTGCTATTCTGTGCTAAATCTTGTTTGTAGGGACAGAGTAGGACAGTGAGTGAAACTGACAGTGTGCTATTCTGTTCTAAACCAATCTTGCTGAACCATATTTGAAATCCTTGAGTTTAGGGACAGAGAGGTACAGTGAGGGAAAGTGTCAGTGTGCTATTCTGTGCTAAATCTTGTTTGTAGGGACAGAGTAGGACAGTGAGTGAAACTGACAGTGTGCTATTCTGTTCTAAACCAATCTTGCTGAACCATATTTGAAATCCTTGAGTTTAGGGACAGAGAAGGACACTCGTGGAAACTATCAGTGTGCTATTCTGTGCTAAATCTTGTTTGTAGGGACAGAGTAGGACAGTGAGTGAAACTGACAGTGTGCTATTCTGTTCTAAACCAATCTTGCTGAACCATATTTGAAATCTTTGAGTTTAGGGACAGAGAGGTACAGTGAGGGAAAGTGTCAGTGTGCTATTCTGTGCTAAATCTTGTTTGTAGGGACAGAGTAGGACAGTGAGTGAAACTGACAGTGTGCTATTCTGTTCTAAACCAATCTTGCTGAACCATATTTGAAATCCTTGAGTTTAGGGACAGAGAGGTACAGTGACGGAAAGTGTCAGTGTGCTATTCTGTGCTAAATCTTGTTTGTAGGGACAGAGTAGGACAGTGAGTGAAACTGACAGTGTGCTATTCTGTTCTAAACCAATCTTGCTGAACCATATTTGAAATCCTTGAGTTTAGGGACAGAGAAGGACACTCGTGGAAACTATCAGTGTGCTATTCTGTGCTAAATCTTGTTTGTAGGGACAGAGTAGGACAGTGAGTGAAACTGACAGTGTGCTATTCTGTTCTAAACCAATCTTGCTGAACCATATTTGAAATCCTTGAGTTTAGGGACTGAGAGGTACAGTGAGGGAAAGTGTCAGTGTGCTATTCTGTGCTAAATCTTGTTTGTAGGGACAGAGTAGGACAGTGAGTGAAACTGACAGTGTGCTATTCTGTTCTAAACCAATCTTGCTGAACCATATTTGAAATCCTTGAGTTTAGGGACAGAGAGGTACAGTGAGGGAAAGTGTCAGTGTGCTATTCTGTGCTAAATCTTGTTTGTAGGGACATAGTAGGACAGTGAGTGAAACTGACAGTGTGCTATTCTGTTCTAAACCAATCTTGCTGAACCATATTTGAAATCCTTGAATTTAGGGACAGAGAAGGACACTCGTGGAAACTATCAGTGTGCTATTCTGTGCTAAATCTTGTTTGTAGGGACAGAGTAGGACAGTGAGTAAAACTGACAGTGTGCTATTCTGTTCTAAACCAATCTTGCTGAACCATATTTGAAATCCTTGAGTTTAGGGACAGAGAAGGACACTCGTGGAAACTATCAGTGTGCTATTCTGTGCTAAATCTTGTTTGTAGGGACAGAGTAGGACAGTGAGTGAAACTGACAGTGTGCTATTCTGTTCTAAACCAATCTTGCTGAACCATATTTGAAATCCTTGAGTTTAGGGACAGAGAAGGACACTCGTGGAAACTATCAGTGTGCTATTCTGTGCTAAATCTTGTTTGTAGGGACAGAGTAGGACAGTGAGTGAAACTGACAGTGTGCTATTCTGTTCTAAACCAATCTTGCTGAACCATATTTGAAATCCTTGAGTTTAGGGACAGAGAAGGACACTCGTGGAAACTATCAGTGTGCTATTCTGTGCTAAATCTTGTTTGTAGGGACAGAGTAGGACAGTGAGTGAAACTGACAGTGTGCTATTCTGTTCTAAACCAATCTTGCTGAACCATATTTGAAATCCTTGAGTTTAGGGACAGAGAAGGACACTCGTGGAAACTATCAGTGTGCTATTCTGTGCTAAATCTTGTTTGTAGGGACAGAGTAGGACAGTGAGTGAAACTGACAGTGTGCTATTCTGTTCTAAACCAATCTTGCTGAACCATATTTGAAATCCTTGAGTTTAGGGACAGAGAGGTACAGTGAGGGAAAGTGTCAGTGTGCTATTCTGTGCTAAATCTTGTTTGTAGGGACAGAGTAGGACAGTGAGTGAAACTGACAGTGTGCTATTCTGTTCTAAACCAATCTTGCTGAACCATATTTGAAATCCTTGAGTTTAGGGACAGAGAAGGACACTCGTGGAAACTATCAGTGTGCTATTCTGTGCTAAATCTTGTTTGTAGGGACAGAGTAGGACAGTGAGTGAAACTGACAGTGTGCTATTCTGTTCTAAACCAATCTTGCTGAACCATATTTGAAATCCTTGAGTTTAGGGACTGAGAGGTACAGTGAGGGAAAGTGTCAGTGTGCTATTCTGTGCTAAATCTTGTTTGTAGGGACAGAGTAGGACAGTGAGTGAAACTGACAGTGTGCTATTCTGTTCTAAACCAATCTTGCTGAACCATATTTGAAATCCTTGATTTTAGGGACAGAGAGGTACAGTGAGGGAAAGTGTCAGTGTGCTATTCTGTGCTAAATCTTGTTTGTAGGGACAGAGTAGGACAGTGAGTGAAACTGACAGTGTGCTATTCTGTTCTAAACCAATCTTGCTGAACCATATTTGAAATCCTTGAGTTTAGGGACAGAGAGGTACAGTGAGGGAAAGTGTCAGTGTGCTATTCTGTGCTAAATCTTGTTTGTAGGGACAGAGTAGGACAGTGAGTGAAACTGACAGTGTGCTATTCTGTTCTAAACCAATCTTGCTGAACCATATTTGAAATCCTTGAGTTTAGGGACAGAGAAGGACACTCGTGGAAACTATCAGTGTGCTATTCTGTGCTAAATCTTGTTTGTAGGGACAGAATAGGACAGTGAGTGAAACTGACAGTGTGCTATTCTGTTCTAAACCAATCTTGCTGAACCATATTTGAAATCCTTGAGTTTAGGGACAGAGAGGTACAGTGAGGGAAAGTGTCAGTGTGCTATTCTGTGCTAAATCTTGTTTGTAGGGACAGAGTAGGACAGTGAGTGAAACTGACAGTGTGTTATTCTGTTCTAAACCAATCTTGCTGAACCATATTTGAAATCCTTGAGTTTAGGGACAGAGAAGGACACTTGTGGAAACTATCAGTGTGCTATTCTGTGCTAAATCTTGTTTGTAGGGACAGAGTAGGACAGTGAGTGAAACTGACAGTGTGCTATTCTGTTCTAAACCAATCTTGCTGAACCATATTTGAAATCCTTGAGTTTAGGGACTGAGAGGTACAGTGACGGAAAAGTGTCAGTGTGCTATTCTGTGCTAAATCTTGTTTGTAGGGACAGAGTAGGACAGTGAGTGAAACTGACAGTGTGCTATTCTGTTCTAAACCAATCTTGCTGAACCATATTTGAAATCCTTGAGTTTAGGGACAGAGAGGTACAGTGAGGGAAAGTGTCAGTGTGCTATTCTGTGCTAAATCTTGTTTGTAGGGACAGAGTAGGACAGTGAGTGAAACTGACAGTGTGCTATTCTGTTCTAAACCAATCTTGCTGAACCATATTTGAAATCCTTGAGTTTAGGGACAGAGAAGGACACTTGTGGAAACTATCAGTGTGCTATTCTGTGCTAAATCTTGTTTGTAGGGACAGAGTAGGACAGTGAGTGAAACTGACAGTGTGCTATTCTGTTCTAAACCAATCTTGCTGAACCATATTTGAAATCCTTGAGTTTAGGGACAGAGAAGGACACTCGTGGAAACTATCAGTGTGCTATTCTGTGCTAAATCTTGTTTGTAGGGACAGAGTAGGACAGTGAGTGAAACTGACAGTGTGCTATTCTGTTCTAAACCAATCTTGCTGAACCATATTTGAAATCCTTGAGTTTAGGGACAGAGAGGTACAGTGACGGAAAGTGTCAGTGTGCTATTCTGTGCTAAATCTTGTTTGTAGGGACAGAGTAGGACAGTGAGTGAAACTGACAGTGTGCTATTCTGTTCTAAACCAATCTTGCTGAACCATATTTGAAATCCTTGAGTTTAGGGACAGAGAGGTACAGTGACGGAAAGTGTCAGTGTGCTATTCTGTGCTAAATCTTGTTTGTAGGGACAGAGTAGGACAGTGAGTGAAACTGACAGTGTGCTATTCTGTTCTAAACCAATCTTGCTGAACCATATTTGAAATCCTTGAGTTTAGGGACAGAGAAGGACACTCGTGGAAACTATCAGTGTGCTATTCTGTGCTAAATCTTGTTTGTAGGGACAGAGTAGGACAGTGAGTGAAACTGACAGTGTGCTATTCTGTTCTAAACCAATCTTGCTGAACCATATTTGAAATCCTTGAGTTTAGGGACTGAGAGGTACAGTGAGGGAAAGTGTCAGTGTGCTATTCTGTGCTAAATCTTGTTTGTAGGGACAGAGTAGGACAGTGAGTGAAACTGACAGTGTGCTATTCTGTTCTAAACCAATCTTGCTGAACCATATTTGAAATCCTTGAGTTTAGGGACAGAGAGGTACAGTGAGGGAAAGTGTCAGTGTGCTATTCTGTGCTAAATCTTGTTTGTAGGGACATAGTAGGACAGTGAGTGAAACTGACAGTGTGCTATTCTGTTCTAAACCAATCTTGCTGAACCATATTTGAAATCCTTGAATTTAGGGACAGAGAAGGACACTCGTGGAAACTATCAGTGTGCTATTCTGTGCTAAATCTTGTTTGTAGGGACAGAGTAGGACAGTGAGTAAAACTGACAGTGTGCTATTCTGTTCTAAACCAATCTTGCTGAACCATATTTGAAATCCTTGAGTTTAGGGACAGAGAAGGACACTCGTGGAAACTATCAGTGTGCTATTCTGTGCTAAATCTTGTTTGTAGGGACAGAGTAGGACAGTGAGTGAAACTGACAGTGTGCTATTCTGTTCTAAACCAATCTTGCTGAACCATATTTGAAATCCTTGAGTTTAGGGACAGAGAAGGACACTCGTGGAAACTATCAGTGTGCTATTCTGTGCTAAATCTTGTTTGTAGGGACAGAGTAGGACAGTGAGTGAAACTGACAGTGTGCTATTCTGTTCTAAACCAATCTTGCTGAACCATATTTGAAATCCTTGAGTTTAGGGACAGAGAAGGACACTCGTGGAAACTATCAGTGTGCTATTCTGTGCTAAATCTTGTTTGTAGGGACAGAGTAGGACAGTGAGTGAAACTGACAGTGTGCTATTCTGTTCTAAACCAATCTTGCTGAACCATATTTGAAATCCTTGAGTTTAGGGACAGAGAAGGACACTCGTGGAAACTATCAGTGTGCTATTCTGTGCTAAATCTTGTTTGTAGGGACAGAGTAGGACAGTGAGTGAAACTGACAGTGTGCTATTCTGTTCTAAACCAATCTTGCTGAACCATATTTGAAATCCTTGAGTTTAGGGACAGAGAGGTACAGTGAGGGAAAGTGTCAGTGTGCTATTCTGTGCTAAATCTTGTTTGTAGGGACAGAGTAGGACAGTGAGTGAAACTGACAGTGTGCTATTCTGTTCTAAACCAATCTTGCTGAACCATATTTGAAATCCTTGAGTTTAGGGACAGAGAAGGACACTCGTGGAAACTATCAGTGTGCTATTCTGTGCTAAATCTTGTTTGTAGGGACAGAGTAGGACAGTGAGTGAAACTGACAGTGTGCTATTCTGTTCTAAACCAATCTTGCTGAACCATATTTGAAATCCTTGAGTTTAGGGACTGAGAGGTACAGTGAGGGAAAGTGTCAGTGTGCTATTCTGTGCTAAATCTTGTTTGTAGGGACAGAGTAGGACAGTGAGTGAAACTGACAGTGTGCTATTCTGTTCTAAACCAATCTTGCTGAACCATATTTGAAATCCTTGAGTTTAGGGACAGAGAGGTACAGTGAGGGAAAGTGTCAGTGTGCTATTCTGTGCTAAATCTTGTTTGTAGGGACAGAGTAGGACAGTGAGTGAAACTGACAGTGTGCTATTCTGTTCTAAACCAATCTTGCTGAACCATATTTGAAATCCTTGAGTTTAGGGACAGAGAGGTACAGTGAGGGAAAGTGTCAGTGTGCTATTCTGTGCTAAATCTTGTTTGTAGGGACAGAGTAGGACAGTGAGTGAAACTGACAGTGTGCTATTCTGTTCTAAACCAATCTTGCTGAACCATATTTGAAATCCTTGAGTTTAGGGACAGAGAAGGACACTCGTGGAAACTATCAGTGTGCTATTCTGTGCTAAATCTTGTTTGTAGGGACAGAATAGGACAGTGAGTGAAACTGACAGTGTGCTATTCTGTTCTAAACCAATCTTGCTGAACCATATTTGAAATCCTTGAGTTTAGGGACAGAGAGGTACAGTGAGGGAAAGTGTCAGTGTGCTATTCTGTGCTAAATCTTGTTTGTAGGGACAGAGTAGGACAGTGAGTGAAACTGACAGTGTGTTATTCTGTTCTAAACCAATCTTGCTGAACCATATTTGAAATCCTTGAGTTTAGGGACAGAGAAGGACACTTGTGGAAACTATCAGTGTGCTATTCTGTGCTAAATCTTGTTTGTAGGGACAGAGTAGGACAGTGAGTGAAACTGACAGTGTGCTATTCTGTTCTAAACCAATCTTGCTGAACCATATTTGAAATCCTTGAGTTTAGGGACTGAGAGGTACAGTGACGGAAAAGTGTCAGTGTGCTATTCTGTGCTAAATCTTGTTTGTAGGGACAGAGTAGGACAGTGAGTGAAACTGACAGTGTGCTATTCTGTTCTAAACCAATCTTGCTGAACCATATTTGAAATCCTTGAGTTTAGGGACAGAGAGGTACAGTGAGGGAAAGTGTCAGTGTGCTATTCTGTGCTAAATCTTGTTTGTAGGGACAGAGTAGGACAGTGAGTGAAACTGACAGTGTGCTATTCTGTTCTAAACCAATCTTGCTGAACCATATTTGAAATCCTTGAGTTTAGGGACAGAGAAGGACACTTGTGGAAACTATCAGTGTGCTATTCTGTGCTAAATCTTGTTTGTAGGGACAGAGTAGGACAGTGAGTGAAACTGACAGTGTGCTATTCTGTTCTAAACCAATCTTGCTGAACCATATTTGAAATCCTTGAGTTTAGGGACAGAGAAGGACACTCGTGGAAACTATCAGTGTGCTATTCTGTGCTAAATCTTGTTTGTAGGGACAGAGTAGGACAGTGAGTGAAACTGACAGTGTGCTATTCTGTTCTAAACCAATCTTGCTGAACCATATTTGAAATCCTTGAGTTTAGGGACAGAGAAGGACACTCGTGGAAACTCTCAGTGTGCTATTCTGTGCTAAATCTAGTTTGTAGGGACAGAGTAGGACAGTGAGTGAAACTGACAGTGTGCTATTCTGTGCTAAACCAATCTTGCTGAAGCATATTGCAAATCCTTGTGTTTAGGGACAGAGAAGGATAGGCAGGGGACAGTGTCAGTGTCATTGTTGCTAAGCCTCCTGCACAGTATATACCTGAAGGTAGCCCTTATTGCTGTTTTTCCCATCTCCCTGCAGGCCATCCATTAAAATGTCTGGAAGGCAAACAAGGAGAGGCAGACAGTCAGGAGGCAAAAAAAGAGGGCAAGCAGGCTCTGTGTCTGGGGGCAACAGTGCTGGTCGTGGACGCGGTGCATTGTCATCAGCACATGGCCATGGGACACGCTTGTCCTTCTTTTCGGCAGCTGGACATGTTGAGCCACATCATGCCGAAGACTTGGTAGAGTGGATGACCAAGCCCACCTCATCCTCCTCATCCTCTCTCACCCAGGCTCAGGGTACTGGCAAAGCAGCTGCCAAAGCGTCCTCTTCTCTGGTATCATTATCTTCATTAGTCAATCCTTCCCTAGACCCACCATGTCCTCCTCCTGAGGAGTCCCCCGAACTGTTTGAGCACAGTGTTGGGTACATGCTCCAGGAGGATGCCCAGCGTTTCGAAGGATCTGATGATGATACCCAGATAGAGGAAGGCAGTAGCGTGAGAGCAGAGAGAGGGGATGCTCAAGAAGGACACCAATCTGGCAGTCATGCTCCAGCAGCTGCAGCATACTGCCAGATTGGCTCCAGTGATGAGGAGGGAGGGGATGATGAGGTCACTGACTCCACGTGGGTGCCTAATAGGAGAGAGGAGGAGGAGGAGGATGAGGAGGAGGCACATCTCCAACGAGGCAGGATGCCCTTGGGTGGCCAGCGTATGGGCAGCACACCGACGGAATCACACCGCAGAGCTCCGCCTGTGCAGGGCGCTGCCTCTGCCCGTCATTCAAAAAGTTCTTTGGTGTGGGCCTTTTTTGAGGCGAGTGCATCAGATCGCACAGCTGCTGTTTGCAACATATGTCTCAAGCGTATATCGCGTGGCCAAAACATCAGCCGCTTGGGCACGACATGCTTGATCAGACATATGTTGACCTGCCATGCAGCTCGTTGGCAAGCCTACCTTAAAGACCCACACCAAAGAACAAAGCTGACCTCTTCTTGCACCGCATCAGCTGGGATCTCCAACCCCACTATACCTTCAGTCCTCTCTGAAACCTGCTCTGAGAGGAATGAAGGTGTAGAATTAGGTGTGTCACAGCCAAGTACTTGCGGGCACTCTGCTAGCAGTACACCGACGTCCGATTCTAGCAGGCAAATTTCCCTGCCCCAGCTGCTGGACCATCGAAAGAAGTTCACTCCCAGCCATCCACATGCCCAGCGGTTGAATGCTAGCTTGGCTAAATTGCTAGCGCTTCAACTGCTGCCTTTTCAGTTGGTAGACTCGGCCCCCTTCCGTGAGTTTGTGCAATGTGCGGTTCCTCAGTGGCAGGTTCCCAAACGCCACTTTTTCTCACGGAAGGCGATTCCGGCTCTCTACAGGCATGTGGAAGGCAATGTCTTGGCCTCGCTGGACAGGGCGGTCAGCGGTAAGGTGCATATTACCGCTGACTCATGGTCCAGCAGGCATGGACAGGGACGTTACCTTTCTTTCACGGCCCATTGGGTCACTCTTTTGGCAGCTTGGAAGGATGCAGGACAAGGTGCAGTAGTGTTGGAGGTTGTTCCACCGCCACGCCTCCAAAATGCTACTACTGGTTGTGACACACCTCTCTCCTCCACCCCCTCCTCTTCTTCTTTCTCCATGGCCTCTTCCTGTGGTTTGTCCTCGGAACCAGCGGTGCTCCGTAGGCGTTCAAGGGGCTACGCAAGTACGCAGGCAAAAAGATGCCATGCCGTGCTTGCGCTGGTGTGTTTGGGGGACAGGAGCCACACTGGGGCAGAGGTCCTGTCTGCTCTGCAGGGGCAGGCCGAGAGGTGGTTGACGCCACGCCAGCTTAAGCCAGGAATGGTGGTTTGCGACAATGGCACCAACCTCCTCTCCGCCCTCCGACAGGGACAACTGAGCCATGTGCCCTGTATGGCTCACGTCCTTAACCTGGTGGTGCAGCGGTTCTTGGGCAGGTACCCGGGCTTACAGGATGTCCTGAGGCAGGCCAGGAAAGTCTGTGTTCATTTCCGCAGATCTTATAATGCCAGTGCTCGCCTGGCTGAGCTGCAAAAGGAGTTGAACCTGCCCAAGAACCGCCTTATATGTGACATGCCCACCAGGTGGAACTCAACGTTGGCCATGCTGCAGCGGCTGCACATGCAGCAGAGGGCCATCAATGAGTACCTGTGCGACTACGGCACCAGGACAGGGTCAGGGGAGCTCGGGTTTTTTTCACCACGCCAGTGGGGCATGATCAGGGATGCATGCACTGTCCTGGCACCATTTGAGGAGGCCACGAGGATGGTGAGCAGTGACAGTGCATGCATCAGTGACACTGTACCTCTTGTCCACCTGTTGGAGCACACGCTGCGTGGAATAATGAACAGGGCACTTGAGGCAGAACAGAGGCAGGAAGAGGAGGACTTCCTTGCCTCTCAAGGCCCCCTTTACCCTGACAGTGTTCCTTCTGTCCCACCCATCGCACAGGAAGAGGAGGAGGAGGAGGAGGAGGATTGTGTCAGCATGGAGGTGGAGGCTGGCACTCAGCATCATCAGCAGCAGTCTTTTAGGGATGATTTACAGTCCCAAGAAACCAGTGGACTTGTACGTGGCTGGGAGGAGGTGGCTGCGGATCATGTCGTCCTTAGTGACCCAGAGGACTCCGGACTGAATGCCTCAGCTAACCTACGCTGCATGGCCTCCCTGATCCTGCAAAGTCTGCGGAAGGATCCTCGTATTCTTCGGATCAAGGAGAGGGACCATTACTGGCTGGCCACTCTCCTTGATCCACGGTACAAGGGTAAGGTTGCGGACCTTATGTTACCGTCGCAGAGGGAGCAGAGGATGAGACAACTCCGGGAGGCCTTGCAGAAAGGTCTGTGCAACGCGTTCCCAGAGACTGGGAGGTTACAAACTCCTGGTCCTGGACAACGAGTTGCTGAGGCTTCGGGCAGTCAAAGAAGGAGCGGTGGGGAAGGTGGCCGTCTGACCGATGCGTTCAGACAATTCTTTAGTCCGCAGCCCCAAAGTATAATCGTTTCCAGCAACCATCGCCAGCGTCTGATATACATGGTGCAGGAATACCTAGGGGCAAGGTCAGACTTGGACCCCTTCCCCACCGAAAATCCTCTGGCTTACTGGGTCTTGAGGATGGATCACTGGCCAGAGCTTGCACAGTATGTAATTGAGCTACTGGCCTGTCCTGCATCCAGCGTTCTTTCAGAACGCACAATCAGTGCTGCTGGAGGATTTGTCATGGATCACAGGGTGCGCCTGTCCACCGACTCGGTTGATCGACTGACTTTTATCAAGATGAACCAGTCTTGGATCACCACCAGCTACCACACACCTGATGCTGATATAACAGACTAATTGATTTTAAAATGTCACATCCCTTCAAGACTGATGCTGATGCTGAGTTCCTGTGCTGTTATGTTGACTAGCTATCCTCCTCCTCCTCCTCAATGATCCGATTAATGATGATAGCTTGGAAGATCATTTTGGTTTATGGGTGCCGCCACCAGTGGCTAAGGCCCAATTTTTCAGCCCCTGTTTAACAGGGGCGTGTAATTACAATTTTTGATGCAATACTTTGCAACAGGCCACATTGCTGTGCTCCAAGTACAGTATCTGTGAGGGGTTGCAGTGTTGTGCCACCAGTGCCTAAGGCCCAATTTTTCAGCCCCTGTTCAACAGGGGCATGCAATTATAATTATTGATCTAATAATTCACAGCAGGGCCCATTGCTGCGCCCACCAAGAGTAACTGTCAGGCCTTACAGTGTTGTGTCAACACCACCACCACCACCACCACCACCAAAGGCCCAATTTTTCAGCCCCTGTTCAACAGGGGCATGCAATTATAATTATTGATCTAATAATTCACAGCAGGGCCCATTGCTGCACCCACCAAGAGTAACTGTCAGGCCTTACAGTGTTGTGTCAACACCACCACCACCACCACCACCACCACCAAAGGCCCAATTTTTCAGCCCCTGTTCAACAGGGGCATGCAATTATAATTATTGATCTAATAATTCACAGCAGGGCCCATTGCTGCGCCCACCAAGAGTAACTGTCAGGCCTTACAGTGTTGTGGCACCAGCACCACCATCAAAGGCCCAATTTTTACTACCACTGTTCAACAATTATATGTTATTACAATTCCTGATATAATAGTTGACAGCAGGGCGTTCCAGCACCCACCAAGCACTGTGAGTGCTTACAGTGTTGTGCCAACACCAACACCTAAGGGGCCAATTTCTGCAGAGTATATACGGCAGGTCCCTACTTTCAAACATCCAACTTACAAACGACTACTACTTGCAAACGGAAGAAGACAACAGGAAGTGAGAGGAAATCTACCCCTTGGAAGGAAAATTCTCTCCTGTAAGAATTAATATGGGAGAAAGGTGTCTCCTCTCTACTGATGCTTTATCACCAATCCTTGTTTCAATAAAAACACCACATTTCAAAATCAGTTGTCATTGGGACGCAAAGTGAGGTGAAATGTTCTGAACAGGGGCACAGACAGCAAAACAAATGTTACAGGGGTGATAACCCTTCCCTATGTTTTCCAAAAAGCTTAAAAATAGGTATTTGGGCTGGAGCTACACTTAAACAATGTAGCTGTTCAAAATTACAAACAGATTCAACATAAGAACAAACCTACAGTCCGTGTCTTGTATGCACCGCCTGTATACGGCTGTTCAGAGTATATAGGGCCTTTTTTATTTTGTGTGCGGGGTTCCCCTTAATATCCATACAAGACCCAAAGGGGCTGGTAATGGGCTGGTAATGGGCTGGGGTAGGGGGGGGGGTGATGGGGTAGCTATGCCATTTTTCTTAAAGATTTTCATCCATATTACCGGGACCAGACATTACATTAAAGCGGCAAGCAGTTTTAAATGGCTTTTTTTTCCTTTAGAAATGTAATTTTGTGCAGGGACAGTTCTAAACACGGGAAACACGTGGCACTTCACAGGCATACTTTAGACACCCCCCAGGTACAATATTTAAAGGAATATTTGACTTTTTTTTTTCACTTTATGCATCATTAAAATGACTACTCCCGGAAAACGTCCGTTTTTAAAACTTCTTTTTGCATTGATACATGTCCCCTGGTGCAGAACCCGGGTTCCGAAACTCTATTTAGGACAATAACATGGATAATAGTCGTTATAATTAGCACTTTAGAATCCGAACGTTCGCATCCATTGTATTTAATAGGGTTCTAATGTTCGTGCGAACTTTCGGTCCGTTCGCGGGTTCTGGTGCGAACCGAACCCGGGGGTGTTCGGCTCATCACTACTGAGCAGGAAACATAGCATGTACTGTCATGTGGCTGCCCAATGTAGATATAGAAATACAAAAAATAAATAGAAGCAATAAAAAAATAAAAATAAAACATTTACAAATATTATTAAGCCTTACCACATATTATAAAGTCAATAATATATAAACCTTTTTGAACTGACAGATTACTAAGGATTCCTAGTAAATCACAAGCAAGTTCCACAATGCTTGCAATAGGCAATAGACGACAGACTTAGTGCTTCTGTAGAGCATTTTTGGTAATCCCAATATGTTCCTCCAGATGTGTACTATCTATAGCTCTTTAATCCAGTGATTTTGCTTTCAGCCATCCCTTGACTGTCACATTAACATTCTGTATTTTGTCCACAAACGTGTCAAACCTGGGGCCTTTACCCCCTAAAACAAATGCTGCAAGTAACCTCCTCTGCTGCACAGCTCCTGCATCCTCCATTTTCCTAAGGGGCTGCCTGTCACTGTGCATTAAAACACTAAACCATTCATGCAGAAAGCTCTGTTAGTTTATTGTGTAGGAGGAGCCCCTGGCAAAAGAAATGCTCTGCTATCACTAGTCATGGCTATTTGCAGGGGGGGGGGGGTTGAGGTTGTACTCTGTACTACTGACACTAGTTTCCTTCTGTCAGCAACACTATAGATTGTCAGTGTTTTTTCTTTTAGAGTTGTGATCAAAATATATCACTGTAGGAAAATATTTCAGCTGTTTAAGGGTAAAGTTCATTGGCAAAACTTCTCCAGAGAGAGCCATGTTACCTACTTCCCGGTTATACAGTATTCAGAATATACAGCAGGCTTTACAGATTTCAATTTTGAAAATGGTAATGCTTAAAGCCTAACTCTCCTTTGCTCCCTCCGCTACAATACACCACCTCTGGCCCCTTTAAAAAAAAAAAAAACGTAATACTTAAAGGGGTTGTAAAGGTTTGTTTTTTATTTTCTAAATAGGTTCCTTTAAGCTAGTGCATTGTTGGTTCACTTACCTTTTCCTTTGATTTACCTTCTAAATATTTTTTTTTCCTTGTTTTCTTTGTCTGAATTTCTCACTTCCTGTTCCTCCTCAGTAAGCTGTTCAGTAAGCTGTTCTGGCTGACTCCACACCACTCGGATGATGGTGTGAAGTTTACTGAGGAGAAACAGGAAGTGAGAAATTCAGACAAAGAAAAAAAACATTTAGAAGGGAAAGGTAAGTGAATCAACAATGCACTAGCTTAAAGGAACCTATTTAGAAAATAAAAAACGAACCTTTACAACCCCTTTAACTCTTTTTCCAGATGTCTTTGGTACCATCCAGTAATGTTACAGGTCCTCTTCAACCTCTTCTTCCTCCAGCGGTGGGAAGATCCTAAATGCTACAGAGAGTAAAGCCATGTAATGACATGGTGTAGTTCTTTGCAGAGGACCGGCTTTTTCCCGAAGGGCCATCACTTAGTTCAGGGGTGCCCAACCAGTGGCCCTCTGATGTGGCCCTCGACCTCCTGCTCTGGGATGGCAGATTGGCAAGCCCAGATCACGGGTTGCTGACCCGCCATCCCAGAGCAGTTTTGTGAATGAAGCCGCTGGTAGAGGACGCAAGTGGCTGCGGAGCAGAGCCACATAAGCCGATGCTTCCTGTATAGCGCCAACTCTTGTCACAGGCGGAGTGATACCAAATGCACTCTGCCTGGGACAGCAACAGCCGGCGATACCTGAATGGAAAACTGTTATTAAAAGTAAGTTTACTACTAAATTCACTGTGTATATTTGGGCATATCTGTTCTGCAGTGGTTACTGGGCTGCTTTCAAACTGATCTGCAGATGCAGTGCAGCTGCGGGTTACCTGCACTGAGCCATAGACTTATTTTATTACCTGCGGGTTTGTTGCGCTTTCAGAAGGTGCGCCAGACCTGCTGGATACCATAGAAGTTTATGGCAAAGTGCAGCTAACCCGCAGAAAATCCAAAGGTGCACTGCGCTGCACCCGCGGTTTGGGCAAATCGCAGTGCATCAGTGTAAAAGCGGCCTTAAGCCCCTTTCACACGATAGGTCCGACCCAATCGGACTCACTATTTACCTCTATGGAGCAGCAGATGTAAAACAGGCTTGCATCTGTTTACACCAGCCTACCTAAAAAAAAAAAAATAGAAAGGAATCTGCCCCTTTCGGTCTGGGCAAGTCGGACTGGATCAGAAGGCCCATAGAGTAGAGTGGGCTGTGTCCGTGGACCTGTCATCCTCCCGCTCTGCTCATTGTGGCCCGCGACCGGTTACCAATTCGCTTAAGTGGCCCTCGCTCTTCAAAAGGTTGGGCACCCCTGACTTAGTTAGTACACTGACCTCCCAGTTTGCTTTCATTCAGCTGGCTGGGTTGAATAATAGACTATAATTTTTATTTCATGAAAAAACTTTCCTAAGTCTCCCTCTAAAATTGCAACCTAATCAACCTGCTCCCATACACTTCAGTGAATGTACAATATTTGTGTTTTTTGTCTCTGAAATAATACACTAGTTTTTATTCCAAGATAAAACCTGACTTGTCTCCTTCAATTTGCTAAAAATAAAATATAAAATAGATCTGAGCTAGTATTAAATGAAAATGCAGATGTAAAAGGTAATCAAAGAGCAATTATGAGAGCAGCATACAGGAAGACCAATATAAATTCTATTAACCATAATTGTATAATAGTTGCAGTGCTTCTGTGTAATAAACAACCTGACTTCCACCAACTGTGACAAAATGTGCCATTAAACTACACTGTGTGGCTGGAGGACATCAGCACCCAAAACGCTTTCCTATGAATCCTTCGGATTTTAAGAGGAACCCCACACCAATTTTTTTTTTAAACAGCGTGGGGTCCCCCAAAATCCAGACCCTGGATGAGGGTGATGGGGCCTCAAAGCACCCTCCCCATGTTGAGGGCATGTGGCCTGGTACGTTTCAGGAGGGGGGCGCTCTCGTGTCCCCTCCTTTTCCTGTGGCCTGCCAGATTGCGTGCTCAGATAAGGGTCTGGTATAAATTTTGGGGGGACCCCCACGCCATTTTTTTTATTTTGGCACAGGCTTAATATCCATACCAGACCCGAAGGGCCTGGTATGGACTGAGGGGAACCCACACTGCTTTTTTCAAGTATATTGCTGTGATCTGGCAATACATTACAGCGGCAAGCAATTTTAAATACATTTTTTCCTTTAGAAATTTCATTTTGCTGCGGCACTGTTATAAACATGGGAAAGATGCACTACTTTACAGACAGACTAAGGGGATCCCCTAGGCACGAACGTTTCATTTTTATTGTTTCACTTTTAAGCATTATTAAAATCACTGCTCCTGAAAAAAGGGCCATTTTTAAAACTTGGGGCAGTGTCAGTCATATACTTTTTATGACAATAACTTGCATATAAGCCTTTAAAATGAGCACTTTTGATTTTTCATGTTCTTGTCCCATGGACTTTAACGGTGTTCGCGTGTTCACACAAAGTTTTTGCCTGTTCGCATGTTCTGGTGCGAACCGAACTGGGTGGTGTTCGGCTCATCCCTACTCCTGAAGATGAACCTGAAGTGCCTGTGTGGTCCTACCAACATATTGCAGACAACTGGAGCAAGTACATTGCCCCATAGGAACTGTGTGTAGAAAAATTGAAGTATTTAATATATTCCTATTTCAGTCTAATACCTCTTATTGTCATTAACCACTTCAGCCCCGGAAGATTTGGCTGCCCAATGACTGGGCCATATTTTGCTATACGGCACTGCGTTGCTTTAACTGACAATTGCGCGGTTGTGCGATGCTGTACCCAAACAAAATTTACGTCCTTTTTTTCCCACAAATAGAGCTTTCTTTTGGTGGTATTTGATCACCTACGCATTTTTTTTTGCGCTATAAACAAAAAAGAGCGACGATCAAAAAAAAAAACACAATGGGGGTTATTTACGAAAGGCAAATCCACTTTGCACTACAAGTGCAAACTACAAGTGCAAAGTGCACTTGAAATTGCACTGAAAGTGCACTTGGAAGTGCAGTCGCTGTAGATCCGAGGGGGACATGCAAGGAAAATAAAAAACAACATTTTAGCTTGCACATGATTGGATGATAAAGTCAGCAGAGCTTCCCCTCATTTCAGATCTACCCCTCAGATTTACAGCGACTGAACTTCCAAGTGCACTTTCAGTGCAATTTCAAGTGCACTTTGCACTTGTAGTTTGCACTTGTAGTGCAAAGTGGATTTGCCTTTCGTAAATAACCCCCTATATGTATTCGAGATGGGATCTACAAGCAGTCTAGTCAAATAACTTGGGCAAACCCCTTTCTATTATAATCCTCTTTATGGTGTACCCCTTTCAACACATTGATGGTATGTTTTGTTTTACTCAGAAAATGTGGCATATCTGCTGCTAGAGGCTGGGGAAAATGGTCTACATTTCTACATTATTTCCAGTTCTGAACATATTAAATATGAAAGCTGGAGGAATTGTCTGCAGGAGCCTGACATTGCACTCACAATTCATTGATCGCAAATGCAATGATTTGTAGGAAAAAAATCATCAATGCACATCATTTTCCTAAAAAAATGTGTGCATTTTTTTCTTAAAGGTGAACTTATCCTTCAATGTTCCAAGTCCACAGATTTTCAGAGATGCGCAGATTGATTCTTTCTGTGAACTATCATCCTGCCCTAACATGAACAGAGTGCGAGAACCCAAAGCATTACTCAACTGATGCTGAGAGTTGCAGGTTTGCTTTTAAGGAGATTTGCCAGTTGAAACATTTGGGAGATAAAAAGCACCTCCCTCTATCACAAATACTTGTTTTGCCTCCTACTGGATTATAAACAGACTGATTGTCAGAGGCAATGCTCAAAATGAAGAGTACCACTTGCTTTTTATGGTCACCCTTATGCTGTCTGGTAGAAACATGCATATCTACGCATTAAATATAATAATTAAAGTGGTTGTAAACCCTCCAAACCAACTTTTACCTACAGGTAAGCTTAGATTAAGGCTTACCTGTAGGTGTTTGCAATATCTCCTAAAACTACACGGTTTAGGAGATATTTGCCAAAAAGAATGCACCGATGTCTACGGCCGCAGACAACAGCGCAGGCGCAATGAGCGTGCCGGATTTCTGAATGGGATCATGCCGGTCCTGCGCGCGTCGCCGCTCCGGCCAGTCACAGCGCCGGAGCGGCGATACTCGGAGGAGAGATGGCAGCGGAGGTTAATGAGGAGCGCTTCGGGGGCTTTGATCTCAGGTAAGTCATTCATAATGAGCTAAATGCTATGCATACTAGCTCATTATGCCTTTCTCTTTCAGGATTTTGTTTTTTAGGAAAAAAAAAATCGGGATTACTTCCTCTTTAAAGTATGGTACAATTAGAGGTGAAAATCATTGAAAAATCACTTAAAGTAATTTTCAGTTATAACTGGATACATGCAATAAATGAGTTTCCCTTTGGTTCATAAGATGAGTATTAATTTTTCCACAATACGAGTGGTGCTTTGTCTTTCAATGTCAATCTTTGTTCCCACAGATCTCAGACACAGTGCAGCTTCTTAGCTCTGTAGTGAAGAGTGACCTGACTCAGCTGGAGGAGATCTTTTCGAAGCGCACAGATTTCCTAGTCATTGTTCGGAACACCAGGAGGGAAGTGGAATCAGTGGCCCAGAATTTGGCAGAGCTGTCTTTTTGGAAGGAAGTTGAGCTAAATCTAAACATGATTGCAGAGCAAATTAATTTCATTGAGGATTATAGGTGAGATTTTTTTTTTTTTACTATGTGGAGCAATTCAACCAAGTTATGTTGAGTTGTACATCTGACCTAGACACATCATTCCTCATTTCCTTGAAAAAGGATAAGCACACTTTTGTAATTAAATGAAAAATTCAATATTGTGCTGCTCCTTTCTGCTGGTTATGTGAAAATATTAATTGCCATAAGAATACGATAAGGATTCTGCAAGGATTAAGGCCAAATTGAATTTTCAGTTTAAATTTGCTAAATAAATTCAATGTGCAACAAACAAAAGATGTGCAGTCATACAGTTTGGCTTCCTAAAAAGACAGCCACAGCCTACAGTGAAAGCCTGTCCCTGCCAGCATGCTGCAGAAAGGGACCCTTGTTCTCTTTATGGAAGCAGTGGTCTCTCTGTAGAGGTCAGACTGAGTCAGACCAATAGCTCTGTAATTAGCAAAGCTTACTGTCCGATTATTGTTATTTATTTACTGTTTATTGGGGAGCTTTACCTCTGAGTCACTAGGGGCTTACCAGTCCTGTTCAGAGAGATCACTTATTTATAACACATAGTCTCTGCAGCATGCTGGCAGGGGACAGGTTTTTCTAGACAGACTGTGGCTACTTTCTAAGGAAAGCAGGCTGTAAAATTTTTCCCACCTTTGTTTAAGGCTTAATTTTAGGAGTAAAAGTTAAGGTGAGGTTATGTTTATCAGTTAAAGTGGACGTAAACCCTCCTATCGTTTTCAGCCAAGGAAGCTGCCATCTTAGCCTCTGTTTAACCTTCAACTGCAATGATGCTGCACATGTGATCAGTTATGACACCGGCCATTGGATGGTTTAACAGTTTGGTTGAGAGCACAAACAATGTGACATTCCTGGCACGTGCCGGAAATGTAACTGTTTTTTGAAACTGGTAAATTGATGGATTTATTTCCACTTTAAGACCCCATTCACACAGGGGCGACTCGTCAGGCGACGCAGCCGCCTGACAAGTCGCGTCCCATTCTGTACAATGGAACCGTTCTATTCGGATCGACTGAAGTCGCTCCGACTTAGAAAAATGTTCCTGTACTACTTCAAGACGATTTCA
Organism: Rana muscosa; assembly: GCA_029206835.1. Classification (NCBI taxonomy): domain Eukaryota; kingdom Metazoa; phylum Chordata; class Amphibia; order Anura; family Ranidae; genus Rana; species Rana muscosa. Next base: position 193,978,293 of record CM055124.1, read on the forward strand.
GGGTGACTTCCATTGACTTCAATGCAGAAGTAATTTTTGAAGACACCTCTGAAGTCGTCTTCAGATCGTTTAGCACAGTCGCAGGACAAGTCGTGCCGCCCCTGTGTGAATGGGCTCTTGGGCCCAACTCCAGCCAAAACATTTTTTTCTTAGTTTTGCATGCAGTGTGGAAGGGTTAGCACCTTTGTCAGCCCTCTAACAAAGACACAGACAGAAATGATTATTATTATTTAGGTACTTATATAGCGCCGTCAATTTACGCAGTGCTTTACATATACATTGTACATTCACATCGGTCCCTACCCTCAAGGAGCTTACAATCAAAGGTCCCTAACTCACATCCATATACTAGGGCCAATTTAGACAGAAGCCAAATAACCTACCAGCATGTCTTTGGAGTGTGGGAGGAAACCGGAGTACCCGGAGGAAACCCACGCAAGCACAGGGAGAACATGCAAACTCCAGGCAGGTAGTGTCATGGTTGGGATTCAAACCAGCAACCCTTTTTACTGCTAGATGAGAGTGCTACCCACTACACCACTGAGCCGCCCAGAAATAAATGTATTTCCAAGTACAGAGAAGAATATATCAGGATTTTACTGCCTGTTGTGCAGACATTCTCTCTTATCTTGTCCAGGTCTAGGATGTCTGATGGAACAGGAGGTGGGGAGATATTTCATGAAGAGGAAACAGAGGTTGCTATCCTTCCCCCACTTTATCCATAACAAAAAATAACACTCTGAAATTGGGCTTTAAATTAAGCAGTTAAAGATTAAAGTGTATCTAAACCCTGTAACAAAAATGTAATACAAATACAATAGTACCCAAACGGCTGCACCCTCAAAAACGGCATCCACTTTATTGATCTTTAAAATGCCATACAAAGCAACAGTAGATGCCGTGCTAGTAAGAAAACACAGTCAACGCATTTCGTGCTGCTAGCGCTTATTCATGACTTACAGAACACAGGAGAGACCACTGTTTAAAAAGAGATACCATGCTACTGGATCTGTTGACTCTTTTTGTCACATTTACATTTAACTTGGTGTGGGTTAAGTTCAAGTTTTATTTGTACATATGTAATTTGTGCACAAATTATGCAAAGAAGGTGGAGTCTTATGGAATCAGTTACAGCTGCTGGCTAAAGATTGTGCTGAGGACTTAGCTTTTTATAGAGTGGTCTCTCCTGTGTTCTGTAAGTCATAAATAAGTGCTAACAGTGTGAAACGTGTTTACTGTATTTACTTGCTCCTATGATGTCTACTATTGCTGTATCTGGCATTTTAAAGATTATCAATAAAATGGATACAGTTTTCAAGTGTGCAGCCCTATTGCATTTGTTCCATATGGCTGGATGAGCTGTGCGTGCACCAGAATACTCTGGAGGTGGAAGGGACTGTATGGCGGACCCACCGGGAGCAGCAGCATAGACATTGAATCAGCAAAAACGTAATGTATATTGCAGGTTACCAGTGATGGCTGCAGTTGGTTCTTTATCTTCACATAGTGATCTTGCCAGTAACAAACTTCCTGTCCTAGGGTGAATACATGCAATGTGCTGTATCAATGGAGGAGCAGTGTTTTCACACTAGGACAGAATTACATGATACCTCCCCCTCTCCTCATCTCCATAACATAGGGTGGTGGTGTTCTGCAGTCCACCTTTATGCCCTGTACACACAATCGTTTTTTCCGATGAAAAAAGTCTGATGGACTTTTTTCATCGGAAAAAACGATCGTGTGTGGGCCCCATCTGACTTTTTTCCATCGGTGTAAAAAAATAGAACATGTTTTAAATTTTTCCGATGGAAAAAAAAATTATAGGAAATTCCGATCATCTGTGCGGAACTCCAACGGAGAAAAAACCTACACATGCTCAGAATCAAGTCGACGCATGCTCAGAAGCATTGAACTTAATTTTTCTCGGCTCGTCGGAGTGTTTTACGTCACCGCGTTTTGGACGGTCGGAATTTTGTCTGATGGTGTGTATGCAAGACTGATGGAAGTCAGCTTCATCGGAATTCCGACGGAAAATTTCATCGGATTTTATTCAATCGGAAATCCGATTGTGTGTACAGGGCATAACTGGGCAGGGTTCATAATAGTACTTGAGAAAAACACAAGTCAATACTGGATTGTAGTAAGATCAACAGGTATTTTTGGCACTTTTAGAGTGGCTGAAACAAAAATGCTTTGAACTTAATAGACAAGGAAAGAGAAAATAAGAGAATTTCTCACTTCCTGCCCTATGGTTAATACACTAACCCCACACTTCACTTTATCTATAAAGAAGTAGCATTTTCTACCCAATTACATAGGGGCCGGGAGGTTTGTAGTTTAGAAAATGTAGCTTTGATTGAAAATAACAAGGTTTAAGATTTCACTTCAATATCCCAGAATTTACAGGGACAATCCATTTGTGCAATATCAACGAATACTTTTTGTACTTAGCCTAATAAATACAAAACGAATGCAGTCATCACAGTGGAAAGTTGCAGCATATTGTATGTTTGTTCTTGGGTAAGGTTATACTTTCAAGTGTATCTAAATCCAAAAGAGCAAATGGAAAGTACAGTATTGCATCTTACAAATTCTTAGATGTGGTGGTTGCATTAGTTTAATTTTTTATTAATTATTATTTTTTCATTAATTTCTACCGGTTGATTTGGCCCATAGATCTGGTATATTCAACTTCCCTACTACAAAATACTACATGTACTTTGTCCCATCAGGAACTGAATAATGAAAAAAGAAGCCCTCGCCTACAGTGCTGCAGGCACTGTGGAGCAATTCATCCTCAGAATTAATATATACCAAATTGTTTACACAGCTTTAATTTAAGAAAGCCCTTGCCTACAATGCTGCAGTCACTGTGGAGCAATTCATCCTCAGAATTCGTATATACCTAAATGTTTACACTGCTTTAATTTAAGTTAAAAAATGATATTTTATTTCATTTAAGGGCAATATTGGAATCCAACAGAAAAAGCTCTAATGGAATTGTTGAAGGATTAAACCTCATGAATCTTTTCTTGTTCTCGATATATTACTGCATAGAATTTTGTGGTGCATGATATTTTTGCACAATAGGAAAATGGTAGTATCATTTTTCTTTTGATCATTTTATATATCCAGGCAAATCAAATTAACTTAAAAGTTTAACTTCTCTTACATGTTCTTACTTCCTCCAACTGTCTATTAAAAGCTGTTCTTGAAAAATGAAGGATTCTACCACTCAAGCCTCGTACACACGACTGAGTTTCTCGGCAAGAACCAGCAAGAAACTTGCTGGCAGAGATTTCTTGCCGAGAAATTTGTTCGTGTGTATGGTTTCTCGTCAAGAAAACCAAATAGAATCTCGACGAGAAAATAGAGAACCTGCTCTCTATTTTCTCGTCGAGATTCTCGTCAGCCTGTTTATCGACGAGAAAATTGTGTGTGTGTACACTTACCTGTCCTCCGGGAAGCCCGCGCATGCTCGAAATGACTTCGACGCATGCGCGGTAGCGTACTAGGCATAGGATAGAGTGTACAAAGATGGCGGCGACAGCATTGAATGTGACGAGCGCATGCTCGTCGTATTCAATTACGTCACCGCGTTCGTTCCATTCAAAGAACCGCGGGTTCTTTAAAATGAGCGTGTGTACACTCGGCCGGGACAAGTTTCTTGTCCAAGGATCTGGTCGAAAAAACGACGTGTTTTTTACGACGAGATTCTCGGCCGTGTGTACGAGGCTTTATAGTTACATACATAGTAGGTGAGGTTGAAAAAACACACAAGTCTATCAAGTCCAACCTATGTGTGTGATTATATATCAGTATTATATTGTATATCCCTGTATGTTGTGGTCGTTCAGGCTTCTTTTTCAAGGTAAAGTTGTCTGCAGACAACAGGCCACTTGTGAACAGATTTATTTAAAATAAGATAGCTCTTTAGATATGCCTAGTTATGGTTTTCTGTACATAGGGATGAACTGGCACCACTGACAGTCCAGCCCTCTAATTGGAGCCATATTTTTGTATAGTATTCATAGTTTGTATTTTGGGGTGGCAGGGCTGCAAGGGGCAACACACAGCCACCCCACACATCATGTTGATGACTGTAACACATGACTGTCTATATTAACCACTTGAGACCCGCGCTATAGCCGAAAGACGGCTGCAGCGCGGCTCTCAAGTGCCGAGAGGACGTTCCCAGGACGTCCTTCTCTATTTACATCCCGCCGCGCGCCGCCGAGGGCGCGCGGCGGGGAACAGCTGTGCGGCGCGCATCACGTGATGCCGAGGAGCGTGCCTGGCGGCCGCGATGTCCGCCAGCTACATTCGATCGGCAGTTACAGAGGCAGGACGTGGATCTCTGTGTGTAAACACAGAGATCCATGTCCTGTCAGGGAGAGAGGAGACCGATGCTGTGTCCCTTGGGACACAGATCGGTCTCCTCCCCCAGTCAGTCCCCTCCCCCACACAGTAAGAATCACAAATAGGGCACACATTTAACCCCTTCCTCGCCCCCTAGTGGTAACCCCTTCCCTGCCAGTCACATTTATACAGTAATCAGTGCATTTTTATAGCACTGTTCGCTGTATAAATGTGAATGGTCCCAAAATAGTGTCAAAAGTGTCCGATATGTCCGCCGCAATATCGCAGGCCTGACAAAAATCGCAGATCGCCGCCATTACTAGTAAAAAAAAAATATATAATAAAAATTTCATAATTCTATCCCCTATTTTGTAGGCGCTATAACTTTTGCGCAAACCAATCACTATACGCTTATTGCAATGTTTTTTACCAAAAATAAATAGAAGAATACGTATCGGCCTAAACTGAGAAAAAAAAAAATTTCAAAAAAATTGGGATATTATTATAACAAAAAGTAAAAAAATACTGTTTTTTTTCAAAATTTTCTGTCTTTTTTTGTTTATAGCGCAGAAAATAAAAACCGCAGCGGTGATCAAATACCACCAAAAGAAATCTCTATTTGTGGGGAAAAAATTATAAAAATATAATTTGGGTACAGCGTTGTATGACCGCGCAATTGTCATTCAAAGTGCATCAGCGCTGAAAGCTGAAAATTGGTCTGGGTACGAAGGGGGTTTAAGTGCCCAGTAAGGAAGTGGTTCAAAAGCTCCAGACTTATGTCATGCCTGACAATGCAATCTGAGTCCAAATTGTTGCTGTCCCTGCACAGTTGTGCCTTTCTGTAGGCATAATAGTGCACTGTTTACTTAAAGAACACTCACCCTGGGTCCCTACATATAAAACCAAACTGATATTTTGTTAGTGTGATACTAAAACTAGCCAGTTTAGAGGATTAGAAGGGGGTGACTTCAAATAAATGGCCTAGGTGGGCAGTCATTTTGAATCCAGCTCTGCTTGTATATAGTACAAGCTGAAAAATTCAGCGACTTTCATTAATGATTTCAATTGTCATATATTTATTGAAACAAGAAAAACAGTGCAATGATTTATTTTAAACATAAAAAATAAAAATAATAAAAAAATAAAAAAAATCAGACAGGAATGCGTAAGAGACAGAATATATACAGCATGCTATTGTGCAACAGATAAAGACCACATTACAATGAAATACATTTCAGGCATGCGCCTGTGTCTATGCCATGTTCTCAGATAGATTTCATCTTTGCTTTTGCCTCCTTTGTATCTGCAGGTGGCTGGCTTATATTCTGCTGCTGCTCTTGGATCTGATTATCTGTCTTTTCACCTTACTCGGCCTGGCCAAGCAGATCAAGTGGCTTGTAATTGTGTGAGTACTCCCTCTTGTGTTAGGTTTGTGAACAGCAATCAAGGCAACTGATATAAACAGTATGGTGCTTTGTGTGTTATTCTGCAGGGAACAAAAGTATTTTTTGCTCAAACTGTAACAAATTATATTCTCCCATAGTACTTAGCTGGTGACGCACAAAACGATCCCAAAAAAATGTTGTAAAAAATGTAACAAAAGCGTTATTGGTACACTTGAGGCCCCTTTCACACGGGACGGATCAGTAATGATCCGCCTCGTGAACCTCCGCTTGCTCAGCGTGGATCGCTCCGTTGATCCCCGCTGAGCCGGCGGATAACAGGATGGTACCCGCACACTGTGCAGGGACCGCCCTGTCAGATCTCCGCTCTCCGCTATGGGGGGATCGGATGAACACGGACCGTCTGTCCGTGTTCATCCGATCCGCTCCGCAGACGGATAGAAAAATAGGAATTTTTCTATCCAGAAAAATGGAGCATTGTGGACACGGAGGAGATCGGGTGTCAGCGGATGTTCATCCGCTGACATCCGCTATCCCATAGGGATACATGTATGTCCGTTTTTCATCCGAAAACGGATGGATGAAAAACGGACATACGGTCCGCACGTGTGAAAGGGGCCTTAGGCCCCTTTCACACGGAGGTCCGTTCAGGTCCGCCTGTCAGTTTTTTAGGCGGACCTGAAAAGGATCCTCCATGCACCCCTATGGAAGCACGGATGTCAGCGGAGACATGTCCGCTGACATCCGCTCCGCCAAAGTGTGACGGAGGAAAACCCTATTTTTCCTTCCGTCGGCGGAGCGGATCGGATGACAACGGACTCTACGGTCCGTCATCATCTGATTCCCCATAGGGGAGAGCGGCGCTCTGACAGGGCGGTCCCTGCACAGTGTGCGGGGACCGCCCAGTCATCCGTCGGCTCAGCGGGGATCAACGGAGCGATCCCCGCTGAGCAAGCGGATCTGCACGGATCCGCCCCGTGTGAAAGGACCCTAAATCAAATGAAAAAACTTGAATGGATATAATTTAAAGGTACAGAGCCTGTCTGATCAGGGCTTTGTCTTTTCACCCTGACTAAGCTTGAGTACACCAAGTTACCCTCTGTGTAAAATCTTCCAGTTGCAGGTAAAAAGTGAAAACTTAAGACCCCTTTCACACTGAGGCGTTTTTCAGGCGCTAAAGGGCTAAAAATAGTGCCTGTAAAGCACCTGAAAACGCCTCCCCTGCCACCCCAATGTGAAAGCCTGAGTGGTTTCACACTGGGGCGCTGCACTGGTAGGACGTTAAAAAAAGTCCTGCAAGCAGCATCTTTGGGGCGGTGGAGGAGTGGTGTATACACTGTTCCTAAATCGCCCGTGCCCTTTGAAATGAATAGGCACCGCTGCTGAAGCACTTGCAAAGCGCTACACGGGCACATTTAACCCTTTCTTTGGCCGCTAGCGGGGGTTAAAAGAACACCGCTAGCGGCCGAATAGCGCCCCTAAAACAGCGGCGAAGCGCCGCTAAAACTAGCAGCGCTTTATCGCTATCGCTGCCCGCGGCTCAGTGTGAAAGGGCTCTAGATCCAGAGTCTGCGATTATGAAGTTTTCAGCAACACCTGTGAAAATCTTTCTACAGTGCAATATATGGCAGTTCATAAAGGAAATCTATGGTCACATAATACACTTTCATTTTATAACATTAGCATTGTGATAGCAATACAGACAATATAAGCTTGAAAAATCTCCTTTTACATTGCGAGTTCTGCCTGTCTGCTGGTCATCACTTTTCACAACTTCCTGGATTCCCTTCATGCTTTGCAGCTTCTCCTCTGCTGTTTACTTTCAATTTATAAGGACTATAGGTGGGGTCAGAATTTGGAGTAAGTAACATGAAAGCATGGATCCATCCTGCCTTGTATCAACAATTCAGGCTGGTGCTGGTGGAGTAATGTGTGGGGGATACTTTCTTGCCACAATTTGGACCCCTTAGTACCAAATGAGCATCGTTTAAACACGTCGGCCTACCTGAGTGTTGTTGCTGACCACGTCCATCCATTTATGACTACAGTGTACCCATCTTCTGATAGCTACTTCCAGCAGGATAATGCACCATGTCACAAAGCTCACATCATCTTACCACTGGTTTCTTGAACATGACAATGAGTTCACTGTTCTCCAATGGCCTCCACAGTCACCAGATCACAATCCAATAGAGTATCTTTGGGATGTGGTGAAACAGGAGAGTCGCATCATGGATGTGCAGCCGACAAATCTGCAGCAACTGTGAGATGCTATCATGTCGATATGGACCAAAATCTTTGAGGAATGTTTCCAACACCTTGTTGAATCTATGCTACAAAGAATTAAGGCAGTTCTGAAAGCAAAAGGGGGTCCAACCCAATACTAGCAAGGTGCACCTAATAAAGTGGCCAGTGAGTGTATTTGCTGTCTGCAAGCAGTGATTCCTGTGTACTGACTCCACTTTCTATAAGGCTGGGTTCACACTAGTGCGACACGACATCTGTCCTACTTTGGATCCGACTTTGCCCTGCGACATGAAGCCGACATATGTCCGACTTTCAATGAACGGGGATCCGACTTGGATCCCCGCCAATAGCAGGCACTGTGTTTGGTATGAATCTTGAGGGGGAACTCCAGGCCAAATTTTATATTAAAAAAAAACGGTGTGGGTTCCCCTCCAGAGGCATACCAGGCCCTTGGGTCTGGTCTGGATTTGAATGGGCGCCCCTACGCCGAAAAAGCGGCGTGGGGGTCCCCCCAAAATCCAAACCAGACCCTTATCCGAGCACACAACCTGGCCGGCCGCAGGGGAAGAGGGGGGGACGAGAGAGCGGCCCCCCCTCCCTCCTGAACCGTACCAGGCCGCATGCCCTCAACATGGGGGGTTTGGTGCTCTGGGGCAGGGGGGCGACCTGCGGCCCCCCACCCCAGAGCACCCTGTCCCCATGTTGATGAGGACAGGGCCTCTTCCCGACAACCCTGGCCGTTGGTTGTCGGGGTCTGCGGGCGGGGGGCTTATCGGAATCCGGGAGCCCCCTTCAATAAGGGGGCCCCCGGATCCCGGCCCCCCCACCCTATGTGAATGAGTATGGGGTACATCGTACCCCTACCCATTCACCTGGTGGAAAAAAATTGCAATAAAAAAACACTACACAGGTTTTTAAAGTAATTTATTACACAGCTCCGGGGGTCTTCTTCCGACTCCGGCGCTCTTCTTCCGACTTCCGGGGGTCTTTTCCGACTTCGGGGCTCTCCGGTGTCATCTCCGCGCTCTCCGGTTCTTTCTTCCGCCGGGCCTCCGCTAACTTCTTTTTAGCTCTTTTGCTAACGGAGGCCCGGTCTTCCCGTTGTCTCGTCCGGCTCTCCGTTGTCCTTCTGCCGGCCCCTCCACTAACTTCTTGGTAGCTCTTTCGCTAGTGGAGGGGCCGGTCTTCCCGTCGTCGCCGTCGGCTTCTTCTTCCCTCTTCTCCTCCTCGATGTTGACGCGTCGCTTCCTCCCGCTGTAATACTGGCTCTTCGCTCCACATTAATATAGGCTTCTCATGACGTCACAGTCACATGTTCCCATGACGTCACAGTCACATGCTCCGGGGCCATGTGCCCCGGAACATGTGACTGTGACGTCATGAGAAGCCTATATTAATGTGGAGCGGAGCGGAGAGCCAGTATTACAGCGGGAGGAAGCGACGCGTCAACATCGAGGAGGAGAAGAGGGAAGAAGAAGCCGACGGCGACGACGGGAAGACCGGCCCCTCCACTAGCGAAAGAGCTACCAAGAAGTTAGTGGAGGGGCCGGCAGAAGGACAACGGAGAGCCGGACGAGACAACGGGAAGACCGGGCCTCCGTTAGCAAAAGAGCTAAAAAGAAGTTAGCAGAGGCCCGGCGGAAGAAAGAACCGGAGAGCGCGGAGACGACACCGGAGACCCCCGAAGTCGGAAAAGACCCCCGGAAGTCGGAAGAAGAGCGCCGGAGTCGGAAGAAGACCCCCGGAGCTGTGTAATAAATTACTTTAAAAACCTGTGTAGTGTTTTTTTATTGCAATTTTTTTCCACCAGGTGAATGGGTAGGGGTACGATGTACCCCATACTCATTCACATAGGGTGGGGGGGCCGGGATCCGGGGGCCCCCTTATTGAAGGGGGCTCCCAGATTCCGATAAGCCCCCCGCCCGCAGACCCCGACAACCAACGGCCAGGGTTGTCGGGAAGAGGCCCTGTCCTCATCAACATGGGGGCAGGGTGCTCTGGGGTGGGGGGGCCGCAGGTCGCCCCCCTGCCCCAGAGCACCAAACCCCCCATGTTGAGGGCATGCGGCCTGGTACGGTTCAGGAGGGAGGGGGGGCGCTCTCTCGTCCCCCCCTCTTCCCCTGCGGCCTGCCAGGTTGTGTGCTCGGATAAGGGTCTGGTTTGGATTTTGGGGGGACCCCCACGCCGTTTTTTCGGCGTAGGGGCGCCCCTTCAAATCCAGACCAGACCCAAGGGCCTGGTATGCCTCTGGAGGGGAACCCATGCCGTGTTTTTTTTTATTTAAAATTTGGCCTGGAGTTCCCCCTCAAGATTCATACCAAACACAGTGCCTAATATTGGCGGGGATCCAAGTCAGATCCCCGTTCATTGAAAGTTGGACATATGTCGGCTTCATGTTGCAGGGCAAAGTCGGATCCAAAGTAGGACAGATGTCGTGTCGCACTAGTGTGAACCCAGCCTTAACCTCCTGGAATGCAGGATTCCTGGTTGCTTAACAAGTGTGCAACCAGTGAAGTAAGAAATTTGGATCTACATGCTTGTTTAGATGCTTGTCCTAGGTTACAAGTTAGAACTTTGAATGAAAAACCATTGAATCAGCTTCAGCAGCCAAAAACCTTTTATTAACTGAAAGAGAGGTCAGCAGTGTTGATTACATATTTCTGTCTTCACAAGTTTTCTATAACAGGCAGCAAGTTGTACACTAGTGGTCAGGGGATAGAAAAAAATAGGCAGTTGAGCTGAGTTTCCACCACCCCCAGTTAAGCTGCAAAGTTGTCCTGAACAAGACAATACATGTCACAGGAAAAATGTGCCCCCGTTGCATTGGGCGGCCGATACCGCCACCAAACTTACCTATACAAATGACAGGGCCATGCAGCAACCTCCCTGCAACAATGCACACTAATGTGGTTGAGGTGACGTGAAGTGGCAATAATGTATGCAGTTTCCCGCACTGCACTGCAAATTACACTGATTCCTTGTACACACGACCGGATTTTCCCATGAAAAAAGTCAGACGGGCTCTTTTCATCGGATATTCCATCCGTGTGTATGCCCCATCTGACTTTTTCCTTCGGAAATTCAGACGGACTTAGATTCTTTTCTTTTCCGACGGACAAAAATTTCAATCCGAAAGTCCATTCGTCTGTATGCAATTCCGATGGACTAAAAAGCACACATGCTCGGAAACAATTTGACGCATGCTCGGAAGCATTGAACTTAATTTTCTTGGCTCGTCGTAGTTTTTTACGTCACCGCGTTCTTGGCAGTCAAAAGTTGACCAGACTTTTGTGTGACTGTGTGGATGCAAGACAGCTTGAGTGGAATTCCGTCGGACAATTCGTCGGACAATCCGTCGGACTTTATTCCGACGGACAGTCCGGTCGTGTGTACAGGGCAGAACAGTCTTAACTTGCAGTGATTGACGTTTATCCAGTATGGAAAAATGTCAGCCACCACACAAAGGGTGAACAAGTCCTAAAACTAAAATCATGACAGATATAAAAGACACAAATTATTGCAGCTCTATACTTATTATTACTGTCATGGACCTTTGAATACGGAAGTATTTCTCCTTTGAATCTGTGACAGACCTAGCCGGGACAGAGGCTTTTGGAGGGGGTGTTACTTTGGATTCAGGTCCATGTCCCCCCAAGACACACAGAATCTGGGGACCCTGGATATGCCATTTTAGAGTGACTGATTCATACTGTTGGGACGTTCACACATTCCCTCTAAGGATATGCGAATGCAATCACCTCCAGCCATCTGTCTGTCCTCTGTGCTAATTTGACCCTGCTAAAATGTGTGATGTTTACACTTAGGATAATGTGTATTGTATAGCAGGTGAGACAGGTAGGAGCCGGGATGTCTACCCTGAACGGTCATATCTATGAGTCACCTTGGCTGGCTAAAGGATTTAGTTAATTAGCTCATGTTAATTATGTTTTGGTTACTCCCTCTGTTTCTGTATATAAGACTTGTTTTTGGTTCTAATAAAGTCTCTCTTGTTGGAACTTACATACAGCCTGCCTGGTGTTTGTTCTGACCGATCACAAATGGATTCGAATGGCACATAGCTGTAGTTTGAATCCTGGAGCACCGGATGATCCAATAGAGCCGAGGAGTGTCGGGAGAGTGGAGCCGAGCGAGCAAAGGGGCTCGTTACAATTACATTTACTGTTAAATGCAAGCAGTTTAAGTTCCTGAATTTTACAAGATATCCGGCTCTTGCAATCTGTATTACAAGCTGCACAACAGAGCTCAGAAAGGGGAAGGGAGATGCAGCAGTACAATGAGCTGATAGGAGAGAACAGAGTGGCAAAGAAATGAGCTCATCAGTGTGCTGCTTCTCCTATCACTGTCCAGTCACAGGGTTTGGGTGGGGAAGAGAACTATAAGTGAAAGTGAAACTGCAGCAAAGACAGGGCTGTGCTGTGTGGCAGAGATGTGTAACATTCAGGACTGGATGGAAAGAAATAGAAATTCTTTGGCAAGTAAAACAGCTCATATATACATTTTATATGTGTTTTCAGGTGTATGCCTGGCGTTCAGCTTTAAAGTAGACCAGTACAAAAACACTTTAAACTTCCTATACTTGCTGATGTTTTATGCTTCCAAAGCAGTCAATCAACTGAGTAGATGCCCAGGGATTGGTAATACCTTCTCAGCTTAAACCTAAATACCTCCTCTCCAGCCATGTGATGTCGTCGAGCTCCCGAGCTCCCGCTAATTGTCTGGCACTATCTGATCATCAGTCCCCTAAGCACCTTCAGCAAAGATCACATAATAATTCCTATAAATGTGGTTATTTGACTGGTACAGTGAGTGAGTGAGTGAGTGAAAACTTGTATAGCGCTACAAGCGCCTCAAGGCGCTTGTATCCATTGTCGTCATGATCCTTCAGAAGAGGTGGGTCTTAAGTTTTTTCCTGAAGGCCCGGTGGTTTTCTTCCATGCAGATGTTCATTGGTAGAGCGTTCCATAGCCGTGGTCCTTGGACTGCAAATCTTCTTTCTCCTTTAGGTTTGTAGCGCTATTTAGGGATGTGGAGGAGGTTTTGGTTAGTTGATCGTAGAACGCGATTGGGGATGTAGTGTTTTATTTTCTCGCATAGGTATTGAGGAGCGTTTCCTTGTGTGCATTTGTGAGTGAGGTAGAGGGTCTTGAAAAGTCACCCGATCCTTTAGGGCTAGCCAATAGAGTATCTTTAGGGACGGGGTGATTGATTCCCATGTTTTCTTTCCCGTTACCAGTCTTGCTGCTGTGTTCTGGATGACTTGTAGCCGAGAAATCTGGTATTTGGGTAGTCCAAGGTAGAGGGAGTTTGCATAATCAAGTCGGGAATTGATGATTGTTCCAACTACTACTGCTGTATCCTCTTCCGGGATAAAGGGGATGAGTCTTCGTAGCAAGCAGAGAAGATGGTGAGATCCGCTCACTACTGATCCTATTTGGGCGTCCATGGTCATGTCTGAGTCAAAGATGACTCTGAGACTTTTGACTTTGGTGCTTGGGGTGATGGTTTGTCCAAGGATGGTGGGTGGTGTCCCTGCCATCCTAGAGTTTGTCTTCCGGTTTGCGTGAAGAAAGAGAAATTCTGTTTTGGATCCATTAAGTTTGAGGGAACCCTCCGTCATCCAATTGACTATCAGTGTGACTAACAGTGAGAGCCTATAGTAGATATTAAACAGATTTTTTAAGGAAAAGTGTACTTTTACATAATGTACACTTATCCTGTCTATCTAGCACCAATTGTCGGCCCTACCATGGGTCCCAGTGGGTCCATTGGACCCAGGCAGCACTTCAAGAGGGGCAGCAAATTGAACCATGGTCACCTCTCCTCTTCTATTTACCCGGCAAATTGATGACCAAGATTTTTTTTCTTGCAGTTGTGTGTCATGACAACAACTGCCCCCCGAGCCTCTCCGCATGCCCCTATATTGCCCTAGCCCGCGCTTGGAATTGAACATAAGGGTATCTCATATAATCAAGGTGCTGTTACCTGTAAATCTGACTTCCTGATAAACTAAATTTTAGTTTGAATTATCATGATATAAAATAATGGATGTGGGGGCGTTTTGGTGGGCGTTTTCTTTTTCTTTTTTTTTGGGGGGGGGTGGGGGGCAGCATTTCATTCTAAGACCCAGGTAGCACAATGTCTTGGGCCAGCCCTGCTAGCACCTCTGACCTAAAGTAATCCACCATTCCCAGGGGTATACTTACCTAAATCTCACAGCCTGCTGCAACATTAACATCCTAAATCTAAAAACATCGTACCACTGGCCATTTCTATATATTTGATCCCCATAGTCCCCATCCCCGAGTCACTTTTACTGCGGTAAATCCTACAACAGTAATGAAGAAAAATATTTGCTTTGTTAAAAGAAAAATTGCTTGAAGTCCCTATCCAAAATGCATACCAGACCCCTCAAGTCTCCTATGGATTTTAAGAGAGTATCCCACACACAAAATAAGTGAAATCCCTTGTGAAATCTATACCAGACCCAGAGTAATTTAAAGGTGGATTCCTAAACAAATAATAAAAAAATGCATGAGGCCTTCCCTAAAAATCCATACCAGACCATTTAATCTGAGCATAAAGCCTGGCTAGCCAGGAAAGGGGGGAAGAGCGTGCACCCCCTTCCTTACCCATACCAGTCTACATGTCCGCAACATGAGGGGTTGTCATGTTGATGAAGGTTAGACCCCCAGATACCACCATTTCTGTAAATGAGTAAAGGGTACATATTACCACTACTCATTCACACACAAAAAAGTACAGTAACCTAGAAATAAAGAAACCCCAAACATTTGACAAGTCCTTCTTTACAAAAAAAAAATCCCTTGTTGTAAATGTATTATTAATCACAATGCCTGGCACTGCTCCCCATAAACCATTGTAGCAGTCTCCCAGAAACAAAAATGTTGCGCTTGTATGCCGCGTACACACGCTCGGAATTTCCAACAACAAATGTTCGATGGGAGCTTGTTGTCGGAAATTCTGACCATGTGTAGGCTCCATCGGACATTTGTTGTCGGAAATTCCGAGC
Organism: Rana muscosa; assembly: GCA_029206835.1. Lineage (NCBI taxonomy): Eukaryota > Metazoa > Chordata > Amphibia > Anura > Ranidae > Rana > Rana muscosa. The sequence continues at coordinate 193,993,353 of CM055124.1, forward strand.
ATGTGTACACAATTCCGACGCACAAAATTCCACGCAAGCTCGTAATCAAGCAGAAGAGCCGCACTGGCTATTAAACTTAATTTTTCTCGGCTCATCGTACGTGTTGTACGTCACCGCGTTCGCAATTTCCGACAACATTTGTGTGACCGTGTGTATGCAAGCCAACATTCGTCGGAAAAAAATCCACGGTTTTGTTGTCAGAATGTCCGATCGTCTGTACGCGGCATAATGGTACAAGCATGCAACAAGATATTAAAATTAATTATTTTTTCACAAAATATACATACAACATAATGCCATAAAACATACTAAAACCTTTTGTGAGGAAAGATTTCGGTAAATAGAATAAAACCCCCATTTGTGTATTCGCTTCATGAATCGCCACCTCGCTAAGTACGTAAATCGATAATGTAGTTTTAGTCAAACACATTCGTGTTGTGTTTTATAATTCTGTGAATACTGCATTATAATGCCGAGTGTATAGTGGGATGGATAGGACACCTTGCATTTCTTAGACAGCTAGGTCTGTCTCATCAGGAGGAAATGGAGGAAAATCTATAATGATCATACAAAAACATTGGAACATATACATGATCAATACAAGATAAGTACACAACAATCACAGACCAGTTTGTTCACTTGCATACAACCAATTTGTCCTCAAACTTGTCTTGTACTGCTAAAACTTATGCCGCGTACAAACGGTCGTAATTTACGACAGAAAAAGTCAGATGGGAGCTTTTCATCGGATATTCGGACCGTGTGTATGCCCCATCAGACTTTTTCTGTCAGAATTTCCGATGGACTTAGATAGAGAGCAGGTTCTCTATTTTTCCGTCGGAAAGTCCGATGGAGGTTTGCCCGGTCAAAAGATGAGATTTGAGTTCAGTCCGATGTAGAGTTTCATCCAAACTTTGCCTTTTCATATGAACATTGAACGTTTGGGTTTGTTTGCCAAAATCATATGCCTTGAAATGCATTGTATGAATTGTGAACAGTGATCAGATAGCTTACTATGGGCAATAATGGGGGTTTGTATATGAGCCAGCCCCTTCCCTATAAAAATCAGCTTTCTCATTAGCCCTTTGTCAGTGTGTGTTGGAGTGGGAATAGATAGGGATACCTGACAGCAATTTTAGGTAGAAATAGTTACTACTACTGCACACTACAGTGCTACCTACAGAGCTATTCAGTGCAATATGCAGTGCTGTATAGTGCTACTGTTACAATACAATGAATTGCAGTGTGGTGGGCTACAACAAGTGAAGTGTACCCCCTGTATTTACAATGCTGTCTAATGCTCCACTGAGATGAATTGTATTGTATTGTACTTAGGGACCAGTCAAACTGCCCTGGGTTCAGTTTGAGCAGAATTTGGCAAATTTTAGTTTGGATGTTTGGATGAGCCTGAACCCCAAATGTAATTAATATAAGCCTAATCTTTCAAATCAAAAATGGCCTGCCAACCAATTGCATATGGAGTGCATACTGACCTGGGGAACATGTACTAATTAAAAAAAATTTTTTTAGAAATCAGTTTGGCCAAGTGAGACATTAAAAATGTCCAATTCCTTTACACAGCATGCTTGGGGTGTCCTAATCCTGCCTTTGAAGGGGCACATCTCTGAGATGTAAAGAAAATGCTGCAGCAGTACTGACCTTTACAAAGGAAAAAAAGTGTTTTAAATAGCCAGCAAATTACATCTGCTGGCTTCTTTAAAAAAAAATAAGCCAGCAGGGAAATACATAATAAATAGCAGACATAAGGTCTGTTATATATTTTAGGGCACATTTGGAGGAGTGTATTTTTTTATCTAAAAAAAGAAGCCAGCAATTACATTTACTGGCAATTTAAACTGTGTCATTCTTTGTAAAAGTTACTTTTACTGCTGTACATCCTACAACAGGAATGAAGAAAAATATTTGCTTGTTAAAAAAAAAAAAATAGCTTAGAGTCCCCACCCAAAATGCATACCAGACCCTTTAAGTCTCCTGTGGATTTTAAGAGAGTACCCCACACACAAGAAAAGCAAAATCCCTTGTGAAATCTATACTAGACCCAGAGTAATTTAAAGGTGGATTCCTATACAAATAATAAAAAAATGCATGAGGTCTTCCCTAAAAACCCATACCAGACCATTAATCTGAGCATAAAGCCTGGCTTTATTCAGGAAAGGGGGGAAGAGTGTGCACCCCCTTCCTGACCCATACCAGTCTACTTGCCCTCAACATAAGGGGTTGTCATGTTGATGAGGGTAAGAGCCTCTTCCTCACAACCCCAGCTCACTGGTTGTGGGGGTCTGCAGGCAGGGGGTTTATTGGAATTTGGAAGCTCCCTTTAAAAATAAGGGGACCCCCAGATACCACAATTTATGTTAATGAGTAAAGGGTACATATTACCACTATTCATTCACAAAAAATAAAAATGTAACCTACATTTGACAAGTCCTTCTTTACAAAAAAAAAGTCCTTAGTAGTAAACATATTATTAATTACGATGCCTGCTGTGCACAAATTCACTGAAAGAAAAAAAACAGATGAATGCAGCGAATACGAAAATTCCTTACCCAATGACAGCTCCCTGAGCAGAATATCAGTTGTTGCTAGGAACACAGTGGGCACCAGTACCTGCCCCTTACTTAGCAACCACTGACAGGCAGAAACTGTTATATATAGAAGCAATAGAAATACTGCTTCTATATAGGATGCCTGACTCCCACCGAATATTGGGCCAAATAGGCAAAAGATTGGGCATTCATCTGAATGCCTGAATAGCCAATGTTCGGTATGATGAACCATTGGCTTATCCCTAATTGTGGTGTGTGAGCTCATTGTATTTACAGTGAATAGACCCAACAGTCCTTTTTAAGATTACTTGAGTGTGTCAGTAAAAAATTCTGTTGCTATTAAGTTGATCATATGGATGGAAGTTTTATAAATAGTTTAAAAAGCTTTCCTTATGGCACATCAAGCAGAAACTAAGGACAGCATGGTAGTGCCAAGCACAATCTTTCAACGTCTGAAATCTTCTTGTTTCCTTGATGCATTTAGTGCAGCAGAGGTTTTTGTGACATAAAAAAGAATCAACCAGTCCTCAAACATAGTTAATTGGCTTACCTCTTTAAAGATTAACCAGTCCTGGATAGGCAGTGAGTACCAAATCCCAGCAGATGATGTTCACAAAAACGTTTTTCTTTGAAAATGGCCCCAAAGAATTATTACAGAACTTCTATCTCTTGCCCCCATGGCAGGCCTGCCGCCATTATAAAAAACAAAAGTTGCGCTGAAAAAAATATGAAAAAGGTGCTAGAAGGACTAGCACTGGTGCAAAACGACAAACCAAATACTGATGGCAAATACTGAAACACAATAATAAATAAAGGGGTGCCAAGTGAAGCAGCTAAAAATTACGTGATACAAATAAAACAAGCCAGAAATAAAAGGACCATGTATACAATTGTCCCATGAATCCAGTGGAAGCTCAAAGAAAGTCTGAATGTATATGAGATAATATGTCCATAAACAGGGTATAAAACAATCTTCCACCATGACTTGGAATCCCAGGGTAATAAACACCAAAGCAAGGGGTGATGATAGGAAAGGAAGCCTCCACCTGGAAAAACACTGCCGCTTACCGCAACCTTATGATCCCTTATGATAGGGGATCTGAAAACGCCTGTGGCTTAATACCCAGCCTGGGGTCTGGTCAGCTTGCAGCGGATGTCCGTCTCGGCAAAGGTGATGGCACTCACATGGAATAAGGTACGATCCCAGTGTAGACCAAGAAAGAATAAAGGCTATATAGTGTAAATCCCTACAGATTTATTTGAGATAAAAAACAGGTGGACACTTACAGTTATACTGATAAAAACAAGCATGAATCGAGCCGGCCAGCTCTCGAGAATGCAGCCCGTAAGTTCCGGGATGGTGTGGGTGCGGTGACGTCAGAACGTAGTTTCTCCCTACACGTTTCGTCACTACAGGACGTGTTCACGGGATACGGGCGGCGTTCTGACGTACAGCAATATATACACAACACCAAGTAACCAAGCCTCGATCTTACTAGCGGGACACTGCTAGACGCCACCATCTTGGTTAAGGTAGACAAACACTGATTGCCATAGAAAGGAATACAATGGCAGAAGGGCAAAAGTACAACATTTCAAATGACAAAACTGCAATAAGTAAAAAATAAAAAAAGGGGATGAACTAATATACGTCCAGGAGACAATGAATAGTACCCCAGGACAAAGTACAAATGACAGTAATGACAGTTCATTGGAATATTAATTATTAATAAATAGATATGAATGAAGAATGCTAAGGGACATAATGCCTACTAATAAATTAATATAGATAGAAAGGCCGCAGTGTCCCAAGACTCACATCTAGTTCACAGAGACAACACCTAATCATAGAATCAATAGAAGGATTGTGAAAAATAAAATAAAATAAAAAAAAACACACATCATGAACACAGAGACCGAGAAGACCCTACACTCATCACGGTAATGTCTAACTAGATCAGCTGAGGTGGACAACCAGTTAGCATAAAGGGTAAGAAAAAAGAAAAAATTATTTAATAAAAGAAAAATGACATAAAAATCAAAATCAAAATCAAAAATAAAGATACTCAATGATCAAGAGTTATCAATAAAACAATTAATATCGACATCTATATTGAGGCCAAATGGGTGTAACATTTGATCTTATGCACCCATGACATCTCTGACTTAGAAATGCTTTTAACCAAACAACTACGCCTCCAGTGTGGGCTGTATTTGTCGATGCCCAAGAAGATGGTGTTGGTAGGGTCCCTATTATGGGCAGTTAAATAATGTTTGGTCACAGAGTGTTTGGTGAAACCCCTCCTAATGTTCCCTTTATGTTCGTTAAGATGTACCTGTAGTGGGCGTTTAGTCCGGCCTACATACTGCAGCCCACATGGGCACTGAAGCATGTAGACCACACCCACCGTGGAACAGGTAATGAAGGGTTTAATGTCAAAACTCTTGTTGGTACAAATGGAACTGAAACTAGTGGTCCTTCTAGATCTACATCCATTCAAAGAGCAGACTTGGCACTTCCTGCATTGGTAATAACCAGTCAGTTCAGAAAAGAAAGTGGGTCTATTGATGGGCGGATTGAGGATATTGGGTGCCAATTTGTCCTTTAATGCAGGGGCCCCCCTGAAAACCACTTGAGGCCTATCTGGTAAAATGGCTTGAAGTACTCTCTCATTCTTAAGGATATGCCAATGTTTTTTGACAATATGCTTAATGTGTGAATGTTGACAAGAGAAGTTGGTGACAAAGGGGCTGCGAAATGAAGCACCCACATCCCCCTTATCTTTTTCCCTGAGTAGATCTGTACAATCAACATGGCTGACTTGATCCAGAGTTCCACTCAGGGATTGAGGAGAATAGCCTTTATCTACAAATCTTTCTGTCAGGATCTGTGCTTGTGCCAAAAAGGTGGTATGTTCAGAACAATTGCGCTTTAAACGTAAATATTGACTCTTAGGCACAGAGTTCAGCCAAGGGGCATGATGACAACTGCCACTAGGGATAAAGGAATTTCTGTTGGTGGATTTGAAGGAGGTGGAAGTGATAAACCCCTCACCACCGACAGAAATGGTCAAGTCCAGGAAATTGATCTTTTCCTAGCTGGCCTCGTAACTTAAATGGATACCTCTGGAGTTGACATTCAGAGTTCATAAAGTGGGAGAGGTCTAGCTCACTACCCCTCCATAGGAGGAGGATGTCGTCTATGTAACGGGCTCACAAAGCTACCTCAGGCCTTGTATGGGCACAGACGACATCCTCCTCCCATTTGGCCATAAAGAGGTTCACCAAACTGGGGGCATACTTGGCCCACATGGCGACACCTCTATCCTGTCTATAAAAGCAACCGTCAAACCAAAAAAAGTTATGAGTAGCTGCGTACTTTAACAGCTCCATAATAAAAAATGATCTGTTCTGATGGCAGATCGGGGTCACGATCCAAATAAAATTGTACAGCATCCAAACCCAACTGATGAGGAATCACGGTATACAGTGATGTGACGTCCGCTGTAACCAACCAAATTCATTCACTAGCTGTATATTCAGAAAGAAGGTTAATGACGTGACGAGTGTCCTTCACATACGATGGTATCTTACGTACCAACGGTTGCAGAAAGAAGTCTATATACTTGCCCACCCGGGACGTAATGGAATCTATCCCACTGACGATGGGACGTCCCGGGGGGCAAGTAAGACTCTTGTGCACTTTAGGTAAATAATAAATTATAGGAATTCTCGGTGCCTTAGGCACTAAAAATAATCGTTCTTTCTTATTTAAAATGTGGAGACTGGAACCCCTAGTGACAATATCTTCCAAAAGTCTCTTATATTTTTCACCCGGATTGGAGGCCAGGGGGGTATATGTAGCTGTATCACCCAAAATGTGGTACATTTCATGCATATAGTCGCCTTTGTCCAAGACGACTATGCCCCCCCCCCTTTATCCGCAAGGCAGATAACTACATTTTTATTGGCGCACAAAGAGTCCATACCCAACTCAATGTCTTTTTTGTTTTTATGCACCTTGATGTGCATTGCATCTAAATCCTTAAGAGCTAAATCTCTAAAGACTTTTAATTAGGGGGATAGATGTCCTGGCGGATTGAACATTGGAGATTTGAAGCCAGATACCTCTGGACATTCAACTTGCGGACATATTTATGAATGTCCATGTAGGTCTGAAATTTGTTCAAGCTGCGTGGTGGAGCGAACTTCAGACCCTTGTCAAGCACAATCAATTCAGACGTTAAGGTGTGGGAACTTAAGTTGAAAATACCAGCACCTACTACATCTTTTTCCTTTTTGGACTGAGTTCTCCTCCCCCTCTTAGTTCGACCACTCTTTATTTTTATTCCTTGGCTGGGCCGGGGAAAACCCCAATTCTGTTGTCCATAACCATCACTGTGATTGATTTCACGATAGTAATTCGGACAGGGCATATAATGACCTCCTGAGGCACCATTGTTGGTACTCCCAGCATATGACGATGGATAGCCAACTTCATTGGAATATACCATATCTCTCAAAAGGAGAAAACTGTTCTGAGTTGGAACATTATAACCAGAGTCATAATCACCATCATAGTATACAACCTGTTGGTCATAAGTATGTGGTGTATTGTACCCTTGACCTCGAGGGTGTGATTGAACAGGCATATGGTTATCATAGTAACCCTGTTTGGGGTCAATAGTAGGTCCCCGACCTCTAAAGAGTGGTGGACCCTGATTCCAACCATGTCCCTGGGCACGCGGCGGGCCTGTATTGCCTTGATGTTGCTGACCATGTCTAGAAGGCTGTGTTTGTGTCACGTAATTTTTAGCTGCTTCACTTGGCATCCCTTTATTTATTATTGTGTTTCAGTATTTGCCATCATTAGTATTGGGTTTGGCGTTTTGCACCAGTGCTAGTCCTTCTAGCACCTTTTTCATATTTTTTTCAGCGCAACTTTTGTTTTTTATATTATCTGTTTAGTGTTGTATAACACTTATTTGTTGCAGCTCACAGTCCACTTTTGATAGCGCAGTTTTTTTCTTTACATATCTGCCGCCATTATCACATCCTGACACCATTACCAGTTTCTTCTACTACTGCTGGTTTGACAACATAACCACCTTTTGCCACCGCTGCAGACCTGTCAGCATTACACTCTCATGCTGCCATTACTGCCCTATTCCAGTGTTTCTGCTCTGTCAAGGTGCCACACCTAATGTTTACCCAGCTGATCTTCAGCTGCAAAATTCGTGCAATCTTTTTCTGCATGGTCAATTTAGCCATGTGCCTGAAAGTTTGCAGTGTATTCCAGTGCTGCTCCTCAGGTTACATAAAATACAGTGTTGCAAGCTAAGTCAATTGTCTTTGTCTCCTTTCTTGACCTATTCCTGTGCTCCATCAATCAAAAATATTCATAGCTGTTGTCTTTCTGAAATGGAGTACTCTAATTGTGATTTCTTCCTTAAACCTGACGGTTCTGTCCCCATTGACCTGTGGCTTAGTAAAATTGCTTACATACTATGCATGGACTCTGTAAAATATTTTGCTGACCCTTTTTTGGTGAAATAATCCACTATATTTTTGAGTTTTTGATTAACTACTTGAGGCCCACGCTATAGCCAAATGACGGCTACAGCGCGGACCTGAAAATCCGGGAGGCCGTCCATAGACGTCCTCCCCTTTGCGCACTCCCCGAGAGGAAGGAGGCAGATGTGCCTCATCAGTGCCAGCTGCCAATTGCTACCTCAATGCCCACCAGTGATGCCAATTAGTGCCTCATCAGTGGCACCTAGCAATGCTGCCTATCAGTGTCACCTACCAGTGCCCATTATTGCCACCCATCAGTGCCCATCACTGCCACCTAACAGTTCCCATCACTGCCACCTATCAGTGCCCATCACTGCCACCTATCAGTGCCACCTATCAATGCCACCTATTAGTGCCCCTTCTCAGTGCCCACCAGTGCCACCTATCAATGCCCTTCAGTGCCACCCATCAGTGTCACCTCTCAGTGCCGCCTATCAGTGCCCACCAGTGCCGCCTATCAGTGCCCACCAGTGCCGCCTTATCGGTGCCCACCAGTGCCGCCTTATCGTGCCCACCAAAGCCGCCTTATCGGTGTCCACCAGTGCAGCCCATCGGTGCCCATCAGTGCAGCCCATCGGTGCCCATTAGTGCAGCCTCATCAGCGTACATCAATGAAGGAGAAAAATTACCTGTTTACAAAATGTTATAACAAAATATAAAAAAATATATATATATTTTTTTAAATCGGTCTTTTTAATTTTTTTTAACAAAAAATAAAAACTGCAGAGGTGATCAAATACCACCAAAAAAAAGCTTTATTTGTGGGGAAAATTATAAAAATTTCATTTGGGTACAGCGTTGTATGATCGCGCAATTGTCATTCAAAGTGCATCAGCACTGAAAGCTGAAAATTGGTTTGGGCAGGAGGGGGGTTTAAGTGTGCAGTAAGCAAGTGGTTAAAAGTTGCCTGGTTTCACTACAGTTTAAAATGCAGCAAAGTAAATTATTTTTAAGTACTTTGTATACTGTTAATACAATATTTAGCTGTATTTTTCCTGTGAAACAACTCTATATTAGAATTTGTTTTATTAAAAGCTGACTGATGTCCTTCCTGTTTCAAATGCAGCCTGGTTAAATATGGGCTGTGGAGTTAATGTAATATTTTTGAGCTGCAAAACTGCAAGTAAGGGGGACTAGGCTTGGCCAGGTGTTGGTACTAAATTGATCAAGTCCCCACCCTGCCCTGCATCTTCTTGGATAGGACAGCTACCCATCTGTTGTTGATGGAACCCTCCACCATATTGTGTCATACTCTTGGCCATCGACCTGCTTTTGTCACCAGAACAGTAATAGAGGGGTAATCTTCCAATGGGAACGCTATTTTTTGTGACCCTGGTGACACCCTGGGATTCCCTTTTGGAGGCATTTCCTCTCACTTCCTGTTTTGGCTATGAGACAGGAAGTAAAGAGAAATCTCCCCGTGGGACATATATGGCAAAAAACCTGACAGTTGTTATAACCCTCCATTACTCTATCCAAAAGGAAAAAAAAAAGTTTTGCCTTTAGTTCTACTTTCAATTTAAATGTTATTATTATTTATGGTATAAGCATTTGGTACAGATAAAACAGTCCGCATTTCAGATACAGAGAAAGTAAGCCAAATACATCAACGATAAGGCAAACTGGTATTCAAAAGACACTGTTAAGCCGTGTACACACGATCGGTTTTACCGATGAAAACCGTCCGATGGATTGTTTTCATCGGACAAACCGATCGTGTATGGGACCCATCGGTCTTTTTTCCATCGGTTTTAAAAAATAGAACATATTTTAAATTTTTCCGATGGAAAAAAAACGATAGCAAATTCCGATCGTCTGTGGGGAACTCCATCAGATAAAAAAACACACGCATGCTCAGAATCAAGTCGACGCATGCTCAGAAGCATCGAACTTCATTTTTCTCGGTTCATCGGAGTGTTTTACGTCACGGTGTTTGGTGCGGTCGGTTTTTTGACTGATGGTGTGTGTTGGCAACACTGATGGAAGTCAGCTTCATCGGATTTCCGATGGACAAAACCATCGGATTAGAATCCATAGGATATCCAATCGTGTGTACAGGGCTTAAAATGACCAGTGAAGATGTGATGTTACTGGAGCGTATCTCGGATCAATGAAAAGAGTAACAAATCAGTACACAAAGTGTTGATATCAAAAGTCATGTCATACGTATAGGACAAAGAGACCAAGATGATCACCCAAGATGGAGAAGAAAAGGAGGATGAAAAGGGAGTGGGGAAATGTAAAAAGAGAAAGTAGAAGTAAAAAAAAGAGGAGGGTGATGAGAGAGGACAGGAAAGAGAGGGATTCACCTTTTATCACTATTTGTTTTACCTTTTATTACTATATATTTATTCATTTACACTATTTTAGATAGTAGCACAAAGGACACTTCTATATATAGAGAGGGTAAGACCTGTACCATAGGATGAGAGAGAGAAGGGAGAAGGAGGCTGGCAAGGGGGACCCCCACCACACCAGGTTAGTGAAGCAGAGGGGCACACATCATGGAAGAAGTGGGTAACAGTAGGCAACCCAAGGATTCCAGATCTTGTCCAATTTCTTATGGTTGTTGGTAATGGTGCTTGTCAAATTCATTAATATAAAAACCACCCAACTTGGTTTCAACCTCAGAGGTAAACTGCTTCCTCCAAGCTTTAGCAATGGTCAGTTTAGAGGCCAAGAGTACATAATGTGCCAAATCGAATAGTTTTTTGGTGAGATTTGAAGGTTTGAAGTGTAGGTGAGTGAACCATGGGTCTTTAGGCAAATGAACGCCAAATAATTTGTAAAGGAGAGTGAACACTTTAGACCAAAAATCAGACAGGTCCACCATGTATGGAGTACATCTCCCGCTGCTTGGCAGCCCCTAAAATGTAAACCAGAATGTAAAGGGATTATGTGAGCGAGTTTGGCAGGTACCATATACCACCTAGTCAGGACCTTATAGGCGGACTCCAGAGTCGTGACATTGATAGTGCAAGTCGCAGTGGTGGACCAAGTCTGGAACCATTCTTCTTCAGTTTTCTGTGCCTTTAAGTCTACCTGTCTACCTCCCACCTTGCCACGTAGGCATGCCTAGCAGGAGAAGAAAGACAATTGTGATGTGAATAAAGTATAGAAATCAGTTTAGGCGCTATGGGCATGTGACGGGCCTTTAGTTCTACTTTAAAATGATTATAAAGGATTAAATTTTTTTTTTTTTTTTAAATAACAAACATATTATACTTACCTGCCCTGTGCAATGGTTTTGCACAGAGCAACCCCTATCCTCCTCTTATCGGGTCCCTTGCTTGTGCTCCTGGCTCCTCCCCCCTGCAGAGTGCCCCATAGCAAGCCGCATTGACAACAATGTGAATGGGCTAAAAGTAAACTGGACTTCATTTGCATGGGCATGAGCATGGGCATTTAGCCATGCTGCAAAACCCAGGGGCAAGAGTTTACTGCTACTGGGATTGACAGCTGTAAGCAGATACAGTGGCCACCATCATGACTGTACACTGCAATGACAGGCTGTCAGTGGTCAAAGCTAGTCATGCCTGTTTGCCAGCCATCTGCGTGCAGCTGTCAACCCATAGATTTCTGCTGCTGGAAAAACGCCCGTGCAAATTGTGCCTTGATTTTATTTTTGTTTTCAGAATAATTACAAACACAGGTTAGCAGCGGGTTTGGCAGGCCCTGAAAATTATAAATTCAATAGTGGACTTTTGGACCTGAATGAAGACAGCAGCAGGGTGTGTGTAACTCCAGTGGAAAAATTTACCCAATAAGTGGTCTGTCCAGGTATCTGATCCTATCATTTCTGTCTTAACAAACATTTCACTGTACCAATTAAAGATGGTCCTTCATTCAAAGATGCTACTGATGCAACTGATGCAAACTGATGCTACTGATGCAAACTGAAAGTTTGAGACGTGCCTCAGTGTTTTCTGATTTGCAGGCCAAGACAATCATTTCTATTATGGTGTAATGCCTTTTGGCCTATCCTCTGCATTCACAAAGGTCTTAGCACCTCTTCTTGCACTTCTAGAAATTCAGGCCCTCCAGATCACAGGTTATGTGGACTGTCTCCTCCTGAAGTATTAATCTCTCTTGCAGCTATCTGCTAGTATCCACATGACTATTCAGATGCTCCAGGCATTGGTTTAAGTGGTTAACTTCCAAAAAATCTTCTATCCAGCCCTCTCTTCACCTGGAATACTTGGGTCTGATCCTGGATACATTCCAAGAGAATGTTTTCCTACCAGAGAAAAAAATGATCTTAGTCTCAGAACTCATGCTCAGGAATTAAGGTCAGAGAGAAACCCCTCAATGAGATTCTCCATGACAGTTCTAGGCCTCATGGTAGCCTCCTTGGAAGCTGTTACATTTACTTTATTTCATGAGAGGCCACTCCAGCACAACATCTTGTCAGCAACAAGCGTGCTCTTTCTTTCAACTTACCTGTGCTCCTATCTGTCATGGATATGCATTAATGTCTGTCTGCCATCTTACCTTTCCTCCTCATGTGTTCATCTTAGAGACCAGACCTCCTTCACCTGGCTTCCTTTATATTCTCCTCCCAGCCTGACTCCACCCCAGGCCCTATCACAGAACACTATATTAACCTGTGCACTGCAAGCCTGCTTTGCTGATCAACGTGTTTGTTAGGCATTGTGTGTTTGGGTTCCTGCCTGCCGTGTGCTACGTCTGTCTCTCTGTTACGTTATTGGCTTGTCCCCGACTATCCCTGTCTGCTCGTGACCCTTGACCTTCGGCTCGTTCTTTCGTTATCCTTGTCTGCTTGTGGCCCCTGACCTTCAGCTTGTTATTCGGTTCTCTCACATCTTGTACTGCTGCTTCCCCTCTTTTCCCCTTATCCTACGGGGCGTGAGCTAGGAAACTCCAGGGGCCGCGACCTGGTCCCAGCCTGCAGCTAACATCCTCACCACTAGAGGCTCTGGAGAAGACCTGCTGGGTCTTAGTCTCCGCGCCCTGGGGAATCTTGGCTCTAGCTTCCGTTAGGATCCCGGTTGTGCTCCTCTGGTCCCTCTTTCCACAACCACCCAGTTTCCTATCCACAGAAGCCAGCCATAGGGTTCACTACCTTGCGGTGCACTCCTGTCCCCCTACGGTGTGCATCTGTCACCTGGCCACAGGTGACCTTGACACTATCCAGCCAAGCAAGGAACTCTCTAGCTTGGTGAATCTCCAGTGCAGCCATAATACAGGTAATAGGCAAGTCCTTTCTACCTTATCACTGGAAAGTGATAACAACAGATGCCATTCTTTCAGGCTAAAGAGGATTGTTACAGTCCCTCACAGTCCAGGGAACATGGTCATCAGTTGAAGTCAAGTTATCTACCAACATCCTGAATCTCAGAGCAATCAAAATGGCTCTTTAACACTGGGCCTCCTTCTAAAGGTAAACCCTATCAGAGTGCAAACAGACAATGCCACCACCGTGGTCTACATCAACCACCAAAGGGGCACCAGGAAATAGGAAGCCTTGAAGGAAGCAATGCAAATCATCTTATGGACGAAAGCTCACAGTTCAGCAATCTCTGTAGTCCACATCCCAGGAATGGACAACTGGAAAGCAGATTACCTCAGCAGTCACCACTGGATTACAGCGAATGGGCCCTTCACCCCGACATCTTAATTTACATATATCAGAAATTGAGGCCTTGAATGTGGATACCTTGTGGATTTAACAACAAACTACCTCTGTTTGAGGCCAGGTCCAAAGATCCTCTAGCACTGGCATTAGATGTCTTGATAATCCTCTGGTCTCAGTTCAGGCTAATCTATGTGTCATGATCCGTGTTATGGCTTCGGTCACCTGCTGGTGGCACTATTGCTTCCAACAACATAGGGTGTAATTCTGGTGGGCACCAGCGGGTGTCTCCCAGTAGATGGACTCTTCATTAATTAAGCTGCACTTGATGTGAACTGCTGGAAGTATATAAGCCCACCCTTCACTGAGGTTCAGGGCTTCAGTATTCCCTCTGCAAGCTTGTCCCTGCCTGACCTGATCCGTGTGCCTGAACCTGTTCTCGATCTCCTTCCTGCCCTGTCCTGGACTTTTCTTCCTGTACCCTGTCCCTGAGTCTTGTCCCCTGATTCCTGCTTCCAGCTCCCCCTTGCTACTGCTCCCTCCATCTGGCCTCCTGTTTCCCCTTGTCTCTTGTCCCTGCCTTGCTGATGTATATGTGCTCCTGTTCTTGTATATATTAGTTAGTTAGATTAGGTGTTTTGGGGTTTGCTGTGTTGTCTTGTATTTATTCCTTGTATGCATTTCTTGTTTTTGATTTGCTGTTGTTTGGTTTGCACGTGTGCCTTATCTTTAATAAATATATTTTTTTCACTTACTTTTGTGCCTGATTCCTTATGCCGCGTACACACGACCGTTTTTCACGTCGTTAAAAATGCCATTTTTTAAATTGGTCATTAAAAACGATCGTGTGTATGCTCCAGAGCATTTTTTACGACGTGAAAAACGGCCTAAAAAAATGAGAACCTGCTCTATTTTTTCACGTCGTGAAAAACGGTAGTGTGTATACTTTTACGAGGGGAAAAAAACGCGCATGCTCAGAATTAAGTATGAGACGGGAGTGCTTGTTCTGGTAAAACTAGCGTTCGTAATGAAGATAGCACATTCGTCGTGCTGTAACGGACTGAAAAGCACGAAGCTGAAAAGCGCGAATCGTCTATCAACAAACTTTACTAACATGAAGGGTGGCGCCATCCGAATGGAACTTCCCCTTTATAGTGCCGTCGTACGTGTTGTACGTCACTGCGTTTTGCTCGAGCGTTTTTTTTAATGAACGTGTGTATGCAAGACAGGCTTGAGAGGAAACAAGATAAAACACGTCGAGAAAAATGTCGTTTTTTTAAAATGACATTAAAAACGGTCGTGTGTACGCGGCATTATGTGCAGCCCACTGATCTGTGTACCCTGTGCTGGATGCCTGTGTTAGGCTTCCCTGACAGAATACTGAAGCCATACTAACAGATCAGCTGCACTTCACTTAGGAATTGGGTCTGGGCACTTGCTATTTCTGAAAAAATTTATCTGGAAGATATTCTGTATCTTTCGCTCCTGGCAACAGATGACAGGGATTTTAGTCATCAGACATTAAGTGAATACACTAGAGAGTTGTAACTGGAATGCATCCGTCTTGCTCATGTTTTTGTTGATCAGGGTAGTTTTCAGTTTGAGGACGTGCAACCATTGATTCAGGTCTGTACAAAGTTGGCCCTGACTGATGCCTCTAGTGGAAGTGATGATTATACACCTCATTTTAATGCAGCTCAGGTAGACGCTAGAGTCTTTGGTGTGGCTGTTGGAAGATGACTCAGCCTTTTTCCATGAGCAGTACTCAGCTTGTCCTCAACAGGTGCTTGCAGCATGCATTGATTCAGTGCAGTCTCTGGTCAGACAAGCAGTGTGCAAACCTGATTTTGTGAAACCATTATTACAGGCCTGGTCAAGTTTGTTGTACTCAGTCCCTGTCAGCTTCCAGGCATCCATTTCTATGTCTAGACACCAACCTGCTGGGATGTCTTCCTCTCATTAACCCCCAATTCTCACTTTTGCTGAACAATACACCCTGCTAACAATGAAGTACCAGTACCCTGTTTACTTCTGCTGCACTTACCCTGCCTTTAACCCTTCTGCTTCTTCTCGGCTGCCTCCATCAGTTCCACCAAAATCCCCTTCAAAGTCTGCACCCTCTGTTTCACCATCCTTCCGCTCTTCACCTCTACCAGCTGCATCCATTACCTACAGCCCTATATCCATATACAAATCCTCGGTGGCGAAATCAAAGAAAAAACTGAAGTTTTTTCCAACCCATTCAATCCTGCCACTATCCCAATCTGCCTCCACTCCAGCCAACTTGCTTCAGCCTGTTCCCATACCAGCGGAGCTGCTCCAGCCTGACTCCTTGCCAAACAACCTGCTCCGGTCCGTCCTCATGCCAGATGATCCTGAACCTGATGACCCACCTAACCCTGCCAACTCTCTGCCTGCTGTCCAGTCTGAAATTCCAGCACCTCCTACCTGGTTTGAAGTTCCAGTACTTGCTGCCCGGTTTGAAGTTCCAGTACCTGCTATCCAGTCCGATGCACCTGCTGTTCTGCCTGATGTGCCAGCGCCTGTGCCTGCTGCCCAGTCTGAAGTTCCAGTACCCACTGCCTGGCTTGAAGTTCCAGTACCTGCTATCCAGTCCGATGCACCTGCTGTTCTGCCTAATGTGCCAGCACCTGCTGTTCTGCCTGATGTGCCAGCGCCTGTGCCTGCTGCCCAGTTTGAAGTTCCAGTACCTGCTGCCCGGTTTGAAGTTCCAGTACCTGCTATCCAGTCCGATGCATCTGCTGTTCAGCCTGTTGTGCCAGCACCTGCTGTTCTGCCAGATGTGCCAGCACCTGTGCCTACTGCCCAGTCT
Organism: Rana muscosa; assembly: GCA_029206835.1. Taxonomy (NCBI): domain Eukaryota; kingdom Metazoa; phylum Chordata; class Amphibia; order Anura; family Ranidae; genus Rana; species Rana muscosa. Next base: position 194,009,920 of record CM055124.1, read on the forward strand.
GAAGTTCCACTACCTGCTGCCCGGTGTGAAGATCCAGTACCTGATATCCAGGCCGATGCACCTGCTGTTCAGCCTGTTGTGCCAGCACCTGCTGTTCAGCCTGTTGTGCCAGCACCTGCTGTTCTGCCTGATGTGCCAGCACCTGTGCCTGCTGCCCAGTCTGAAGTTCCAGTACCTGCTGCCCGGTTTGAAGTTCCAGTACCTGCCTTCCAGTCTGATGTCCCGGTGCCTGCCTTCCAGTCTGAGGTGCCTGCCTTCCAGTCTGATGTGCCCGCTTCCCAGTCTGATTTGCCTGCCTTCCAGTCTGATGTCCCGGTACCTGCCTTCCAGTCTGATGTGCCTGCCTTCCAGTATGATGTGCCTGCCATCCAGTCTGATGTCCCGGTGCCTGCCTTCCAATCTGATGTGCCCGCCTTCCAGTCTGATGTGCCGGTGCCTGCCTTCCAGTTTGATGTGCTCACTTTCCAGTCTGATGTGCCTGCCTTTCAGTCTGATGTCCCGGTGCCTGCCTTTCAGTCTGATGTGCTTGCCCTCCAGTCTGATGTCCTGGTGCCTGCCTTCCAGTCTGATGTGCCCGCTTTCCAGTCTGACGTGCCTGCCTTCCAGTCTGATGTGCCCGCCTTCCAGTCTGATGTCCCGGTGCCTGCCTTCCTGTCTGATGTGCCCGCTTTCCAGTCTGATGTGCCCGCTTTCCAGTCTGACGTGCCCGCCTTCCAGTCTGATGTGCCCGCCTTCCAGTTTGATGTCCCGGTGCCTGCCTTCCAGTTTGATGTGCCCGCTTTCCAGTCTGATGTGCCCTGCCTTCCAGTCTGATGTTCCGGTGCCCGCTTTCCAGTCTGATGTGCCCGCTTTCCAGTCTGATGTCCCAGCGCCCACTGTCTTGCTTAATGATCCAATGTCTGGTCTGCTTAGTGATCCTGTACCTGGTATCCAACCTGACGATCCAGTTCCTGATGGTCTCATTCCTGATAGCCTGCCTGGTGGTCCCTTTACCGCTGCCCAGCCTGATGACCCAGAGCTCGCTGCCCAGCCTGATGACCCGGAGCTCGCTGCCCAGCCTGATGACCCGGAGCTCGCTGCCCAGCCTTATGATCTGGTGCCCTCTGCCCAGCCTGCTGTCATGGTACCCGCTAAACCAGTTCCTGGTGCTCAGCTTGCCGCTGATTCTCCCCGGTTTAATTTTCAGCCCGACTGTGATGCTCTCATGTTGTCTGCCCCCGATAGGTTCATACATGTTGCCCTGCCTGTTTTCATCTCCAGATCCAAACTTCCAGACCCTGGTGGTGGGGTGCATGTTCCATTTTCGGACTGGGGTGGCTGGCACGCCTCCCAATAGATTAAGAGACTCTGGTTGGAAAAGCGCAAAGAAGTCCGCAGTCACAGGGGAGACTTTTTGGGACTTTTCCGCACCTACATGCACTACCAGGTCAAGGGCAGAATGGAGTGTTCGGAGGCCACTCCTTGGGGGGGGGGGAACTGTCATGATCCGTGTTATGGCTTCGGTCACCTGCTGGTGGTACTATTGCTTCCACCAACAAAGGGTGTAATTTTGGTGGCCACCAGCGGGTGTCTCCCAGTTGATGGACTCTTCATTAATCAAGCTGCACTTTATGTGAGCTGCTGGAAGTATATAAGCCCGCCCTTCACTGAGGTTCAGGGCTTCAGTATTCCCTCTGAAAGCTTGTCCCTGCCTGACCTGATCCGTGTGCCTAAACCTGTTCCCGATCTGCTTCCTGCCCCGTCCTGGACTCTGCTTCCTGTACCCTGTCCCTGAGTCTTGTCCCCTAAATTCCTGCTTCCAGCTCCCCCTTGCTATTGCTCCCTCCATCTGGCCGTCTGTTTCCCCTTGTTTCTCGTCCCTGCCTTGTTTTTCATTTTGGTTTGCTGTTGTTTGGTTTGCATGTGTGCCTTATCTTTAATAAATATATATTTTTCACTTACTTTTGTGCCTGATTCCTTATGTGCAGCCCACTGATCTGTGTACCCTGTGCTGGATGCCTGTGTTAGGCTTCCCTGACACTATGCCTTGCATCAAGTGTTTATTCTACCCTGTCTGGTCCACAAATTTGAGCAAAAAAGGGAAGAAGCCTGTGATTCTCATTGCACCGAACTGGCTCAATGGAACATAGTACACAGACAAATAGTTACAAAGTTACCAAGGGCGGATCCAGAGTCTAATCTCGGGAGGGGCACTGACAAAAAATTTGTCGGGGCAATGGCTGGTGTTGGCGCTTCAATCATCATGGCACCATGGTTAGTTAATATGGTGTCAGGATGATTGAAGCGCATTATTTCTATTATTACATTGTAATGTAAAATTAAATAGTTCAACTCACCATAATGCAGAATGTCCCCCTTTTCTTCTGTGGTGACCTTAAAGTGTATAACTCAACACCAAGTTCACAATATGGACCACTTATGTATTTATACATGTTGATCATATCCCCCCTTAATCTCCACTTCTCGAGAGAGAATAAATTCAGTTCCTCTAATCTTTCCTCTTAGTTGAGCTCCTCCAGACATCCTCAGATTTCCAAGAGATGACCCCTAGCCTCTTCCCATCAGGCCAGGCCCGCTGTCCCAGGAACCTCTGTTTTATCATGCTTCTCAGTCACTAGCTTTGATGGCATGGCTGTTGAAGCCCAGGTCATAAGAAACAGAGGGTCTTTGAATCTGTCATCCCTACTTTGCAAAAAGCTGGAAAAGCCACTTCAATAAAGAACTATTATCATACCTAGGAATCTCTATGTCAAGGTCACCTGTGGCCAGGTGACAGATGCACACCGTAGGGGGACAGGAGTGCACCGCAAGGTAGTGAACCCTATGGCTGGCTACTGCAGGTAGGAAACTGGGTGGTTGTGGAAAGCGGGACCAGAGGAGCACAACCGGGATCCTAACGGAAGCTAGAGCCAAGATTCCCCAGGGCGCGGAGTCTAAGACCCAGCTGGTCTTCTCCAGGGCCTCTAGTGGTGAGGATGTTATGCTGCAGGCTGGGACCAGGTCGCGGCTCCTGGAGTTTCCTAGCTCACGCCCCGTAGGATAAGGGGAAAGGAGGGGAAGCAGCAGCACAAGATAAGAGGGAACCGAATAACAAGCTGAAGGTCAGGGGCCACAAGCAGACAAGGATAACGAAAGAACGAGCCGAAGGTCAAGGGTCACGAGCAGACAGGGATAGTCGGGGACAAGCCAATAACGTAACAGAGAGACAGACGTAGCACACGGCAGGCAGGACCCCAAACACACAATGCCTAACAAACACGTTGATCAGCAAAGCAGGCTTGCAGTGCACAGGTTAATATAGTGTTCTGTGATAGGGCCTGGGGTGGAGTCTGGCTGGGAGGAGATTATAAAGGAAGCCAGGTGAAAGGGCTCAGGCCTCTAAGATGAACACATGGGAAGGAAGGTAAGCTGACAGACAAACACTACTGCATATCCATGACAGTACCCTCCCTCTTATGGGCCCTCCCCCGCCTGGACCCAGGCTTAAAGGGAAATCTCTGATGAAACCTTCTCAACAGATGAGGTGCAGCGACATCAGATGCAGCGATCCAAGACGCCTCCTCAGGACCAAAACCTCTCCAATGCACAAGGTACTGAAGAATGCCTCTGCAGAGCCGAGAATCCAGAACTTGTCTAACCTCGTACTTAAGATTATCCTCAGAGACCGAAAACGAGGTAGGGAGATGACAAGAAGATCTATTGAGGACCAAAGGCTCTCTAGGAATAAGCAAGGGCATGAGAGGATCAACAGGAATCTGAGGAGGGTCCCCTAGACCCTTAAAGGGGAACTGGTCATCTTGCAAAGGACCATCAGACTGGGCAGATGTCAGTGGAACCATGAAGTCAGGTTGGTTAGAAGGTGACATGTCGCCGGAGTCAAGCTGAATAGCTGAAGGACAAGCAGAATTGTCCCGAACAAGAAAAAGTAGGAGGCTCACTGGGCATGGGCTGGACTGGCATAACTAGTACAGAGGCAGAGTGAATAGCTGAGTCAGGTGTAGCGACTACCTGAATCGCATCGCAAGACGTAGCGACTGCAGGACTTGTAGACAAGCTAGCCTGGCTGTGCATCCAAGGGTGGTTAGGGACAGAGAAATGTAAATGGTTATGCAACCTGGAATGAATGACCGGCTCAGATTCACAGGGGGCAACCTTGGGTAGGCAGGACGAGGAACAGGAGGGACCCCAAGCCAGGATCTGTCCAGTAGTCCAGTCCACATGAGGAGAATGGAGCTGTAACCATGGGAGACCCAAAATTATAGGCGTTGAGGCCTTGGGTAAGATAAGGAAGGATATCCACTCCTGGTGGAGTGTCCCTACCGACATCTTAACAGGGAGGGTCTGGAAGCGGATAGGTCCCCCTGGGAGAACAGTACCATCAATCGCCAAGACCACCAATGGCGTGGTGAGGGGCAAAAGAGTAAGTCTCATGGACGATGCGATTTCCCAGTCCATGAAATTACCAGCGGCTCCGGAATCCAGATATGCTGAGACCGAATGAGAAGAAGCACCAACATGAAGGAACACAGAAAGCAGAAGAGGAGAAGGGGAAGGTGATATTTCTGGGTCCAATACTCCACTTTCCAGATGAAGTGGACCCGAACGTTTTTCTGGACAAAGAGAGCAAGTGTCACGAAAATGACCTTTGCCCCCACAGTAAAGACACAGACCAAGAGTTCTGCGCCTAGCACGTTCCTCGGGGGATAGCCTGGTCCGACCCAGCTGCATGGGTTCCTCAGCTGGTAGGAGATGCTCTACGGGTCGAAGAGAGGGGAGCTCAGGCTGACTAAGAACCAAGGAGTGCTGGCGTTGCTTTTCTAAGGTCCTCTCCTGAAAGCGAATATCGATCTGGTTACACAAGGAGATAACGCCGGCCAGATCAGTGGGGATGGTTCTTCCTGCTAATTCATCCTTCACTCTATCAGACAGGCCATGCAAAAAGGTTGCGACTAAGGCCTCATTGTTCCAGCTCAACTCAGCCGACAGTATGCGGAAATGAAGGGCATACTGTCCCACAGAAGCAGACTCTTGGCGGAGACGTAAAAGGGCGCTGGCCGCTGAAGAGACACGAGCCGGTTCTTCGAAGATATTCCGAAAACGTTTCAAGAAGCCAGACAGGCTAGAAACCACTGGATCATTCAGTTCCCACAGAGGGGCTGCCCAGGCTAAAGCTTCACCAGAGAGGAGGGAAATGATATAGGCTACCTTAGCCCGATCAGACAGGAAGTTTTGGGGCTGGAGCTCAAAATGAATCGTGCATTGGCTAAGGAACCCCCTGCAAGCCTTGGAGTCCCCAGAGAAACGGGACGGAGCTGGCAGTTGTAGTGAGTGTGTGGCTGCGACTGGTGCAATAGGTGCAGCCGCTGATTGTATTTGAGGTTGCGGATTCAGGGTTCCCAAGGAGGCCTGAAGCTGCTCGAAGCGAGAAGCCAGATCCTGGAGGAATCGCATCACCTGAGTCTGATTCGATTCCTGGGTTTCAAGTCTGCAAACTATGCCCTGCAATGGATCATCCGCGGGTAGCGGGATGTCAGCCGGGTTCATGGCTGATCAAACTGTCAAGGTCACCTGTGGCCAGGTGACAGATGCACACCGTAGGGGGACAGGAGTGCACCGCAAGGTAGTGAACCCTATGGCTGGCTACTGCAGGTAGGAAACTGGGTGGTTGTGGAAAGCGGGACCAGAGGAGCACAACCGGGATCCTAACGGAAGCTAGAGCCAAGATTCCCCAGGGCGCGGAGTCTAAGACCCAGCTGGTCTTCTCCAGGGCCTCTAGTGGTGAGGATGTTATGCTGCAGGCTGGGACCAGGTCGCGGCCCCTGGAGTTTCCTAGCTCACGCCCCGTAGGATAAGGGGAAAGGAGGGGAAGCAGCAGCACAAGATAAGAGGGAACCGAATAACAAGCTGAAGGTCAGGGGCCACAAGCAGACAAGGATAACGAAAGAACAAGCCGAAGGTCAAGGGTCACGAGCAGACAGGGATAGTCGGGGACAAGCCAATAACGTAACAGAGAGACAGACGTAGCACACGGCAGGCAGGACCCCAAACACACAATGCCTAACAAACACGTTGATCAGCAAAGCAGGCTTGCAGTGCACAGGTTAATATAGTGTTCTGTGATAGGGCCTGGGGTGGAGTCTGGCTGGGAGGAGATTATAAAGGAAGCCAGGTGAAAGGGCTCAGGCCTCTAAGATGAACACATGGGAAGGAAGGTAAGCTGACAGACAAACACTACTGCATATCCATGACACTCTATTTGCCTTGTGTAGAAAACAGGCACGTCAATCCCAGAAAATCTGGATTTAACCAGCAACCTGAAAAGACAGATTTTGGCCTTTTCCATTTTCTTTCTTAAAACACTGGTTTCACTCTCCCTGGTCAAATCTTTATACAAGGTGTTTCTTGGATCAGGCCTCCCTTACAGAACCCTGTATTTTCTTGGGACCTCAGCTTAGTTCTCTTTGCCCCAGAGAAACCATCCTTTAAACCCATCAGGCATATCTGTTAGATGATCTTTCCTACAAGGTGGCCTTCTTGGCTACCATCACATCTGTCAGTTGTGCCTCAGATTTGGTGCCTCTCTTTTACAAGGAGTCATTCCTGATCCTTCATAATGACAAGACAGTCTTACATCCAAGGCCATCCTTCCTTCCCAAGGTGGTATCAGACTTCAACTTCAATGAGGATATAGTTTTTCCATCTATGTGCCCTGCTCCAAAGCACCCCAAAGAAAATGTTCTTCATTGCCTGGATGTAGCCAGAGCCATTAGTGTCTACCTCAAAGCAATTGTTTCTATCAGGAAGATGGACTTGTCCTGCTTTCAGGACATTGCAAGGGACTCCCTGCTTCCAAATCAATCATTGCTTTCTGGATCTCTAAGATTTACCGTATTTATCGGCGTATAACACGCACCGGCGTATAACACGCACCCCAAGTTTAGGAGGAAATTTTAGGGAAAAAAACTTTTAGCAGGGAAGTTTAAGGAAAAATAACTTACATTTAAATGCAGCCTTGTCAGTGTCCATTGCAGCCTTGTCACAGTGCAGCCTTGTCAGTGTCCATTGCAGCCTTGTCACAGTGCAGCCTTGTCAGTGTCCATTGCAGCCTTGTCACAGTGCAGCCTTGTCAGTGTCCATTGCAGCCTTGCCCCAGAGTCCATTTCAGCCTTGCCCCAGAGTCGCCGTGCAGCCTTGCCCCAGAGTCGCCGTGCAGCCTTGCCCCAGAGTCGCCGTGCAGCCCTGCCCCCAGTGTCGCCGTGCATCATTTTAAAATTGGCACCGAGACTGTGCGAACGCCGGGGACGCAGGGGACGCAGGGACTGGGCGGAGCCGCCGCCGAGATACACATAGCCGAGTGTACTCGGCTATACTCGGCTTTTCTCGGCTCCGCTCACAGTCACGCCGAGTCCCGCCCTATGATGGACATAACACAGGTCCAATGGCGGGACTGGGCGTGACTGTGAGCGGAGCCGAGAAAAGCCGATTATAGCCGAGTACATTCGGCTATGTGTATCTCGCTCCGCTCCGCTCAGTCAGCAGAGACAGCTCAGGGATGTGGGTATCGGCGTATAACACGCACCCACGATTTTCCCCTGATTTTCAGGGGAAAAAAAGTGCGTGTTATACGCCGATAAATACGGTACACTCTAAAGCACAAGATTCCTGTGCTTTTATGCGCCCACTCCACCAGATCGTGGGTATTTTCTGGCACCAGATCTCTTTAGCCCAGCTCTGTAAGGTCACCACATGATATTTTGTTCATATTTTTCAAGGTTTTACCAGATAAACATCCAATCTTCTGCAGATGCAGATTTGTCCACAATGATTTTGCAACGGCACTCTTGTTGTTGGGTCTGTTGACCCATGGTTGTTGTTGGGCCTGTTTACACAGTTCTGTTTGAATAGTTGTTGCCCACCCCGCTCATTCATTGCTTGAGGATGTCCCAGGGTCTATGAATACTCAGCCTGTGCCCTGTATTACACAAGTAAAATAAGAGGAATTTCAACTTACTTGTAAGTTATATATCTTGGAGCACAGTTCAGGACACAGGACTCTCTCACTTCTATTCCTTGGTTACTCTGCATTGCCTGCTACAAAACCAAGGATTCACAGAATGTGGAAGGCTATAGGGTCAGCGCTCTGGGGGGGGGGGTCGGGTTCTCGAAAGCTTTACCAGTGTCCAATCACCTGAAGGTATGAGTCTACCCCAGGACTCTAAGCCAGGGTCCTGTACTGTATTCCAAGATATGGAATATGCAGGTAAGTAAGTCAAAATTCAATTTTTTTTCAGTTTCTTTTGTTTCTGTCTGTTTTATCAGGGACTTTCATTCAGTTCCTGTGTAGGTAATGAGTGCAGGCTGAATAGAAAGTAAGGGGAAAATCTTCTCAACAGGGGCAGAGTTACTAATAATGACCTGACAGAGGTTGGAGTTTGGCTTTAACCACTGATCTAGTTTTTATTACACGTAGAAAGCTGGTAGTACAAAATTGTGTCTGCATTTATTTTGTTGCATTTACTTACTGTGCAAATAAAGCTGTATTGTTGACTTTTTGTATTTTCTGTCTGTTTTTCCAGAATGACTGTGGTGAGCTTTTTTGTGTTGTTACTCAGCTGGGGATCTATGGGACTTGAGATGGCCACTGCTGTGGTAAGTGTACAGATCTGATACCCTGTGCTAAACCATTAGGAAATCACACAACACCTAAGCACTTGGCTTTATAAGGCAACAGATATTTTAAAAATGACAATCGTATATACATAATTTTATTTTTACATAATAATACTAATATATATATATATATATGTATATATATATTAATATAAAATTTGAATATCATCAAAAAGTTAATTTATTTCAGTATCTCAATTCAAAAGTGAAACTCATATATTATATAGATTTATTACACACAGAGTGATATATTTCAAGTATTTCTTTCTCTTAATTTTGATGATTACGGTTTACAGCTAGTGAAAACCCAAAATTCTGTATCTCAGAAAATCTGAATATTGTGAAAAAGTTATATATTGTAGACTCATGATGTCCCACTCTAATCAGCTAATTAACTCAAAACACCTGTAAAGGGTTTAAAGGGTTCCTGAGCCTTTATGGTCTCTCAGTCTGGTTCAGTAGGTTACACATTCATGAATGCTGTCATCGACAGTTGTTTAGAAGTCAGTCATTGACACCCTCCACAAGGAGGGTAAGTCACAAAAGGTCATTGCTAAAGAAGCTGGCCTTTCACAGATTGCTGTATCCAAGCATATTAATGGAAGCTTGAGTCGAAGGAGAAAGTGTGGTAGATGAAGGTGCGCAAGCAATAGGGATAACCTGCAGTCTTGAGTGGATTGTGAAATAAAGGCCATTCAAGAATTTGGAGATCAAGGTCCCAGAGTCTGGAGGAAGGAGTGGAGAGGAACAGAATCCAAGTTGCATGAGGTCCAGTGTGAAGTTTCCACAGTCAGTGGTGATTTGGGCAGCCATGTCATCTGCTGGTGTTGGTCCACTGTGTTTTATCAACTCCAAAGTCAGCGCAGCCGTCTACCAGGAAATTCTAGAGCACTTCCTGCTTCCTTCTGCTAACCAGCTTTATGGAGATGCTGATTTCCTTTTCCAGTAGGACTTGGCACCTACCCACACTGCCAAAAGTACCAATACCTGGTTTAATGATCATGGTATCCCTGTGCTTGATTGCCCAGCAAACTCGCCTGACCTAAACCCCATAGTGGAGTATTGTCAAGAGGAAGATGAGAGACACCAGACCCAACAATGCAGACAAGATGAAGATCAAAGCAACCTGGGCTTCCATAACACCTCAGCAGTGCCACAGGCTGATCGCCTCCATGCCACGCCGCATCAATGCAATAATTCATACAAAATAAATTTTGACTAAGTATTGAGTGCATACTATTCTGTACATGGACATACTTTTCAGTAAGCCAACATTTCTGTATTAAAAATCCTTTTTTTTATTGGTCTTATGTAAGTTTGGGTTTTCACTAGCTGTAAGCCATAATCATCAGAATCATCAAAAGAAAGAAATGCTTGAAATATATCACTCTGTGTGTGTCAGGGAAGGCTTTACCCACTGGTGGCGCTGTCGGTCCTATGGATCGCAGTACTTGTGTCCACCAGCAGGTGTCCTCTCGCAGCCTGTATCTTTGACAGAGGATCTCACCTGCTGGTGGTAATGCCTGATCCATGGGCCGTAGTACCGGCGTCTACCAGCGGGGGTATTCCGGCAGTGTGGGGCAGGCAGTACTTCCTTCGATCAGCTGTGACATGAGGGCAATTATAGCAGTCCTATAAATACCCGGCGAGCCCTTACATGCTCGCCTTGGTATCTTTCTCCTGGAGCCTTGACCTTGTAGCCTGTATCCGGACCTTGAGCCTGTACCTGTCCTTGAGCCTGTACCTGTCCTTGAGCCTGTACCTGTCCTTGAGCCTGTACCTGTCCTGTCCTGTCCCGTCCCGTCCCTACCTGACCTGACCTGATCCCTATCCTGAGCCTATCTATCCATCTTCTACCTGCCTGGTTTTGTTCCCTATTCCCATCTGCTGACTCCCCGTGTATGACCTTGGCCTGGCTACGTTTATGCCCCTGGAACACTCCTCTGTCAATCTCCTGATCTGCTGTGTATGACCCCGGCCTGGCTTACATTCAAGATTCTGGTACTGCCCTTTGTTGTATATATTATTTGTTGTTTGTGGGTTGTTTTGTTAGTTTGCACTGTTTGTATTTATCCATATCACCTTCTCAATAAAACCCATTATATTTCACTCTACATGCGTTTTGGTTATCTCTGTGCAGTCCACACAGTCTGGTCAATTAATTCCCTGAAAGTGTGCAATGAATCTATAGAATATATGAGTTTCACTTTTTTAATTGAATTACTGAAATAAATAAACTTTTTGATGATATTCAATTTTTTTGTGATCCACCTGTATATATCACCTAGTATTGCCTAAAACCACAAGTGTTTAGGTGTTGTGTGATTGTAACTAATAATAAGGTGTGGCACCTTTTATACCACCACCATCAGGAAATGCTTTTTTTTAGTCTGCAAAGATTTGGGGAATTTAGCAGTAAAAACATTGATTATACGTACATACAGTACTGGCCTTGTCAAACTAATATTTTTCAGAGTAATATTTTCCTTTAACTGTAACTCGCAGGGTGAAAACCTTGCCTGAGGTGGCAGGGTGAAAGAGAGGCTTACCATGAACTCTGGCATTTTACGCATTAGGATGGCAGCTGGAAATGAGAGAGGATGTGACTTGCCATTTGCCATTTCCTGCATGACATACCTTGGAGTCTTTACAGGAGATGATAGAAAAGCACAGAGCATGGGTTGAAACGGTGACTAAACATAGGCAGTGTGTTCACAAAGCTGTTATCAGGAAATGTGAACTATCCAATGAAATACCAAATGTGGGGTATTTTACAACTAAAACTTATTTTAAGTTGGAAAAAAAGGTTATTTTAAACAAGAATTATCATTTTAAAAGTGTTGGTTGCGTGCCAATCTCAGAATAATAGTAAATTCCTGGTTCGTCTATAGTTTGGTGCTTCCCTACTTGATTTCTTCTTTTTATCATATGGCTAAATTACTAAGGTTTATTTGCAAATAGGCTGTTCACTTTACAAAGGGATTTTTTCCTAGAGCCTAGTGAATAGGGTGAAGCTCTGCTGGCTTCCATCATCCAATCATGTGCAATCATAAGTGTTTTTTTTTCTTTGCAGATGATTGGATATTCTTTGTAAAGTCAAATGTCATCATATTTACTAATTGCTAGGGCTAATTCCCCTGAAAAGTGCAGCTTTCCTTGCAAAGTAAACCAAACCCACTGAGTTAAAGGTAACCTTCCTTGAGAGAACCACGGAGACTTTTAGTGGCCTCCTTCTGCAAGTAGCTGGGCTTCTTGCCCTTCTGTTATTCTGGCACTTTAGTGATTTTTATCAGGACTGTGACATTACGGCGAACAGAATGGACACTTTTGACACATTTTTGGGACCAATGACAATTATACAGCGATCAGTGCTATAAAAATGCACTGATTACTGTGTAAATGTCACTAGCAGGGAAGGGGTTAACACTAGGGGCGATCAAGGGTTTAACTGTGTTCCCTCATATGTGTTCTAACTGTAGTGGGATGGGACTGACTAGAGGAGATGACAGATAGTTGTTCCTAGCTAGTAGGAACATATGATCTGTCTCTCCTCTCCTCACAGAACAGGGATTTGTGTGTTTACACACACACACACGTCCCTGTTTTGGCTCACGTGTCCGTGATCGTGTGTGGCCGGCGGTCATCCTGACCGGCGCCCATGTGCATCGGCACCCCCCGCAGTGCAGTGGGCGCGCACGCACCTGCTATTCCCGTTTAAAGGGCCGACGTACAGCTACGACGGTTCACAGGAATGTGCCGACCTGTCGCAGTGTAATGACGGCGGCTGGTCGGCAAGCGGTTAAACAATTTCACAAATAATCGTTTATCTCAGGGTACACCCACAAAAATTTTAGAAAGCTTGTTTTTTTTTCTATAGAAAGAGCACCCCCTAATCACCCTATTACCCTCTTCTCTCTCTCTGATCAAAACATCTGAAGGAGCTCCATGTACACAGCAGGAGAGAGGAGGAGAGAGGACATGAGTCAGTTAATACAAAGGAAGCACTCCTATGGCCACATCCATATAGGAAATTTGGTAACTAAAGAAAAAATGGGCAAAAAATAGCCAGGGTTGGAATTTAGAGGCACATTGGACAGTAGTAGATATAAAAAATATTTTATTTATGACAATACATAGTACAGACAGAGCAAAAAATAATAAAGAATTAAAAGCATATAATACACTCTAAACATAATACATGACACGGAAGAACATGCATCATATACATAACAGTGAGCCCCTGTGCGTCAACGCGTTTCGCTGTTTAGCTTTATCAGGACACATTCAGGGGTTGTTGGAAAGAACAGGTCTCACTATCTTGCAAAGAAGTCCATAGAATATAATGTCCCCACTAAACATCAAGTATCACCATATATAGTATTCAGATACTTGGATATTTATGATCAGAAGTACGGTAAGTGGCTCAAAATATTATATACCAAGTATAATAATAATATTAACAGGTAGAGAGAAACCAACAAGATAAAAATGATGGGGGGGGGGGTGGTGGTATGGACATAGCCAATGGGATCACAACACTAATAGTATAGATTTTTGGCCAAACACAACTGCATTTACATAGGTAGTGAGCAAAAGCCCAAACTGCAGTCAGCAAATAGTAGTGAGACTATAGCAAGTTCACTAGTCCCACAGAGCCATCATGGCTTGTAATGTGTCCAGTATACCATCACAGGACATGAGTCACTGCTATGCCTGAGCCTGATATACTTACGTATGTCTACATTTGAGTTTGAGTTACTGAGATCTGTAAGCAACAGTTTTCTTTCAGTAGTGGAAATAAGACTAAACAGGTAGTAGGCATGTGAACATGAGACTTCTTGCTGATGAAAAGTGAGAATACAAAATATTCATATGCAATATTTCCTTTTTACCTGATTCGATAATTACAGTTTTTATGCCTAAAATAAATACAAGAACATTTATACAAACCCACTATACATGCTATAATTGCAGATAATTTAAAGATGAATTCCAGGCATTGTACATTTGTACAGTTACATTGGTTCAGCTTGTACCAGGTGCCACTCGAAGAATGCTTTGCATTTTTCCAAATGAATGCAAAGTGTTCTATGATTGGACAGAATGAAGTGCATTATGTCACCTCCCTGCCTCTCCCCCACATCCAATCAGAGAACTCTTTGCATTCATTTAGAGTGGCTGCTGAGTGGGGACCCAGAAGCAAGTGTAGATTACTGGAGTAGTCATGTCTATTTCAACGTTTTCCAGCTTCCAGGGGCATTGGCCAGGAATGGTATGTAAATAATAGATACTTTGGTCCAAGCTGTACCAATGTAACTATGTAAAAATATACCATACCTGATATTCACAATCAGAAAGGTAGAGGGAAGCTTTGAGGCAGAGTACTTTGTAGCTTACTGAGTGAGTTACAGTGGAGGGAGGGCACAGGACTTTACTGTTTGTAAACCAAGATGAAAGGGAATCTGCAAGGTTCTAAAACATTTGTCCTTATTTTTGTACAGTACAGTGGAACCTCGGATTACGAGTATAATCCGTTCCAGGGGAATGCTCGTAATCCAAAGTACTCGCATATCAAAGCGAATTTCCCCATAGAAGTCAATGGAAACTAAAATAATTTGTTCTGCATTGATTTCAATTGCATGCAATACCGCATGTGGCCAGAGGTGGGGTGCGCCGGAGAGCCTCGTAAACACTCGGAAAGGCCCAAGGACAGCTCGGCTGAACTCATAAAACCTCGGACAGGCTCGGGAACGCAGTATTTCCGAGGTTTTCCTAGCATCTCCGAATGGCTCCGCTCGGCTCCGGCCCCTCCCACCTCAGGCCAAACGAGGTACTGCACACCGCTGTGGCTTGAATCCTGCTCGTTTTGTGAGACAACACTCGCAAACAGAGTCAGGATTTTTAAAAATACAGTGCTCGTATTGCTAAAAACTCGTTAACCGTGTTATTCGCAATCCGAGGTTCCACTGTATAATGTTTTTCTTTGATTGCAATCTCTGGAGTGTTGATGTTCCTCATATGTACTGGCCCTGTACACCAGAAGACTTCTCACATGTCTGAGCCTTGCAATATGCCATTGACAATTTGCACTTCCAGAATTCAGGAAAGTTTCCTCTTGCAGACAGCCTCCTGCAGTTTTCCCAAAATGGAAATATAGGTCTAGTCCTCAATTTTTTTTATGAATCATTTGTCAGCAACTGCCTGTGCCTTTCATTTGCTCTCTGCTGGGGGGGTCCTCCCGCCTCTGTTCTATTCTTTGTCCTGCTTGCATGCCCATCAAGCTCCATGAAGCGAGATAATTTAATTGGTCTATTTTATTTGCTGGGTCAGTGGTTTCTCCCACCCCTCACCCTCTGTCGCATCTGTCAGTTTTAATTAGCCTCCAAAATGAGGTATTAATGCAGTTGTACTGAACCTGAATCACGTTGCCCATTTCACAGACACCTTTTTCTCCTCCCCAAGCCACATTTAACTCTCTGTGGGTCTGAAGTTCAAGTTCATTACTATTATGGGAATAGTAGAATAAGAGAGGGGGGTTCAGTCAATGTAAAGTGAAATGTGAAAGCGTTCATCTGCTCAGTCTACTGGGAAAACAGCAGGACGAAATGTTCACCGTCATGCAAAGATCACATTACGATGGATGCAGAGATGGCCTAATAAGCTCTATTTTCTCTCTCACTTTGCTTTGCATGCTATAATAACAATCTGAGAAAATATTTGCATAACTTTGCAAACAAGACCCATGGGTGGAACAACTAAAGATTTTAGATTCGGTTGGATGCGAGTAGGTTGTTGTCACTTCTTACACCTCTAGGGATCAAAACTAAAAAAAAAATTGAGGTAAAAAATGTGTGATCAAAAGAGGATTTCTACAAAGAATTATAAAAAATATGCATTGCTATAGTGACCCGTGAATGCTGAATCTACCTATTTAGGCACCTAAAAGGAATGACTAGTGCCAGTCCTGGCCCTTACAGTCAAGTTAAGCAGACCATATATTACTTGATTTTTTTTACTTCCACCACAGGGGAAAGGAATGAAAATCATTTGATTCCCCTATCAACACATTCTGTGTTTTCTGGGAGAATGCCTCCTTCAGTGCTATTGTATTCTGTTGGCGGGGGGGCGCAGAGAGCCTTCGGGGTCGACAGAATACAATGATTACTGTTAGAGGCTATAGCCACTGACAGTAATCACATGAAGAAAAATCCAACAGGCTGGTTGTACCCAAGTCAATCGATGGATCCACTTGGGTACAATCAGCCTGCCCATACATGGATCGAAATTCGGCCAGTCCCTAATTAAAGTGCTAGGATTAGATTAGATACTGAAAAAGATTACCATTATTTTATTGCTGCGGGGATGATTTTCTTCTTTGTTTTTAATTCTGGGGACTCTGAGTTCAATTTGTGTAGTGCACTTTACTTGACGTAATTGTAGCCGTATTAGTGCAATTGTGACAGAGAAAATTAAGTACTGTCCGTGATACTTTTTTTATTTGCACTAACATAGAATTTCTCAGGACAAGCTTTCGGGGTATGTCCCCTTCTTCAAGGTCCAAGCAGTACTGATTCACAATTTTTTTAGCAGAATGTTAAAACAAAGCAAGAAAAAAATCTCAGAGGGAAAGGGGAAAAAAAAACACATACAAATCAATGGTAATAAAGATAGCAGCAGAGTTAGTGAGATAAGACAGAGTTAGTGAGATAAGACAGAGGGAGAGCTATAGACTTGAGGGGGGAGATGCTAGTCACAGAGGGGGTCATAAAACCTTAGTATAATGGGTAAGGAAACCAATATCTAAATTTAGGCCATTCGTTTTTGTGTCAAAAAGAATTATCATTCTTAGTTCAAATGTTTTCCTTTCCTGGATAGTTCTGAAATTCCCTTTAAGAACTAAAACATTGAGGTCTTCTATAGTGTGGTCCGGTTGTGAGAAGTGATGTCCCACAGGTGTGCAGAAACTGTCTTCTTTATGTTCCTTGATGGTATGTCTGTGAAAATTCATCCTCGCTTGCAGCTTCTGTCCTGTTTCACCAACATAAGATCCTTTGCCACACCTGTTGCATTGGATGAGGTACACAACATTACTGGAGGTACAGTTGTAAGATCCCATGATAGTGAAGGTCCCATTTGTGTGTGTGACACTTTTGGATGGATTGATCTGGTTGCACAGTTTGCAGCGTTTTTTATTGCAGGGTTTGCTTCCATTATTTGTGACTTCATAATCAGAGTGAAGTTTCCTGCTGATTAGTTTGTGTCTAAGGTTGGGTGGTTGTCTGAAAGCCAATAATGGGGGTTGTTGGAATATTTCTTTCAGAGTTTCATCCTCTGTTATAATGGGCTGTAAATCTTTGATTATCTTTTTGATCCCTTCTAGTGTTGGGTTGTATGTGGTGACCAGAGGTACTCTGTTATTTGTTTTTTTCTCTTTGTATTGGAGGAGATTTTCAATTCTTCTCATTGATCAACACTTTTCACCCATCTATCAAACTAAAAATGGACTATTCGAACACACATGTCAACTTCCTAGACACTACAGTATACATCAGGGATGACAAGCTTCACACTTCCATATACAGAAAACCGACTGACCGATGCAGCTATCTTCATAATTCCAGTTTTCATCCCCAACACACTAAACGAGCCATCATACACAGCCAGGCCATCAGATACCACCGAATTTGTTCAGACCCAGAAGTCAGAGATAAACATCTCAGAACACTGGCAGGCTCTTTCCAGAAGAAAGGATATAAAGACAAAACCATCAACAACAGCATAAACACAGCCTTGAAAACCCGAAGAGAAAATCTCCTCCAATACAAAGAGAAAAAAACAAATAACAGAGTACCTCTGGTCACCACATACAACCCAACACTAGAAGGGATCAAAAAGATAATCAAAGATTTACAGCCCATTATAACAGAGGATGAAACTCTGAAATAAATATTCCAACAACCCCCATTATTGGCTTTCAGACAACCACCCAACCTCAGACACAAACTAATTAGCAGGAAACTTCACTCTGATTATGAAGTCACAAATAATGGAAGCAAACCCTGCAATAAAAAACGCTGCAAACTGTGCAACCGGATCAATCCATCCAAAAGTGTCACACACACAAATGGGACCTTCACCATCATGGGATCTTACAACTGTACCTCCAGTAATGTCGTGTACCTCATCCAATGCAACAGGTGTGGCAAAGGATCTTATGTTGGTGAAACAGGACAGAAGCTGCAAGCGAGGATGAATTTTCACAGACATACCATCAAGGAACATAAAGAAGACAGTTTCTGCACACCTGTGGGACATCACTTCTCACAACCGGACCACACTATAGAAGACCTCAATGTTTTAGTTCTTAAAGGGAATTTCAGAACTATCCAGGAAAGGAAAACATTTGAACTAAGAATGATAATTCTTTTTGACACAAAAACGAATGGCCTAAATTTAGATATTGGTTTCCTTACCCATTATACTAAGGTTTTATGACCCCCTCTGTGACTAGCATCTCCCCCCTCAAGTCTATAGCTCTCCCTCTGTCTTATCTCACTAACTCTGTCTTATCTCACTAACTCTGCTGCTATCTTTATTACCATTGATTTGTATGTGTTTTTTTTTTCCCTTTCCCTCTGAGATTTTTTTCTTGCTTTGTTTTAACATTCTGCTAAAAAAATTGTGAATCAGTACTGCTTGGACCTTGAAGAAGGGGACATACCCCGAAAGCTTGTCCTGAGAAATTCTATGTTAGTGCAAATAAAAAAAGTATCACGGACAGTACTTAATTTTCTCTGTAGTGCACTTTAAAATCAGTTCGAACTTTACATACTTGCTGAACCCTAGAGGCCTAATGGTGACCTCCAGAGTTAGAGACAGCTTACATCCTTCTGTGTAGAGTAGACATGTGCATTTGTTTTCGTCCGAATGCATTTTCGTCCGAATTTCAGCTATTTTCGTTATCGTTTTAACAAACGAAAACGAAAGCACAGAATCCGAAAACCGAAAGATCCGACATAAACAAATGCTTTATTTTCATTTTCGTTGCTACAACAGTTCGATATAGATAGGAGATTCGACGTGACGCTGACAATAACAATCTGTGTCTATCGAACCTGTGGTCGAATGTGCCTATCCTTAACTCTATTAGTCCAAGATTATTCTACATAGGAGAGAAAAGATTCGACATTATAGAGAGAAAAGATTCGACATAGGAGAGAAAGATTCGACATAGGAGAGAAAAGATTTGACATTATAGAGAGAAAATATTCGACATAGGAGAGAAAGATTCGACATAGGAGAGAAAAGATTCGACATAGGAGAGAAAAGATTCGACATAGGAGAGAAAAGATTCGACATAGGAGAGAAAAGATTCGACATTATAGAGAGAAAATATTCGACATAGGAGAGAAAGATTCGACATAGGAGAGAAAAGATTCGACATAGGAGAGAAAAGATTCGACATAGGAGAGAAAAGATTCGACATAGGAGAGAAAAGATTCGACATAGGAGAGAAAAGATTCGACATAGGAGAGAAAGATTCGACATAGGAGAGAAAAGATTCGACATTATAGAGAGAAAATATTCGACATAGGAGAGAAAGATTCGACATAGGAGAGAAAAGATTCGACATAGGAGAGAAAAGATTCGACATAGGAGAGAAAAGATTCGACATAGGAGAGAAAAGATTCGACATTATAGAGAGAAAATATTCGACATAGGAGAGAAAATATTCGACATAGGAGAGAAAATATTCGACATTATAGAGAGAAAATATTCGACATAGGAGAGAAAAGATTCGACATAGGAGAGAAAAGATTTGTTATTATAGAGAGAAAAGATTCGACATAGAGAGAAAAGATCACTGCTGGAATTGGGTGGGGGAAGTAAAATAAAAATAAAATTGATGATGAATGTTATTGGCTGATTGTAACCAAAGAGGAGGAGCAGTAAAATAGCTAGAATGACGAAGATTCGACAAAGCATCGAAAGTTAGAAGATTCGACGGTGCAGCAAAACTGTACGACGCTGCAATCGTACATTTCCGGTCAAATGCATCCGCCCATAGGCTATAGAAGAATTCTAATGTTGGTTGACTAGTAATAGTAATGAATAAATATAATTATTACTAGTCATACAACATTAGAATTCTTCTATAGCTTGTGGGCGGAACATTCGACCGGAAATGTATGATTGCAGCGTCGTACAGTTTCACTGCTCCGTCGAATCTTCTTTGAACATTCGACAGACACCATAAGCCTTCAATGACAGATTCGACCTTAATTAATTCAGATTTTCGGACGAATGCAATTTCTAACGAAAAACTAAATAAATAAAAACGAATTTCGGGAGTAACTAAATAAATTAATTTTTCGGACAAAAAACGAAATTCCGAAACGAAATATTTCAGTGTGCACATGTCTAGTGTAGAGTGGGTTACAAGGCACAAGGCATGGTGGGTGTACTGCAAGATGAAATGGTGGGCGCCAGACACTTTTTGAATGCAAAGAGATTTATTGTCTCTTAAACAGAACTGTGGGAGAGAGGGTTAGGGCCAGAACAACCTTAAGTAGATGCATTGACAATTGGCAGACTATGAGACTTCTATAGGGAGACAGTTATAGACTTTTGTATAAGTAGGGCCGCTGTCTTCTATGGCAACTATCTTGTAGAAGTTACTAACGGTAGTTGTATTCAACTATTGGCAACACAAACAGTTCTCTGCTTACTCCACATTCGCTCTCTGTGGACCTTCACTTAACGAACTCAGTCTTTCACTAGACTTCAGACCCAATCTCTACTGGATCCCCTGAGCTCTTCCTCTTATATCACTCAGTATCTTCCTCAAGCATCACCCCTGCTTCCCTGCTGGGTCCCTGGCTTGGCACTCACAGATACACTTCAAGCATCACCCCTGCTGACCCGCTAGGTCCCTGGCTTAGCACTCGCTGATGCTCCACAAGCGTCACCTCTGCTGTCCCGCTGGGTCCCTGGCTTGGCACTCGCTGAAGTTTTCCCACTTTTTCACCGTCCCTGGCTGGTGAGAAAACTGCTCTGGTACTGGCTTTAGCTTACTCACAGTGGTCTCCAGTAACAAAGTGGATGGTCCCTTAGTGGCGACAGCTTCCCCTTCTACCTCCAACCACAGCTATTTCCCCGTCCAGCTGAACCGCTACCTCTGGTTGGACTGCTAGCCAGAAGTCACAACCCAACCCTGATCTCCTGCTCCTGGAAAGGCCCTCAGGCAGCCTAGCAGCCATATGTCCCCAGGATAGACCTCAGGCTTCCGGCCTAGCAGCCCGGGGCAACGCAACACACGTCCACCCAGACAGCCGTCCAGGTGGCACAGAACCCCTGATCACCTGACTTCACCCAAATAAACAGGCTCTCCCAGCAGGCCTAGGGACCAAAGAAAATCCCTGCCTATTGGCTGAGACACCCCATCCATTCATGTCTGAGCTTGCAAAGCCCTTGTCTTATCTAATGTCACCAGCATAGTGCCACCTGGTGACAGAAGAAAAAAGGTGCAACAAGTCCAGATTTAGAGAGGAATCAATTGATCTTCTAACAATTAGCCAAAGCAGCTATCGTCTGGAAAATAAGTTTAAAACCAACCCTGCCTAAACATCAGGGTCCTACATCTACATAAAAAAAATTCTGGCATGCCAATTTCAGTGATCCAATACTTGATCCTAATTAAGTGTGCCATGGACATAAGCATTCTGATAGAGGTGCATTAAGTAAGCTTTCTGTCTTTGCACAAATATAGTATTTCTTGGATTGTGGTAGAAGTTTACTAAGTAATCTGACATGCAGCCTTTAGTTTCTCTTTAATTTAATGTTATATTGTTATATAATCTCTACAGGGTTTAAGTGATTTCTGTTTGGATCCAGATGAGTATATGATGAATCAGACTCAGGTGATCACAAACATCAGTCCAGGTAGGAAATATTTTTTTTTTTATAAAGATGTTATATTATGCATTTAGGAAACATGTTCTCTTCTGACAATAAATTGATTACAATTTTTAAAACTCAAAATTATACTCAGAGATAGATAATTAAAGTAACACTAAATATATATATATATATATATATATATATATTCTATTCAAGTATGTATAATATTCCTCCTATTGCTCTCAGCCTGCTCCAAATCTCCATTTATAATTTTTTTGCTGCTGTTATCTGACTTCTTGTTAGAAGATACCTATGTTCATTCTTTATGGTCACACTGTAAGTAAGAGCGTAGCCAACCCTCAAATGCTCACTCTCGAGCTGCACTAGGGAATATAAACTATGGGAAATGCAGTGTGCATAGAGCAGTGCAAAAACCAGAGTCCAGTTCACTAATTTAGAAGTGCTCGGAAGCCTCCTAGATCTTCCAATACAGTGGGTATAAAAGAGAATCGCCCCTTTTAAAAAAAAAATAACACATTTTGTTGCTTTGCAGCCTAAACACAGGCACAGTTTTTGTTTTATCTATCTGTATTTAGTGCAACTTATAACATCCAAGTGAAAGAGATAACACCAACGTGTCAGAAAAAAAAGTCAAGAATGGAATCACTGAGTTGGAAAAAGGATAACCCCCTCCTAAAAATGACTTGTAAACTCAATCAGGTGTACCTAATCACCTTCTCAATGGCACACAAAGCCATTTCAACTGTGGCCAGATGTGGTCATTTTGATTAGCTCGTCATGAAAATAGCTTTCCTGAAGCAATTCAGCCCCTGGTAGTGCAACTAAAGCAAACAATCAACTATGGATGGCAAGACACTGTCAAGAAGATCTCTGGGATAAGGTTGTGGACAGGCACAAGTCAGGAGATAGATACAAATGAAATTCAAGGGCTATTTCAAAGATATTTTAAAGGTATTTGGTACAACACAGACTATCATTCGATCAGGACGTTGCTCCAAACTGGATGAAAGAGCCAGGAGGAAACTGGTCAGAGAAGCTACCAAGAGGTCTACAACAACTCTGAAGCAGTTGCAGGAATTTATGACAAAGAGTGTTCATTGTGTGCATGTGACAACAATATCACAAATTCTTCACAAATGTGGCTTGTATGAGAGGGTTGCAAAAAACAAAGCCACTCCTCAAGAAAAGCCACATGCAGTCACGACTGAATTTTTCCAAAATGCACCTTGAAGATCCTGAGGCCACATGGAAAAAGGTGTTATGGGCAGATGAGCCTAAAATTGAATTATTTGGTCTCAACACTAAATGATATGTCTGGCAGAATTCCAATACAGCTCACCATTCAAATAACATAATTCCTACAGTAAAGCATGGAGATGGTAATATCCTGTTATGGGGGTGTTTCTCTGCAGTAGGGACTGAAGCACTTGTCAGGATAGAAGGAAAAATGGATGGAGCAAAATACTGTAAAATTCTTGAGGAAAATCTACTGCCCTCTTCCAGAAAGTTGTTGATGGGAAGAAGGTTTACCTTCCAACATGACAATGACCCAAAGCACACAGCAAAAATAACCACACAGTGGTTGAAGGAGAAAAAGGTGAATGTCCTTGCATGGCCTAGTCAGAGCCCAGACTTAAACCTCATTGAAAATCTATGGAATGACTTGAAGACTGCAGTCCACAAATGGCCACCATCAAATTTAACTGAACTTGAACAGTTCTGCAAAGAAGAGTGGGCAAATATTGCAAAGTCTAGATGTGCAAAGTTAGTAGAGACATTTCCCAACAGATTTAAGGCTGTAATTAAAGCAAAAGACGGTTCAACAAAATACTGACATAAGGGGGTGATCCTTTTCCCAACTCAGTGATTATGTTTTTCTTTCTGACATGTTGGTGTTATATCTTTCACTTAGATGTTATAAGTTGAACTAAGTAAATACAGCTGGATAAAACAAAAACTATGTCTGTCTTCATTTCAGGCTGCAAAGCAACAAAATGTGATTATATTAAAGGGGGGTGATTATTTTCTATACCCATTATATATAATTAAATGGGTAAAGGCAGTTCCAAGGACCCGTTCAAGTTTACAAAATTCCCAATTGCTTTCTTTTTCTAAAATATTATATATACAGTATATAAATTTCCAAAAGACTGTGTAATTCATAAATGGTGCTATGTTGCAATTAAGACTCCACAATATGAAGACAATCAAAACCAAGAGCCTTCCAAAGCTTAATTGATAACATAGCTTGAGTTCATTGGTATATGTTGGCAGTGATAGTTAAGGTACAGCAGACCAGGGTGGTAAGTACTGTTGGCGAATCCAAAAGGTATGCATGCAGATCTTGTATAGGACTCCTTCAGTGGCTGTGACACCAGTCCCAGGGCTGGAGCCACACGTACTTGAAGTGATGCGCTGGAAAGGACCTCACCAAGGAGAGGTTCAGGAGTTCACGGAGGATGTTACAAAGAGGCAAAAAAATACAGTAAGAAACAATTTCATGAAAATAGATTACTGATCCATTAAGTAGTAGATGTGTATGGATTATTTAGGAAAAATAAGGATATTGTTTAGATTAACTTTAAGTAGATCTATGCATGTTCATAGTGGAGCCAGAAAATCCACTTGGTAATGTTGGAAAATCTGCATACAACCCTACGGTAATCAGCAACATTAAGCCAGATACTGTAAGGACAATTGTGGCTGCTCATGTGTAATGTGTTCACATATGTCAAACCCCAGAGAATGTTGCTCAGTTCCACAATGTAATCTGGAGTCAGCTGGCACAAATTCATTTAGAGAAGAACATACTATTGTCCATGTGGCTACAACAGACCCATACTCATACTCCTTCCCATGGTAACTGCAGTCAGTATAAATATTTATTATATTTATTAAAATATTAATCACTAAGAACTAATGCTGGCACCACCCGAATAAAGAGCTAGCAATCAGAATTAAAGTACAGTTTCCTAATTACTTTCAGTCTGGCTTCAACGTTTATGTATAGCTAAAACTTTCTTATTTTTGTTTTTTAATGGGCTTGGACCCTCTGTCATTTTATTTGTTCAATTAAAGAAAAAGCCAGCACACTTCCCACGAAGCTTTAAAAGTTAGAGGTAAAAATACAAAAAGGGTCACAACATTATAAGAAATCAAATAGCACATTCCAGGGCCACAGAGGACCCCTTTCTCATGTAAAGGTGAGTGATGACTGTATCCCTGCTATCTTCGTGAGAAAAGGGTTCTATGTGGCCCCAAAATGTGGGCAATGCTATGTGATTTCTTTTCTTTTTTGTGACCATTCTTGTATTTTAACCTCAATACATTTTTGTTTTTGTATTTTAACCTCAATACATTTTTGAGGTACATAGTTAGTGTGCTGGTTATAGTTATAACACAGTGTAAACATAAGTTAAAGTGGTTGTAAACCCTCGTTTACAACGTTATGCTACAGGTAAGCCTATATTAAGGTTTACCTGTAGCTAACAAGGATATCTCCTAAACCTGCATGGTTTAGGAGATATCCCTGTAGTCGCATGTGCCAACGTCATGTGGCACATGCGCACTTAAGCCAACTGAAGCAATGGCACTATGTGCCGTTACTTCAGTTGTACTGTCATCGCGTCATCGCGGCTCCGGCCAATCACAGCGCCGGAGCGGCGATACACAGAAGTCACTGCGGGACAACATGTCGGCGACCAGAGGGGGAGACGTGGACCGCTGCGGGGGCTTCGATTGGAAGTAAGTACTACATAATGAGCTAGTATGCTATGCATACTAGCTCATTATGTCTTTACCTTGCAGGGTCTTTTTTTTTATTTTTGAGGAGGGTTTACTTCCTCTTTAAGTACTCCATTGTTGGGTGTACATATACAGTGCATCCAGAAAGTACTGGTATTCACAGTGCTTCACTATTTTTACATTTTGTTATGTTACAGCCTTATTCCAAAACTGATTAAATTCATTAGTTTCCTCAAAATTCTACAAAAAATACCCCATAATCACAACGTGAAAGAAGTTTGTTTGAAATCTTTGAAAATGTATTAAAAATTAAAAATTAAAAAAATCACATGCACTTTGCCATGACACTCAAAATTGAGCCCAGGTACATCTTGTTTCCACTGATCATCCTAGAGATGTTTCTACAACTTGATTGGAGGCCACCGGTGGTAATATCAGTTGATTGGACATGATTTGGAAAGGCACACAGTTGTCTATATAATGTCCCACAGTTAACAGTGCATGTCAGAGCACAAACCAAGCCATGAAGTCCAAGGATGTGTCTGTAGAAAGCAAGGGGGTTCTGGGACTTTAAATGAGGTGCTTGATAACACGCACCTCCATCCCTACATCAGAAATAAGAAAGGAGTTTTTGGGACTTTGAGTGAGGCACAAGACATGTGGTAAGAGAAATTGTAAAATTGTTTAACCACTTAAGCCCCGGACCATTTGGTAGCTAAAGGACCAGAGGTGAATTCAGAATTTTGCACTGTGCTGCTTTAACTGTAAATTGTGCAGAGATGCAATGTTGTACCCAAACGAAATGTGCGTCCTTTTCTTCCCACAAATAGAGCTTTCTTTTAATGGTATTTGATTGCCTCTGCGATTTTTATTTTTTGCGATATAAACGGAAAAAGACCGAAAATTTTGAAAAAAAATGATATTTTCTACTTTTTGTTATAAGAAAAATCGAATAAACTCAATTGTAGTCATACATTTAGGCCAAAATGTATTCAGCCACATGTTTTTAGTAAAAAAATGTCAATAAGCGTATATTTATTGGTTTGCGCAAAAGTTATAGAGTTTACAAACTAGGGTACATTTTCTGAAATTTACACAGCTTTAAATTTATGACTGCCTATCTCATTTCTTGAGGTGCTAAAATGACAGGGCAGTACAAAACCCCCCCAAATGACCACATTTTGGAAAGTAGACACCCCAAGGAAATTGCTGAGAGGCATGTTGAGCCCATTGAATTTTTTTTTTTTTGTCCCAAGTGATTGAATAATGACTAAAAAAAAAAAAATATTACAAAAAGTTGTCACTAAATGATATATTGCTCACACATGCCATGGTTATATGTGGAATTTCACCCCAAAATACATTTTGCTGCTTCTCCTGAGTATGGGGATACCACATGTGTGGGACTTTTTGGGAGCCTAGCCGTGTACGGGACCCCGGAAACCAAGCACCGCCTTCAGGATTTCTAAGGGCGCAAATTTTTGATTTCACTCCTCACTACCTATCACAGTTTAGAAGGCCATAAAATGCTAGAATAGCACAAACCCCCCCCCCAAATGACCCCATTTTAGAAAGTAGACACCCCAAGGAAATTGCTGAGAGGCCTGTTGAGCCCATTGAATATATTTTTTTTGGCCCAAGTGATTGAATAATGACAAAAAAAAATAAATTACAAAAAGTTGTCACTAAATGATATATTGCTCACACATGCCATGGTTATATGTGGAATTTCACCCCAAAATACATTTTTCTGCTTCTCCTGAGTACGGGGATACCATATGTGTGGGACTTTTTAGGAGCCTAGCCGCGTACGGGACCCCGAAAACCAAGCACTGCCTTCAGGATTTCTAGGCACAAATTTTTGATTTCACTCCTCACTACCTATCACAGTTTCGAAGGCCATAAAATGTCAAAATCGCACAAAACCCCCCCAAATGACCCCATTTTGGAATATAGACACCCCAAGCTATTTGCTGAGAGGCATGGCGAGTATTTTACAGCTCTAATTTGTTTTTGAAAATGAAGAAAGAAAATATATATATATATATATATTTTTTTCAATTTTCAAAAATTTGTGACAAAAAGCGAGATCTGCAAAATACTCACAATACCTCTCAGCAAATAGCTTGGGGTGTCTATTTTCCAAAATGGGGTCATTTGGGGGGGTTTTGTGCTATCTGGGCATTCCATGGCCTCCGAAACTGTGATAGGCAGTGAGAAGTGAAATCAAAAATTTACACCCTTAGAAAGCCTGAAGGCGGTGCTTGGTTTTTGGGGTCCCGTACGTGGCTAGGCTCCCAAAAAGTCTCACACATGTGGTATCCCCGTACTCAGGAGAAGCAACAGAATGTATTTTGGGGTGTAATTCCACATATGCCCATGACATGTTTGAGCAATATATCATTTAGTGACAATTTTGTGCAAAAAAAAAAAAAAATTGTCGTTTTTTCCGCAACTTGTGTCAACATATAAAATATTCCATGGACTCGACATGCCTCTCAGTATATAGCTTGGGGTGTCTACTTTCCAAAATGGGGTCATTTGGGGGGGTTTTGAACTGTTCTGGCATTTTATACACAACATTAGGAAGCTTACATCCACTCTTCTAACCACTTGAAGACAAAGCCCTTTTTGACACTTTTTGTTTACATGAAAACATTTTTTTTTTTGCAAGAAAATTATGTTGAACCCCCAAACATTATATATATTTTTAAAGCAAAGGCCCTACAGATTAAAATGGTGGGTGTTGCATTTTTTTTTCTACACAGTATTTGCGCAGCGATTTTTCAAACGCATTTTTTGGGTTAAAAAATACACTTTTTTTTTATTTTAATGCACTAAAACACACTATATTGCCCAAATGTTTGATGAAATAAAAAAGATGATCTTAGGCCGAGTACATAGATACCAAACACGACATGCTTTAAAATTTCGCACAAACGCGCATTGGCGACAAACTACATACATTTTTAAAAGCCTTTAAAAGCCTTTACAGGTTACCCCAGTAGATTTACAGAGGAGGTCTACTGCTAAAATGATTGCCCTCGATCTGACCTTCGCGGTGATACCTCACATGCATGGTGCAATTGCTGTTTACATATGACGCCAGACCCACGCTTGCGTTCGCCATTGGGCAAAAGCAGGGCAGGACAGGGGTGCTTTTTTTTTTTTCTTTTTTTTTTTATTATTAATTTTGCTTTTTTATTTTATTTTTAAATTGTTCCTTCCAAGTATTTTTTTTTTTATCATTTTTATTGTTATCTCAGGGAATGTAAATATCCCCTATGATAGCAATAGGTAGTGACAGGTACTCTTTTTTTGAAAAAACTGGGGTCTTCTAGACCCTAGATTTTTCCTCTGCCCTCAAAGCATCTGACCACACCAAGATCGGTGTGATAAAATGCTTTCCCAATTTCCCAATTTTTATATCCGGGGGGGGGCATTCCCTCCCACTGCTTGTAAAAGCAGTCCAGAGGCTAATTAGCCGCTAGGATTGCTTTTACATGAAAGCCGGCCGCAGGCTGAAAAGAATGATACCAAGATGATACCTAAACCCGCAGGCATCATTCTGGTATAAACATTCAAAGTCCAGCAACATACCAGTACGTTGCTGGTCCTTGTTGGACATGTATTGTAATCTTTTTTTTTCATGCAGCCAGTTGGCTGAACGAAAAAAGAGATTGATCGGTGGGTATGCCCACCATTAGAATACTGCCCTTCATCCACCCACTTCCAATGATGGGCATACACGCACCATTTATATATGCCGAAGCATGGGGGCATCCTCCCGCAAAAAAGTTATGCCGCACACACATGGTCGGACTTTTCCACGGGCAAGCCTCCGTCGGAATTTCGACCGTATGTACGCGGCATTAGGAGCAAAATCGCTCCTCCGCCCCTGCTGCCCCAATGCTTCGGCATATTTGCTTTTTTTTTTTAACTGTGGTGGTGAAATCACCTCCTACAGCACTGGAGTCGCAGGGATCAGGCCTGTCTCTGCGAACGCTGCAGTTATGTGTGTTTTTGTTTTGTAAGTGACAGTGATCGATCGATACTGCACTTGGTTGGCCTGGGCTGGACGGAGGGGCAAAACGCAGGTGCCAGCAGGTATCTGGGCTGATCCCGCTAACACTGCGTTTTTGGGAACCCTAAACTGCTGGGGACGCTAGTATAGATCTGATCAGATCAGATATTGATCTGTTCAGATACTATACCACTAAGGGGGGTGTATGCTTCACGCGTGGGTGTTAGCGTTACTGGCACTAACCTGACGCTGCCTGGGGTGTGACGCGGACCCTCTCTGACGCTAAAACCTAATTGATATCACCCGCCGGGCGATCAGGGGGTTAAACCTTTATTGGGTTATATACACGGCGGGTGCCCTGACACTATAAAAAGCAAACTAACTAACCAGCATCACCCGTAACACTTATATGGTGATCACTGGTGAAAGGGTTAACTAGGGGCAATCAGGGGGTTAAAACCTTTATTAGATAATATATGGGGGTACCTGACGCTATAAAAACCTGCGGCGAACCTAAAAAAAATTACCAGCTACCGATCTGCATCACCGACACTAAGACAGTGTTTAGAAAAACGATCGCTTAGTGACAGTGGTGATGAGGGTGAAAGGGTTACCTGGGGGGCGATCAAGGGGGTTAAACCTTTATTAGATAATATATTGGGGTACCTGATGCTATAAAAACATGCGGCGAACCTAAAAAAAATTACTGGCTACCGATCTGCATCACCGACACTAAGACAGCGTTTAGAAAAACGATTGCTTAGCGACAGTGGTGATAGGGGGTGAAAGGGTTACCTGGGGGGCGATCAAGGGGGTTAAACCTTTATTAGATAATATATTGGGGTACCTGACGCTATAAAAACCTGCGGCGAACCTAAAAAAAATTACCAGCTACCGATCTGCATCACCGACACTAAGACAGCGTTTAGAAAAACAATTGCTTAGCGACAGTGGTGATGGGGGTGAAAGGGTTACCTGGGGGGCGATCAAGGGGGTTAAACCTTTATTAGATAATATATTGGGGTACCTAACGCTATAAAAACCTGTGGCGAACCTAAAAAAAATTACCGGCTACCGATCTGCATCACAGACACTAAGACAGCGTTTAGAAAAACGATCGCTTAGTGACAGTGGTGATAGGGGGTGAAAGGGTTACCTGGGGGGCGATCAAGGGGGTTAAACCTTTATTAGATAATATATTGGGGTACCTGACGCGATAAAAACATGCGGCGAACCTAAAAAAAATTACTGGCTGCCGATCGGCATCACTGACGCTAAGACAGCGATCAGAAAAATGATCGCTTAGCGACAGTGGTGATAGGGGGTGAAAGGGTTATCTGGGGGGTGATCAGGGGGTTAAACCTTTATTAGGGGGGGTTAGGGGGCTACACTGGACCTAAGACTAAACTTTGGTGACACTTTTACAGTCACAAATGTCACTGATTGCAGTGATCACTAAATAAATGGTCACTGCAACTGGGGGCTGGGGGGGTGATCTGGGGGGTGATATGGGGTGTCTGGGGGGCGATTTATGTCCCTATGTGTCCTGGTGTCAGTGTAGTGTTGTGTGCACTGACCTGATGTCTTCTCTTGTACGGCGCTCGGTATATGTGAGCGCCGCACCAGAGATGACATCACTTCCTCCTGCTCCCTCTGTCTGACACAGACAGAGGGGGCATTTACATTCGCCGGGAGCGATCGCGAGGGGGTGGCCAGAAACGAATGGCTGCCCCCTCATCCCGGAACGCTCCCGGACACTTAGCCACTGCTCACTGTACAGAAGGGGGGTCCGATTGGACCCCCCAACTGTACAAAGGCAATCACGTACACTCTACGTGATTGTGCCTGTCGGTGCCATTCTGCCGACGTATATATACAGTGAGCGGTCGTTAAGTGGTTAATTGGCAAATAAACAAAGCATGTTTCATAAACATGTGATACATGGTTGAACATGAGGCGATGGCATACAAAAAAGAGGAATTCATATATATACATGCGTGCATCATAAATCACATAGTATCCCATGGAAGTAACTAGTATAAAAAGCCAATTTCTTATTCGAATTTTCTCTAGACCGCCGAAACAGGATTGTATCAAGGAACAGATATGGGGAAGGGTACAGAAAAATTTCTGCAGCATTGAAGGTTCCAATGAGCACAGTGGCCTCCATCATCTGTAAATGGAAGAAGTTTGGAACCACCAGGACTCTTCCTAGAGGCCGCCCAGCCAAACTAAGCAATCAGAGGAGAAGGGCCTTAGTCAGAGAGGTGACCAAGAACCTGACAGAGCTCCAGCATTTCTCTGTGGAGAGAGAAGAACCTTCCAGAAGAACAACCATCTCTGCAGCACTCCACCAATCAGGTCTGTATGGTAGAGTGGCCAAACGGAAGCCACTCCTCAGTAAAAGGCACATGACAGTCCACCTAAGTTTGCCAAAAGGCACCTGAAGGTCTCTTAGACCATGAGAAACAAAATTCTCTGATCTGATGAAACAAAGAATGAACTCTTTGGCCTGAATGGCAAGCGTCATGTCTGGTGGAAACCAGGAACCGCTCATCACCTGGCTAATACCATCCCTACAGTGAAGCATGGTGGTGGCAGCATCATGCTGTGGGGATGTTTTTCAGGGGCAGGAACTGGGAGACTGGTCAGAATCGATGGGAAAGATGAATGCAGTAATGTACAGAGACATCCTTGATGAAAACCTGCTCCAGAGCGCTCTGGGCCTCAGACTGGGGCGAAGGTTCATCTTTCAACAGGACAATGACCCTAAGCACACAGCCAAAATAACAAAGGAGTGGCTATGGGACTCTGTGAATGTCCTTGAGTGGCCCAGCCAGAGCCCAGACTTGACCCTGATGGAACATCTCTGCAGAGATCTGAAAATGTCTGCACCGGAGCTCCCCATCCAACCTGATGGAGCTTGAGAGGTCCTGCAAAGAAGAATGGGAGAAACTGGCCAAAAATAAGTGTGCCAAGCTTGTAGCATCATACAAAAAGCCTTGAGGCTGTAATTGGTGCCAAAGGTGCTTCAACAAAGTATTGAGCAAAGGCTGTGAATACTTATGTACATGGGATTTTTTTAATTTTTTGTTTTATATAAATTTGCAAAAAAAAATCAAACAAACTTATTTCACATTGTCATT
Source organism: Rana muscosa (assembly GCA_029206835.1). Classification (NCBI taxonomy): domain Eukaryota; kingdom Metazoa; phylum Chordata; class Amphibia; order Anura; family Ranidae; genus Rana; species Rana muscosa. Next base: position 194,042,425 of record CM055124.1, read on the forward strand.
ATGGGGTATTGTTTGTAGAATTATAAGGAATTTAATCCATTTTGGAATCAGAGTGTAACAACAAAATGTGGTAAAAGTAAAGCGCTGTGAATACTTTGCAGGTGCACTGTAGTGAAGAATGGATTTTTATTGGTGTCTATGTCCCTGTGCTGTGCTACAGCTTCTGTGAATAAAACATGATCTAAGAATGGAGGACAGGTGAATGGTTGATAGGTCCGCCTGCTCCATTCATAGATCACATTTAATTTATAGAATCTCTAGTACAGCTTCTATGAATGGAGGAGCTGGGTGAAGTGGGTGGGCATAGTCCATCTCTCTAGAAGTTAGCCTGTGACAGCCTCTTAGTTCTGTTAACCAATGCTACACCAGAAGATTAGAAGGATTTAAACTAAAAGAAGAGCCATCAGCGTAAGAGACACATCCTACTAAGAGACACATCCTACTAACTCCAAGTGCACCATTGTGCTGATTTTTCTGTTTTTTATTGAGGTTGCACGTAGACTTTAATCATTCCCTACTCTATTCAAAAATAAAAAAATAAAAAGTTTTGGCTATACATTCACTTTACCATCCAGTGGTATCTGACAACTATAATCTCTATGTCTAATGGTTTCCCAACTTGTAGTAAACAATTATTGACTTTAGTACCTATGTATATTATCTCCCCTAAAAATCATTTGAAAATACTTTTTTTAGGTAAAACCCCTGCTTGGTTGTTGTTTACTATCTGTGTCCTGCAGGGGAGAATTTCCTTTTTTTGCTGACCTGAAAGAAAATGACAGTGAAGGGATTTCTCATTTTAGACAGGCGTAACCTAAAAATGGGACCATATTGGGTAACAAAAAAAAAAAAAAGAAGTTTGCTTTTACATACACTTTAGTTTTATTTGTTTGTGTGCCTTGTGATGAGTGATGTTTCTGTCAAACTTATTACTGATTTCCAGTACTTAAACTTTTTTTTTCTTTTTTTTTATCCTAGATATTTTAGAGTATTACATTACGTGTAACCAGGAAGTTACAAACCCCTTTCGACAGGTACTGCTAAATGACACTAAATGATTGTTAAAAAAAAATTGAAACATTAACCACTTAAGGACTGGAAGGATTTCCCCCTTAATGACCAGGCCTATTTTTGCAATACGGCACTGCGTCGCTTTAACTGACAATTGTGCGGTCGTGAAAGGTTGTACCCAAACAAAATTGACATCCTTTTTTTCCCACAAATAGAGCTTTCTTTTGGTGGTATTTGATCACCTCTGCAGTCTTTATTTTTTGCTCTATAAACAAAAAAAATTGTGACAATTTTGAAAAAAAAATTATAATATTTTTTACTTTTTGCTATAATAAATATAAAAAAAAAACAAAACATTTCTTCATCAGTTTAGGTCAATATGTATTCTTCTACATATTTTTGGTAAAGAAAATTGCAATAAGCGTATATTGTATGGTTTGCACAAAAGTTATAGCGTCTACAAAATAGGGGATAGATTTATGGCATGTTTATTATTTATTTATTTTTTACTAGTAATGGCAGCGATCTGCGATTTTTAGCGGGACTGTGACATTGCAGCGGGCAGATCGGACACTTTTGACACATTTTTTGGGACCATTGACATTCATACAGCGATCAGAGCTAAATATAGCTACTGATTACTGTATAAATGTCACTCGTAGAGTCGTAGGGAAGGGATTAACAGTAGGGGGCGATCAAGGGGTTAAGTTTTCCCTAGGGAGGTGTTTCTAACTGTGGGGGCAGTGTACTGACTGGAGGAGGAGAGAGATCGCTGTTCCTGATCACTAGGAAAAGCAGATCTCTCTCCACTCCTCTGTCTGTTTATACACACAGATCCCCGTTCTGGCTCTCTGTGAAGCGATCATGGGTGGCCGGCGGACATCGCGGCTGCCGGCCACGCGCGTTGGCTCCAGTGGCAGGTGCGTGCCCCCTATCGCTCTTAAAGCAGCCGACATACACCTACAGCGATTCGCCCAGGAGAGCCAACCTGCCGCAGTATAATGACGGCGGCAGGTCGGCAAGTGGTTATTATATGTTTTATTGCTATAAGAAATTAAATATATGTAAACTCTAACAATAAACTTCTATGATTTGCTCTTTTTTGGTCTTCTAAATATACCATTGAAAGTGTTTTGTTATATCTGTTTGATAAGTGCAGAAAGTACCTGTTGATTTTGCCAGAAATCTTGTGAACTGGTAACTTCCTGTGCTCTCTACCTGTGTGCAACGAGGGGTTATGGAGATGAGGAGGGGACAGGAAATAAGGAGAGATCTGTGTTCTTTTGTTGTTCGTCAGAACTATAGTAGGCAGGGCTGACACCCCATACCTAAGGATTCAAAGCTGTGCTGTCATGTCAAAAAGGAGTTCAGGAGCATACTATATTTCTGGAAAATCAACAGATATTTTTTATATTTGCATTGTATTTGTAGGGATAACACATGGGGAAAAGTGCATGTATTCCAGCTTGAGGTCAGACATACACATCTACTGTAACTAAAGGTGGGGTGTTTGCAAATTGGTTATTATTCCAAAAGCTCAAACCCTCGCTCTGGCTTGGTGCCTTGGGCTAAATGTAATCAGAGAATCAAGCACCGGTCCAAGTAAATAATGCCCTGAATTATGTAGACTGCTTCCTTCAGATTACAGATTCTGCATTCTATTTAATTTTTTTACTGCAAAGTTCAGGGGGAAAACATATTTTTTTTTTTATATAGTTTTGCCTTATTCTTTAATGGTTTTTGTACTTCTTTCTAAATTCTGTGTCTAATGCCGCGTACACACGATCGTGATTCACGGCGGTGAAAACACCGCCGTGAATCACGACAAGAAAAACGAGGGAACAGCTTGTTCCCCTACACACGGCCGTTTTTCCCGTCATTTTTTCTCTTGGCGAGAAAAACAACCGTGTGTAGGCTCCGCGGCAGTGTTTCCCTATGGGAAAACTGCCACGGAAAAAAATGACAGGAATCACGACGAGAAAAATTAGAGCATGTTCTAATTTTTCTCGTCGTGATTAATGCCGTTTTTCCCATTGGGAAAAATGACAAAAAGCCCACAGACGATCGTTTTTCTCGTCCAAAGGAAAAAATTTAATTTTTCCCCGACGGGAAAAATGATCCTGTGTACGCGGCATAAGAAGATGGTAGGAGCACACTATATTTCTGGCACATCATTCAACAGTTATTTTTACTGTACTTGCAACATGTTTAACAGATGGGAAAATCTCCATGTATATACTAGAGCTGTACTGAAGTTTGAATTTTTATTTTTCACATATGCTTTAAAAGAAAAGTGTCCCCCTACCAGCCTTTGCACATAAGATTAAAGAGAACATATTTCTTGATTTCTGCAGAAAACAGCTTTTCTACCAGCAGACCTATCCTGTGTTAGCCCAGTGTTTAGCAGCCACTGCATTTATAGCTCTCATTTGGATAAGGTGCATATGCTAAGCTTAAGGTGGGTTCTTGGCAGATTGGTTATTATTCGCTAATATCAAACCCTATCTCCAGTTTGGTGCATGGGCCTGACTGTAATTAGAGCTTCAAACACTGGTCCTAGCAAATATTGCACCAAATTATGTATTGGCTGTTTTCTCCAAATTACAAATCCTGTGTTGAATTTTTTTTCTATTTTTTGTGCAAAAGTTGGGAGAGTCAATATAAAGGTTTCTAGGGTTGCAAGGGTACAGCCTCCTTCCTTGGATCTTAAGATGTAAATGGAACTTTGACGTTTACCTAAGTTTAAACTTTGTTCCAGTGAGTAGTAGAGGCTCTTGCCTAAGTCTTGTCCCTTCATCAGGGCAAAGGATTTGTAGTTCTGTCTATTCAATTTCTAAATTTAAACAGCCCATCAAGCCACATTGATGACCTGATTTTTCTGTACTGCAGTTAAGTATTACTGCTAGGTCACCTCCACATCCCCAGATCTGCTGCACAGGGTGTTACAGTGGAGGATGAGAATAAGCCAAATTCAGGTAATTCAGGAAATTAGCTTCCAATAATACATTTCAAATCTTTTTTTTAATGAACAAGTACTTGCATTAATGCACAGCGTTTTATATTAAATAAAAGCTTCCAATTAAACTGCTGCAATTTTTACTACAGAAAATTATTAATGCATATTTTTGTTTTGTATGTACATAGATAGGTAAATCTAGTTCTTTTTACACAGAAATTGACCATGTCACAGAGATCTCTGTCCAACATTCATCCTCAGCTTCATGGTTTGGAAAGAGAAGCAATACCGCAATTTCCAACAGCAGAAGTAAGTAGATGTAGTTTACTTTCTATTGTAGCAAAATTCCACTCCAGCCACAGCTGATATTTAGTTACACAAGGAAAACATTGATTAAAGAGAAAAGTTTGTATGCAGTAGTTCGTTGCTCCATCCCTTTCTACAAAGCCATAAAAACAATGTAGCCCCCCTACACTTGGATTCATTCATTATTTGTTTATTTTACATTATGGAGCATTAGTGCATCTTTTAGCTCTCTAATGGGTCAAAACGGTAGGGAGTTACGGGATTTTTCAACGAGGATATCTTGTCAAACACATTTTACCGAACAGCTCCCACAAATACTTTGGTGCCCAAATACTAAGAAATTCAGGTAATAAGGTAATAAGCATTATTTAAACAAACACTACGACTATTGCGAGTTGGCTACGCAAAGTAGAGGTTATAAACAAAATGGAAGACTTGATACTCACAGCGCAGAATAAGCTTGAAAAGTACTCCAAAACATGGAGGTTCTGGAATCTGTTTATATTGTCTGATGAAGGGTTGACCTTACTCAGATCATAAAACATTCTCTAGCGAACGCTTAGTCTGCCCACGTACACCATTGGAATCCTTCTCCACTGTGACACCCCCCCCCACCCCCCCTCCCTCCACCCTTTCCCTCCTCTTTCCTCCACCCATCTTTTTCTATTTTCTTTTCTTCTATCTACTTCTCTCTCTACTCTAATTTTTAAAAATACAAACAAAAACGAAGGTATTGGGCGGTCTAATGCCTTATCTTGTGGTTACTATGCATCGTTTTATGTTTAACAAAACTAAATGAAAAAAGCTATATTAGACATACCTGTTATTTACATGTGGGGGCCTTTGTTACCTCTATATGCAGATTCAATTGTTGGACAAATTATATATTGTTTGTTTGGAATTGCTCACGGTAGCATTATGTTGATGTTATACCTGGGCTTTGCCCACCCTGAGCTTTAATAAAAAATTATATTTGAAAAAAATAAAAAAATAAACATTATTTATTTCTGTCTTGAAAAAAAAGAAAAAAAAAGAAAAAGAGTTATGAATAATACTGGTTTGCATAGCTTACTGCTGGTAAATTTGTTTAATGTATGTATGATAGTTTGTCCCCCCTACACAACCGCAATCTAGACCACTGTGCTTAGGCTTAATGTGTCAGTATAGTCTTGCATGTATTTCTTAGCATACTGTGGCCTAGAAGTGCCTATACTCCTACAAACAAATGGCAATAATACTAGGTAGTAGAGATTTGGCCTAGGAATGCAACAGTTTCCAAAATGGTACTACAGTATATAGACTGAGTTGGAGTGATTGCCTAATGTCACCAGTATATGAACACAGTTAGGGTGTTAGGGGGTCCTTCCAAGATTTTGACTTTTTTCCCCAATAAAGCTGGTCCTATGTCACCCTTTGTAGTTGGAAACAGAGGTTCTGTTTATTGATTGTAGGCTGGTTTATGGACAAGTTTCTGCATATCTTGTCCCAGTTTGATGATGATTATGGTTGCACCAGATACCCAAGTACACTTCACTCCTAGTACAGAAGTGGTATTGGAATATCTGCACTGGCCTTGTTTTAGGAGGTAAAGGGGTTGATTTGGAGCATTATAGAGTAACGTGATTAAAGAAAGTCAACTTGTTGGTAAGAAAGAAAGATGAGGCTTTGCACCTGTTGTATATTACCCGTAAATTATTATTTGCATTCATCAAGACACATATCTCCTGTTATTTAGGTCTGTTTACAGCTAAATGAGTCAGAGAGGTGCACCCCCTCTTATTTGCTTATAAGTACTGATATAGAATTTCTGTTACAGGTAGTCAACAAATGAAAAGGCAGTGTTGGGTTTCTAACTATCAATGAGCACTTAAAATACATTTTAAGTTGCCATTGATAAAACCAAAGTCTTAAAAAAAGATTAGTGTACTAAAACTGACCAAACAAATATAATTTCTCTTCTAAAGTCTTCATGGACTCTCCCAAAGTCTCACAGCCTTTTCATACTTCTCTTATACAGCTTCATTTATTTCCTGACCTGCTTTACTGACCTATTATGTTTGATGGTTTACCTCTTTCTGGTCATAACTTTCAAGACAAAAAAATTCACCCAATACTGTGTACGTGCATTTAGACGCGTTTAGAAGCATAAAACGTTTTTTTCTGCCAACACTCTTCTGCTCCTGGATGTAATGGCAGTGTTTTTTTTTTTCCTGCCTCTAAACTCCTCTAAAAGCCTATGTGTGCATGGAAACATAGGACAAAGTGCAAGGGTGTTTAGAGGCAGTAAAAAATGTCAGACGCCAATAGGAGCTGCTGAAAAAACATCCAGCGTTTAAAAGAATTTAGTGTTAGCGGTTTTTGTTTTGCTTTGTATTATACATTTTAGACACTACGATAAGTCTGATTTTGCTCTTACCTCTTTTTCCCAAACAGAAAAACTTATTAGTGGTCCAAGCCATGCTGAATACAACAGAGGGAAATTTTCATCATTTGGTTGCTTTGCTGAATTGCCGAGGCCTTCATAAGGTATGTAAAAGCTTGATCTTTGATATAGCTAAAAGTAAAAATCCAGCCAAAACTTTTCTTTTAGCTTTGGATCGGGTGGAGAAGGATATAAAAAAAAGCCCAGCTGGGCAGAGGCGTACTAAGTGGGGGGCGGGCCGCACCGGGGTGCCACACACTGGGGGGTGTCAGGCCGGCGCCCCCCCGTGACTTAAGCGGTGATACCGCCGGCGCCGCTCCGTCAAGTAAGAGCTGCCTGCAGTGAGACTCCAGGCAGGCACAGGCAGATATATCACGATACGAAGGGAGGGGGGTGACATTGCTGCACCATCCATCCCCTCCTCACGGCCGCGGCTGAGCTATCCTGATGTTCGGCACTTCTCACAGAACACAGGCACAGCCAAGTGAAGTCGCCTCCCCCTCCTTTCTGTTTATGTGTACAGAGGGGGAGGGGACCTTCTGTGCATGTGCTGCCTCACGCTGATCTAAGGTACTGAATGGGAGGGGGGGTTTTCACTGACCGGGGGGGGTTTGCACGGGGGTCTGCATTGAGGGGGGGTTTGCATGGGGGGGGGAGGTTTGCACTGAGGGGGGGTGTCTGCATTAAAGGGGGTTTGCACTGAGGGGGGGTTGCACTGGGGGGTCTGCACTGAGGGGGGAGGTTTGCACTGAGGGGGGGTTTGCACGAGGGTCTGCATTAAGGGGGAGGTTTGCACTGAGGGGGGGTGTCTGCATTGAGGGGGGTTGCACTGGGGAGGTTTGCACTGAGGGGGGTTTGCACGGGGGTCTGCATTAAGGGGGGATGTTTGCACTGTGGGGGGTATGCACGGGGGTCTGCATTAAGGGGGGGAGGTTTGCACTGAGGGGGGGTGTCTGCATTGAGGGGGGTTTGCATTGAGGGGGGGGGGTTTGCATGGGGGGGAGGTTTGCACTGAGGGGGGGTGTCTGCATTAAGGGGGGTTTGCACTGAGGGGGAGGGGGGTTGCACTGGGGGGTCTGCACTGAGGGGGGAGGTTTGCACTGAGGGGGGGTTTGCACGAGGGTCTGCATTAAGGGGGGAGGTTTGCACTGAGGGGGGGTGTCTGCATTGAGGGGGGGATGCACTGGGGAGGTTTGCACTGAGGGGGGTTTGCACGGGGGTCTGCATTAAGGGGGGAGGTTTGCACTGTGGGGGGGTTTGCACGGGGGTCTGCATTAAGGGGGGGAGGTTTGCACTGAGGGGGGTGTCTGCATTGAGGGGGGGTTTGCATTGAGGGGGGGGTTTGCATGGGGGGAGGTTTGCACTGAGGGGGGGGTGTCTGCATTAAGGGGGGTTTGCACTGAGGGGGAGGGGGGTTGCACTGGGGGGTCTGCACTGAGGGGGGGAGGTTTGCACGGGGGTCTGCATTAAGGGGGGAAGTTTGCAATGTAAAGGGGTGCAGGGTGCTGTGTAATGTAAAGGGGTCCAGAGGTGCAGGGGGCTGTGTAATGTAAAGGGGTGCAGAGGTGCAGGGTGCTGTGTAATGTAATGGGGTCCAGAGGTGCAGGGTGCTGTGTAATGTAAAGGGGTGCAGAGGTGCAGGGGGCTGTGTAATGTAAAGGGGTGCAGAGGTGCAGGGGGCTGTGTAATGTAAAGGGTGCAGGGGGCTGTGTAATGTAAAGGGGTCCAGAGGTGCAGGGGGCTGTGTAATGTAAAGGGGTCCAGAGGTGCAGGGGGCTGTGTAATGTAAAGGGGTCCAGAGGTGCAGGGGGCTGTGTAATGTAAAGTGACGCAGAGGTGCAGGATGCTGTGTAATGTAAAGGGGTCCAGAGGTGCAGTTGTGTAGAGGGGCTACACAGTAGTAACAAAGAGATATTGAAGGATGCAGAGGTATGCAGGGGACACAGAGGGGTGTTTTTACATTTTAACGTGGGGGGGTGCCAGATATTGGATCCGCCCCGGGTGCCAAATGCTCTAGGTACGCCCCTGCAGCTGGGAGAAGAGAATGGCTCGGCCCTGTCAGCACTGCCTGTGTTGATATGGGAATCGTGCAAATTTCTTTCTTGCAACCCCGCCAGGAGAAGACAGTGATTATCGCTAGCGGCTCTAGCAAACGAAAACAGAAGGTTGGTTGTACTCAAGTTGATTGATCGATCAACTTGGTACTGTCAACCTGCCCATTAATGGTTTGAATCTTGGCCGGTTCCTGTTGAACCAGCCAAAATTCGAACCATGTATGGCAGGCCCTATGCAGACGATAGAAGTAATGTTTTTTTTTTAGCTCACAGTGGGATAGGCTTTCCTGAAGAGATGAGGATTACAGCTACAGCCACTGAATGGTTGGTGAGGTGCAGGGGTTGCAGCAACATTCATGATAGAATGAAGGAGGGGATAGCCTGTGTAAAAGTAGGCCAATGAGATGGGAGCTGCAATAGTTTGGGTGAGAATTTGTAGCTTTCTTATGCCATTTGTTAAGAAGGGGTGAATTTTGGAAATGTTGGAAAGTTTAAGGAGGCAAGAGTTGGAAGTGGACAGCCGTCCATTACACAGAGGCTGTGGCTGTACTACAAAGCTTAACTTTGAGCTTTCCCGGAGTTGAACATCTTCCAAAAAAGACACATAAAGCTAAGAACAAACGTTTTTACAAAACTACAAAAAAGGTTTGGACATACTCTTAAGGTACCTAACAAAGGAGTTATTACTCAATACCACTAAATAGGATTCAAGGTTTCATTCTTCCCCAGTAATTTTTTATAGGTGGTTTGTGGCTTCTATGTATTAGGTTTGCTATAAAAACGTATGAGGGAAGTGGCCCCATCACAAAAAGAAAAAAAAACCCTCGGAAATGAATGCATTAAATATCTAAGGTGATTTTTCTCTTTTACAGGACTATGTGGATGCTCTGAAAGGGCTTTGTTATGATGGAATGGAAGGCATCCTGTTTCTGCTTCTGTTCTCTTTTCTGTCGGCTCTCTCCTTCACAGCTGCCATATGCAGCCTGCCTCGTGCATGGAAACGTTTCCAGAACAGGTGAGTTACATTCAGACAGTCACACAGATCTCCTTGTGCACCATACTGCAATTACTATTATGTTCTTTAAGGTGTTTTATTTATCTATTACAGGATATATGCATTAGGAATACAGTACAGGACATCATGACTTATTAAACAGGCCATAAAATAACAAACGTCTCACGCACAAATTCACACACGATAGTTACAATTATTTAAATTAACAATATCCATGGGTGTCACACCTCATCAAATTTTTCAGGACTTGTTTGGCTAACATAGGCTTGATCGTATTTGGGTAGAACCTTGTTAACCAGATCAATGTAGAAACTTAGGTTTGGTGCTGGGCAATCTTTTCATTTGAATAAGATAATTTTCCTGACATAAAACAAAAGCAGGCACAGCATTACGGTATTCCTTGGTACATATTTTGTATTATTGCGAGTATTGCCTTGTACACACGATAGGAATTTCCGATGGAAAAAGTTTGACTGACTTTTTCCATCGGAAATTCCTACCGTGTGTGTGCCCCTGTTCTATTTTTCTATGATGGAATTCCGTCGGAATTCCTTTGTGAGCTTGGTCGGACAAAGGTCCGATCGTGTGTACGGGGCATAAGTGTGCCGATATCCACAGTGAGGAAAATTTCCTTCACTTCTTCAAATGATTCAGGTGATAATGTGCACATTACTTGTGTAAATGTGTTTCATACATTTATGTTTGTTGGTGTTTTTGGTTTGTATTATTAAATCCCTATTATAGCCTTTACAAAGAATCCCATTTCCACTTTACAAGAAAGCCTTTATCTAATAATTCAGAGTGCATGCGTTCATCTTGCAGATTACTTTATTAATGCAGACCTGGATTATTAGATTAAAGGCTGATTGGAAATGTACTTTTAAACATATGTTAAGCATTATGAGGCAGTTGAAGGTCAGACATTGAACAACTGCACAGTTTTATTTCTATTTCAGCAAGGGAAAAACTGTGCTATTATCTTAATATTTTATACCTAAAGAGCTGCAACTCTCCTGTGAGATACACACAGTAACAATTACAAACCCTAATATAGTTGCGCTAAATTATGATAAAAAAATAGGAAATTAAATTTGAAAATGTGAAAATACAAATGTGAAAATATGGTTGTGAAAAAAATATATAAATATTATTGAAAGTATATAGACCAAATTGTGATGAAACAAACGATAAACACACCATCCATCACCAGAGAAGTGTGTGATCTTTAGTTAACACCTCCACCTTAAAGACTGCTTGCTTACCACCTAGCAAGGGCCTCCTGCTTAGGAAGGTCAAAATCGCTTGCGGCTCAAAACCTAGCCAGGGCCTCTATCCATCCAGGGGAGCTTTGTGTTTCAATCTTTTTATTCAAGTTTTGTCATACAAAATGTATAAAAGTCGCCACATAACATTGTACAGTCACAATCAACATTTGGGGTAACACAATGAAGATCACCAAGTGTAGGGGTCCTTGGAGTAGTCCGAAGCTCCGTAAAGCCGTTAACCCCTATTAGCATCGCAGATCATATCTGAACCGTCCACCCAGATGAGCCGCCCCCCCATCCATCTATCGGGGGGGGCGCAACTCAGCCGGCCGTGTGGGCAGCCCAGAGGTCTGATCAGACTGACAATGGTCCCGTAGGAGCTGAGAAAACAGGGAGCAGCACAAACCTCTAAGGTCTGGATCTGACTCCAAAAATAAACAATAAACAAATTTCAAAAGAGAGGAAAGAGGACAGTGACAAAGAATAGAAGGAAGGAGACAGAGTAAGGAAAGGACAGTTGAGGAGGGGGGAATGGGGGGAGGGAGGGGGGGAGGAGCCCCGATTCAGCATCCAGACATCTCAACCTCCAGGGGAGCTTTGGATTGAAATAAAGAGATCGCCCTCAAGAAGACTTGGTCATAGAAGATCCCCAAAAAAGATATAAATGTAGCGGGGTCTCCTTTAAGGCCCCAGGACTACGTTACCCAGAACCCCATTCAGCCCAGGGCGGAGGTTCCACCGCACAGACTCATGGGAGGGCCAATTTAAGTGGGAGGCGAGGCGGAGCTCGCTCTCTTGGGACGCCACGCTGCAAGCAACAAGTCATCCTGCACGGATCTGCTGCGGGGTAAGGCCTGAAGCCTGAAGCCTGAGGCCTTACCTGAAGCCCAAAGAGCCTTCCACCATCCTGCGGAGCCTGAGTGGATCCTGGACCGTCGGTGTAGGACGCCAGTTGGATCGGGGACCCGATCGGTGTAGACGCTGTGTGTGACAGACACACGCGGTGGAAGTCCCAGGCTGGGATCGCGCCTGGAGCGGTGAGCGGGCACCTGCCCATATCCATAGACTGAGCTGTATTCAGGCCTGTAGACGGCCTAGGCCCACTGTTCGCTCACCAGTGTTTCCTTGGGGGGTCCGGTAGTTGGGACAGAGTTGAAGTGCCTACCCCCCCCCCCGTTTGCATATTGTTGTTACAAGTTGCCACCTTTTGGATTACAATTTGGTCATTTCTTCAAGTGCACCAACGAAAGCTGGCCGGTGAAGAAACCTTACTCCCTTAGAGAAAAGAGACTATTTCATACACTGTCAGGCCTGACATAGGTGGGGAAAGTTATAAAGGTTGTGTTACTTTGCAATAGGGCGCGCACGCCATAATAGCTCCGCGTGGTGGATACTGTGCGGCGCCATATTATAGTGCTGCTTCTGATACGTTGATTAATGCAGGGCTCTGCAGGCCCATGTATGTGTTGCATGCCATGTTTTATGCCACCATTTTACAGTAAAGCTATTACCTATTTATATTCCTGCCTCAGTGTGTTGTCTGCCTATTTAGAAACTGTTGAGTACTATACACCTGAGAGTGATAGGATGTTAACCCTAGACTAACTGTGCCAGAGTGGGTCGAGTCAGATTGCCGGGGGTTGGCGGTGCTGTATACAGGGCCCGAGAAAATAAACCAGCTGCTCTCTTAACTGGGGGTAGCGCTACACGTGGGGGCTCGTCCGGGATCCTGTTGCAGCAAATAGCAGCCAAAAGGTACCAGCATGGACCCACTAGAAATAGCAAAGTGGTGCGCAGTAGTAAAAACAGACCCACATGAAGTAGTGATCATAGAACTCGCAGGGACCTGGCAAGATGATGCAGTGAAACAGTTAGTGATGTCACTGTCCTCGCAACAGAGAGCATAAATAGTGGATGTCAGATCAGAACCTCCCATGACATATGTACTGGTGAAGTGGAAGGATGGAGTCCCAGAAGACTTCAAGAAGCCGAGCATAGAAACGGCGGATAAACAAATCTTTAAGCTAATACGTGCTCCACCCGACTTAAAAGATGTCAATAAAGAGATGAATCCTGGGTCGCCACAGGGCGCTCTCAGCACAGAATTATGCGCAGTCCTGGGGGAAATTATAGCGCAGTGCAAGAAAGATCCTACAGATTACCAAATGTCAGGATACCGGAAACTTAGAATGTTTTCAGGAAGGAAACCTGTACCCTCAGGCGAGGAAGGATTTGAGGAATGGTTAGACGGTGCAACTCAGGCCTTAGAGGAGTGGGAAGTCCCGGACCACAGAAAGAAGCAGAGAATTGCTGAGAGCTTAAATGGGCCTGCCCTAGAGGCCATACGCAACCTTAAGATGAGCAAGAAAGACTGTGTTGCGCAAGATTATCTAGACATTCTGCAGAATGTGTTTGGCGGAACAGAAAAAATCACTGAACTTACCTACCAACTGGAGCACTGCTACCAAAAGGCAGGAGAGAAGCTATCAGAATTTATGACGCGCCTAGATAAAATACTGCACAAGATGATCCTGAAGAAGGGGATTGACCCGAAGAAGGTGGATGAAGCCTGGGTCCAGCAGGTGATGAGAGGATCTCAACCCCTGGACCCCATCGCACTGGCGCTACGTACAAGACAGGACGGGAAGAGCCTGGAGTACCCTGACTTGATCCGAGTAGTCAGGGAAGAAGAAGCTATGCTGGAAGAAAAGAAAAGAAGCCAACTGGTTGAATCGGTGCAACCTCCTCCAGTGATGGTCAGGACGGCCGTGACCTTAGAGAGAGATGCAGAAGTAGACACCTTGAAGTCACAGATGTCCCAAGTGTTGGGGATGTTGACCTCCCTGATGGAGAAAGAACCACGGGTACCTGAGAGGAACAGTCCAAGGAAGGAGTTGTTTCCAAATACTTCAGCGCCCACATCCTTGGAAGATAGGGGGGATATGATCTGTTTCAATTGTGGAGGAATTGGCCACGCGGCCAGAGTGTGTTCCAGTCCCAAAAAGAGGAAGATGAACAACCGCAAGCCGCCGGAAAACTTCAGCGGGCCCTGGTGAAGGAGACAACCGGGTGCCCATCATCCTTAAAGAACTCCATACTGAATAAGAAGCACATGAAAGAAGGGAGCAGGACCCCACAGAAAAAACCAAGGGTTCCTCAGAAGGAACGCACTCCTAAGAAACATAATAATGTCCCTCAGCGGGTAGTTACACCCCTACAGAGGAGAGAGATCAATGCATACCAGGCCCAGGAGAGACTTAAGACCAAAGTCAAACAGAAGAAGGAAAGTCCAAAAGGGAAATGCAAAGATCAAAGGGAGGAGACCCCTTCGAAGCAGTACCCAGAGAAGCTGGTGGGTCCCTCTCCAATTGTATCCATTCAAGTGGAGGGAGTCTACACAAGAGCCCTGTTGGATACTGGGGCACAGGTGACCTTGTTGTACCGAGACTTCTACGACAGACATCTAAGTCACCTGCCCATCCGAAAGCTTGAAGACTTGGAAATATGGGGAATTGGAACGGAAAAGTTCCCGTATGATGGCTATCTACCCATAAGATTGACTTTTGACCCATCCATAGCAGGGAAAGGGGAGGTGTTTGACACCTTAGCTGTGGTGTGCCCCCGACCGCCTGGAGCTAACAGGAGTTCCTTGATAGTAGGATCCAACACGGATCTGGTCAGGAGACTCTTGGCTCCACTAACAAGAAGAAAGAACCTCACAGAGACTGAGATTCACCCAATGTTGAAGACCGCTTACCAACGGCTGATCTTGGAACAAAAGGCCCTGGAAGAGGGGGTAGGGAAGGTCTGGAGACTGGGAAGAAAAGGGATAGTGCTGCAACCCGGTGAAGTAACCTGTTTGAAAGCCACAGTGAAACTCTCTTGGGAGCAGCCGGGCCCCTTTGTGATGTTGGAACCCGATCCAAGGGAAGAACCCTCGGGCTTGGAAGTAGTCCCGGAAGTGGTCCCGGTGAGGGCCCTGAAAAAGGCCCATGGAAAGGTGCCAGTGAGTGTCAGAAACACCACGGATGGTCCCATGGAAATCCCAGCCAGGTTGTTACTGGGTCGGGTGAGCCCAGCCACACCCGTTACTTCCTCAGATGTGGAGAAGACAGATGGAGAGAGTACTGTGTAGAAGAAGCTGGCCATGGAGAACCCAAATCTGCCCCGGGCTTTGAGAGAGAGAGCCCGGAAACAGTTGGTTCGGTGGGAGAGGATATTCTCCCATGATGAGTTTGATGTGGGGTGTGCTAGGAGTGCCACCCATCGAATCCGCCTCCAGGAAGACAAGCCCTTCAGGGAAAGGGTGAGGCGGGGTCCCATTGGCAGACCTCAAAGATTTGAGAGAACAGCTTGCTGAGTTCAAGCAAACAGGAGTAATACAAGAATCAAGGAGTCCATATGCCTCCCCCATAGTAGTGGTCCGGAAGAAGAATGGATCACTGAGATTGTGTATCGATTATAGGACACTGAACAGGAGAACCACACCGGATCAGTACACTACTCCAAGGATAGAAGATGCCTTGCAGAGCTTGTCCGGAGCCAAGTGGTTCAGTGTTATGGATCTCAAGAGCGGGTATTATCAAATCCCAATGCACCCAGAAGACAAAGAAAAGACGGCTTTCATAACCCCGGTAGGGTTCTTTGAATTCAATCGGATGCCTCAAGGTCTGTCTGGAGCTCCAGCCAAATTTCAAAGACTCATGGAGAAGACGGTGGGAGACATGAACCTCATTGAGGTCCTTGTGTACTTGGACGACATCATAGTCTTTGGAAGAACTTTGGAGGAGCATGAAGAGAGGCTAGAGAAGGTCTTGAAGAGACTGAGTGAGGAAGGACTCAAACTCTCACCTGAAAAATGCCAATTTTATCAGTCTTCAGTCAATTACCTGGGACACATAGTGTCGGAAGATGGGGTGTCCACAGACCCTGAAAAATTGGAGGCTGTCACCTCCTGGCCAAGGCCCACAACTGTAACAGAACTCAGGTCCTTTCTGGGATTCTGTTCCTATTACAGGAGGTTCGTGGAGGGGTTTGCTCGAATAGCAAGGCCCTTGAACGAGTTGCTGAAGATGGAGGGGGAAGAAGATGACTCGGGCGCCAGGAAGCCGGGGGAGTCAGTCAAAGACCAGTGGAATGGGAAGTGTGAAGACGCCTTCCAGATGTTGAAAAAGAGCTTGACCACCGCCCCTGTTCTGGCCTATGCGGACCCAAAGAAGCCTTATGAACTCCATGTGGATGCCAGCCATGATGGCCTGGGAGGAGTGCTCTACCAGGAACATGAAGGACAGCTGAGGCCTGTTGCATACGTAAGCAGGAGCCTAACCCCCTCCGAGAAGAACTATCCCACCCATAAGTTGGAGTTCCTGGCCCTCAAATGGCCCGTGGTCGACAAACTTAGAGACTACCTATATGGAGCGGATTTCACTGTTAAGACGGATAACAATCCCCTTACCTACCTGTTTACCACAGCAAAGCTGGACGCCACAGGACATAGATGGCTGGCGGCGCTGTCTGCCTTCAATTTCAGCTTGAAATATAGACCCGGGGTGGGAAACCGAGATGCGGACGCCCTGTCCAGAAGGTCTCATGCTCCCAACCACAGTACTGAAGACTGGACCCAAGTGGCACCTGACGGGGTGCGGGCCCTATGCCAAGGGGCTGAACTCCAAGCCAGGGGAGGCTCAAGAGCAGAAGAGATAGGGGTCACTACCGTAGGAGTCCCCAAGCAATACTGTGGAGTAACCCAACTGGGGGAAGACAACTTGCCCAGACTAACCAAAAAGGAGTTGAGATCCGACCAATTGGAAGACCCCTTGGGGAGATTGGTCTTAGAGGCATTAGAGAACGGGAACCCAAATGTGCTGCTACGTCATCCCTCAAAGGAAGCTTGCCTCTTGAAGAAGGAGTGGGACAGGTTGCAGGTGCATCAGGGAGTGGTCTATCGAAGGGGCCCTCTAATGACCAAGAAGACAAGTGGCAGTTGTTCCTGCCGGAGAAACACAGAGAGACTGTCATGATTGCTCTGCACGACAACCATGGACACCTAGGAGTGGAAAGGACTTTCCAACTTGTTAGAGACCGTTTCTATTGGCCCTGCATGAGGGCTGAAGTTGAGGAATATTGCCATTCATGTGCACGGTGCACCCAGAGAAAGACCTTGCCCCATCAAGCTGCCCCAATGGGCCATCTACAAAGTCAGGGTCCGCTTGACCTGGTGTGCATTGATTTCCTCTGCCTCAAACCCGACCTGAGCGGACAAGGAAATGTTCTGGTGGTAACCGACCATTTCACCAGGTATGCACAAGCTTTTCCAACTAAAGACCAGAAGGCCTCCACTGTGGCCAAAATACTCGTGGAGAGGTACTTCATACACTATGGACTGCCCCAAAGGCTACATTCAGATCAGGGCAGGGATTTCGAGAGCAAATTGATACGAAAACTCCTGGATGCTTTGGGGATCAAGAACACCAGGACCACCCCTTATCACCCCCAAGGTGATGCCCAACCGGAAAGGTTCAATCGAACCCTACTCAACATGCTGGGAACTTTAAGTGGGGAAAAGAAGCAACATTGGAGTAACCACATAGCAGCCCCTGTGCATGCTTATAACAGCACTGTCAGCGATGCCACAGGTTACTCACCTTACAGACTTATGTTTGGGAGGGAAGCAAGGCTGCCAGTGGATCTGGCCTACGGCACCTCCATAGACCATTGTTCCGCTGCTTCCCACAAGGGGTACGTGGATAGACTTAGACATAATTTGAAAATGGCCTATGAACAGGCTCAGGCCGCTTCGGAGCAAAGAGGAGCTCGCAACAAAAGGAATTTCGACCTGAAGGTTAGGATCCAAGACCTGCAACCAGGAGACAGAGTGTTGCTGCGGAACCTGGGGATCCCTGGAAAGCATAAGCTTGCGGATAGATGGAGACCCGAACCTTATGTCATTTGCAAAAAACTACCGGGTCTGCCCGTTTACAGACCAAAACCAGAGGGGAAGTTGGGGCCTTTGAAGACTTGGCATCGGAACCACCTACTTCCCCTAGCTGAAGCAGTCCGGTTACCTAGGAGGATGGATACCCCTGAACCCATGTCAATCATGGACACCCCCAGACCAAACACTCAATCTCAAACCCCTCAGATGGAGGATTCGGAGATGAGTGAAAATGAGGGAGAGGAGCTTGGCTGGCTTTGGCCCTCCCAGGGCCCAACAACTTCTGCTATTGATCTTCCGCCTGACGAAGATACCGAAGATCACACACTGAATGCAGAAGCGACAGAGTTTATCCCTTCCTGTCCTTGGTTGGATGATTGGGAGAGTGCCAGTGAATCATCCATAGAGGAAGATTCAAGAGAAGACATGTATCTACCTGCTCCAGAGCCGGATGTTCCTGAATCAGAGGAAGTTCTTGAATCAGAAGAAATTCCAGAATTGGCTGCAGAAGAAGAGCCTGTTCCAAGAGATAGTCCAAGAGGACAGAGGAAGCGGAGGGCCATTAAACCTCCAAGGAGATTGACTTACCCACAAATGGGGGAAAGTGCGGAAGACACTGTTGTTACTGCCAGAAGGAGTATGGAAGACCATGATCCTCCCACTGTCCATTTGGTGGGAGGCAACCCCAGATCACTCTCTGGCACAGTTAGGCAGGATACTAATGTTAATGTGTCCTGTGGGCAGGGGAGTTCGCTGCCTCGTTTTTGGTGGGAATTTCCTCTGCCGACATCATATGGAGAATTGGTAGATGTTGTTAGATCAGTAATTTAAGTTATGTTATCTTTGGGGACCAAAGAGTTCAAGTGGGGGGAGTGTGTAGTGGGGTCTCCTTTAAGGCCCCGGGACTACGTTACCCAGAACCCCATTCAGCCCAGGGCGGAGGTTCCACCGCACAGACTCATGGGAGGGCCTATTTAAGTGGGAGGCGAGGCGGAGCTCGCTCTCTTGGGACGCCACGCTGCAAGCAACAAGTCATCCTGCGCGGATCTGCTGCGGGGTAAGGCCTGAAGCCTGAGGCCTTACCTGAAGCCCAAAGAGCCTTCCACCATCCTGCGGAGCCTGAGTGGATCCTGGACCGTCGGTGTAGGACGCCAGTTGGATCGGGGACCCGATCGGTGTAGACACTGTGTGCGACAGACACACGCGGTGGAAGACCCAGGCTGGGATCGCGCCTGGAGCGGTGAGCGGGCACCTGCCCATATCCATAGACTGAGCTGTATTCAGGCCTGTAGACTGCCTAGGCCCACTGTTCGCTCACCAGTGTTTCCTTGGGGGGTCCGGTAGTTGGGACAGAGTTGAAGTGCCTACCCCCCCCCCCCCGTTTGCATATTGTTGTTACAAGTTGCCACCTTTTGGATTACAATTTGGTCATTTCTTCAAGTGCACCAACGAAAGCTGGCTGGTGAAGAAACCTTACTCCCTTAGAGAAAAGAGACTATTTCATACACTGTCAGGCCTGACATAGGTGGGGAAAGTTATAAAGGTTGTGTTACTTTGCAATAGGGCGCGCACGCCATAATAGCTCCGCGTGGTGGATACTGCGCGGCGCCATATTATAGTGCTGCTTCTGATACGTTGATTAATGCAGGGCTCTGTAGGCCCATGTATTCGTTGCATGCCATGTTTTATGCCACCATTTTACAGTAAAGCTATTACCTATTTATATTCATGCCTCAGTGTGTTGTCTGCCTATTTAGAAACTGTTGAGTACTATACACCTGAGAGTGATAGGATGTTAACCCTAGACTAACTGTGCCAGAGTGGGTCGAGTCAGATTGCCGGGGGTTGGCGGTGCTGTATACAGGGCCCGAGAAAACAAACCAGCGGCTCTCTTAACTGGGGGTAGCGCTACATAAACTAGCCATAATGTCAGCACGTCGCTCCACCCAGTTTTATTTCTATGTGTATCTTTATGTACATTACTAGGTCTGCGCAAGATGATGGGCAAAAGGGAAAATGTTCATACACTTACATGAGTTGTATGGTAGAAGCTGCCCTATTACTGCAGTAGTACTAGAAGCAAAACGAAAACTTTTGGTAGGAAAAACAGACCAGTCAGTTAAAATGCTGTACTAGAAAAATGTGTAAAAGAAGACACAAATATATTTATTTAAAGCTAAGTTGAAGTCTTGCACTCTTATTTCTTTATAGCCCTGAACCATTTGATGATTTATGATTGATTTTGCTAGGAAATGCCCTAAAATACTGTTTCCTTGCTGGTTCCAGCCCTCACTCTGCAGTGCTCTGTGGCAGCAGAACTGTGTACCAGCCACACCCCTCAGCACAATCTTCATCTCATTTACTTGAATTGCAGAGAAAGAGGATTGTCTGACCAGGTCTATTACTGGGAACAGTGGGTGTGATTACTAGAGTAATCGGGTGCCCATTGAACTGCACAGTTATAGATTCCCTGTATAACTGCTGGAAAGCTGAGGTAAAATATGAAAATGGGGATGGTAAAACTGACTGCATATCTATTTTTTGGGTTTAATTGGGTTTTAACCTACTCATTAGTGTTCTAGCATGTGTGCTGTTGACTTCTTGGATTGGCACTGTAAGCCCTTGGTACACTAAAAGTTAACTGTGGTTTAAAATTTCACAGACATCTAACCTATCTCTTAAACATATCCTGACCTTAGCAAGCTATCCTTTACTCACCATCTTAACCACTTAAGCCCCGGACCAATACGGGCCATTATGACCAGGCCCCTTTTTGCGATTCGGCACTGCATCGTTTTAACTGACAATTGCGCGGTCGTGCGACGTGGTTCCCAAACAAAATTGGCGTCCTTTTTTTACCACAAATAGAGCTTTCTTTTGGTGGTATTTGATCACCTCTGCGGTTTTTATTTTTTGCGCTATAAACAAAAATAAAGCGAAATTTTTGAAAAAAATAACATATTTTTTACTTTTTGCTATAATAAATATCCCCAAAAAATATATTAAAAAAACATTTTTTTCCTCAGTTTAGGCTGATACGTATAGCGTTAAAATTATAGCATTTACAAAATAGGGTATAGTTTTTTTTTTCTTCAAATTTATAAATTTTTATTTAAACATATAAACATATCACAAAACTGGCCTCACATAACCAAATTGTTCCAAATAAGCCAGGGGGAGGGTGACAAAGCATATATATATCAATGCCAGGGGAGTTATTAAATCCCCTCCATTTAGCCTTCTTAATTTTAAAGCCTAAAAACAAAAAAAGAAAAAAAAGAAAAGGAGCAATGCTCCTCTCGGCCCTAAATTAATAATCAAGCATCTCCTCTCCCTACCCCCCTCTCTTCAATCTTATCTATCACCAGATCCATCTCCATCTCTTAGTTATATTTATAGTCTATTAATTCAGCGAGACAAAACTAACAACAATTGAACAAAACCCCCAAAAAAAAAAAAAAGGACCTATTATGGGGAAACTTCCCCTTAGGAGACCCCCTGGTGCTTCCCCCAATGCCATTGGATCAACTAAATAAGAACTTCCATGCTTCCCCCCTGATTATCCTAATTTTTATCAAGGAGGGTTCTTCCCTCTTCTGAAGCTAGGAAAGCATTCCAAGAAGACCAAGTCCTGGAATAGCATTCCTGCTGGTGACGTGCAGTAAGCACTAGGTCCTCTAATTGGCTTATTTCTTTAACTTTACGTATCCACATTCCTATCGTCGGCGGTATTAATGATTTCCATTTCAAGGGTATGCACGCTTTAGCGGCATCTAACAAGTGGCCTATGCTAGATTCTCTGTATTCCTTCCCTGTTATCTGGTTCGCATGTAATAAGAAGAACGCTGGGTCCTCCGGTATGCTTTGGTCTGAACAGATTTGAAGAATTCGTCTGACCTCCCTCCAGAAATCTCTCAGTTTGGGACAGCTCCAGAAAATATGTAGCATAGTACCTTTGTCCACCTGGCATCTCCAGCACAAGTCCGAAGTGTCAGGATAGATTTTTTTTAAACTCACTGGTGTTCTATACCACCTGGTAAGGATCTTAAAATTTGTTTGTTGTACTTTAACACATATAGAGGATTCATGTGTAAACCTAAAAATATGCTGTAGCTGTTCCAAACTGAAGGACTCTCCCAATTCCCTTTCCCAGTCCCGAACACATTTCAGAGACTGGGTTTCGGGCAATATCATCAGTATTTCATAGGTAGTCGATAGGGTATGTGACATTTTCCCTTCCTCTACACCTAGTTTCTCAAATCTGTTGAATGATCTATCAAATAGTCCCGGAGGTGGGAGAGTGCTAAGGAAATGGGTGATCTGTACAGCATTCCAGAACTTTAATCTAAAGTCCCCTCTTTGTTCAATTAATTCTCCAATTTTCAACCGAACTCCTCCCTTTATAAAATTAAATGCTTGTATACTTCCCTTATTCACCAGGTGTCTAAATGCCACATCCTCATAGCCTGGTGTAAACAAAGGATTCCCCAATATTGGATATAGGGGGAACGTGGTAGGAGTTATGCCAGCCATAGGGAGAATTTTAGAACAAAGTTTCGCTGTGTTTCCTATTAAGGGGTGATTAGTCACCTCTCTAGGTACAAAGGGAAAGCACCATGGAATTCTACCTAGCGGTACTGATATTTGACTCTGCTCAATCTGGACCCACAACTTAAAATCTCTATGTCTGTTCCAATCAATGACTCTACTCAAGTGTATTGCTTGATAATATCTCTTTAACTCTGGTACCGCCAATCCCCCATTTCTTTTAGGAAGCATTAGTTGCTTCCTTTGCAACTGGGGATGTTTGCTTGCCCAAATAAAGTCAAAAATTAATCTCTGGCTCTGTTTAAAATAAATGGGCGGGATATACACCGGTAGGGCTTGTAATAAATATAAAAATTTAGGGAGAATGCTCATCTTGATGATGTTACAACGTCCTAACCATGTGTATAAGCCAGCATTCCACTTATTTAGTAGTGTCTTAATTTTTTGCAACAGTGGGGGAAAGTTTAGCTCGTAAATCTTAGCTGTATTCGACGGGATAAGAGTGCCCAACTATGTTAGTGCTTTATTAGTCCACTTAAACTTAAAATTTTGCTCCAATTGCGCAGCCAACGTTTGTGGTAAATTAAGTCCCATTGCCTCTGATTTATCGAAGTTAATACGAAGGTTGGACAGGCCACCAAATTTCTCAAATTCCCTCATTAAATTAGGGATTGTAATCAAAGGGTTCGTCAACGAAAATAATATATCATCGGCATAAGCCGAGATTTTACTTTCCAAGTTACCTGTATGCACTCCGGCAACGTCCTGATTTGAACGTATTGTACACAGAAGCGGTTCCAATGACAGGGCAAATAGGAGTGGCGACAGGGGGCACCCCTGTCGTGTCCCATTTAAGATTGGAAAGGTCTCCGATAATATGCCATTAGCCCGTACCTGGGCCCTCGGGCACGAATAAATAGAAGAGATCCATTGTAGCATCTTACTTCCGAAACCTCCATGTCGTAAAACCGATAACATAAAACTCCAACTTACCCTGTCAAAGGCCTTCTCCGCGTCCGTGTTCAAAAAGACACATTGTAGCTGCGTTGCGTTTACTATCTGTAATAGGTTGATAACTTTTGTGGTATTATCCCGTGCTTCTCGTGTAGGCACAAATCCAACCTGATCCAGATGTATCAAATTAGGGATGTACTTTTGAATCCTATTTGCTAAAATTTTTGTGAAAAGCTTAAGATCAAGATTCAGCAACGAGATCGGTCTATAGCTTCCACAGGAAGTTGGGTCTTTTCCCTCTTTTAAAATAACCGAGATATGAGCTAGCAAAGTATCTTGGGCCAGTCTTGCTGATGACCCTAGTGCGTTAAATAACTTAAGCATATATTGAGCTAAAGATGGAAGGAGTATTTTGTAATATTGGGCCGTCAGGCCATCCGGTCCTGGTGCTTTACCTAATTTAGTAGAGCTTACTACTTTTTGTAATTCTTCCATAGTTATGGGTTTTTCAAGATCATCCCTATCTTCCTCTGTTAGATGGGGCATGGCTGATGATACAAGATATGAGTCTATCTGCTCCTGTGTGGAAGGCTTTCTCTTTATGTTATAAAGAGACTCATAGAATTCCTGAAATTTCTGTGCTATTTCTTTTGGTTTCGTAGCCCTACCTTGGTTAGGTGAGATAATACATGGGATATAATTCTTTAGTTTCTGCTCCCGTAGAGTCCTAGCCAATAATCTCCCGCATTTGTCTCCAGACTCATATGAGAATCTCTTACAGACCTGTATTGTCGCTTTGGCTTTAAAAAAAAGGAGTTCTGAAATTTGTGTCCGTTTATTACCAAGATCCCTCTCTAGAGAGGGAGATTGTATCCGTTTATGTCGGGCCTCCAATATGGCTAATTCTTCAAGGAGTAGCTTTAGCTGTTCTGTACGTTTCCTTTTTATCCTGGCCCCCTGCTTAATTAATACCCCACGAATGACCACCTTATGAGCTTCCCAAACAATGCCTGGGTCGCAATCTAGGGTATCATTTGTGGCGAAGTAGAATCCTAATTCCTTAATAACCTCCTGCAGGATACTTTGATCCTGTAGAAGGCTTTCGTTCAATCTCCACTGTTTTGACCGAGTCATCATGGGGTCCCCTAGGACATATGACATTATTATAGGTGCGTGGTCTGACCACGTAATTAAGCCTATGTCAGCCTTCTGTATTGAATGCAATTGGGCATGTGGGACAAGGAAATAATCTATTCGTGAATATGATTTATGAGGATTAGAATAGAAAGTATAGTCTCTTTCCGTAGGATGGAGCAGGCGCCAAATGTCCACCAGTTGATTTCTATGGAGAATTTGAAAAATATGATTTCGCCTACTGAGGGAGATTGATGATGACCCTAGGGTAGTATCTACTGTTGGATCTAGTGATATATTAAAATCTCCTCCTAAGATCAAGTGTCCTTCAGAAAACTCCATCAGTCGCTTAAGCACTTTACCTAAAAAAATCTCCTGATGCTCATTAGGAGCATATAGGGTTGCTAACGTTACCCCTACCTCTCCCACCTTGCCTTTTACAAACAAAAAATGACCTGTCACGTCCCTAACTACATCTATACAGGACCAGGGTATTCTCCCTGAGATCAGAATGGAAACCCCCTTAGATTTAGCCAATTGATTCGTAGAGTGATAGACCGTTGGGAATAGATGACTTTTTAAGATTGGTATTTTATCATCTCTAAAATGTGTCTCTTGTATGAATGCAACGTCCGTTTTCAGACGCTGCAAATCATGTAAGAGTACCCGTCTTTTCTCCGGCGTATTTAGCCCTTTGGCATTAAGCGAAAGCACCTCCAGGGTCTCCATATCCTACAGATGGAGAAAAAGAAAAAAAAAAAGAAAAAAAAAGAGAAAAAATAAATAAAACCCCCCCTATATCTAAAATTAATAGTTGTTTATCACTATAAAGCAAGACGCTCACCGAATAAACAGTATTTGAGCGTCAATCTATTTGGGAATATAGGCCAGACATGGACAGAACTAGAGCTCTCCAAAGACCCCCATCCCTCCCCAAATTCCCAATATCTGGGAGGGGAAAAAGGGAAAAAGGGAGGGGGGTACGACGAGAAGGGAGAGGCAAATGCCATCAGTAACTTCATTATTAATTATATTCATCATTCCATTTCTGACTCAATGATATTACATAGGGATATAAACTTCATAGTATTTACAGTCAATATATGATATCTCCTCAAAATCCCTACTTTGTAAAATACAATCCTCAATAAAGTCCCTCTACACTGGGGGAAAATTCTTTCTTCCCTCTGCTAGTTGCCTCTCCCCCTCCCCCCCCCCTAC
Source organism: Rana muscosa (assembly GCA_029206835.1). Classification (NCBI taxonomy): domain Eukaryota; kingdom Metazoa; phylum Chordata; class Amphibia; order Anura; family Ranidae; genus Rana; species Rana muscosa. The sequence continues at coordinate 194,068,245 of CM055124.1, forward strand.
CTCCAACCCCCAATCTACTACACAGCCAACACATTCTCCCTCCCTCCCCCCCTTGCTCCCTCCCCTCTTCTAAGGACTACCATATTAATCATAATAAGTCATAAAGGATCCCCTTCAACCTTCCCCTTTCTCCCCTCCCCTCCCTCCTCCACTCCCCCCCACTTCGAGTAGGCTGTTAATGTTGCTCATTTCCAAGCCTCTACTCTTACCCCTCTCTCCCCCCTCCTCTCCCTAGGGAGGCTGGGGGAGAGATGGGGGAACCCCTTCTAGGGGGAAAAAAAAAACCAATACTTTCCAAATAGGTAGTGCATCCCCATCCCCACCCACACCCACTCCTCTATGTAGTGTTACCTGTGAAAAAAAAAAAAAAAAAAAAAAGGAAATGTATACTATATTGTTCCTCCCAAAAAAAAGGAACACCACACTGATCTCTTCCTTACAGAAAAGTGCTTCCAATGTGTCATGTCCATATTACATAGGACCAAACCAAACAAAAAAAAAGAAACAATCTGAGAAGGGGGTTCCAAAGAAAAAATATGGAGGGAACCCCTACTTGTATGAACCTGTGCATATTATATTGTGGTGAATATATGTAAAAATATGTATATATATAAAAAAAAAAGGGGGGGAAAATCTCCCCGAAAAGGGGCTCAACCATCAGATTCCAAGCTCCCAAATTTGCCTCCCTTAAAGGAGGCCTAACAATCCTATATTCTAGGGAGGTAAGTACTCCCCCATCCTCTCTTCCCCCCTTCTCCTCCCCTCCCCCCCCCTCTTTATCTCGATGTTACATGGTAGGGGAATAGAGAAAGAATTTGTATCTCCAAGAGGGGGAAAAAAAAGGAAAGGGGGGGGAAGGGAAAAAAAAAAAAAAAGAGAAAGGAATCCAAAAACCTGATTGAATTCCGTATATCAACCCTCCACAGTCCCCAAGCTTTATTACTAAAGGCTGTACCTCCAATCTAACTACTCTAAATGTCTCCCCTACATGTTCCACCTTACTTCTATATTAACATACTACCAACAACCTCAATGCGCCCTATAGCGCTACAGCCCAACTTCTTCCTCTCCAATATCCACATATGTGTATCATAGTGCATATCTTAATGTCTTAATGTGGGAGTTTCTTAAACTAATAGAGAAGGAGAAAAGTACAGTCTTATCAAGTTTCATAGACCCTGAGGTTGCTCATAGTGAACCAATAGTGTCCATTCCGGTGCCTTTATCAGCTATCTTGTCCTTATTTCCAGGGCTAGATCCCTTCTGTTGACTTAGATCTTCCTCTTGGGGCTGGGATCTCCGTCTAGGAGGTTGCTGTTGGACTAATTGCGGATTCCTCCTTTGTCCTTGTGTAAATGTAAGTGAAGTTCCTAAATAGCCCCCTGTATATGTAATGGGCAGTAACCAATTTTGAATTTTGATAGGTGGTTCATTCAAGAAAGCAAAGAAATCCGGCAAATCATCTGGTGTCCGTAATGTAAATAAAGCTGATGCTTTACGAAACGTAACCGTTAAAGGGTATCCCCACCTATATGTGAACCCCTTATCTCTTGCTAAGTTCAGGATCGGGCGTAACCAGGTTCTACGCTATAAGGTGGCTCTGGATAAGTCTGATAGTATTTTGATCTTGGTTCCCTCATGTTCAATATCACCCAACTCCCATGCTGCTTTTAATATCTGCTCCTTTTGCTGAAAATTATGTAAACGGCATACTACATCCCTAGGTCTCGCCGGGTTTTTAGGTCTGGGACCCAGAGCTCTATGTACTCTGTCTAGCTCCACTGTCAACTGAGGAAGCTTCATAATCTTCCGGAATATTAGTTCCACCAATTTCCCAAGATCTTCTGTGTCCGTCTCTGCTGTTTCCAAAAGGCCCCTGAGCCGTAAATTATTCCGGCGACTTCTATCTTCTAAAACTTCTATGTGAAGTTGAAAATCCACCATTATATCTGTCGGCACCAACAGTTTTTTTTCTATGTCCCCGACCCGCTGCTCCAGAGAAGCCACTGCACCCTCTCTCTCATCCACCCTCTCCGTCAAGACTTTAATATCTGTCCTTACCGCATCCATCTCCTTGCGATGTGCTTCCTCCACTCGCATAATCAAAGCCTCGATATCCTGGCGTGTGGGGAGTGCTTCCATGTCCTGGCGTGTGGGGAGTGCTTTCAGCAGGGTACGTATGTCCCCCTCGATATCATCCCCGTCTCCCTCCTTCGGGGGGGCGGCTCTCAGCATAGCCGTATCTTGTATCGCACTCCCCGCTCTGCTATCTGATCCGGAAGTACTCGAGAGAGTACTCGAGAGAGGGGTTGTTCTCGCGGCAGCGGTATTCCCTGTGCTGCGTGATGTTATCCCGGCCGGAGCTTGCGTCTTCGAGGTAAAATACTGCTGAATATCGGTTTGAGGGCTGCCGGTGGTGGTCTTCTTCAGTGCGGATCTTGTCCCATATTTACTGCCTGTATTCATGCCGTGCTATGAGCTATCAGTTAGCCGCTGCTAATCGGGGCAGGGATGGAGGTCCGGGAGCTCAAAACAGCGTGTCCTCACTCAGCCATGTCTGGACCACGCCCCCCACATGCAGGGTATAGTTTTAAGGCATTTTTTTTTTTTTACTAGTAATGGCGGCAATCAGCGATTTTTTTCGTGACTGCGACATTATGGCGGACACATCGGACACTTTTGACACATTTTTGGGACCATTGTCATTTTCACAGCGATCAGTGCAATAAAAATGCACTGGTTACTGTGAAAATGACACTGGCAGTGAAGGGGTTAACCACTAGGGGCGCTGGAGGGGTTAAGTGTGCCTAGGGGAGTGTTTACTACTGTGTGGGGGCGTGGCTATGACTGACACGTCACCGATCTCCGCTCTGATTACACAGAGCGGAGATCGCTGACATTGTCAGTAGAGGAGCGGTGAGAAGTGTTTACACACACAACTCCCCACGCCGAGCCACCGTGAGACGATCAGGGGGACCCCCGCGGCGATCGAGTCCGCGGGACCCACGGTCCCACTCACGGGGAAGGCAGGGGGGTCGCGAGCGCGCCGCCGGCGGCGCGCGCACGGCCCCAACGTCGGCAGTTAAAGGGCCACGTACAGGTACGTGATTGTGCCTGTACGAGCCATTCTGCCGACGTATATATACTGTGAGCGGTCGGCAAGTGGTTAACCTAACCCTATAAATGAATGTGTAACCTGAAGCTAAACTTTTAACCTAACCCTTAAAATTTACATTGACCTCTAAATCTTAGCTCTGACCCTTATCCCAACCTTACCATAACCATTAAAATGTTACTTTATAACATATAGGGGTTGATTTACTAAAACTGGAGAGTGCAAAATCTGGTGCAGCTCTGCTAGAAAGCAATCAGCTTCTAGATTTTGTTGCAAAGCTTAATTGAACAAGCTGAAGTTAGAAGCTGATTGGCTACCATGCACAGCTGCATCTGATTTAGCACTGTCCAGTTTTAGTAAATAAGGGCGGCCATACACGGTTCGAATTTCGAAAGAATTTTCTTTCGAAAATCGTATCAAAGAATTTTCGTACGAATTTCGTACCGTTAGTGGGCTGCAGCAACAGCCGATTTTCGTGCGGCAATCGAATTTGAGGAATCCGACGTGTTGGAAATTTTTTGAAAAACGAATGATTTTCTGATCAATGATGGGAGAATCGTGCGAGAAATGTAATAGAAAAAAAAATGCATGTGCAAGAAAAGAATATTCCCGGAGAGAAACGAATATTCCCGGAGGTAAACGAATATTCCCGGAGAGAAAAGAATATTCCCGGCAATTGGTCGGCCGAATTTCGAAAATCAATGGTGGCATCATCGGATCACAAAAAAAAAAAAATTCTGATTTTGAAAAGAAAATTTGTTCGAAATTCGACCCGTGTATGGCCTGCTTAAACCTCACAGTATATCTAAAAAATTTAATGTATTCCCGCTTACAAGTCCTTAGATGTGGTTGGAAACATTTATTGTCTATTTTAAGGCTAAGTACATTTTCAACTAGTACAAAAATACATGTTGACCCTGTCAGAAATGGTGTGTCCTTGTAACTTCCTGTGGACTGAACGTGGAATCTCTAACAATGCTATAGATAGATAGATAGATAGATAGATAGATAGATAGATAGATAGATAGATAGATAGATAGATAGATAGATAGATAGATAGATTTTATTGTCATTGTATACATACAACAAAATACTCTTTACAGCAGCAATAAAACACTTCTCAACAAAACAACACATCCTAACCCATGTCCACATATCTATTTAAATATAACAAAATATAAAATGTTCTTAAAAAAAAAAAAATACACATAAAATTCCTAAAACACTGTACCTGGTGGGGTTATGGACAATACAGCCCTAGGAAAAAACGATACTTTAAGCAATTAGTGTGTGTTTTAAGTATCCTATTTCTTTTCCCCGATGGCAATGGGACAAACACACTAACCTGGGTGGGTTGGATCAATACTAATAGCTTTTGCCCACTTTTTTTTTTAACAGAGATGTTTGACCACTTTTTTTAATTGGCTGGCATATGCTGTGTCCAAATTCGGTAGCTCTGTTCCTATGATACGCTGTTGTGTTTTTACCACACGAGACAGACACTTCTTATCCTCCGCCCTGCAGCTGGCATACCACACTACAGCGCAGTGGAGAAGAATACTCTCAATGGTACAATGATAGAAATTGACCAGAAGCCCTAAGGGCAATCCAGCCCGCTTCAGCCTCCGAAGGAAAAAACTGTCTCTGCTGCGCTTTTTTCACTAGAAAAAAAGTATTTTGAGACCATAACAACTCCCAACTCTGCTGCCCTCCCAAAAATGTAATAGTGTCCACCCTTTCCACCTCCTTACCACCTATATAAACCGGGCAATGATTGATCTTTCTTGATCTCTTATAATCCACTACTATTTCTTTCCTTTTTGCAGTATTGTTTCCTGCCTACAAGCTGTCTCATCATTATCTTGTATGAGTCCCACTAAAGTGGTGTCATCAGCAAACTTCACTATAGTGTTAGACGCATTTATGGGAATACAGTCGTGTGTAAACAATGTAAACAGGGCCGGAGTTAACACAAATCCCTGTGGTACCCCTGTATTCAAAATAATAGTGTTAGACACCTGATCTCTTATTCTCATGATTTGTGGCCTGTTTGTTAGGAAATCCATAATCCATGAGCACAGCAATGGACATAGGCCCAAAGCTTTTAACTTTTCCACTATTTTGTCAGGGACTACTGTGTTCAATGCTGAGCTAAAAATCAATGAATAACATCCTAACATATGTTTAAATGCTCAAGATGTGTCAAGGCAGCATGCAATGCAATAGCAATTGCGTCATATGTGCATCTATTTGCACGATAGGCAAACTGATACTTATCCAGATCAACAGGAATGCTTGCCTTAAGATGTGATAATATGAGCCTCTCAAAACATGTCATGATGATAGGAGTTAGGGCAACTGGGCGATAATCATTTAAGCATGTTACTGCTGATTTTTTAGATATTGGGACAATAGTAGTAGCTTTAAAACAAGAAGGTACTGCAGCCTGCTTCAGTGACAGATTAAATATATCAGTAAAAACACCTGCAAACTGGTCTGCACATCCCCTCAGTATACTGTCTGACACGCCGTCTGGTCCTACTGCCTTTCTGATGTCAATCTTCCTCAAATTTGACCTGACCGGATGTGTTTTTAATATCAATAAATGGTCAACCTCCACTACATCTTTATTATGGGTTTCACATCTCATATTTTGACCCTCAAAGTGAGCAAAAAATTGGTTTAAGGTATCGGGGAGCACTTTACAAACCTGTGTATTCCTAGATTTAAAATCTACCATTGCTTTAATCCCCTTGAGATTTGAGAATACCTTAATAGTTCATACCTTAATAGTTATCCACTTTCTTATCTAATTTCTGTCAACTACAAAGCAACATACCTTTATGTAATAGTGTTGAAAGGAAGGGGAGGGGTTTGCATTACAAATCAGAAGAGTATTGGAGTAAGTGTGTAATTAGCAGAATTACCAGGAAAAAAATAATGGGGAAAAAAAAGTCCAAAAAAGGAAACTAATAGCCACCACATCTAAGAACTGATAAACTCCAGTATATAAAACATTTTGTGTTTTTGGTTTAGCTAAGCTTTAACCTTTAACTTTTTTATTAATACACAACAAATGCTAACTGTTACACTTAACTCCCTAATCTAATGCCTAACACTGGTGAACACCAATAAACCCCAACAATGCCATTGTTAGCTTTTTACATCTGGTGGATGCTTGTGAATTCTATTATTATCTGTGCTGCCTGTTAACAAACAATTTTCAACAGCTGTAAACAATATCTTTTGATATTCTAATCCTGTGTGAAACCATTATACAGTGCTCCCCTAAGTGTAACTTACCAAAATAACTAATATGTGCAAACGTAAGTGCTCCTAATAATGTCTTGGAAGGCGAAACACGTTGGGTGGAGCCTGTACACTCAGAAGTTGATTTACTAAAACTGGAGAATGCAAAATCTAGTGCAGCTGTGCATGGTAGCCAATCAGCTTCTAACCTCAGCTTGTTCAATTAGGCTTTGACAAAAAAAACCTGGAAGCTGGTTTCTTTGCAGAACTGCTTGAGATTTTGCATTCTCCAGTTTTAGTAAATCATGCCCTCAAAGTCATTCACACTAGTGGAGTGCAAGTCCACATGCAAGTAAGAAGTGCTGTTGATGCGGGGCACCATTGCATGATTATACGAGTCATCTTGAGCGTTGGTGTGGGCAGCAGCTACTGTGTGTGTGTGTGTGTGTGTGTTGGGTGCAATTTTGTTGTTTTTATAAATTTTTTATATAGTAAAAAGTTTTACGCAATGTATCCTCTGTATTTTGCCTTATGTATCATTTAATGAGTATCTTGGAATGAACGGGATGAAGAACATTATTTTTCCTATAAATCAAGGGCACCAGACCCACGTATTAGCTCTTGGTGAGTTTTATTTCGCAGGGGGCCGAGGGTGTGTGATCATAAAAATGAAAGAGGGGCACAGCAATTTACATACAGAGTACATTGGATGTGTATATGGACATGGTCATTGGAGATATATTGTACTGGAGGTTAACTGGACTATGTTGGGATGGATTGCATGAATCACTTTGTTGAAGATTTTTCTCACACAGAAAAAATTAACCCTATTAATGGCTGTTTATACCTACTTTTAGCATTTATCACTATGTATTAGTTTCTATGGGAATATGGTTTTCAGTCCAAGGTCTGCATGTAAAACACTTTAAGTTTGCACATATTAGTTATTTTGGTAAGTTTCCATTGGGTTAGTGCTGTATATTGGCTTTGCGCTGAAAGCTTGTGCACCAGGATTCTACAGTATTAGGATATTGATCTGTTATCGGCCCAGTTATTGACCAACTTTGAGACTGATATAAATGTTTGCTTATTTAAACAAAAATACAAGACAATAGCAAAAGAAATGTAAATATATATAAAAAATTTTTTTTTAAATGGGCTTATGCCACGTACACACGATTGGAAATTCCGACAACAAAACCGTGAATTTTTTTCCGACGGAATGTTGGCTCAAACTTATGTTGCAAACACACGGACACACAAATCTTGTCGGAAATTCTGAAAGTCAAGAACGCGGTGACGTACAAAACGTACAATGAGCCGAGATCAATGAAATTCAATAGGCAGTTTGGCTCTTCTGCTTGATTCTGAGCATCTGTGTTTTTTTGTGTGTCGGAATTGCATACAGACGATCGGAATTTCCGACAAGAACTTTTCTTGTCGGAAAATTTGAGAACCAGCTCTCAAATTTTTGTGGTCGGAAATTCCGACAGCAAATGTCCGATGGAGCCTACACACGGTGGGAATTTCCGACAAAAAGCTCACATCGGACATTTGTTGTCGGAATTTCCGATCGTGTGTACGCGGCATAAGAGAGATGGAGCGGCAGGGGCTAATTAGACGTTAATTGCACCGAATGGAAAACATTATGCACATATTTGCGTATATTTGTACATTTATGTATGCAGTCGTAAAAATTATTCTAGCTTTTTTTAATCAAAGGGAGTGTTGGAGTAGATGTATAGAAGCATAAAAATTCAAAGCACCAATCTATACATAGCAAAAGTTTACACGCCTGTGTGAACAGGCCCATTAAAAATAAAGGGCTGCATTTAGATCAGTATAGAAAATGCCTGAATGCCTATAAAGATTTCCTTTTTTAGGTGTCCTGTGTACAGGAGGTCTTACATCTAGAAAGGTTTACAGTGGCAGAAACATCCCGGAAGCTTAGATAATGTCCTTCTGGATGTTTATGTAGAAAAGCAGGTTAAAAAAAAAAAACAGATCAATGTCGATTTTTCTTATAACAAAAAGTAGAAAATATATTTTTTTTTCAAAATTTTCAGTCTTTTTCCGTTTATATCGCAAAAAAAAAAAAACTGCAGAGGCAATCAAATACCATTAAAAGAAAGCTCTATTTGTGGGAAGAAAAGGACACAAATTTTGTTTGGGTACAACATTGCATGTCCGCACAATTACCAGTTAAAGCAGCGCAGTGCCAAATTGTAAAAACACCTCTGGTCTTTATGCTGCGTATTGGTCCAGGGCTTAAGTGGTTAAAGTAGATTTCAACCATAAACTGTTGTCATTTATTTAAAATAAAATTCTTTTTTCCCTTTTTTATTTTTTTTTCTTCTTTTAAATCCCAGCTCTGCTGATTTCCTCCAGGCTCTATGCAGTTACTCACTTTTTATGTAGTATGAAATATCATTAATCAGGGTAGACTTCTTAAAGGTCACAAAGGCAGAATAGGCCTGAGAAATTTACATCAGCACTTGAAGTCTCCATTGTAAGTGCATGAGACAATACAGGAGAGCATTTGAGAGACAGGGGGAGCATTTTCACTCCATAACAAGGAGTACAAGAACCTTCATGACAGGATCACCTGGTATTATTTTATTGAATATTTCAGATTTAAAAATATTTAATTTCTTTTTTTTTTTATTTACTTACTTGCAAAGTTTATTTGAGATTTCAGTAATTGGGTTTAGATCTGCTTTAAAGTGAGGTCACCCAGGGTAACCATCCTCTGTTTCTATTTTGTGTGTTTTTTCTTCTTTTATCTATTGCTGATATGTTTTATATAAGTTAATAATCCATGTTAAAGTATTATATTGTTTGTTTGCACTATGTTGCAGGGACCTGGACTATGATGACATGGACGAGGATGACCCATTTAACCCTCAGGCACGTAGAGAGATCATCCGCACAGCAGGCAGACCTCACCTGCCCAGTTTCTATAGTTACAGCAGTAGCTGCGGCAGCCACAACAGCCTGCGGGTCTCGGCCCCGCCTATTTCCAACGCCCCCGTCTCACAGTACATGTGAGTAGCCGCATACATAGGCCGGCAGCCACATGGGGGCTTTTTATTTATTACAATAAAAATGCTGAGTCAAATTATTTTAAAAAAAGCAGAGAAAGGAATATAGATTTGTAAATAGACATTTCATTTCAGCAATTTTGTCTATAGAAATTAATGAAACTTGTACTGCCACCCATCAGCTCATAGTAGCTCAAGCTTCTCCAGCATGCTACAATTATATCTTGTGCAACTATGACTAGTGCTGCATACTGTAAGCCCAAGAAGTTCTAAGCAGCAGAGGCTTCTAAAAACAGATGACTGGGGCACAACAAACCTCCTATAATCATCTAGAATCTGATTGACCGCTATGGGCAATAATTCACTTTTTCGTTTCTCATATATTTGTCTGATTTATAATATTGTCTAGGTAAAATTTTGAAAAAAGGTAAAAGTATGAAATTTCATCAAACCTGATGTTGCCATAAAATTTGCAGTTTCACATTCACTGAGATTCTTCCAAAAGTGTCTTCTAATTTTGCCATGCAAGGTTCAATTAGAAGGAAAACCCTTGTAAACTGAAGATACGTTAGGCTGGTAGCTTTAAAGAATGCAATCACTGCGTTCACTTAATTTTTCTTTAAGGGTAAATGTATGCACACTATATTGCATAAAAGTTAATGATCATGCAATGTTGGCACTGCCACTGCTGCCCTTTGAGGCTCTTGGAGAAACCATTGTCAAGATGACAAAAGCTATTAGTACTCATTGCAAAAAAAAAAAAATATTTATTGTACTCAATGTAAAATGACAAAATTATAATGAGTCCTTAATTTACCTTCTCAGAGTGAATTCATTGAGTTGTGCATGCATTCTAGCTCAATGATAAAGAAGTCCATTTAAAAAGATTTGTATTAATGTAACTTCAACAAAAAGAGCCTCCTATGTAAACACAACCTATTGAAGACACTTCTAGATGGAAAATGTGGACATGAGGAGACAGTAACACAAGTATGCTTGTAGTCGTAAAAGTGCACAATTTTCTGATTTGCCGTATTGTTTTAAAGACTTCAACTAACACCAAAAATGTGTGAAATAAGGAAATTGACATAAAATATTTTACCTATTTTTGAGCATTTTTTTTTTGTAATATTATTTCTTATAGCAGCATGCTAATCAAAGAGGAAAAACAATTATGAATTATTTTTGCATTTAAGTCACTATTTGGACTGTCTTCTTGTTGTTTAAAAAATAAATACATCAATAAATACATGAAAAAACTCCATTTAACAAATGGGCAAAATTTCACCAACATTTTGGGAAAGCAAAATTGGCTATTTTTGCTCATGCCTAATGTGCAAACAATGAGCCTTGCAGACAAATGTGGTCCTATATATAGCATGCTTAACACAGCTAAATAATTCCCAGAGCTTTAAGAATTTCTTATTTGTGAAAGTAACACAGTGGTCAGGGATCAAATTTTGTGCAATTTTAGTTATTAAAATAACCATGTATGTTTTATTTCAATCATCATAAAAAGGGAACAGTTCATCTCCAAAAAATTAGTTTTCTTATTTATAATTAAAATACATTTCCATTCATAATTAATATTTTAAGATGATTTGCAGCACTCACCTGCCAGCTGCTTAGTTCACTTTGGGTCACCCACACGGAAACCTTCCCACTGGAATGTTTTAATTTTGTAAAAAATACACAGATCTAAAACGTGTAATGTACCAGGCTATACATTTAGAATATTCATTTTTTTATTAGAATTAGGTTTGTATTGTTCATTTACAGTAACCAGCTTAATTTTGCCATTACATGAATTACCGGTAATATAACTCTTACAAGTCAATGATTAATTACATTGTTCACAAAAAAAAAACATATGATACGTAATGACATACTGGCAAATATATAGGCCCATAAATGAATTGTGACAATTATGCTAATGCATATTGGTTAACAGCTGCTAGCACTAAAGTTCTAACCCCCCATATAAACAAAATCCACTACAGGGACTGGTACCTTAGATGCTATGCTAAAGAAGTACATTTGTTTTCTAATATTTTTTCCAGTTAACCAGTCAATTTTTTATGAATATTTCAGGGAGGGCTAGTCAATTAGCAACTAAACCTGAACTAATAGTGATTGACATGCTGCTTATAAAACAGCAATTGGGGCTCTCCCACATGACCAGTGCCACAGCATTGTTCCCATGGTCTCTGCCAAGGGGAGCTTGGGGGTTGGTGTTCAGGCAGCTATGCCCATGGCTTTTTTCTCAGAGAAAAGGTGTAGGTGCAGGAACTCAACCTCCCCCTGCCTCTGCGGTTTAGCATGGGGTTGCCTGGGCACAGCCGACCCTCTGCATCAAATGGTGGGTGTGGCCAAATTGCACAGTGGGGCATTGTTACATGCCAGGTGTTCAGGAGTGCACTACGTAAAGATTTTAGCATTTAGGAGTGCACTTTATGCAGACTGCAGAGTTGAGTTATGCGCTAGACTTGTGCACAACGAAAAAATTTGTTTAGTTTCGGTTCGGTCCTTGTGCACAACAAAAAAATGTGTTTAGTTTCGGTTCGTTTCTTTTCGGTCCTGTTGATCCGTAATCGTTCGTAATTTTGCTAGACGGGATTTTTCATGTTCGGACTAATTCGTATTTTCGCAAGCGACATTTTTCGTTAAATCGGAATGATTCGTATTAATGTAAGCCTTATTTTTAGTTGATTTATAATTTGTACTTTCAGTAGAGTAGATTGTTTTTCGTTGATTCTGGACACAACTCCTACTTTCGTAACTTTTTTTGGGTTAGTTGATTCGTAATTTTCCGTGTCTCTTTCACAACGACGCTGCCTATTATGCCAAATGCGCTTTGAATGGATTTGTACTTTTCTAAATACATAGCGGTTCTTTGTAACGATTCGAAATCTCGTATTTTACTTTCGTTTTTTAACATGCGGCTATAGCCTCCGCCCCAGTATACCATTTTGAGAGGGAGTTCAGCACGGTGAGGGAGAAGCAGAGAGCAGAGCAGAGTGTTATTGTGCTTCGAATGCATTCAAAATCTTGTATTTTACTTTTGTTTTTTACATGCGGCTATAGCCTCCGCCCCTGTACACCATTTTGAGAGGGAGTTTTTTCATAACGAATTATGCCAAAGACATTCGGGCATTCGCTATTTGCGATATAATTTATTTCGAATTCGGTTTTATTCGTAATTGCTTTGTTCGGAAATTCGAATGCTTCCGAATGTCCGAAAGTTGCTAAATTCGAACGAATTTCGATTTGTTACGAAACTAATTGCACAAGCCTAGTACAGTATGCGCTAAATACAGAGTGCAGGGTAGAAGAGTGTGCTATGTACAGAGTGCAGGGTTGACGATTGTGCTGTATACAGAGTTGAAGGGTGCACTATTTGCAGAGTGCAGGGTTAAGGGGTGCGCTACATACAGAGTGCAGGGTTGAGGGGTGCAGTACATACAGAGTGCAGGGCTGATGGGTGTGCTACGTACAGAGTGCAGGGTTGAGGGGTGCGCTACATACCTGATGAAGGGTTCAAGGATGCACTGTGTACCCCCAAGTCCCCCTACCTGTACAACGCTCTCCTCCCAGATTCCAGCATAGAGCCCCCCCTTCCATTAGAGCGCTCTCCTCCCACCCCAAGTCCTCTCCAACCAGCCTAGAAAGCATCAGAGAGAGGGGTTGCTGCATAAGAGAAGCTTCAACTTACAGTAGGAGATTGGACAGTGCAGGCTGCTGGTGGGCTTCCGGTGGTGCTTCCGTGAGACTAACAGCTGTGTAGATTCCCTGCCCCCTCCCTCCTCTGCTCTTTTATATAGAGATGTGTAGAGCAGGGAGGGGTCTGAGCAGCTGCGGGGAGTGGAGCGTTGTCACTTTTAACCACTTAAGCCCCGGACCATTTGGCTGGCCAAAGACCAGAGCACTTTTTGCGATTCAGCACTGCGTCGCTTTAACTGAAAATTGCGCAGTCGTGCGACGTGGCACCCAAACAAAATTGACGTCCTTTTTTTCCCACAAATAGAGCTTTCTTTTGGTGGTATTTGATCACCTCTGCGGTTTTTATTTTTTGCGTTATCAACAAAAATAAAGCGACAATTTTGAATTAAAGCAATATTTTGTACTTTTTGCTTTAATAAATATCCCTAATTTTTTTTAAAAAAAGCTATTTTTTCTCAGTTTTTCTTAGGCCGATATGTATTCTTCTACATATTTTTGGTAAAAAATTGCAATAAGCGTATATTGATTGGTTTGTGCAAAAGTTATAGCGTCTACAAAATAGGGGATAGTTTTATGGCATTTTTATTATTATTATTATTATTTTTTTACTAGTAAGGGCGGCGATCTGCGATTTTTATCATGACTGCGACTTTATGGCGGACAATTCAGACACTTTTGACACATTTTTGGAATTATTGTCATTTTTACAGCGATCAGTGCTATAAAAATGCACTGATTACTGTGAAAATGACACTGGCAGTGAAGGGGTTAACCACTAGGTGGCGCTGAAGGAGTTAAGTGTGTCCTAGGGAGTGATTCTAACTGTTAGGGGGAGGAGCTACCAGTGACATGTCACTGATCACTGTTCCCGATCACAGGGAACAGTAGATCACTGACGTGTCACTAGGCAGAACAGGGGAATGCCTTGTTTACAAAGGCATCCCCCTGTTCTGCCTTTGCCGACCGCAATCGCAGGCCGCCCGGAAACATCGAGTCCCCGGGACCCGCGGGCCCACTAAGCAGCATATTAAAAGGGACGTACAGGTACGCCCATTTGCCTGCCCGTGCCATTGTGTCAACATACATCATCGTGCGGCGGTCGGCAAGTGGTTAAATACAGAAGCAGCGCTGTGAGCAGCAAGCGACTAGCACCGGTGGTGGCAGAACGGAGTTCCAGCAGAACATAAAGCCCTGGCTATGCCCAAACAAAAATTCTACCCATTGAGAGAGATCAGATACTCATTGCCTTGGCATTGGTAACATGGCCAGCTGAAGGACTGTTTCCTCAAGAAGAGATGCTATCACACCTTTTCTATTTATTTATCTACGCTAACAAGACTACAGTAGTTTCATGTTTTAGAAGTGACCCACTTTTTAAGAAAATAAATACGCTAATTCTTTTGATGTTGCTTAGCTTGTTAAATAGAGAAAATGAAATATAAAAAAAAAAATAGCAATCTAAAAGTGCCATTTGATGGTAATAAATAGAATCAGAAAATTACTGATCATATACCAAAGCAATAGGAAACAATGCTACAAGATGCTGTAATATTTAGTCTTTATTATTTATTGTTCTTGTTGTGAGTTTTTGTGTTCCTCCTTTTATGTTACCTATAGGAATCAAAGCGGTTTGTTCAGTGGCAATCCTCGATATGAAAATGTCCCATTGATTGACAGGCAGTCCCCACCCCCTTCGGTGAGTAGCTGGGATGCTAGCATTATACAGCCATAACTACTGATGTTGCATCTATAAAATAGTCAGATACAGTATGTAATTTGCAAAACTCCAGAAAATTTACAAAGTGCCATTTTCTCCAATGATGCACATACTAAAAAAACTGCCAACATTTAGCCTCAGATTTCTACATAGCTAACAAGGTACATGGTCTGCGGTGGCACATCTGAAAGGGTCTCCACACTACCATGAACACATTACCGTATGTTGCTACCAGTAACACATTTCTGCAAATATTAAGATTCCCACCTGCCTGGCAAAAGCTTGTGGTTAGATCTTCATTGATGCCTTTCTTGTATAATGTGTGCATTTTTATTGGGGGTATAGTGTACTGTGTATTTACACTTTACCCACTCTGGGTCCATAAACCTGCCAAGCTGCTACCAGTAGTAGTAGAAATGTATTTCTCTATTTTTCATGGAGCAGGATCATCATATCAGGTCACGGCTGTCTCAAACTCTGGTGGGGATTTTTTTCCAGACTCCCAGATTGGCTGTAACAATCTTGGATAATGTTATGGAATCTTTGAAAGGACACAAGATTCAGAAAATAATTCTAGGAATATATGAAGAACATAAAGGCCGCTGTTTGGTTTGGCTGTTCTAGAGCTGGGGGTTTAATCTTATTGCTGGGGTCTCAGAGCAATATCTGGTAAGGAATAAATCCCTCAATCGATTCATTAGCGAACACAATGTACAGTACAAGGATATTGAAAATAGTAGTGACATAACAAAAACTCCAGTTGAACTGGATGGACTAGTGTCTTTATTAAACCTTACCAACTATATAACAAGGTAACTATCCCTGCCCCACTCTGGAATGGCGCGCTAAGGGTGGAGTTTCTCTTAAAATGAATTCTGCATAAGAAAAAAAAATATCAAGCAGTGCTTCCGATTGAGTTTTCCTTACAGTAATTAGGCTTACTACAACCACCCAGGGGCACTAAGGAGTACCCCTTGAGGTTAATTGTGGTAGTTAAATCATAAGAATTTTTTTCGCTTGTTTGATCATGTCTTTGTAAGAAAGCCTTAATAAAAGTGCAAAACAGGAGGACAATTTTGCACAGCTGTTGTCACCATAGGGTGAGTAAGCTATCCCTGCCAGGAGAGGACAGTGATTATTGCTAGTGGCTATAACAGACATTTTCAATAATCGCATGTAAATCCAGCAGGCTTGTTGTACCCAAGTTGATTGATCGGTACATTCAGCCTGCCTTTACATGGTTTGAATCTTGGCCGGTTACTGCTGAGATTCGAACCATATATGGCTGGCTTTAATTTGAATAATTTGATCCTATGTTTTCTTCATAGAGCACATTAAATTTAAGTGTTTGTTTTTGGATATGCTAGAAAGCCCATATTTCACACAGATTGAGTATAGAGTCTAGCAGCACAGTATCAGACAACAGAGAATAAGTGCAACAGAGCTGAAAGCCACAAAGCCAGGAATGTGACAGATGGGAGCTAGTGAAATAGGATGGATCAACAAGGTCAAATAAAGAACACCACAAAAAGGCCAATAAAATGAACTATATGCAGAAATTGTGGTAAAAGATGATGTAACACGAGATTCAGGTGACTCAAGTATATCACGTATTTCATGGGACTGGGTGGCAATGATGTAAGTAAACGGATGCAATGTACAATATGCATACAGTATGTATCCTTAACCAATAAACTCTCCCTAACATTTAACACCTATTCTGTAAGATACCATGAAACTTAAAGCTTTTAGAGGAGTTTAGGAGCAGCAGAGTTTAGAGGCAGCCTAAAAGGAACTTTTGGGCATAAAAATAACCAACACTAGCAGCGTTTAGCATTTATTCATTTCAATAACCAGAACACATAAAACTTCTGGCTAAATAAAGAAATAAATGCCTAGACACCAAACGCTGTTAAACTCTGCTAAATTCACCTAAACTGGTTTGAAAAAAACACAGCCTAGGTTAGTTTTTAATGCTGATTTTCTCCTATCAGGGAGAATTCCCTGACCTTGTTCTAGAATGGTCTGACTTTTGAGCAAGAACAAAAAAGTATGTAGGTTAGCCTGTATAAGTGCCAACATTTTCCAACAGATACTTGGATAGAATTTTTGAATAACCATTGGTGTCCAGTAACATTTAAAAAAATGAAAGTTGGTTTTGTGGAGTCTAGTGCAGATGGAGGAGGAGTTCAGAGTGACGCTTTGAGGATTCTTAATACTGTTCTGGTATAAAAGATACATGAAGACCTTTCTCCCATTGCTGGAGGTACAGAACTATCTGACCTGCCTTTGGTTGAGAAAAGTGAGGAGCTCTGAGGAAAGAGGTCTGTCCCCCGAAACGCGTCGGCCATACAATCAGATGTGGTCCTATGACGGGCATGTCGCCTTCTGCTGGAGTTTTTGATATATATGCATACTGCTTTTATCCGCTTGTGAGTATTCATTTGTCTTGGTATATGTAATAAATTTGTCAATGGTAATACACAAGGTGTTTGCGCCCCCCTGTGTATCTTTTTTTGTGACAAAGGTGTGTGTAAAAGATGGAAAGGTCTGAGGAGACCTGTGTCCATACATAATGTTTTGAAGTTAGTATGGGGTCTAAAGAATGTCACTGGTGATAGTAGGGAAGAAAGGAAGTGTGTTAGGCTGGCCATACATTATATGATTTTCTTGTACAATTTTCCAAAACCATATAATATGAGGGGAAACCTAAACACTTTCAATTTGTATGTGTAGCGGGTACTTACTTTCCCGGGGAAACTTTTGAATTTTTCAGGTGACACCAGTGGTGTATCTCCGGAGGTCCACCGGGTGGCGCTGTCACTTTGGACCGACGGACGAATCATTGCTGTCGAATCCCTTTTTGTCCTACTTCGGCAGCCGTGTGGTGGGGCGTGGAACCCGCTACGCATGCCGGGGAAGGGTATAAAGGGGGCCAGCCATTTTGTCACGGGGTTCGTTGTCCCTGGCACCTTTAGCCTGCGGACGGAGTTCGTGTTTGTCCTCTAGGCGGACTAGGCCTAGAGGACCACCGGAGGTCGTGTTCCATCTCAGGCACCTTTAGCCTGAGGTGAGGTACTCGGACATTGGTCCGGAGCTCAGTGCCCAACACTGAGTTCCGCGAGGGAAGGATCCTAGGGTGCTCCGGAGGTGGACACCTTAATCCGAGGTGGACGTAATGGACCAGGAAGAGCTCCTCATCTGAAGACCCGGTGCAGCAGACTGCCGGTGACAGGTGAGCCTCTTGTCGGAGACCGTCCGGAAGGTGAATTTCCCTCGTGCGGAGACCATTGCCCACTCTTTGGAAGAGAGTGGAGGAAAGAACTTGTGTCTGGGCCTATGTATATACACCTTCACACCTCCTGTTCTGGTTGTAAGTCTCTGAATAAAGGAGTGTTGGACTTGCAACGGTGTGAGACTCAGTTTCCTGGCAGCCGAGTGGATTTGATGCACAATACAGGCCCGAAGGTAAAGAACTTTGGCTAATACCACTTATACATCTGTGGTAAAAGTCTGGCGTAGCACACCCTCTCTCTCTCCCTATCATACCCCTAGACCAGGGACATTGCGAGTGAGAACTGAAAAGAGAGAGAACTGGAAGGAGTCAGGATGGGGACCTGCCCGCTACACGTGGGGGCTCGGGTCCGGTATATGTATTGTGTATCACTTGTTGGAAGAACGTGTCTGTCGGAAGGAGTCAAGTGTATAGGCCGAAGTGCAGCCCTACTCGAAAGTCGTGGACATGACCTCAGAAGAGGAAAGGCCCGCGCAGGCAGAGTGGTGAAAGGGGGAAAGCCCAGCCGTGTGACGGACTACACGTGGGGGTTTTTAATTGCACTGCGCCATCAGACACAAGCCCCCACCGCTTAGTTCGTGGGCGTGTCTCAACCGACCAAGTGGAAAAGCCCGCGAACTGGAGCAAAAGGGGAGGAGTCCAATACGTGTGACGGACTACACGTGGGACATTGGCACGAAAACTCTGCAGTGTGCGATGGAACAGCAACAGGTCACCATGTTTGGACCCGCCTCGTGGATCCCGGTTCACCCGGCGACTACAACATTGACTGCTGCTGCTCCGATAACGGATACGGGGATCCGACTGAGGCCGAGGGGTCGATTCGCCCTATATTCCTGCATGGACGTGGAGGCCTTGGGCATGATTTGTCCCGGGTGCTCGGGACTAGTATGTTTGCTGAAGCCCTTCGGACGGTGTGAGGCCTGTGCAGGGCCGGCCCAAGACATTGTGCTGCCTGGGACCAAGAATCAAATGCTGCCCCCCCCCCCCCCAAAAAAAAAAAATCACACCCACCAAAAGGCCCCCACATCCATTATTTTATATCATGATAACTAAAGAGGACAGAACATGGCGGTCTACATGTATAGGAGTACTAAGAGGACCTTTCATGGCTCTATACATGTATGTAGGAGTATACAGAAGACCTGTAATGGCTATATAGGAGTATAAAAAGGACCTGTCATGGCACTATACACGTATATAGGAGTATAAAGAGGACCTGTCATGGCTCTATACATGTATATAGGAGTATAAAGAGGACCTGTCATGGCTCTATACATGTATTGGAGTATAAAGAGGACCTGTCGTGGCTCTATACATGTATTGGCGTATAAAGAGGACCTGTTATGGCTCTATACATGTATATAGGAGTATAAAAAGGACCTGTGCGTGGCTGGCGGCCCCAATGAATCGCTCACCAGAAGGCCAGAACGGGGATCTGTCAATGTAAGGAGACAGATCCCCGTTCTGACAGGGGAGGAGAGACAGGTCTGCTGTTCCTAGTGATTAGGGCAGAACTGCAGTGATGCAGGGCGGGCGGTTAGAGATGATGTCATCTCTCTGCTTCGTGGCCCGCCGGCCCTCTGATTGGCCAGCCTGCCTGCTCACCTGCCGATTGTCCTGTTTGTCAGCTCACCTGCTAACTGCCCCCCCCCCCCCCCGCTCGCCCGCTCACTCACCTGCCAAGCCACTCACCCACTCACTCACTCACCCGCTGAGCCGCCCGCTTACTCACTCACTTACACTTAAGCTCCGGAAGGTTTACCGGCTGGATTCGCACCTATGCATTTTTAGTGCTTTTTGCATTTTGCAGACTTGCACTGCAGTCCATTTAACATGGTTTCCTATGGAACACGTTCTCTAGTGCAAATCTGAAAAATGCAAAAAGCACTAAAAATGCATTGGTGTGAATCCAGCCTTAATGACCAGGCCATTTTTTGTAATACAGCACTGCGTTATTTTAACTGACAATTTGCTCGGTCGTGCGACGCTTTACCCAAATAAAATTGATGTCCTTTTTTTCCCCACAAATAGAGCTTTCTTTTGGTGGTATTTGATCACCTCTGCGGTTTTTATTTTTTGCGCTATAAACAAAAAAAGACCAACAATTTTGAAAAAAAAATTTAAAATTGTTTGCTCTCTGTTATAAAACACATCCAATACAAAATTTCAAAATCAAATTTCTTTATCAATTTAGGCCAATATGTATTCTGCTACTTGTTTTTAGTACAAAAATATTGGTTTGCACAAAAGTTATAGTGTCTACAAACTGGAGATATTTTTATGGAATTAAAAAATTTTTTTTTTAATAGTAATGGTGGTGATCAGCGATTTTTAACGGGATTGCGACATTGCGGTGGACAAATCTGACACTAAGTGATACTTGTTGGGGACCAGTGATACAGTGATCAGTACTAAAAATAATATGCACTGAAACTGTACTAATGACACTGGCAGGGAAGGGGTTAACATCAGGGATGATCAAAGGGTTAAATATGTTCCCTGGGAGTGCTTTCTAACTGCCTGGGGGGAGGTACTTTGACGGGGGGGGGAAGACAGAGATCCGTGTTCCTGCTTAGCAGAAACACAAGATCTCCATCTTCCCCTCGCACAGAATGGCGATCTGCCTTGTTTACATAGACCGCTATTCTGTCTGCCTCGGGAATGATCGGTGGGTCCCAGTGGACATCGGGTCCATTGGACCCCCTGATAGGCTCCCGCTGTGTTCAATCACGGTGGGAGCGGTTCACCGGCGGCACACATGGGCACCCTAGACCTGAAAAAATTAAAAAATAAAAAAGACATACAGGTACGTGATTTCGTGTTGAAGAGCTGCCCTGCCACAGTATATGTGTGTGGGGCAGTTCGGAAGCGGATATATACAAAAGCAGCAGTCTTTTATTATAATAATAATATTATATTTACTGCTGATATATAATATTGGGGATCACACAAGACTGCTGTTTTTGTATATATTATATTTTTCTGCTAATATAAATATTGGGGAATGGCACACAAGACTGCTGCTTATATAATTTACTTCTGACATCACACACTGGTCCGTCCCCATCTCTTCTCTCGTCTAGATCATAATTGTTTCTACTTTCTGCGCTTAGGTGGGTTAAGTACCCACATAGGCTGGATTATTCATTTTGCCAACCAAGGGGACTTTAGTAGCCATCTCTGCCACTGCCCAATGTCCTTGTTTTAGCACCTAACAGTGGGACTATTGTGGAGGGCTGATGTTATCTATCTATACCTTCTTGCCTTGGGTTTTGCCAATGTTTCCCACAATACAGTATCCAGTATTTGTTCATACTATAATAAATATGTATATGGATGCCATTATACTGTACACTGTGAATTCTGAATATAGTTACTACAGCTGCAGACTGTGTATAATACTGTCTGTCTACAGCTTGAGTCAGGCAATAATTATTGCAGGACACACCATCTGACTGACACACTGTGTTACACGGTCTCAGACCATGTCAATTACTGGCCACACTGACACTGTTACACATCAGGCTGTCTGAAGTCTGAGACTGTACCTTCTTCTCAGCTCCAGCCTGAGCCTCCACTAAACAGTGAAGACCGTGTGGGACAGCCAGCCATGGCACTGTGTGGGATCCTCTGCTCCGTTGTGGGTGGGACTGGACTGGAGGAGGGAACGAAGTCACGATGTGGGCAGTGCACCGCGCCCACGCTCAGCACCTCATTGGCTGTCAAGGCACCTGTCCTGGGCACACAGTGCCAGCCAGGAAGCAGCCTAAATGTATTCGTGATGGGCATTGGTGGGCGGCGGTGTCACCTCCTATCCAATTGGCAGACACAGACAGCTCTGGCTGGGCGGACCATGATGCCTGCACACTGCACGGTCAGCAGCAATGCACAGAATCAGGACACACAGAGGTAGCACTATGCCGCCGGGCCCTGCGGACTGACATGCCACACTCACATATTAATCCATCCGGGCCAGCCTGCATCCTCCCGGCTAGGCTAGGCAGCAGTGCGCCCTAGCCGGCCACCTAGCGGGAGTGCTGGCCTTGCGAGTTCGGTAATACTCCTGACAAATTGTTGTTAGTTGCCGCCCCTCTTAAAATGCCGCCTGGAACCATGGTCCCATTGGGTCCCATGGTCGGGCCGGCCCTGGGCCTGTGGGGAGTTCATGTTCGAGGTGGATCCGGCGGTGGAGAGGGCGAAAACCATCTACCCAGGCCGGGCTTCAGGCATCGCCACAGGCAGGAGTCACAGCCATGAGAGTCACCCCTGCGCACACTGCAACGACCGCGGAGGAGGTCGTGAAGCACCAACGGGAGAAATCCGAGGATGCTGACTCGGTCACCACTGTCTCACAGCGTCCGCCACCGAAGAAGAGAACCAGCGTGGTAGCCCCGACCAGCGGTGGTGGTGGACTATCTCTCATGCCCACACCAGGCCCGGATGGATCCGTAGATGAGAGTTCCGGACATCCCAAGAAAGGCCAAGGTAAGCCGGCTGAGAAGACGTGGTGTGAGGGAGGATGTGTCGGGAAGGCATGGCCTAGCAAGTCTCCAGAGTGTGGATGTTCTGTTTCCACACAGGGCTACATACCCGCGGAGGAGTGTGACACTTCTGACCTAGAATCTCTCTCTGATATGGGAGATGATGTCCTGATTGACGATCTGTTTGCCGAGAAGGGCTGGGACAAGGCACCGCTTGCTGCATTCCGTGGGTTTCGGAATTCGCCTATGTCCGTAGGAGAGAGCACACCAAGGGTTGAGCGCCTGAAGGAGAATCTCTCCCTCAACTTGTTCCCGCATCCCCTGCACCATCTGCATCTGATGCTGGGGTGAGAGGATTGTTGTTGGGGATTCCGGTGCCCAGATTGGAGGAGGTCAGGGCGCCGCGCCACCCAGATGCGGTCGTTCTGCCCGGGGAAGGGGACAGATCAACCATGCCTCCTTTGGCGAGACTACAGCGCCTATTTGGCCAAAAAGTTGCTGCAGAATATGGATGGGAGTATCCCTACTTGCCGAAGGACCTGCTGTATGAGGTGGAGGTATGCAGGGAGCGTTGGTACAATGATTTTGTTTGGACCCATCTCAAAGTCCCGCACGCTCGCAGATACCTAGCGTGTTCTCCAAAGGCTTCACAGCGCTTTAAAGACTCCAAGGCAGAATGGATGGTGGGAAGACACATCCACGCAGATAGAGTGGTGATCAAACGCAAGGAAGGCGAAGATGTGGAGTACCATCTAGAGACTATGGATCAGCACTTGAAACCACTAACTCTGCCGCACCCACGTTTCTACCTCTAGGAGAAAGAGACTCCATTTGTGTTATGCTGCTGAACTTTCTGGGGGCAATTATGTTTTGTGTGCCCGAAAGAAAAGAGAAAAGAACTGTCCTGTTTATTTCTTCCCGCAAAGAGATCATAGACTCTGGGGTAGATAGTTTTAGGGAAGAAAGGAGAAGAAGTTCAACGGGTGCAGTTACCGTGATGCTGTCACCAGGTGGCAGTGTTGCGCAACGTTACAGACACTTTTCACGCACCCACTCTTTGGAGGAAAAGGGATTTCTTTTAGGAGAAATTTCTTTTTTACTCTCACACACGAATACATGTGTCAGGATTTTACATGTTGTTTTTTTTTTGTTTTTTTTCCCCTCTGCAGGAGAACATCCCAGCAAGATTTTAGACTCTGGGGAGGTCTTTAGTCAGGATGGGGAGGGAAAAATTAAATGTTAATATGCAACTTTGAAATGTTTGATGATGTCTTTTGCTCCTTTTCTTTTTGTTTGTTACAGGGGCTCAGACACAACTTCACAGTAGTGCAGTGTTTTTTTCAAGCATGGTTTTTTCTTCAATTTGTTAACGGTTTCTGGACTGAATCATGTCAGCCGTTGAGGATGTGGTTTACTCCAGACACTGGGGACCCGTGTCAAAAGACAGGAGGGAGTATGTAGCGGGTACTTACTTTCCCGGGGAAACTTTTGAATTTTTCAGGTGACACCAGTGGTGTATCTCCGGAGGTCCACCGGGTGGCGCCGTCACTTTGGACCGATGGCCGAATCATTGCTGTGTCGAATCCCTTTTTGTCCTACTTCGGCAGCCGTGTGGTGGGGCGGGGAACCCACTACGCATGCCGGGGAAGGGTATAAAGGGGGCCGGTCATTTTGTCACGGGGTTCGTTGTCCCTGGCACCTTTAGCCTGCGGACGGAGTTCGTGTTTGTCCTCTAGGTGGACTAGGCCTAGAGGACCACCGGAGGTTGTGTTCCATCTCAGGCACCTTTAGCCTGAGGTGAGGTACTCGGACATTGGTCCGGAGCTCAGTGCCCAACACTGAGTTCAGCGAGGGAAGGATCCTAGTGTGCTCCGGAGGTGGACGCCTTAATCCGAGGTGGACGTAATGGACCAGGAAGAGCTCCTCATCTGAAGACCCGGTGCAGCAGACTGCCGGTGACGGGTGAGCCTCTTGTCGGAGACCGTCCGGAAGGTGAATTTCCCTCGTGCGGAGACCATTGCCCACTCTTTGGAGGAGAGTGGAGGAAAGAACTTGTGTCTGGGCCTATGTATATACACCTTCACACCTCCTGTTCTGGTTGTAAGCAAGTAAGTCTCTGAATAAAGGAGTGTTGGACTTGCAACGGTGTGAGACTCAGTTTCCTGGCAGCCGAGTGGATTCGATGCACAATACAGGCCCGAAGGTAAAGAACTTTGGCTAATACCACTTATATATCTGTGGTTAAAGTCTGGCGTAGCGCACCCTCTCTCTCTCTCCCTATCATACCCCTAGACCAGAGACATTGCGAGTGAGAACTGAAAAGAGAGAGAACTGGAAGGAGAGAGAAGGGGACCTGCCTGCTACATATGCAATCAGGCAGGCTCTTACACTACATAGTTCAAGGAAAATCTAAAGGAAAGTTAATAATAAAATTGTATAATGAATGGCCAGCTTTAGTTGTAGGGCCAGTGACAGTTGTCAGAGCCTCAGTAAAAGGGCCAATGCTCCATCTGGATTAGGCGTGAGGATTGTAAAAAGTTGTTTTATGTGTAAGCTCCGGAACAAGCCATCCAATCAGTTCAGCATAAACTTGGGCTATTGGGAAGAGTGGAGAATGATTTGGGGAAGGGTCTGAAAAGACTGGTGGCAAGCCTTGAGGGAAGATCCGCTGGTGGTATGCAATTTCAGATGTTTGGAGTCTGCTCAGTGGGAAAATAGAAGAGACATGTTCAAGAGCAATCTATTGTTGGGTGACATTGGGGTTGTTTTGCTAAAATTGGAGACTGCAAAATCTGGTGCAGCTCTACATAGAAACCAATCCAGTTCCAGTTTTTTTGTCAAAACTTAATTTAACAAGCTGAAGTTAGAAGCTGATTGGCTACAATGCATAGCTGCACCAGATTTTGCACTCTCTAGTTTTATTACATCAAATTTACTGTGTCTATCAGTCTGACCTGGTGGCAGGATGGGTAATATTTGCATAAATCAGGGATAGCAAAGCCCCCATATGCATTGGAAAGACTGAGGAGTTGGGCTTTGAGTCCGGGATGGTTTTTTTTAACCCATAAAGAGGTGGAAAACAGTGAGCTGACAGATCAAGGGTAGGATGATGAAATGTTAATGGGTTGGGTTGAGAGTAGATAAATAGCATTAGGTAGGTAGGATAGTAATTTTAAAGATGTTGCAATGTTCATACATTAAAAAAAAAAAAGAATGGGACCCAGGAAGGGAACAAAGAAAAGGGGGGAAATTGGGCATCCCTAGCATGTACAAATGGAGATTATAAGGGTGATTATAAGGGTTCCTATTAACCTTAACATGGGCAGGCAGGTTAGAGTAAATTCTACTAACCTATGTCATCATATTATCTCTCACCCAATTTACGCCTCTTTGACATCCATCAATAAAAGAAGACAGGGAGGGTTGGAGATGTAAGGCGCATGGATTAAACTGAGCATTTTGAGAGGCTAAAACCCAATTGGTCAAGCCTAATTAATTAAGTTTAATTATGTTTACAATATGAGGAAGAAACTAGTTGGCCAGAATTTTTGTTAGGAGTTTAAGATCAATGTTTAGGAATAAAAAGGAAAACTGGCACAGTTTTCCTTCGGTTCATATCACTGTAATGCGGGCTCTCAGTGACTCCTGAAAGAAATGAGAGCGAGGAGTTAAAGAATTGAGAGCTTTCGTACAGTGTGGTATCAGATGTGGTAAAAGCATTTTATAATATTGTATATATTCTGGTCATCTGGGCCAAGAGAATTGCCGGTTTGAAGGCATTCATAACTGCTTGAAGTTCCTCCTGTGTGTTAGAGGCATCAAGTTGTAGAGAAGTAGTCAAGTTTGGGTAGGTTCAAAGATGAGATGAATGCAGTAATTCTGCCTGTCCTGATCTGAGAGGGAGAATCAGGGCTTTTACTCTGTAGGATGTAAAGAAAAGAGTATAAGATACCAAACATATTTGCATTGTCCTGGGGAAGGCCTACCTTTGAGCCCTGGGATGTAGTAATTAAGGGTACATAAGCAAGGAGTTGTTAGTCTGTTAGTGCTATGATTATAAGATGCCCACAAAAATGTGTCAGTGGGTGGTAAGAACTGTTTTTGCCCTGTATGATTAAGAGTTGATTTGGTGTGTCAGGGATAGGAGTTCTGTTTCTCTGATGGAATCTAGTGTATTTTTTGTGCTTGAGTTCTAGAACATGGCTGTCATTGAGAAGTTTGGTGATTTTGGCTTCTCTTTATTGAAGATCATCTCCCATATATACAGTTTGTGGTCTTCCAATACCATCATGAGGTCATTGTCCCCAGTGGTGTTTATGAGAAGTATGTGTCTAATTCCCGAGCCATGTCTGCCAATATTTGAAAACAATGGAGTGGGCTTTCGTTCAATTTCCAATACCTTGCCAAGCCTCGTTTACAAATGTAAACATGAACCACAGTGATAATAGAGCATGGTCAGACCACATGATATTGCCTCTCAATATAAGAGGAATTGTCCCTTGGTGGACCAAGAAGAGGTCAATGCAAGAGTATGTTTTGTGTGTGGAAGAGTAGAAAGTATCTGGGTGCTGTGAGTGCCAAATGTCAATCATTTGTCCATTGTGAAGCATATGCATAATTCTTTTGTGTGGCCTGGTGAAGATAGAAGGTGTATTCTAGTAGTCAGCTCCTTTTGTGGAAGGCATTGAGGTCTGGTTCTGGTAGATCATAGACTTAATAATAGCATGCAATGCCAGGCTGCAATTTTTAAACCTAGCAAAATACTTTCATGAATTAAAAGATCCCAGAGAGTAAGAGATATAAATCTCCCCCTTTTACAAATCATTAGTAAGACCTCATCTAGACGATGCAGTTCAGTTTTGGGCACCAGAACACAAAAAGGATATTGGGGACCTGGAGAAAGTGCAGAGTAGGGCAACCAAACTGATAAGAGGCATTGAGGAGCTCAACTATAAGGAAATAATTTTTGGTGCTGTTCATTTATTTATTTATTGCACTTTTATATGTGGTAAACATTTTTTGGCAGTGCAGTCTATATACACATTTATAATGTACCCTGTTTACACTCAACATGGGTAGGGGTGTGGTTAAGTGCAGAAAATGCACCCCAACGGACATCGTGTGAATAATCCCTTAGTGATTGCAGTATGTGTTTACGTAATTGTGCTTATATGCATTTATGACTACTTTTACTGAATTCTAATCTATTGCTTTTTTTCTTTTATTCTGCACTCTATGGCGTTGGGTCCACCAGTACTCTCCTAGCATGCGAACATCCTTCATCAATGCATCCCAAGAAGAGACTGATACACATTGTCGAACAGACCCTGTATCCTAGATGACTCCTCCTGCTCTCCTCACTCCTCTCTACCCTACAATGGTGACTAACACATGCAAAGGAAATAAAGACTGAGCCATTCTGCTCTTAACCTTTCTGGCAAGGAGACTTGGGTGCAGCAACCCATTCAGATTCCCCTTACTTGTTATTAAACCATCTTCTCCTCCTGTGATGCCAGGGCAATTTACTCCAGACTGTCCACTGCCTTTCATTTTCCAATTTTTTTTTGTATTACTTTCTTGTTCATTTTACACCCTAAGAAAGCTTGTTCTATAATTCCCTTAAGATTGTTTTTTGGACCTTTCAACTGACTTCCAAAAGGGGGGCACCATGGGGAGTCTACCAGAAAGATTTTTAGAAAGATTTAAGGAGGAGGCCTAGCTGGGAGAATGTTCACTACTGATGACTGGAGATGGAAGATATGGCAAACACTATATAGGCTGCTTATTTAGCACCCAGCTGACTGGACAAATGGATGTAGATACCCGTGATTCTGGCACAAGGAGTATCTTCTAAGCGGCGTGTGTGACATGGACTGAACAAGATGTAGTTATGAGTTCTAGAAAACAAAGGACATTGCTACTGCAAACCTCTTTCCTTCACAGATGGAGATGTTTTTAATTAGATTGTTTTAACACTAACTCATATTTTACAATGACTTGAAATAAAAGGGAAAAACACTTTATTTTAAAATAATTTATTTTGGGTATGATTCAGGTGCCTTTAGTGTTGACTTTTCAGTGGTAAATTTAAGGAATAAGCCATTCAAACCTAATACTTAAATGTTCTGGTAGATGTTGGAAAATTTAAACCACCAAACAGTTATATATCTCTTGGGGACTCTGTCACTCAATAATATCTGCACTCCAGTTCCTGCTGTGGCTGCTATGGTCCTGCTCTCCCTATTGGATTTTTATTTTACATTATGGAGATTACAGTGGAATGTGCTGAAGCACTTAGGAGTCTATTAATTAAAAACAAAATAGCTGTGTTAATGCCTTAAGCCTTCGCACAGCCATCATGAATATTCACTATCATGTGTGTAACATGTTTATTTCCTATGATCATCAGCTCCATCTAGTGCCCTTAGTGCTGAATTTTTGATTGAGGTATTTCAAGAAATAAAGTCACTAGACTGAGCTGCCGATCATAGGGAATAAACATATTACACACATTGTGGCAATAGTATGACGTCTGTGTGAATGCTAATGCATTCACACATTATATTTTTTGTATAAATACACCAATTAAGAAGGGCAGAAAAATGTGGGTGGAAACACCCAAAACTCCCAGGTGGACTGGAATAGAGTCAGGAATTATGGCAAGAAGAGCTCACTGTTAGAGTATCCAAGATATAAAAGAAACAAGTACAGTTTCTCAAAAAAGTGAGTACACCCTTCACATTTTTGTAAATATTTTATTATATCTTTTCATGTGACAACACTGAAGAAATTACACTTACAATGTAAAGTAGTGAGTGTACAGCTTGTATAACAGTGTAAATTTGCTGTCCCCTCAAAATAAATCAACACGCAGCCATTAATGTCTAAACTGCTGGCAACAAAAGTGAGTACACCCCTAAGTGAAAATGTCCAAATTGAGCCCAATTAGCCATTTTCCCTCCCGATGTCATGTGACTTGTTAGTGTTACAAGGTCTCAGGTGTGAATGGGGAGCAGGTGTGTTAAATTTGGTGTTATCGCTCTCATTCTCTCATACTGGTCACTGGAAATTCAACATGGCACCTCATGGCAAAGAACTCTCTGAGGATCTAAAAAATATATATATATTTGCTCTACATAAAGATGGTCTAGGCCAGTGTTTCTCAACTCCAGTCCTCAAGGCGCCCCAACAGGTCATGTTTTCAGGATTTCCCTCAGATGAAACAGCTGTGGGAATTAGCAGTTAAACTGATCAAATAACCTGTGCAAATAATGGAGAGCCTGAAAACATGACCTGTTGGGGCGCCTTGAGGACTGGAGTTGAGAAACACTGGTCTAGGCTATAAGAAGATTTCCAAGACCCTAAAAACTGAGCTGCAGCACGGTGGCCAAGACCATACAGCGGTTTAACAGGACAGGTTCCACTCAGAACAGGCCTCACCATGGCCAACCAAAGAAGTTGAGTGCTCGTGCTCAGCGTCATATGCAGAAATTGTCTTTGGGAAATAGACGCATGAGTGCTGCCAACATTGCTGCAGAGGTTGAAGGGGTGGGGGGACAGCCTGTCAGTGCTCAGACCATACACTGCACACTGCATCAAATTGGTCTTCTAAAGATTATGCACAAGAAAGCCTGCAAACAGTTTGCTGAAGACAAGCAGACTAAGAACATGGATTACTGGAACCATGTCCTGTGGTCTGATGAGACCAAGATAAACTTGATTGGTTCATATGGTGTCAAGGGTGTGTGGCGGCAACCAGGTGAAGAGTACAAAGACAAGTGTATCTTGCCTACAGTCAAGCATGGTGGTGGGAGTATCATGGCCTGGGGCTGCATGAGTGCTGCCAGCACTGGGGAGCTACAGTTCATACTGAAACAGAGCATGATCCCCTCCGTTTGGAGACTGGGCCGCAGGGCAGTATTCCAACATGATATGGACCCCAAACACACCTCCAAGACAACCACTGCTTTGCTAAAGAAGCTGAGGGTAAAGGTGATGGACTGGCCAAGCATGTCTCCAGACCTAAACCCTATTGAGCATCTGTGGGGCATCCTCAAACGAAAGGTGGAAGACCGCAAGGTCTCTAACATCCACCAGCTCCGTGATGTCGTCATGGAGGAGTGGAAGAGGACTCCAGTGGGCAACCTGTGAAGCTCTGGTGAACTCCATGCCCAAGAGGTTTAAGGCAGTGCTGGAAAATAATGGTGGCTACACAAAATATTGACACTTTGGGCCCAATTTGGAAATTTTCACTTAGGGGGTGTACTCACTTTTGTTGCCAGCGGTTTAGACATTAATGACTGTGTGTTCAGTTATTTTGAGGGGACAGCAAATTTACACTGTTATACAAGCTGTACACTCACTACTTTACATTGTAGCAAAGTGTAATTTCTTCAGTGTTGTCACATGAAAAGATATAATAAAATATTTACAAAAATGTGAGGGGTTGTGCTTACTTTTTTAGTTGATTTACTGCATATGAACAGCACACTCTGCCTATAACCAAAATATCACTTTTGACTGACAGATTGCTGGTGTAATAATTTGTATTTACTTTTACTTTTTTTTTTACAAAGAGTTTTATTATTCATTCCAACATAACAGCTCATCACATTGATGGTCCCATCGCAAATAAACATATAATAATATAAAAGATATGCTCAAGTCCTAGAGATTCCAAGAATAGTTATACATAACATTTGGAAGATTGATATCACAGTCCGGAACCTCGGTATTCTGAGACATGCTGCACCAAATATAGGTAGAAAACGTCCTTACAGAGTTTTGAGTGCAGTTTGCTATCAAACCATATATTTAAAAAGTATATTATCAAGGATATACTACATAGGAATACTAGAAGTTAACCATGTAACCATCCCACCTGGTGGCCTAATGAGCTAAAAGGAAAAATAGGAAAGGAGACAAAAAAAGGGAGAGGAAGGGAGGGGTAGAAGACCTGGAATATGAAAGGAAAAATAAGTAAGAAAGAAGGGGTGTCCACGGGGTGAGGGGCAGATCGAGAGAAGCGTAGAATCAAATCTGGTAGGTTGAATGTATGCAACCTACGGCTGCCAAACCCGAAATAATTTGTTATGGGTGTCTGAAAGTATAGCCGTCAGCTTTTCGTTTACCATAATATCATTCATATGGTTTTTAACCGCCTCAAAGCTGAGTACGGGTGTCTTCCATGCCCTTGCTATAGTTAGTTTAGTTGCTCTGGACGAAGAAGTTCTGCAATTGGCTTACAAAGAAGAGCCTCATAAGGATCCCTTTTTAGGTTGGTATGGAATAAGTTGCAGAGAAGAGTGTAGACTCTGACCCATAAGCTGCATACCCTTGGACACGTCCACCAAATGTGTGCCATAGTGCCCTCTTGGGAACATCCACAGAAGCAAAGGGGAGAATAGGTTGGAATGAATCCTGCCAGCCTAGCTGGAGTGTAATACCACCTGTAAAGTACTTTATAAGTTGCATTTACTTTTTAAAGGTAACACCCTATTCACTATGTATGTGTATACAAATAACAGTTAAACATGGTTATTTCTATCGGCAAGAACTCTACTTTATTTTTTCACATATGTAATCATCCCCTACAAGTCAGGTCTATTTTGACAGAAAACACCTCTGCACTCTGCAGTATTATCTCATGCAGTCTCATTAGTCCTGCCCAGGTTACCTCGAAACTATAGAATCCCCCTTATCCATTATGTTAAGAGATAAGAATGGGAGGTTTTGTGGTGTTTAACATACTTCCTATGCTAGGGTGGCAGTGCTGCTACAGTAAATACTCATGCAAGTACCATGTATAAGCATGGTCACCCTAGGGCAGGAAATATGTTACAGCTGAGGAGCGGTAAACTGCAATATATAAAAAATTTTGCTTTTGGGTGTACATACACTTTAAAATTCACACTTCGCATGAATCAATAGGGCAGTTATATTGGCACAGTGGGTGTTTTACACGCAGGGAGTGTGTTTTTAGTAAGCAGACCATACACTGGAAGATTCCTCTCATTTAGCTCCATGGGCTGAACAAGAGAAATCTGTAGATTCCCCTATAGACACTGAACAGCGTTGATGGAGCATTCTCCCCTGCCAGATTTTGTATGCCAACAACCTTGGGTGTTGAAACCTAAAGAAAGGTTACCTCTGATTGGATGCAGTCGATATTTAGCTGACAAATTCCCATGCAGCGCCCCTTTTTTTTTGGACTGGTTGATCAAGAACTGGCTGAAGCTCTCTCTGTGTATACCCAGCTTTAGGCTGACTCTTAGTAGAATAGTAGTGAGATAGGAAGAATAGCAAGATATTGCATATCACGACAAACACAAAGCAAAGCCTACATATGTAGTGAGCTAGTATGTCTATCCTTATTTAACTAAAAACAGTAGTGTGTTGTTTTTTTGGTCCTGAGAATTAATGCCAGCTAGACCCCAGTGCATGGGATTTAGTGCCAAGAATAAATGGAAAAAAAAATTGGAATTTTGACGCACCTCTAAATTTTATATCTTGGAGTAGAGTACAGGACACAGGTGTTGATTCTTAGACCATGGGTTAAATGCCTCTACCTTCATATAACCTAGCCTATACCATATGGCTCCAGTTTTTGAGTAAGCAATAAGAGATCACAGAGAAAAGAGGGGAGGGACCTATCCCATGTACTGTACTCCAAAATATAGAATTTATGGGTATGTCAAAATTCCTTTTATCCTAATGGTACAGTACAGGACACCTAATTGATTCTTAGACCCTGGGATGTCCCAAAGCAAAACAATAAATTGAGGGGAAGGCAACAAACCAGCTAAAATAGCAGCAACAGGCCCACAGAAAAAACAAGAAGGGTCATCTGACCTGAACAGACAGTCAACATGGGAAGTAGTAAGGATCAGCAGAAGCTCAAACAGCCACCTGTCAAAAGACAGTTTGAAAACGGAATTGGAAAAACAGGTAGTGGTACTGTGACCCTGCGAAGGGCTGATACTAGATGCCCTATAG
Source organism: Rana muscosa (assembly GCA_029206835.1). Lineage (NCBI taxonomy): Eukaryota > Metazoa > Chordata > Amphibia > Anura > Ranidae > Rana > Rana muscosa. Next base: position 194,101,861 of record CM055124.1, read on the forward strand.
AACTGAAGAACTCTAATATCTTTGAAAGAATGTGTTCAGGTATGAAAGAGGGACTCTGAGGGAAAAAGCCTTAAAAAAAAAGGCAAAATAACCACCAAGCTGCATAAAAATAAGCAGTCCCAAAGAAGGACCACCCTGTGAGGAACAGAAGAGGGGTCAGTTAGCAAGAGAATATGTGTCAGGCAGCCATTGCTTACAGTCCTGATTTAATATATGAGATGAAGTGTAAGTGTTTAGCATGCCTTTAAGGCAGGACATGAAAAGGGTGAATATAATTTCCACAGAAGGCAATAGAAGAGCCCCAGGAAATCAAGAAGGACTGGTGTTCAGGATGCTTTGACCCCATGTAGCATAAGAAAATGAAGGGGCCCTCTGGAAGAAAAAAGGATTCCCAAGGCAGAGCTACACCTGTCAGGGTTGACAGAGAGAAGATTCTGTTATTACAGAGGCCCTTTTAAGGGAGTAACCCCTTTGAGCATAAAGGGAAGGCTCTGCATTTGTAAGAGCACCTGAAGAAGTGCCCAGAGGGACATAGAAAGTCACAACAGGCAATGAAGAAGAGCAACTTTCAAATGGAAATGCACATGGAGACCAAAGTCAAGGTGTTAGGAAGAAAATATAAAAGTGCCTATCTAAGACTTACAGGGTACCAAGGGCTAGGTATATAGCAATTCCAAATCCAAGATATTGCAGTATGAGGACTCACGATCAGAAAAATAGGTGAGAACTGCTTCACATGATAGATCAGAGAGTATGGGGGGACCCCATAGCATGTTCCTGTCCTTCATTCTTATGGAGAGTCGATCAAAGGGTGCAAATGACAGTATGTCCATGGACATGGGGTAAGCCAAAGACTAAATGTCAAGCTAAAGGGGAAAGTTAATAATAATGGTGCAAGAGTATCTTGAAAAAGTATAAGGTCAGGGGAGGAGCCCAAGAAGAGTATGGTATCAACCACAGGGAGAAGTAAAAACATCAGAGTTTGGGCCTATGGTTTAAAGATTTGACCCATGGGCTTTTTAAGAAAAAGGTCTCCAAGGTACCCTGGGATATAAAAAGTTCAGGGTTTGATTAAGGAGGAGTCTTGATAGGAGACCAAACAGAAGTCACGCAGCTTTAGTAGACATTGTGACAAATCTACAGGAGACCAGCCAGGTAGCTAGTTATTGCACTAATAAAAATAGTATGCCTAGTGGGACATGCATTGTTGAGTGGATAAGGGTCTATGTGCATGATTTTAAAAAGTCCTTGCAATCCTTCCTAAGGGAAAGGTGATAACCATTGTGATACAATGTGGAGCAGCAAGTAAGATTGTGTATCAGAAAGAAAATAAAAAGAAGACTTTGAGTGTACCTCTCAGAAATACAGAGTAAAATAAAGGGCTGGGAAGTAAATGCTCTAAGGTGGAGCAACTGTTAAAAGATGTGTCCCCCCCTTTTCTCCAGGGGAGAGGGGCGAACTTAAATGTGAAAAGGGTTTTTAGGCAGGTCTATTGGACTTAGAGGTGGAGGGTCTGCCACAAGATGAAGAACCTGCAGTAGATGATGATGCCCTGAGGGGGTGGACAGATCATATCCATTCAGTAGGGGAGGCCCATTCAACAGGGAAACACGTGTGGATAGTGGCGTATTGCCTCGTACACACGACCGGTTTTCCCGGCAGGAAAACTGCCATGAGAGCTTTTGGCCGGGAATTCCGGTCGTGTGTATGCTCCATCGCAGTTTTCCCGACAGGAAAACTACGGGGAAAAAAAAGAGAACATGTTATATTTTTTCCCGGCGGACTTTTTCCCACCGGGAAAACCGGTCGTGTGTATGCTTTTCCGAGGGGAAAAAAAACTTGCATGCTCAGAATCAAGTATGAGACGGGAGCGCTCGTTCTGGTAAAACTAGCGTTCATAATGGAGATAGCACATTCGTCACGCTGTAATGGACTGAAAAGCACGAGGCTGAAAAGCGCGAATCGTCTCTCACCAAATTTTAACTAACACAAGGATCAGTAAAAGCAGCCCAAAGCGCGGCGCCATTTGAATGGAACTCCCCTTTATAGTCCTGTCGTACGTGTTGTACGTCACCGCGCTTTGGACAGGTGGTATTTTGCCTGAACGCGTGTATGCAAGGCAGGCTTGAGAGGAATCCCGTCGGGAAAAACGTCATTTTTTTTTCATGCCGTGAAAAACGGTCGTGTGTACGAGGCAATTGAACTTAATTCCCTCAGTAGCCAGCTCAATGTATTTCTCAACTGTATTCCAAAAGAGGAATTCACATTTGATGGGCATGTGCAAAAAGGACCTTTTGGCAAGCGGTCCACCAACCAAGCTTTAGGTTCTAACATTCTGCACGTATACACTGAAAGTAAGGATATGCTGGAGATTTGACGGATGACACTCTTCATGGCATCTACACAGAAGAGCAGTGATGAGGGCAAGGATTGTAATCTTGCAGCAAGGTAAAGATTATTTATATTTGAAAAACGTTCACTATTGATATCTCCAGTTCAGTTTGCAATGGTTTGTGCAACTTACAAGTTGGCGATAGCTGGTTGAAGGGCAGAACCTGCCAAGGCAAAGGAGAAATTAAAAAAAAAAAGTCTCCAAAAGCCCATCAACGGAATTATTAAAGGAGGGAATGGCGTCAATAGAACCCTTAGATTGATTATTTAGTGCAATAATGGCTGGGTTCACAGTTGAAATAGTCCATTTCTTCTTAAAGCGGCTCTTTAGTAATTTTTTCAACTTTCCATCTATTAAATCATCTGCCCTTGTTGTTTTAACTTTGGATAGTAAAAAAAAAAAAATTCCTGCCAGTAAATACCTTATACAGCCCACTTCCTGTTTCTTGTCTGGTAAAAAGTCTAGGCTTATGACACCATGCACAGCTCTCTCATTTTCATGAGAGTTTGCCAGCAAGGGAGGGGGGGGGTGAGTCATCGGTGGGCCAATCAGAGCAGCAGAGCTGGAGGGGGCTGGATGAGGGCAGAGATAATCTGGAGACTACAGAGATCCACTTGTATTCATCCACAGAGGAGAAATGAGCAGGTAAGCAGTGGTGTGAGTGTGTGTCTGTATATATGTCTGTATATATGTGTGTGTGTGTCTGTATATATGTGTTTGTGTGTTTGTGTGTGTGTGTGTGTGTGTGTGTGTCTGTGTAAATCCAGGAAGTGAACAGGCAGCAGCTTCAGCTGCCCACAGTTAAAATGGCTGTAGCCAGACTTAGCGGAGGGAGATTTCTGCAGCATATTTGACAAGTACAGAATCACAGTATATATAAAATATATATAAAATAATATGCAAAGTGGTTGGAGGGAAGCTTCAGAAGGGCAAAGATGTTTTTATTACAAATTATGTGAGCAGACTGCAGTTCCTCTTTAAACTTCCCTTCCTTAGGGTTGACGTGATTGTAGCCGTATTAGTGCAATTGTGACAGAGAAAATTAAGTACTGTCCGTGATACTTTTTTTATTTGCACTAACATACAATTTTTCAGGACAAGCTTTCGGGGTATGTCCCCTTCTTCAAGGTCCAAGCAGGAGTACTGCTTGGACCTTGAAGAAGGGGACATACCCCGAAAGCATGTCCTGAAAAATTGTATGTTAGTGCAAATAAAAAAAGTATCACGGACAGTACTCAATTTTCTCTTCCTTAGGGTAAAAGGCATCAAAATTATCAGGAGTAGGGAAAGAGTCTTATAAGCACTACATCACTAGCTAGAGAGGAGATTCTAATAATGAGATGGAAGAAAGGACTACCAACTTAAAACAGGTAAACACTTTAATAATGTTATAAATACTGTGCTGAGCTTAAACCAAGTGTTTGTAGTGTGTAAATAAAATAGTGAAACAACAAAAAAGTAAATAGCAAATAGTAAATTGTCTGTCACCAAGAGTAGATATATAGAAGGGCTTACCAGAGTCCCATGGCCTCCTAACTGAATGGAAAGGTCATAAATCGTATGGGAGAAAATCTCTGGCACGCTGCAGGGCACACAACATGACAGTAGATCAGGTTAAAGAATGTCCAAAGATATTCAATTACTCTCACGCAAAGTACAAAGGGAACTCCAAAGGCTGTTTCATAAGACTCTTTTGGTACCAAACATCCTTGTACTTGTCAATGAAAGAAAGCATAAAAGGAGACCCATGCGCGACATAGTGTTAATCAGCCACCACAATTTTATCAAAAGCTAAAAATTGCACTTACATAAAAATAGATCAAATATAGCGTTGTATAGTCACATCTCCTTTTATGCTTTCTTTGAGTGCCAAGTACAAGAATGTTTGGTACCAGAGGAGTCCTGTGAAATGGCCTTGGTTCTTCTCTTTGTACTTTGTGAGAGTAATTGAATATCTTTGGACGTTCTTGAACCTGATTTTTTATCATGTTGTGTGCCCTGCAGTGTGCCAGAGGTTTTCACCCATGCAATTTATGACCTGTCTTTTAAGTTAGGAGTTCATGGGACTCTGGTAATCCTTTATACGTCTACCCTTGGTGGGGGATGCACTGATTCATATGGTTCTTTCAGTGGAATATTGAGTTTAACATAGGGACTTTGAGCTATAAGTGGAAATTTTTTACCTTTTTATGCTATTTACTTGTTTTATTTTTTGTTGTTACACTATGTTACTTAAAGGGGTTGTAAAGCTTCGTGTTTTTTTCACCTTAATGCATCCTATGCATTAAGGTGAAAAAACACCTTGCAGTGTCCGGCCCCCCCGAGCCCACATTATACTTACATGAGCCCCGAATGTCCGAGGGCGCGACCCCCGCGTCGTTCTCCCCATGGCTGATCGGCTCTTCATTGGATAGATTAATAGCAGCGCAGCCATTGGCTCTCACTGCTGTCAATCAAATCCAATGACACGGCCGCTGAGGGGCCGGGCTGAGTCATACAATTGGCGGCTATGGACGCTGATTGTATGACACGGGAGCGCGCCCGCAAGGTAACCCCCTCGGAAGAGAGCTTCCCAGAGGGGGTTAGCTCTTACGGGGAGGAGCCGCCGTGGGACCCCAGAAGAGGACGATCAGGGCCAGTCTGTGCAAAACGAACTGCACAGAGGAGGTAAGTATGACATGTTTGTTATTTAAAAAAAAAAAAAGTGAACCTTTAGTGTAACTTTAAGGTTTAAGCGCAGCACAGTATTTTTAGCTTTTTGTGACTACGTTTAATATCACTTGGTGTGCTTGCAGCTGGTTTTCATACTATTATTTTATGTTTTGTTTGGCTACTTGCGCAGTTTACTATTTTTGGTTTTGTATTACTATAATAATTAAAGTGCATTTCTTCTAGTTCCTTGAGAGATGCAGATACCACCACTCTATTTATAGCCTTACTCTCCCCAATGCTTTTTTTACAAAATTGAGGCATGTGGGATATCCATTTACTCGGCACAACCTCATCTTTTATATTTAACTAAAATCGCAGTAATACACTGTGTTTGTGGGCACTGAAATGAAATGTAAACATTTTTTCTCGATCTTCATTGAGCAGTCACCGGCTCTCTGCTCTGCCCTTCCAGCGCTCACTTGAGTGCTTGACTGTGGAGGGGGCAGGAGCGCCTGGCACAGCCTCTCAGCGGCACACTGAGAGGCTGAGCTAGCCGCCAGCCCAGGCATCTGGATGGATCCTAACATATCTCTCCAGAGCCAGGACCTGCGGTGAGTATGTATTTTTATTTTATTAATACCTCACTTTCTTTTAACTAATCTTTGGGGCAGAAATTAATTTTATTTTTAGAAAAAAACACACAAACAGCTCTGGCAGCGAAAAGGTTAAAAAGACATCTTGCTCAGCATAGCGGGAAAACTAGACCAAAAGTGAGGCAAGGCCTTGTGTACTTACAAACCCAAGCAGCTGATGCTGGAGGGACGCAGGCAGTCTGAGGTGACTAAGTTACTGAAGGTGGACATTGGAACAAAACGGGAAAACAGTTGATCCTGCAGAAGCAGCAGCAGTGGGAAAGAAACTTCCTCTAGGGTGAATATCAGGAGCAAGAGCACAGAACATGCGCTCACAACACTCCCCCAAGTGGATGACGCCAGCACTCAGCTCCCTCAGCCTTAACCATTATTGCTGTCAGATAGTGGTGGCAGGAATTTTAAAATGGCACCCAATGGTACTAACTGTGAGGAAACTCCTAGTGCTTCAACCTGGCGTCTAAGCCCACCTGCATTAACTGCAATTTAAACAGACCCAACAGTCCTTTTTGTGATGACTCTTTTTGTGTCAGTGGCAGCTTCTCTAGCTGTGTTGCTGCTGTTTACCCTTTTTTTTTTTAGTTTTTGTTTTGTTTTGTTTTTTAGTTTTGGGGTGTTTCTTAGCTTTTTGGGGAAAAGTAGGTAGTTTTAGTTTCTTTTTTCAATAAAAAAAAAACTCAATACAAGGCCCCCCTAAATTCATATCAGAACCTTTGGAACTGATGTTGATTTTAGGAGAAAGTGTAGGGTTTTTTATTTTCATTAAAAGACTTTTCAAGACTTTCCTGTATTTACAAATAACAACATTTTTTCAGGAATGAGTAAGGGTAAAATGTACCCCTTATTCATTCACACAGAGAGAGCTGGTATCTGGGGGCCCCCTTATTTTTAAATGGGGACTTTGAGATTCCAATGAGCTCCCCACCCACATCCTCCACATCAAGATGCCCTCCCATATTGAGGGTATGTGGCCTGGTAAGATTCAGGAGGGAGAGGGGGCATACGTTGCATGCTCCCCAGGCTGTGTAATTAGATTAAAGGTCTGGTATGGATTTTGAGGGGGAACCCCATGATATTTTTTTTTGTTTCTGTCACAGGATTTCCCCTTAAAATTTGTACCTTTTTTTTTTCTTTGAGGCAGAGAGATAAAAAAATTATATTCTAGTATTTTAGTCAGAGCTTGTTTGGCTGGGCTTTTTTTTCTATGGGTCATAGGAGTGCAAATCGTTTTGCATTCCTGTGACTCGTTTTCAGCAGAGAGTGGACTGAAGATGTTGAAATCAGTCCAGGCACCGCGTCATCACGATAATGAAGTCTGGATCTGTCAGGTGCCTGGACTGATGCCTGTTTCAGCCTTTCAGCGAGCCGCTGAGAGCCTGAGATGGCTGCCCCCGCCCCAGTGAGCACAGGGGGGGGGGGGGGGCAGAGCAGAGAACTGCTGACTAACAGTCAGCAGCTCTCTGCTCGGGGAGGTGAGAGAACCGAGCCATCAGTGATGTTTGATCGCTCGGTTCTCAGTGAAGAGGCGCCAGGGGACAGATGCAGCATCGGACCGATGCTGTGTCCACCTAGATAAGACTCCTTTCACACTGAGTCATTTTTCAGGCGCTAAAGGGCTAAAAATAGCACCTGTAAAGCGCTTGAAAAACCCCTCCCCTGCAGCCCCAGTGTTAAAGCCTGAGTGCTTTCACACTGGAGCCGTGCGCTTGCAGGACGTTAGAAAAAGTCCTGCAAGCAGCATCTTTGGGGGGGTTTAGGAGCGGTGTATACACCGCTCCTAAACCGCCCTGCCCATTGAAATCAATCTGGTCTGGGAAGTGCTTTAGCAGCGACGATACGCGGGCGGTATTAACACTTTTTTGGCCACTAGCCAATCGCCGCTAAAATGACGGTAAAGCGCCGCTAAAACTAGCGGCGCTTTACCGCTAACGTAGAGTGCTGTCAGTGTGAAACGGCTCTTAATGGGGGAAAAAAAGGGATTCCCATACTTCTCTTTTAATTTTGGAAAAAAATGCCATGTACCCCCCCCCCCCCCAAAAATAAAAAAAAATATGTACCAGATTCTCCTCTCCCTTAATGTTGAACATTTACTTTTGTGGTAACGAATGCCTGAAGGAAAAAGTAAATTCAGGCAATTTAAACCTTTTTTATTGTAAACGTCAGCTTTGCTGCAGTAGGTGGTATACCTTGTACATATGTGCTACTTCACAGGCTGATTCAGGACACCCACCAAGCATGTCATTTAACCACTTGTCTATTGGGCACTTTCACCCCCTTCCTGCCCAAGCCAATTTTCAGCTTTTAGCACTGTCACACTTTGAATGACAATTGGAGAGTCATGCAACACTGTACCCAAATGAATTTTTTTTCACACAAATAGAGCTTTCTTTTGGTGGTATTTAATTACTACTATTTTTTTTTTTTTTTTTTTAAACAAAAAAATACTCAAAAGTTTTTCTTTGTTTCTGTCAGTAAATTTTGTAAATAAGTAATTTTTCTCCTTCACTTATGTGAAGACCTGATAGGCTGCACTGATGGGCACTAATGAGGTGGCATGTATAGGGCACTTATGAGGCAGCACTAAAGGGCGCTGATTAGGTGGCACTGATTTTCGGCACTGATGAGCACTAATAGGCGGCAATGATGGGCACTGATAGGCGGCACTGATGGGCAGCACTGATGAGCACTGAAAGGCAGCACTGACTGGCATCACTAATGGACACTGATTGGTGTCACTGATGGGCACTGCTGGGGCTGTACTGTAATCAGGGCACTGATGATCAGGGCCCTGATTACCTGTACAGGTCTCCCCTGGGAGGAGATGCTACTGATCGGCTTTCCTCGCCACACACTCTGTCAGTGTGAGCCAAGGAGAGCCGATAAATGGCACTTGTTAACATGTGACCGGCTGTGATTGGGCACAGCCAATCACATGGGCAAACAGCCGCGTAATTCGGCTCTTTACTGAGATCGAGGTTGCGCTGTGTCCTAGGAACACAGCCCGACAGTGATCACCGCACTGTGCATCCCCGCGGGCACGCAAGAGCGGCGGTTTTGGGGCGCCGTCATATGACGCCGTCCCAGAATGAGAAAGCATCCTGCCCACCCAGCGCCGGCCCAAGACATGGTGCTGCCTGGGACCAAGAATGAAATGCTGCCCCCCCCCCCCAAATTGTATTTATATTTTATATCATGATAAGTAAAATTTAATTTATCAGAAAAGCAGAGTTACATGCAACAGCACCATATGCAAAATTACATAACATACCATTACGTTCAAATCCAAACCACAAACTCCAGTGTTATTTTGTTTTATATATATATATATATATATATATATATATAAATCTTTATTTATATAAATAGCTTAAATGGTGAAAAGATATTGCAAAACTGCTTGTCATAAACAACAGACAAGAACAACAACAATATTGCACTCAACTATATATCAATTGACTATCAGTGCTTTATGTGCCATCTTGGCTGTAAATATAGACAGTGCTTTACAGAGCGTTATATAGTTTATGGGCACTGGTGAGACCGCATGGGCACTGGTGAGACTGCATCTCATGGGCACTGATGAGACTGCATAGGCTCTGGTGAGACTGCATATCATGGGCTCTGGTGAGACTTCATGGGCTCTGGTGAGACTTCATGGGCTCTGGTGAGACTTCATGGGCTCTGGTGAGACTTCATGGGCACTGGTGAGACTTCATGGGCACTGGTGAGACTTCATGGGCACTGGTGAGACTGCATGGGCACTGGTGAGACTGCATGGGCACTGGTGAGACTGCATGGGCACTGGTGAGACTGCATGGGCACTGGTGAGACTGCATGGGCACTGGTGAGACTGCATGGGCACTGGTGAGACTGCATGGGCACTGGTGAGACTGCATGGGCACTGGTGAGACTGCATGGGCACTAGTGAGACTTCATGGGCACTGGTGAGACTTCATGGGCTCTGGTGAGACTGCATGGGCTCTGGTGAGACTGCATGGGCTCTGGTGAGACTGCATAGAAACTGATAAGACTGCATAGAAACTGATAAGACTGCATATCATGGGCTCTGGTGAGACTTTATGGGCTCTGGTGAGACTGCATAGGCACTGATGAGACTGCATAGGTTCTGGTGAGACTGCATCTCATGGGCTCTGGTGAGTCTGCATGGGACTTCAAAATCTTGTTTTGGAACAGTACTACTAAAAGGTTGCCTACCCCTGTTCTATTATATGGCAAAACAGTTTGTCATGGACAGACAACATCAACTATATTGTAATCAACCACAGATTGAATCAAAATGGTGCTTTCCGTGCCTTCTTGGCTGCAAATAAAGACACTGCTTCCTTCAGGTCTATAGTTTGGGCTAGTTCATGTTCAATTGATATGGTCGCCAAACCCACCAACCTTTCTTGTGTCATTGTGGAGCGCAGGTATGTTTTTATTAGCTTCAGCTTTGAGAAGCTTCGCTCTCCACTAGCAACGGTCACAGGGAGTGTTAACAGTATACGCAGAGCAATGAAGGCATTTGGAAAGAGGGTAGTCAGATTGTTTGTGCAGATATACTCCAGCACGCCCTTTGGCGACAAGTCTGTAGGGACATATTTTGACAGAGCTTTCAGTTCATCGTTAAGATCATTTGAATCTATATCCCGCATGTTATCATGGGACAAAACGCTTTCCAATTTTTTGCACTGCTGGAGTAGGTCTTCAGGTATTGCATCCTTGAGTTTGGGAATGTTATAGAGCACCCCAAAGACATTGCTGTGTTCATGGAGCTGTAAAAAACGTTCTTCCAGTGACTGGATAGCAGAGTCTAGAACTTGGAAAAAAAAATGTACTTTCATCTGTTGTTTAGGATCACTGATGCTTTCATCCTCTGCCTCATAGTCAAAATGGGTTCTTCTGCGGCGATTTCGAACGTCTGCAGAGTGAAAAACCGGCTCAATGTCAAGTTCCTCTGCCATCTTTTCTGCACTTTTCAAAACCTTTTCAAATTCCTCATCTGATCGATAAGTCTGGAGGAAGGATTTTGTCATCTGAAGTTGTTGAACTGCTCCAGAAATATCAACATCAATCTCTTGCAGTCTTTTGCTCACAATATTCACATGGAAGAGTACATCATGCCACAACACTAGACCACAAAGAAATTTAAAATCACATAAATTCCTTGTAATTCCTCTGCACTCTGCCTGTGTTTTGCCACGAGCTGCTCCTGTTGAAGTACCATCCTCCATAACAGCAGTTATGGCATCATAAATTTTTCCAATCTGGTTACGGATAGCTTTCACTGCTTCCATGCGACTCTCCCATCGTGTGGTGCTCAGTGGTTTCACTGTAATTTGTGAATGTCCAAGGTGTTCTTTTAGGATTTGCCAACGATGGGTAGATGCAGAGAAGAATGCATATACACTTTGTATTACATTAAAGAATTCAGAAGCTTCAGAACATGCCGAGGCAGCATCGCTGATGACCAAGTTCAAAGAATGGGAACTGCACGGGACAAAAAAGGCTCTGGGATTTAACTCTCGCACTCGTGTTTGTACACCACTGTTTTTTCCCTTCATATTGGCTCCATTGTCATATCCTTGTCCTCTCATATCCTTAAGATCAATTCCCATTTCTTCAAGCTTCTCAAGAAGTATCTTTGTCATCCCAGATCCTGTAGTATCATCTATGTCGATGAACCCCAAGAAATGTTCTCTGACATTTACACCTGAGTCTGTTGCTGTTAAAAAACGCACCATTAAAGTCATTTGTTCAGAATGGCTTATATCCGGTGTACAGTCAAGAATTACAGAGTAATATTTTGCAGCATTCAGGTTTCCCACAATTGTCTGTCTGATTTGTCCTGCTAGTAACTGGATGATTTCATTCTGAACAGTTTTGCCAAGATAGTGAATGTGGGTTTCTTTGCTGGTTACTCTTCTGAGATGTTCTTTAAGTACTGGCTCAAATTCTCCCATCAACTCCACAATTTTAAGATAATTACCATTGTTTGGCACAAACAGCTTATCTGATATACCACGCAGTGCTAGGTTTTGAGTAGCGAGGACTCGAATAATGGCAATGAGCCTTTTTAGTACATTTTCCCAGTGCTTAGTGTCCGCTTCTATCTTCTCTTGATGTTTTGCATCTATGGTAGACTTTAACTGTAGTCTTGTACGCAGTTCTAGCCAGCTATGGAATGCTCTCTCGTGAGATAGGGTCTTCTCATGACATGTCAAATTCCTACACAGATGTTGCCAGTTATTTGTTCCTTTAGAACTTAAAGCAGATGCAATGAGTTCATTTTGGAAAACCTTGCAGCAAAAGCAATATGCAGCATTCTTGCTCCTTGAGTACATCAGCCACGGTCTCTCCACTTTCTCCATATTAGGTAGTGTCCGCCAATAATGCATCCGGTGAAAGCTTCTTTTGCGTTCAGACTTGTCTTTTGGAAAGTTGAAACTTTTCACCTGGTGTGGGCCGTATTTTACCAGGAAGTCCCTCAGTTTATTGGTCATATTTGGCCAAAGCCCTGGGTCTTCTAGAAAGGAAGAACTGAAATCAGAGTCACCAGGAACCAGCTCCTCCACCATGCTCACATCCGTTGGACTTTCCTCTTGCAGAACATGTACAGCTTCAGCATTTTGAGGTGCTGATGTGGATGCAGTAGGACTCATTTCACCAGGGGTCTCACTATCTGGGTTAACAGTTGGCTCCTCAGATGGAAGCTCCTGCTCCATAGGAGATTTGTCTTGACTCCCTGGCTTAATAAATTTCAGCATGGCTCCTTTCTGCTTTAGTAAAAAAGCCTCCTTTTTTGCTCGAACCTTTGCATATTGTGCACCAGAAAGACGTATGCGTTTCTTTCCATCAGACATGGCTGCTGTATACTGCTGCCCAAAAAAAATAGAAAAACAAAAAAGGACTATGCCACTGCGTATCAGGAGGACAAATCACATGCTACATTACCCCCCAAATCACTTGCTATTTTGCCTATGTACTTGTGATAACCAGTGACTGAACCTCTTCTATTTCCAGTATGTCCTTCTTTTCTACTGGTGCATAAAATTACACTGCATATTCCAGATGCAGTCTTACCACTGATGCAAAATTATGTTCTAATCTCTTAAGCCTCGTACACACGGTTCGATGTTCGGAAGGGGATTGATTGTCCGTTGACAGACTGTTGTATGAAATTCTTACCGCTAGTACTCTCCTTTTGAAAATTGTTGTCCAATTTTACGATAACAAATGTTATGTAGCAAGGTGGTACGATTGAAAGCATCGTTAAGGACTGCAGTCTGTGCTGTAAATATGAGCTTGGCTCCCTTTAGTGTTTATCTCATGTTAATTGGTTACAACTTGTTTGGTTCAGTTATTGAGAGAAAAAGACTCCGTTGCAGTAAGTAGCACAGAGACTACATTGCCCACAAGGCCACTGTGCTACCAGAGGGGAGTGTGCCGCGCAGAGCCTGATGGGAGGACCTTTTTAAAGCCAGCGCACCGTATAGCACGCTCTTTCTGGACGCCATCTTCAAGCCGGCAGGAGGCCTGTGTTAAGGCCTGCTGTGAGTATACCTAGGCCAGAGAAGCCTGGGCCTATGGAGACTGAGAGCGGATCGCATAGCCAAAGAGGGATCCCTGCAGAACAGTCTCGTAGATCAACCGGAGGGAGATCGGTCTGCAGCTCGCAGCATCCAGAGCCTTTTGTCCACCGCTATCCAGAGGGCGGCCGGGTGAAGGACCAGGGGCCTCGTGACACCGAGACACAGACCATTGACGGAGGGTTCCGGACTGAGAGGAAAAGCAGCAAGACAAGGCCTCATCTGGTGAGCGGGCACTTGCCCATCAACTTAGTTAACTGACTGCCAGGAGTGTGACAAGCTTCACTTATATTGCGGGTGCTTACATCTCTGCACGTAGGAACTCAACACCTTGGGGAAACTAGTACCCCTTGTACTGTCAGTCCGTGTGTTTCAAGTAACAGTTCTTTCTGCACCCTATCTTTTGGATTACAAATCTTTATGTACACCAACGTGACTAGCTGAAGATTACCTGGCTCTTAAAGGGATAGTCATCTGGTTTCCTACCCTTACAAGTGGTTGCTATAGGACATGCATTAATTGAACTATCCACTAGGGGGAGCCAATAGAACTGTGATTTTGCATATTAAAGTGGTTGTAAACCCACTTTTCGTTTTTGTTTTTTTTTCCCCCACCTGCAAGAGAAATGCATAATGAGCTAGTATGACTAGCATATTAGCTCATTATGTACCACTTACCTTAGATCGGGGCCCCCGAAGCAGTCCGCGTCCCTCCATCTAGCTGCATCCATCGCTGCGGCGATAGCCGGAATGTTAGTTCCGGGTATCGCCGCACCAGCCAATCACAGCGCCGCTCCGGCGCTGTGATTGGCCGGAGCGGCGAAGACGTGATTCTGCGCATGCGCGCATGACCCGTCGAATTCGGCTACGTCGTCAAACTGCGACCTAGCCGAATTTGTGAATGGCACCGTCGCCGCATTTAAATGCAAATATCTCCTTAACCGTGTAGGTTAAGGAGATATTTCATGCACCTACAGGTAAGCCTTAATCTAGGCTTACCTGTAGGTGTTTGCTTAGAAAGTGGGTTTACAACCACTTTAATAATAGCTGTTTGTGTCATTTTGTATTCCTGTTGCATTGTGCGAGACTTGGTAGAGAGGTGCCCCAGTGTTGATGTTACCACACTGGGAGATTCCTCCACCAAACCCTCGCTCAGATCTGGCCCTCAGTCTATGTTAGCGGGATCGGATCTCAGAGGTATTTTGAACCAATGGTATTTCCTTCATTGATTTTTACAGGGAGCTGTATGCATTGAATGCCTGTTGTATAATCATTATCTCATTTCTTTACCAAGTAAACATATCACTTTTGGTTAAGCTACAATTTGTGTGGAACTCTGTCTTTGCAGCTGAGTGGCAGGTGAACAACACCAAGGTAACATTTACTTTTAATGCCTATATTGTTGTGTATACACCATTGAGGTCCAGTGGCGGCTGGTGCTCAAAATTTTTGGGGGGGCGCAAACAAACTGAAAAAAAAAAAAAATCAATTGCCGCCACTGTGCCCATTAAACGCAGCCACTGTGCCCAAACGCCACCAGTTTTCCCCCTCAAATACAACCAGTTTGTTTCCATATACAGCCAGTGTGCCCCCATATATATACAGCCAGTGTGCCCCCATATACAGCAAGTGTGCCCCCATATACAGCCAGTGTGCCCCCATATATATATATATATATATATATATATATAGCCAGTGTGCCCCCATATACAGCCAGTTTGTCCCCATATATATAGCCAGTGTGCCCCCATATACAGCCAGTGTGTCCCCATATATATAGCCAGTGTGTCCCCATATACAGCCAGTCCCCCCCCCCCCATATACAGCCAGTTCCCCCCAAATGCAGCCAGTTTGTCCCCCATATACAGCCAGTTCCCCCCAAATGCAGCCAGCGTGTCCCCCATATACAGCCAGTTCCCCCAATATTCAGCCAGTTTGTCCCCCATATTCAGCCAGTTTGTCCCCCATATTCAGCCAGTTTGTGCCCCATATTCAGCCAGTTTGTGCCCCATATTCAGCCAGTTTGTGCCCCATATTCAGCCAGTTTGTCCCACAAATGCAGCCTGTCCCCCCCCCAGCCCTGCACTTACCTTCCTCGGTCCGCGCCGTCCTCGATGTGTTCTCCCGCCCTCGATGTCGCTTCAGCCAATCAGGTTACCGGTAACCAGATCCGGTGAACCAAATTGGCTGAAACCTCCACACAGTCTTCTTCCAGGAACGCACCCCCGTGCGTACCTGGGAGGAGTTTTTGGAAGCCGAATACAGCGTGAGAGCTGTATTCGGAAAGCCTATCAGAGCCGCTGGCTCTGATAGGCACTTCCAAGTCACACCCACCGCCGGCCGCCGCTCTAATTCATATGGCCGGCACTCACCAGGAGGCCGGCCATATGTATAGTGGGCAGCGCGGACAATACATAGATTCGTGCAATGCATGAATCTGTGTATTGTCTTTCAGTGGCGGTGCGGGAGCGAGAGGGGGCGGCGCTCCGGCGCCCTCTATGGACGCACCGCCACTGTTGAGGTCCCTAACAGCCAATTGGGGTCCTCAATCACATTATTGCCCATTTGTGCCAAAGGGGATTGAGACAAATTCTGGGGGTTGACAGGCAGAGTGCAGGCCCAAAACTAAACTAGCAGCTCCTACGAGGGCAGTGCTACAGTTAGATGACAGGCTAGTAAATGTTTGTCAAACGACAGTAATGACAAGCTCTTACCTGCTAACACGGTAACAAACACTGGAGTCGCAGACAGGCAGCAGGGTGCAGACAGACGATCCCGCCACAAATATACAGGAGATGGTCAAATGCTGTGTGCAGACAATGATACAGGAGATGGTCAGAGACTGTGTTAAGACTATGATACAGGAGATGGTCAGAGACTGTGTGCAGACTATGATACAGGAGATGGTCAGAGACTGTGTGCAGACAATGATACAGGAGATGGTCAGAGACTGTGTGCAGACAATGATACAGGAGATGGTCAGAGACTGTGTGCAGACAATGATACAGGAGATGGTTTTATTGTGGTAATGACAAGGTCTTGCCTTCTAACACGGTAAACACTGGAGCCACAGAAATATAGCAGGGTGCAGACAGGCGATCCTGCCACAGACAGTAAGACTCTGTCACGCCAGCCGGCTCTTGCATCATTGGGTTTTATTGACAGCAGCGGAGCCAATGGCTGCGCTGCTATCATTCTATCCAATCAGGACCCGAGACAGGCTGTGGAGCTGGTGTGCTCGTCCCCGTCGCGGGAAAAAACAGGCTCAGGTAAGTAAAAGGGAGGCTGCTGCATCACAGGAGGTTTTTTACCTTAATGCATAGAATGCATTAAGGTAAGAAACCTTGAGACCCCTTTCACACGCCCATAGCATTGGCGGTAAAATATCAGTAAAATACCGCAATTTTACCGTTGGATTTGCAGCACATTTCACCCACTAGTGGGGCGCTTTTAACCCCCGCTAGTGGCCGAGAAAGGGTTAAAATCGCCCGCAAGGAGTGGAGGAGTGGTGTATACAGCGCTCCTAAAGTGACCCAAAGATGCTGCTTACAGTACTTTTTTTTTAACATCCTGCAAACGCAGCGCCCCAGTGTGAAAGCTTCTTAGCGCTAAAATGCCTGTAGACCCCTTTCACACTGGATTTGTTTTTCAGGCGCTTTTGGGCTTAAAATAGCACCTGTAAAGCGCCTCCCCTGCAGTCCCAGTGAGAAAGCCTGAGTGCTTTCACACTGGGATGATGCGCTGGCAGGACGTTAAAAAAAAAGTCCTGCAGGCTGCATCTATAGGGCGGTGGAGGAGCGGTGTATACACCACTCCTGCCCATTGAAATTAATGGGTAGCGTTGCTAAAGCACCTGCAAAGTGCTTCGGCAGCAGCGCTACACGGGCACATTTAACCCTTTCTTCAGCCACTAGCGGGGCTTAAATGCGCCCCACTAGCGACCGAATAGCGCCGCTAAAACAACGGTAAAGCGCCGCTAAAACTAGCAGTGTTTTACCGTCAACTCCCACCCGCCCCGTGTGAAAGCAGCCTTAAGCCCCATACACACTATCAGTTTTCTTGCAGGTTTTTCTCTTCAGGTTTACCAAAACCATCTAATATGAGGTCAAACCTTAAGAGTTTCAATTTGTATGCAATCCGGCAGGCCCTTGCACTACATGGTTTTGGTAAACCTGAAGAGAAAAACCTGCAAGAAAACTGATAGTGTGTATGGGGCTTTAATGTTTTTTTTAAATTGTATTTCTGTGCTGTACATACAGGGCAGGCAATGGCATCCTGAGAAGAACATGTGCCATATGTCACCTCTACTGACAATGATCTATCCTGCACAGAGAGGGAGTTGAAACACAGCAGTAACCTCTTTTATGCCTGTTCCCAATAAAATTCATGACACGACCATTGCATCTTGATTAGAAACCAAGAAAACAATACAAATCATTTTATAGTTTGCATTTTTTTAACCACTTGCTTACTGGGCACATAACCCCCTTCCTGCCCAGGCGAAATTTCAGCTTTCAGCGCTGTCACGCTTTGAATAACAATTGCGCGGTCGTGCGACGTGGCTCCCAAACAAAATTGACGTCCTTTTCCCCCACAAATAGAGCTTTCTTTTGGTGGTATTTGATCATTTCTGCAGGGTTTTTTTTTTTTTTTTGCGCTATAAACAAAAAAAGAGCGTCAATTATGAAAAAAACACTATTTTTTAATTTTTGCTATAATATCCCAATTTTAAAAAAATATATATATATTTTTTCTCAGTTTAGGCCGATACGTATTTTTCTACATTTTTTAGGTAAAAAAAAAAAAACGAAATAAGCGTATAATGATTGGTTTGCACAAAAGTTATAGCGCCTACAAAATAGGGGATGGAATTATGACATTTTTTTTATAATTTTTTTTTCTTCCTAGTAATGGCGGTTATCTGTGATTTTTATTGGGACTATGACATTACGGTGGACAGATCGGACACTTTTGACACATTTTTGGGACCATTCACATTTATACAGCGAACAGTGCTATAAATATGCACTGATTACTGTATAAATGTGACTGGCAGGGAAGGGGTTAATACTAGGGGGCGAGGAAGGGGTTAAATATGTTCCCTGCTATGTGATTCTTACTGTGGGGGGAAGGGGACTGACTGGGGGAGGTCTCCTCTCCCTGACAGGACGTGGATCTCTGTGTTTACACACACAGAGATCCACGTCCCTGGCTCTGTGACAGCCGATCGTGGGTACCTGGCGGACATCGCGGCCGCCAGGCACGCGCATCGGCACCCGCGTGACACGGCAGGCACAGCTTTTCCCCGATGCGCGCCCGCGGCGGCGCGCATCGCGGAAGTAAACAGGAGGACGTCCATGTACACCCTCCCGGCAATTGAGCGCCACGCTGTAGACGTCTTTTGTCTATAGCGCGGGCGCAAAGTGGTTAAAAGAATAAAGTTTTGCTCTAATTACAGGGAAAACATGGGTACAATTATCTACAATACAAGGATCATCATTCATCAGCCACATTAAAAATCCCACCTAACTCACCCTTTTTATCAGAGAGGCAGAGAGGCAGAGAGGCAGAGAGGCAGGCAGGCTCAGCTCACACGGTCACTGTCCAGGGCACAGCCACAGCAGAATTAATTCCTCAGAGTCCCACACTGAATCCCATTCCCAACCCTCACGCAGGAGATGGAAGATGGATGGATGAGGTGGGTGGTGGATGAGGTGTGTGGGCGGAGCAATATCGATTGGCGCGGAGGCTGAGCGCTGTGGATGCTGGGGCGGCCGCGGCCTCCTGACGTCACTGGTTGCTAGGCGACGGTCGGGACTCAGCAGGAAATTTTAGCAACCAGACAGACAGTGCAGGAGAAAGCAGCGGCACCGCACAGGCAGCGCACCGCGGGCGGCGCCGACCAGCATCCGCTCTGCTCTCTGCACGGACTGAATGTCACACTGACTCATTACAGTCACTCTGATGAAAATATCTTGCCGGCCGGACTGCCGCCCCCTCCTAAATGCCGCCTGGTACCACGGTCCCATTGGGTCCCATGGTAGGGCCGGCCCTGTGCCCACCGCCTTTTTACTATACAGAAGGTGGGAAGTGGTTAAAGCAATTTTGTCTTTTTAATGGTTTACTTTAGGCATTATTAAAGTCATAGCTTCCTTCAAAAAGGTGTTAAAAAAAGTGTATTGGTACATTCCTCCCAGAGCAGTGCTAGCTCCCCATGCCATTTTAGCATATTAGCCTTTAAGATAAGTGTAGCACACAGACACCCCCCCCCCCCTTTACCTGCCTTCTTCGGCTCCTCGCAGGAAAAGAGGGCACACCGTGCCACATGCCTGTGTGAAGAGGTTGAGCGGTGTTGTGATGGGTCTCTGCAGCCAGATTCTCCAGAGAATGGTTCTTATCTCTATAGTCAATAAAGACAAGTCTCTATTTCCCCCAATAACTCCAAAGTCCACACCAGCCGTAACTCCAACGTAGAGTTTATTTTCTCTTTAAAGCACAGTCTCTGATAGAAAAGGTTGGAGAGAACAGAACAGCATAAGGTGTGGGAGAGGTCCGGGTACAAACGTAATACACTTCACTGCTTGGCTTCTCAAGCAGACTTAGCCCATTTGGATAGTCTCCCTTGATAGGGACTAGCAGCCAGAATGGTACTCGAACTAACCGCACGGTCTCTGCCACAGACCTGGTGAACTTGGTTTTCAAAGCTTGGCCTCTAGTAAGGAGAAGACATCCCTCCAGAGAGTTACCGGGCCCCTTCCTTCACCATGACTTCTCACCAGTCCCTCGGAACGGTCCTCCCCCGGCCTCCTCATGTAAGATACGGGTCCCCTCTCAAGGCGGCACCCTGAGATTCCTGGATCCTAGGCGAAGGTGCTGGGCCCAAGGCCTTTAGTTGCAGCCCCAGGGCTAAAGGTGCCTGGGACTGATTTACCGACTCCAGCCCCTGGGCCAAAGGTGCCCAGGGCGGACAGGAACACCACACTCCCTGGGAGTAGGACCCCCGACAACGAACGAACCTGAACCCCCTGACTACAGGCAGCGTCTGCCCCTTTTATATCCTCTCCCAGCATGCACAGCAGGCCAACCACGCCCACTGTATGGCTGCTGAGAGGGGACACACAAGGCACAGCACTGTATCAATGATTCAACCCCGGCCCACTATGGCAGCGCCACCTGTAGGCCACAGGGAACTGTACACTGATACTATTCCTGTAGACAAAAATGGTTGACAAGATCCTGACAATCGGGGTGTTTGAGCATAACTACCACTCAAACACTTCCCCTAAATTTAGGACCCCGCTACATAAGGATACTTGATTTGTCAGATTCGGCCCCCAATGACCTCAATGGGGATTGGATTCAGCAGCTGAATGTATCACATTTTTGCTGAGATACGTTCAACTCATCCGTAATGCAAACAAATACGGTTATTGACAGAGTGGGCAAGGGAACCTGAAGAAAACATAAGGCTGTATGCCATTACTAATTTATTTTCTGGGGGGGGGGGGGGGGTTAGGCCCTGACCCAGAACAACTATGTACAGTCGATTGGGAGTTCTGACTCCACCTCAGAAAACTGGTTATTGTATCCGTGGCGGTGCGTCCATAGAGGGCGCCGGAGCGCCGCCCCCTCTCGCTCCCGCACCGCCACTGAAAGACAATACACAGATTCATGCATTGCATGAATCTATGTATTGTCACCGCTGCCGCGCTGCCCACTATACATATGGCCGGCCTCCTGGTGAGCGCCGGCCATATGAATTAGAGTGGCGGCCGGCGGTGGGTGGAACTTGGAAGTGCCTATCAGAGCCAGCGGCTCTGATAGGCTTTCCGAATACAGCTCTCACGCTGTATTCGGCTTCCAAAAACTCCTCCCAGGTACGCACGGGGGTGCGTTCCTGGAAGAAGACTGTGTGGAGGTTTCAGCCAATCAGGTTCACCGGATCTGGTTACCAGTAACCTGATTGGCTGAAGCGACATCGAGGGCGGAAGAACACATCGAGGACGGCGCGGACCGAGGAAGGTAAGTGCAAGGCTGGGGGGGGGGGGGGGACAGGCTGCATTTGGGGGACAAACTGGCTGAATATGGGGGACAAACTGGCTGCATTTGGGGGACAAACTGGCTGAATATGGGGGACAAACTGGCTGAATATGGGGGACAAACTGGCTGAATATGGGGGACAAACTAGCTGAATATGGGGGGAACTGGCTGAATATGGGGGACAAACTGGCTGAATATGGGGGGAACTGGCTGAATATGGGGGCACACTGGCTGCATTTGGGGGGAACTGGCTGTATATGGGGGACAAACTGGCTGAATATGGGGGCACACTGGTTGTATTATGGGGGACAAACTGGCTGAATATGGGGGGAACTGGCTGAATATGGGGGACAAACTGGCTGAATATGGGGGACAAACTGGCTGAATATGAGGGGAACTGGCTGTATATGGGGGACACACTGGCTGAATATGGGGGGAACTGGCTGTATATGGGGGACACGCTGGCTGCATTTGGGGGGAACTGGCTGTATATGGGGGACAAACTGGCTGAATATGGAGGCACACTGGTTGTATTATGGGGGACAAACTGGCTGAATATGGGGGGAACTGGCTGAATATGGGGGACAAACTGGCTGAATATGGGGGGAACTGGCTGAATATGGGGGACAAACTGGCTGAATATGAGGGGAACTGGCTGTATATGGGGGACAAACTGGCTGAATATGGGGGGAACTGGCTGTATATGGGGGACATGCTGGCTGCATTTGGGGGAACTGGCTGTATATGGGGGACAAACTGGCTGCATTTGGGGGGAACTGGCTGTATATGGGGGACACGCTGGCTGCATTTGGGGGGAACTGGCTGTATATGGGGGACAAACTGGCTGCATTTGGGGGGAACTGGCTGTATATGGGGGACAAACTGGCTGCATTTGGGGGGAACTGGCTGTATATGGGGGACAAACTGGCTGCATTTGGGGGGAACTGGCTGTATATGGGGACAAACTGGCTGTATATGGGGGCACACTGGCTGTATATGGGGGCACACTGGCTATATATATGGGGACACACTGGCTGTATATGGGGGCACACTGGCTATATATATGGGGACAAACTGGCTGTATATGGGGGCACACTGGCTATATATATATATATGGGGGCACACTGGCTGTATATGGGGGCACACTGGCTGTATATATATGGGGGCACACTGGCTGTATATGGAAACAAACTGGCTGTATTTGAGGGGGCAAACTGGTGGCGTTTGGGCACAGTGGCTGCGTTTAATGGGCACAGTGGCGGCAATTGATTTTTTTTTTTTCAGTTTGTTTGCGCCCCCCCAAAAATTTTGAGCACCAGCCGCCACTGTATTGTATGCTTGTTCATAGTCAGCGACCGTGAAAAGCATTAAAGCCAGAGACAGCCAAGCTACAAGGAGAAGAAGGTTAGCGGAGAAAGTTTCAAATCCTTAAAAAAAAAAAAAAAATCTGACATGAAAAGCATACGGCTGTACTGGGACTGACACATATGAGAAGTAAGAAGGTGCCTGCCCTCTTGTGGAAGAACTTTGTACATCACCCATCCCAGATCACATTGCAGGGAAAGGTGGGGTTTAGCCGTCATTCTGATTACAGAGCTATGGTACTTCCTGCTTGTCTGTGCACAATGTTTTGTTTAGTAACTAAGGCCCATGTGACGTACAGAGCAGTAAATAGGTGAGTCACAGTGACTTCAACTCCAGTACAAAGTATCAGATCAGAAGGTGTGGGGAGGAAGCATCAGAAATCTCTTTAAATCCGTGGCCCCTGGTAAGTTTTAAAAAGGCTTGTTGTTATGAAATGATAGATGATATCAACATGACAGAAATTGTGATCTTAAAGGTGCCCCTGGGCTCACCATACACCTTACAGTCTCGTTTTCCTTGAGGCTGAGTTCACACCATTGCGAATTGGATGCGGTGAGCAGGAGATTTTGACCGGCTCTCTATAGAGCCGATTCACACATCTCCGGTGCGAATTTGCGCAGGGGTCCTGTGCGTGTTTTGGTCCGTTTCAGGTCCGAATTCAGCCAAAAATTCAGGCTGAAATCGAACAGGAACACACCGGACCCCTGCTGGGAGCCGCATCAGTATTAGGTGTGACCGTGTGAACCCAGCCTCAGATCTACCAACAACTATGTAGTAGGTTTGCCACCTCATCCCTTTAAACCCAAACACATTAACCACTTAAGGACCGAGCCTCTTTCTGAGATTTGGTGTTTACAAGTTAAAAACATTTTTATTGCTAGAAAATTACTTAGAACCCCCAAACATTATATATATTTTTTTCTAACACCCTAGAAAATACAGTAAAATGGCGGTAGTTGCAATACTTTTTGTCACGCCGTATTTACGCAGCGGTCTTACAAGTGCATTTTTTTTATATTGTGAAAGATAATGTTACGCCGAGTAAATTGATACCCAACATGTCACCCTTCAAAGTTGCGCCCACTCGTGGAATGGCGACAAACTTTTACCCTTAAAAATTTCCATAGGCGATGTTTAAATATATTCTACAGGTGGCATGTTTTGAGTTACAGAGGAGTTCTAGGGCTAGAATTATTGCTCTCGCTCTAACGATCGTGGCAATACCTCACATGTGTGGTTTGAACACCGTTTTCATATGCGGGCGCTGCTCACATATGCTTTCGCTTCTGCGCGCGAGTTAGTCGGGATGGGGCGCTTTAAAAAATGTATTCATTTTTTTTTTCTTATTGATTTTACTTTTAATTTCTAATTTTGACACTGTTTTTAAAAATTAATACATTTTGGGTCACTTTTATTCCTATTATAAGGAATGTAAACATCTCTTGTAATAGAAAAAAGCATGACAGGACCTCTTAAATATGAGATCTGGGGTCAAAAAGACCTCAAAACTCATATGTACACTAAAACGAAAAAAAAAAAAAAATGTCCCTTTTTAAGAGCTATGGGCAGAAGTGATGTTTTGACGTCGCTTCCGCCCTGCAATGATATGGAGAAGGGTGGGGGCCATCTTCCCATCACTCGTCTCCATGTCACAGAAGGGAAAGCATCCGATCGCCTCCGCCGCTACCGACGGCTTCGGTAAGCGGCAGAGGGTACCGGAAAACGGCGGGAGGGGGGGCACCTCTTCCGCTCCCGATAAAAGTGATCTTGCGGCGAATCCGCCGCAGAGACCACTTTTATCTTGAAGCGGACTGCCCGCTCTTGAAGAGGATACCGAGGTTATGATAGCTAGCTGCTACCATAACAATGGTATTCCTCTTCAAAGTAGCGACGTATAACGACGGCAGGCTGTCGGTAAATGGTTAAACAGGTTCTGATTCTAATTTAATGCAGATGAGGCACTAAGGCTGTCCATACATTTTTACTTTTTACTTTATAACTTTCCTTTAGATTTACCAAAACCTATAATATGAGGTCAAACCTAAAACAATTTGTATGCGATCAGGCCGGCCCTTAAACTACATAGTTGAAGGTAAATGTCAAGAAAATTGAATAAGAAAATTGTATAGTGTATGGCCAGCTTTAGTGAGTTTATTTACCACATTAATCAGCCACAGATGTGTTTGGGTTTAAAGGGATGAGGCGGCAACCCTACTATTTAGTGCAAGGGCCTGCCTGATTGGATAGATTAGGTGGGTGCTCTTATTGCCTAGTGTAGCACTGACCCCTGAAGGAGCTGCTGATTAATTTTGGGTCATGCAAACTACCTCCATGGCCACCGTTGTCAGGGTAAAGAGTGTTCAGAAAAGTCAATGTCCGCACAGATGTAAAACCTTAACAATAAGGCTTTATTTTCCTTTGCTGTAGAACTTTAGAGAAAGTGAGAAACGAGAGAAGTAGGGGAAGGTTCAGGCACGCGGTACAATAGATGCAAACAGTCAGTATATTCACCACTCAAGCCTGAGTGGGTATTGCTCACCCGGATAGTCCCCTCTCACAGTCCTAGCAACCGGAACGATGCAGTGATCAGATTTTAGACAGTTTCTGCCACAAACTGCTATCGGTGAACGAAGGTCTCTGCCACAGACCTGGTGAACTTTAGGATGCATCCGGGAATCCTCTGCCACAGGATTTTAAACGTCCCGTACCTCCAGCCAAGCAATAATAGAGCTTTTGAGTGTATCCCTCCTTGAATGAGTTGCCAGGCCTCTCCCGTGACATCGGCGCCTTGCCAGTCTCCTCCTGGCTCCCATCCTCAAGAGCTTCTTTCCCACGGATGGACAGCTTGGGATACCTTTCAGAAATGTAGGCCCGAACCGGCAGAGCCGGGCCTAGCGAGCAGAGATGTAGCCTCGGGCTGAAGGTGCCCGGGGCTAGAACACACACACGCACCCCGTGCCATGCGGGCCACGAGGCGCACCAGGAACTCTCTACAAAACGGCGTCTGCCCCCTATGTACCCCTCCCCAGCATGCACCGCGGGTCAACCACCCCCACCGCACGGCTGCCGAGAAGGGACACCCAAAACTGCCGCGATACACCCGTATTCCAACATGGGCCATCGGTGGCAGTGCCACCTACGGGCGAACAGGGAAAATAACTGCCAGGCATCATCACAACCATAGCAGAAGCAAAACCTAAAGAAATCAGCAAGTCTGAGCCCAACTATTGGCCCAGACTATCCCCTAAATTTAAACATAGCGTAGACCATTTTGGGCCGGTGCTACACTCAATTTGGTAGATCTATGGTTGATTGTACAGTCAGATTGTAACATGGATAGTGAGCCTTATTGCCTGTACACACGATCAGAAAATCGTACCAAAAATACTGCTTTTGAATCAATCGTACAATAATTTGATTGTTAGTATGCAGCTTTTCGAGAGCCGATCATGACAGTTCATCCGATATTATCTGATTGGACAAGCATGAAAATTTTCCCCCTACGATACCAGATCATAAGATTTTCATTTAATCAGTACAGTTGTCATTCGAAAATACAATACAAATACATTAAAACACATTACATCACTTCCGAATTTTTATTCTGTCGTACGAGAATTTTCATTACTTTAGTAACCTCTTGCTTTTAGTATGAGATTAGTAGAAATGGGCTCAGGCATGTTTGAAATCCCACGTGTCTAATCCCGATCTGTGCAGCTGCAGACTGGGAAATGTCTCACTACCTGTGATTACCTGTGTGCAGTGTCGGCTTCCTGGCGGGATCAGGCATGTGGGCTTTCTTACACGCCCGAGCCCAACTCTAGAGATTAGCATGGAAAAAAAAAAAAAAAAGACGGACGATCATTCGTCCGATAATCTCATTGTATGTACCAGGCATTAGACATTACACAATAGACTTACAGTAAACCCCCGTTATATCGCAGTTCAGTTTTTGCGGTCCCGGTATATTGCGTTTTTTTCTGTAAGACCTATTAACATTATTTTATTGATAAAATCATTGTTAATTAAATATTTTTGTGTTTTCCATTGCTCTTGCTATGTCTTTCAGTATCTTTTATGTGTTTAAATGTGTTTCTATTGTTTTAAAAGTGTGTTTAAAGACCTTAAAATGCTTTTAAAAGTATAGTGAAAGTTATAAAAACATGCCTAGTGTGTATTTAGATAGGGTTTCTATTTCGCGGATTTTCACTTTTCGCGGGTGGGTCCGGAACGTAACCCCCGCGATGGAGGGGGGTTTACTGTATATATATTTCAATGTGCTACAAAAGAAGGGACTACCAACAATCAGTTAAAGTGGAAGTCCATGCAAAAACTAAAATTCCTGCATCTATAGACACCACGGATCTAACACTAACCTCTCTATCCCTGTAAAGAATAAATAAGTATACATACCTTTTTGGAAGCCGATCTGACCCGCTCCATCCCAATCTCCAGCGCCGGAAGCTCTGCAGAAGCCACGAAGGACAACGGCTGTGAAATGAATGGGAAGTGACATCACCCATAGAGTTACTATGGGGCTTCCGTTGTCCTCTGTCTCCTCTGCACCCGCCTCTACAGTGAAACTGCGGCTGACAGCTCAGCGTGGGATCCAATCAGGGCGGGTCAGATCGGCTTGGAAAAAGATGTGTATACTAATTTTTTCTTTACAGGGATAGAGGTTTAGTGTGTGGCTATAGATGCAGGGATTTTAGTTTTTGCATGGACTTCCACTTTAAATCTCTTAGTAGCAAAATGATTAGCCCATGTTCACACTGACAGCGGGATTCACTCCCAACTTTGGAGGCGATTTCAGAGACATCTGTGCGGCTTGCTGCACAGATGTCTATACAAATCAAACTCCGAAGTTGCCAAAAGTAGTAAAGGAACTACTTTTGGGAATCGGTGCAGTGCTGCAAAGTCGGAGTCGCACCGGACGGTGCCATTGCCGGCAATAGCCACTGATTTGACATGTCAAATCGCATGCCAAATCGCTGCAATGTGAACCTAAGCTGAATGGTCAGTGTAGTTTGCCATAAAGCGTTCACAAAGATTACAGTACACTTTTGTCAAAGAATGTATCCACTCTTCTCTGCAGAGGAAATGAGCCCTCTTTGTTTGGGTATTATCCAGGACCACCATCTGCTTCAGTGCAATTCTATACTTTGTGCACAAATGTCTGACACAGACCAACCGCCTGCTGCAGCCTCTCACATCGTGGCTTGCTACAACATTATAATAATGTAGTCTGATCACTGATAAATGGAGGAGGGGTGGCTAAGGAAATGCTTTCTCCTACCTACAAAATGATCTTAAAGCAGTAATAAACCCCAAACCAAAATGTAGTAAATTGCAGCTTACCAATCATTAGATATGGTGGCTACATTCGTTTTATTTTCATTGGCTTTTTCCCTGGTGATCTGACCAGTAACACATCTTCTGTATTAGAGTGCCCCCACTCTGGATGAAGGAGACAGAAACACCTTCAGACGGCAGTATTGATAGTGTGTTTTGAGGGGAGTGTTAGATGTACTAGTATGTAGCAGGGAGCAGGCTATCTTACCTGCAGTATCAAAAGACACTCTGCAACATTGTTGGAATGAGACTGTTTCCCTCTAGTGCCAGCTAACACTCAGTGTCATCACGTCCTGTCAGCAGAGTGATTACCATCAGGGAGCAAAGCATAAAGGGAATTGTAGTTCCAGGACTCAAGTTTCACATTTAGATTTAACTGTATGGAACTACAAAAGACCAGCATGCTCTAAGGGCAGGAAAGGAGAGACTCCATTTTGATTTCCTGTGGAGAATTCAGACAGCACGAGGCGGAGGAAGATATCAGACCTGAGGGATAGATGCTGTCTCCCAAATGATTTCACTGTGCTATTTAGGCCTACGCCGGCAGTAAGGACATCCAGCCTGAGAGAGGGGGATCCCAGGTGCACATCCAGGCGCACCTGCACCGTTGGTGAAGCGTTCCAGTGTGAGGTGACCAGTCGGGTTGCCAGGAGAGCCTGCTGTTCCAGGACGTTCGTTTGGACCTTGACCGCAGGGTTGGGTGAGGGGCTTTTGCCCATTTGCAGGAAACATGGGCACTGCACCACAGAAGTTAAATGGACACTGTATACAGACACCATTGCTGTTAGTCATCTTGCTGACACTTGTAGTACCACAGGGATAAAGGATAAGGCCATCCATTTCCAGGGACACTGTATACAGACACCATTGTCCTTTCACCTTGCTGAGAAAGATCCTGCCTTCTTCACTTGATCATCAGTGCAAGTTGTTTTGTTTGGCCCTGCTATTCAGGAGTTTAAGTGCACCAACGAAAGTGGCTAGCTGAAGACACAAAGTTTTATCTTTTCTTCAAAAGGATTGAAGCTACTAGTGCCATACAGATCCGTGCACACACACATTCAGGACTCTGTATATGCAGTGGGTGTGTGGGACAGTTTATCTAGGAAGTTAAGCCATTGCATGTTAATTTGAATAAAGTATTTAAAGTTGGGCCTGTGGTGTCAGGGGACGGAAGAGAGAGGCTGCCTGGACTCAACCTGAGTAAGACCCCTTTCACACTGAAGGCGTTTTTCAGGCGTTTTAACGCTAAAAATAGCACCTGTAAAGTGCCTGAAAAATGCCTTTCATGCCACCCCAGTGCTTTCACACTGGGGCAGTGAACTTTCAGGACGTTAGGAAAAGCCCTGCAAGCAGCGCCTTTGGGGCAGTTTGGGAGCGGGGCTCCCAAAACGCCCCTGCCCATTGAAATGAACGCATGATGGGAGCTTTTAACCCTTTCTTCAGGTGCTAGCGGGGGTTAAAAGCACCCTGCTAGCAGCCGAAAAAGTGGCGCTAACACTACGGTAAAGCGGCGCTTTACCGATAACGTGGCCCAAATTTTAGAACAGAGTTGCTGGCAATGAAAACGTATTTGGTTCTTTTACATGCTATCAAAATCTTACAAAAAAAAAATAATTACAATAAAATGTTGGGCTGGCTTTAACAATTTTTTTGTATAATGTTCCACTTTCCTTTAAAAAGAAAATACTCATATTTAACCAGAATTTATTTGTGATGTTACAGTCCTAATTTAGGGTTCCATTTTTGTGTTTTTATTTTGTCTTGTTTTTTAGAGACCTTCACTAAAAATGGAGAGAAGTCATTGTGACGCTGATGCCAAAATGGAAGAAGAGACCTCACAGAATGAAACAGAAGAACCTGAGAAGGAGTCATCTGATGACACAGTATGCCAATTTTTTCTTGCAGGAACATGTAGATTTGGCGACAGATGCCGAAACACTCATGTCGCTGCATCTGATGCTTCTGAACAGCCTACTGCTAATAAAGACAACGTAAGCAAAGACAAGAGCCCCGGTAAACCAATAGGTAAAAAGCCTCCTATGAAGACAGCCAGTGATGTCATCTCCAGAATCCAATGGGACCAAAATTTACCCAAGGAGCATTTTTTAATTGGTTATCTTGATAGATTTGTGGGGGTAATTGAAAAACCATTCTCAGATTTTTGTTGGGAAGATTTAGCTTCAGCTGGGATAGATGTCCTTGCTATACCTAAACATCGCATCCAGTACTTTAAATACCAAGAACTGGTGGTCTGGGACAAAACCACTCGCACAGACGATGTGTTTGGTTCAACAGGAAGCGGATTGACAATCTTAGACGTAATTCCACAGCACAAAACTCTGGTACAAACAGAACAGAACGATAAGGAAGAGATGAAACAAGTGGCCCCTGATTTGTTGGATGAAGAAGACTATGAGAATAGTACCCAAGATAATCATTTGCAGAACCAAAGCACTAAAAAAGTAAGGCCTACTCACTTTATAGCAGTCCGTATTAGCAGCGAAGAAGTGAGAAGCACTGTAAAAGAGGTACAAGATGTTCTGATAAAACATAACACAGAAATAGCACCATTCCTTACTCCTCTGCCAGAACTTCATTTAACATTGTGCCTTTTACATTTGGTCACTTCAGATGAAATGGAAATTGTTCATACTGTCCTTCAAGAAATTAGGACTGAAATTCAGAGGATCCTTTCTCCAAGCTTCATTTTAAGCTTTGATGGACTGAAAGATTTTCATTCACGTGTGCTCTATTTGGCACCCATGTTTGTACCAGGACTGTCAAGTTTTGTGGAAAATCTAAACCAAAGGTTTTGCAGCAGAGGCTTGGTAGTCATAGATCCACCAACTTCCTCCAGCTTCCATGTGACCATAGCTAAAGTACCTAGAAATTTGGCCAGTAAAAATCCCAGCCTTCTGTTCCTACCAGAGGTTTACAACAATATACAGATTACTCATTTCGGGGCACAACATATTGACACCATTAGCTTTTGCCATGCCAGGAGTTCAAGACGTGCTGATGGATTTTATACAACACTTCTAGAACTGCCACTGTACTAATATATAGGGCTGTACGCTGAACAATCTGGCTAATTTGTTTTATAAAAGAATAACAGAAAAGTCTGTTGGGAGCAGCAACCAATTGGTTTCCAGCTGTTCTTTTTAGAAGAAAGAAAATAGAAATCTGCTTTGGATAATAGTCTTATTTTCTTTTACTCCTAGGTGTTCAAAATAAAAAAGCCTCCGATTCTGACAACTGTGCAATGTCATCCAATAAATATGTTGAAACCTTAAAATTAGTAACAAATGAGATGTTTTCTTCCATTATTGTTTATTAAATGTTTCTAAAGAAATTGTGACCAAATTGCAGACAATGCATAAATATATAGACTACTTAAAAAGGGAAAAACTCCAAGACAGTATAAAGGATCACAAGCCACAACATTTCTCCAAAATATATGTAGAAAAATAAGGCAAATTTCTTTACCAAATGTTGCCCAAGCCAATTCTGCAAGTTCTCACATACATGTAAAAATAGGATTTTTTACTCACCGTAAAATCCTTTTTCTTATTCATGGACTGACACAGCTTCCTATTGACAAGTGGGTATTATCCTATCTTTAGGAGTGACTAGGCAGAAAAAACTTGAAAAAAGTGTTACATCACACCTTCTACAGCACCACCCAGGGGGGAGGACCCTCTGGGTATAATCCCTCTCTCTGCACCTCGCAGATCAGTTCGTCAAAAAGCAGTACAAACTTAAAACGAGGGGTGGGTGCTGTCAGTCCATGAACTCAGAGAAAAGGATTTTACGGTAAGTAAAAAATCCTATTTACTCTTTCGTTCATGAACGGACACAGCTTCCTATTGACAAGTGGGATGTCCCAAAGCAGTGTCAAAAACGAGGGGTGGGAACAGCATTAAAACAACTTCACCCCAAAACAAAACAGAGCTCCTCAACAGAGGAGTTGCAACTCTAAACAGCCGCAATACCTTGCGGCCGAAGAAGCATCCGAAGATGCACACACATCAACTTGTAAAGTTTAGTGAAAGTCAGAACGGACGAGCAGGTCGCCGCCTTACACACCTGGTGAAATAGACGCTAGATGCTCTCAGAGCTCGGGCAGCGTCCAAAAAATACAATGTCGTCTCCTAGGATTCGACGGATGCCTTGCTAGACAGAAAAAAACTGATCTGCGAGGTGCAGAGAGAGGGATTATACCCAGAGGGTCCGCCCCCTGGGCGGTGCTGTAGAAGGTGTGATGTAACACTTTTTACAAGTTTTTTTCTGCCTAGTCACTCCTAAAGATAGGATAATACCCACTTGTCAATAGGAAGCTGTGTCAGTCCATGAACGAAAGAGTAAATCAGCTTTTTTTTTCTCAGAAAATTATTTGGAACCCCCACGCATTATATATTTTCTGAAAGCAAAGGCACTAGAAAATAAAATGGTCATTGTTGCAATTTTTATAATATTTTGTTAACCACTTCAGCCCCGGAAAAATTTACCCCCTTCCTGACCAGAGCATTGTTTGCGATTTGGCACTGCGTTGCTTTAGCTGACAATTGCGCGGTCATGCGATGTTGTACCCAAACAAAATTGACGTCCTTTTTTCCCCACAAATAAAGCTTTCTTTTGGTGGTTCTTTATTTTTTGCGCTATGAACAATTTTTAAAATTTTTTAAAAAAGCTATATTTTTAACTTTTTGCTATAATATCCTCAAAAAATATATATAAAAAGTTTTTTTTCCTCAGTTTAGGCTGATATGTATTCTTCTACATATTTTTGGTAAAAAAAACGCAATAAGCATATATTGATTGGTTTGCACAAAAGTTATAGTGTCTTCAAAATAGGGGATAGTTTTATGGCATTTTTATTACAATTTTTGTTTTTTTTTTACTAGTAATGGCGGCGATCTGCAATTTTTATCAGGACTGCGACATTATGGCGGACACATCGGACACTTTTGACACTATTTTGGGACCATTGTCATTTATACAGCGATGAGTGCTATAAAAATGCACTGATTACTGTGTAAATTACACTGGCAGGGAAGGGGTTAACACTAGCGGGTGATAAAGGGGTTAAATGTGTCCTAGGGAGTGATTCTAACTGTGTCTAAATGTGTCCTAGGGAGTGATTGGGCTACCACTGACATGACAGTGATCACTGCTCCTAATCACAGGGAGCAGTGGATCCCTGTCATGTCACGTCACTAGGCAGAACAGGGAAATGCCTCGTTTACATAGGCATCTCTCCGTTCTGCCTCTCCGTGCCACGATCACGGGACAGCTGCGGACAACGAGTACGCGGGGCCCGTGGGCACGATCACAGAGTACACGGCGGGCGTGCGCCTACATGGCGGCAAATTCAAAGAGACGTACAGGTACGCCCATTTGCCTGTACGAGCCCTTCTGCCAACGTACATCTGTGTGCGCTGGTAGGCGAGCAGTAAATTACAGTATTTGTGCAGCGGTTTATCAAATGCAAATTATCTGGAAAAAATGAAGACCAGGCCTTTTCTGGAACTCTTTGTTTAAAAGTAAAAATTTGTATTTTTGCTAGAAAATTACTTAACTCCAAAACATATACACTATATACCAAAAGTATTGGGACGCCAACCTTTACACGCACATGAACTTTAATGGCATCCCAGTCTTAGTCCGTAGGGTTCAATATTGAGTTGGCCCAGCTATAACAGCTTGAACTTTTCTGGGAAGGCTGTCCACGAGGTTTAGGGGTGTGTCCATGGGAATGTTTGACCATTCTTCCAACAGTGCATTTGTGAGGTCAGGCACTCATGTGGACGAGAAGGCCTGGCTTGCAGTCTCTGCTCTAAGTCATCCCAAAGGTGTTCTATCAGGTAGAGGTCAGGACTCAGTCAAGTTCCTTCACCTCAAACTCACTCATCCATGTCTTTATGGTCCTTGTTTGTGCACTGGTGCGCAGTATGTTGGAACAGGAAGGGACCATCCCCAAACTGTTTCCACAAAGTTGGGAGCATTAAACTGCCCAAAATGTCTTGGTATGCTGACACCTTAAGAGTTCCCTTCACTGGAACTAAGGGGCCAAGCCCAACCCATAAAAAACAACCCCACACCGTAATCCCCCTCCACCAAATGATTTGGACCAGTGCACAAAGCAATGTCTATAAAGACTTGGATAAGCGCGTTTGGGCTGAGGAACTTGACTGGCCTGCACAGAGTCCTGACCTCAACCCGATAGAACACCTTTGGGATTAATTAGAGCAGAGACTGCGAGCCAGGCCTTCTCGTCCAACATCAGTGCCTGATCTAACAAATGCATTCTGGAGGAATGGTCAAACATTCCCATAGACAAACTCCTAAACCTTGTGGACAGCTTTCCCAGAAGAGTTGAAGCTGTTATAGCTGCAAAGGGTAGGCCAACTCAATATTGAACCCTACGGGCTAAGACTGAGATGCCATCAAAGTTCATGTGTGTGTGTAAAGGCAGGCGTCCCAATACTTTTGGTAATATAGTGTATTTTTTTTTAAGCAGAGACCTGAGAGAATAAAATGGCGATTGTTGCAATATTTTATGTCACAAAGTATTTTTGCAGTGGTCTTTCGAACACAATTTGTTTGAAAAAATACACAAGATGATGTTACGCCGAGCAAATAGATACGTAACATGTCATGCTTCAAAATTGCGCATGCTTGTTGAATGGCAACAAACTACGGTACCTAAAAATCTCCATAGGTGGCGCTTACATTTTTTTTTTTACAGGTTACCGGTTTAAGTTACAGAGAAGGTCTTGCACTAGAAATATTGCTCTCGCTCTAATGATCACAGGGATACCTCACATGTGTGGTTTGAACACTGTTTACATATACTTGCGCGACTTATGTATGCGCTTCCTTCTGCATGTGAGCAAGGAGAGATGGGGCGCTTTAAAAAAAAAAACGTACTTATTTTACTTTTTATTTTTTTATTTTTACACTGTGCCTTTACTTTTTTTTATTCCTATTACAAAGGAATGGAAACAACCCTTGTAATAGAAATAAGGATGACAGGTCCTCTTTACTGAGAGATCTGGGGTCAAAAAGACCCCAAATCTTTCATTTACCTTTAAAAGCAAAATAAATAGTATTTATTTGACGTTTTTTGGCTTTTGCCTAAAAAAAAAAAAAAAAGTAGGATTTTTAAAACAGCTTACCTGTAAAATCCTTTTCTTGGAGTACATCACGGGACACAGAGCAGCATAGTCATTACTATGTGGGTTATATAGAATTCTGCCTATAACGTACTTACGTGGATGCCATTTTCTGGCCTCGCACCAAGTGATGTACGCCTTCCAAACTCTATAGTAGATCTGCCTGGATACAGGCTTCCTGGCATTGATTATAGTTGATACCACAGAGTTAGAGAGACCTCTCTTCTTTAGGATGTGGGATTCAATAGCCAGGCCGTTAAACTTAGAGTTAGTAAGGAAGGGTGGTATATCGGTCCTTGCGAAAGCAGGTCCGGACGACGTGGAAGGGTCCAAGGACTCCCCACAGACATTTTGATGATCTCCGCGTACCAGGCCCTTCGGGGCCACGCTGGAGCCACCAGGATCACCGGCTTCCTTTCCAACCTGACTCTGCGAAGGAGTCGAGGCAACAATTGTAGCGGAGGGAATGCATATATCAGTCTGAACTGATCCCAAGGGAACACCAGAGCATCCGAGCCGCAAGCGAGGGGATCCCTTGTCCGGGAGACAAATCTGTCCACCTTTGCGTTGAATCTGGATGCTAGCAGATCTACATCCGGTGTTCCCCACCGCTGACATATTGCTCGGAAGACCTCGGGATGAAGGGACCATTCCCCTGGGCATAACTGTTGGCGACTCAGAAAGTCCGCCTTCCAATTCTCCACCCCTGGAATGAAGACAGCTGATATACATGGGACATGCTTTTCTGCCCATTCCAGGATGTGACTTACTTCCCTCTGGGCTGCACGACTCCTGGTGCCTCCCTGATGATTGATATATGCCACTGCTGTGGCATTGTCTGATTGAATTCTGACAGGGGACCCTTGGAGTCTGGATGTCCAGGCTACTAGGGCATACCGGGCTGCTCGTATCTCTAAGAGATTGATGGGCAGGGTTTTTACTACATTTGACCATCTGCCCTGGAGAGACCATTGCTCCAGTACTGCCCCCCAGCCTATAAGGCTGGCATCTGTAGTGACCACCTTCCAGGATATCGGACTGAAGGGTTTTCCCTTCTGGAGATTCTGGGGGGATCAACCACCAGCAGAGACTCTTCCGAACGGAAGGAGACAAAGCCATCGGGAAGTCTAGAGCCTGAATCTTTCCGTTCCAGGCTGACAATATGGCCCTCTGTAAATTCCTTGAGTGGAATTGGGCGTATGGCACAGCTTCGAATGATGCTACCATCTTTCCTAGCAGCCTCATGCACAGGCGTATGGACGGCTGTCTTTTTGCACAAAGCAGACGGACCAAGCCCCTCAAAGAGGATACCTTGTCTAGAGGTAAGAAAATCTTCCTCTGGTCTGAATCCAGCCGTAGCCCTAGATATACCAGGTTTTTCACTGGCTGTAGGGCTGACTTGTCCAGGTTGATGACCCAACCGTGAGATTCTAGATACTTGATTGTATCGACAATTACCACTTCTAGCTTGGCAACTGAGTGGTCCATCAACAACAGGTCGTCTAGGTATGCCATTATCGTTACACCTCGTGTTCTTAGATCGGCCAACAGTGGGGCCAGAATTTTTGTGAACACTCGTGGTGCTGTGGCCAGACCGAATGGTAAGGCTCTGAACTGAAAATGGCGCCCTTCTACTGCAAAGCGTAGAAATTTTTGATGACCTGGAAAGATGGGAACATGCAAGTAAGCATCTTTGATGTCGATCGAGGCTAACCATTCCTCCCCCTGTAGGGCAGCGGTGACCGATCGGATCGACTCCATCCGGAAAGACCGGACGT
Organism: Rana muscosa; assembly: GCA_029206835.1. NCBI lineage: Eukaryota > Metazoa > Chordata > Amphibia > Anura > Ranidae > Rana > Rana muscosa. The sequence continues at coordinate 194,138,853 of CM055124.1, forward strand.
TTAGAAATTTGTTTAGACTCTTTAGGTCCAATATGGGTCTTATGTCCCCGTTTGGCTTCGGGACTGTGAAAAGGTTTGAGTAGAAACCCAACCCCCACTCTTCCATAGGAACCTCCATAATTACTCCTTGGAGCAATAGTTGTTCTAACGCCAATAGGAGAGACCCTCTTTTCAGAGGGTCTCTTGGCATGCCTGACCACATAAAATGGGAAGGAGGAGACTCCTTTAACTCCAACTTGTATCCCAGAGTTACTGCGGAGAGCACCCATCTGTCTTTGATTGTCTCCCGCCAGGTCTCTGCGAACAACTGAAGTCTTCCCCCCACCCGTTTGAGTGGGGGCAGCCCTTCATAGGCTTGACTTGGAGGCTGGTTTAGTACCCCTTCGGATCCAGGGTTTCTTATTACCCTGTGACTGTCCCTGATTTTTACCCCCTGAGTTTGACCGAGGAGGCCGTCGGAACTGCTTAGTAGCAGACGTCGCAGGGATAGGAGAGGTAGTCCTCTTAAAAGATGGACCCCTAGACCTCTTCTTACTCGGTAAGAGAGTACTTTTACCACTGGAAATCTTCTGGATATACTTATCCAGGTCCTCGCCAAAAAGGCGTTCCCCATGAAATGGGAAGCTAACTAAGAGCTTCTTACAGGGAGCTTCAGCAGACCAGTTTTTGAGCCACAGAAGCCTACGCATATGTACCAAAGACAGCGTGAGGCGGGAGGCCTGATGGATAGAATCCTTGATGGCGTCAACCGCAAAGCATAATGCTCTAGGCAGATCAGCCAGAGCCTGGGCCTGCTGGTCTGGCAAATCCCTCAGGACCATTTTCATCTGATCCTTTAAAGCTTGGCAGACCCCAATAGCTGCCACTGCTGGCTGTGTAACAGCCCCTGCTGTGGAAAAAGCAGATTTTAATAAAGATTCCAATTTTTTATCTACTGGATCTTTGAACATTTGAACATTATCTACTGGGCATGTCAGTGATTTGTTCACAGAAGAGATGGCTGCATCCACCGTAGGAACATTCCATCTCTGGGTGAACTTTTCCTCCATGGGATAGATCACCGGAAATTTCTTAGGCGGAACAAATAGTTTATCAGGATGTTCCCAGTCCTGGTATATAAGTCCTTCCAATAATGGATGCATTGGAAAGGAGCAATTAACCTGGGGAGCTTTTAGCGACCCCAATGAGGAGACAGCAGTAGTTGATGGTTCAACAAGAGGCATCTTAAATGCAGATCGAACCATGTCAGTTAGGGTCTGGACCCACAATCTTTCAGTCTGTGATGCTGAAAATAGTTCATCTACTGTCGATTCCTCAAAAACAGAGTTAACCTCCTCCTGATCCCCTTCAGGTAGGTCGGTCCCTTCCTGGGACTGTTGCTCTGCCAACAGGCACTCTAATGGAGGTGATGGAGATCTGGCGCGCTTTCTTTCCTGCAGAGAAGAAGCGATCAATGCTGCCAATCTCTGCTCCAATCCCTCCAGAGTTGAGGCAAAAACCTCCTCTGTTATATATGCAGGAGCAGGTGGACTGAGGACAGCCGCAGTACCTGGCACTCCCGGGGGTTCCTTATGGGTATCAACCTCTGATTTCTCAGGGGAGGAGGGTGCAGATGACTGCTCCAGATCCTCAGAGCCCGATGGAGACCCCCTACACTTCCTGAGAGGTATATCTCAGAGTTTTTTAGGCGGCATATTCCTTAGTTCAAAGCTGAGGTATTCCAGCCGCAATACACCCCTTTACTGAAATAGTCTAATGCAATTTGCTGCTATGTACATCAGTGGGTGTCTACTAATGCGTCTTTCTGGGGATGCCTGTATCAACCGCCCGCTGTAAGCCCCTATACCATGCTACCAGCTCCTTTTCATGCTCTGTGTCCATAGCAAGCAGCGTGGACTGAGTCCTTTTATCTTGCTGGGACGCCCGCACATGCGCAGAAGCGCTGGGCGCACAGAGCGCGTCATCCGCCAGGCTCCGCCCACTTTTTTGAAGCTAAATCTATAAATAGAAAGCGTGCGCGCGCACGTGCACGTGTGAGCTCTTGGCGCCCTGTAGGGAGAGGAGCCAGGGTCCCTGTTTCACCAGGACTCGGGGATGGAAGGAAACTACTTGGCAGCATGACAGAGGAATGCAGCTTCCCTGATAGAGAGCTCACTCATCTGCCTGGACTTTCACCATGGAAGGAATAGTCCCAAGAAAAAAAGACGTTCCACAGCGGCCTCTAGTGGACAAACACAGGTACCGCACTTTTGTCTTTTTTTTTTTTTTTAAAACCTCCTTTATGAAAAACATTTCCAGGTTTACAGTTTTTAAAACTTCCTTTATGAAAAGACATTTCTAGGATTTCTTAGGCATATACAGCTATTAGCGGGAATACCTTTAGGTAACAGGCAGAAAGACATATTAGGCTTGGGGGTCCCCTCAATAGAACCAAGTTCCTGAGGGGCCCCCACTTACCGTTTCCCCGCCGCAGGACTTTGTTTGGTCCACAGAAGCCCAAACTTCACCTCTCACGGCAGGCATTGTACTAGACCTTCAGGGACCGGGTTCCCAAGGATTCCACTCCCCTGGACCTGTATAGCACCCTGCACAGATAGCCTCTTGGTTTTGGGTATGACCAGAGCTCTGGATCCCAGGGTCCAGCCCTCCTAGGAGAGGCATTACAGGCAAAACCCTGCTCTTCTCTGCAAGGCCCGGGTACCGACCGTTTAGCTATGAAGCTTTTTTGGTCGGATCCGGAATAGCTTGCTAAGGCCCAGAGAACCTGTACACAAGCCCAGATGAATACATGTTAACCTTGGCCAACACCTTAGACACTGGCAAAAAACTGAGGTGCTCCCGGATGGGAGGGGCTTATATAGGGGAGGGTACTTCCTGTTTTGGAAGTTGCCAGTGCCAGCACCTGAAGGTAATTCTATATAACCCACATAGTAATGACTATGCTGCTCTGTGTCCCGTGATGTATGAACAAGAAAAAATATTTTTCTTTCTCGTACATCACGGGACACAGAGCGGCATAGTCATTACTATGTGGGTTATATAGATTACCTTCAGGTGCTGGCACTGGCAACTTCCAAAACCGGAAGTACCCTCCCCTATATAAGCCCCTCCCATCCGGGAGTACCTCAGTTTTTTGCCAGTGTCTAAGGTGTTGGCCAAAGGTTAACATGTTTTTTTCATCTGGGCTTGTGTACAGGTTCTTTTGGGCCTCAGCAAGCTATTCCGGATCCGACCAAAAAAGCTTCATAGCTAAACGGTCGGTACCCGGGCCTTGCAGAGAAGAGCAAGGTTTTGCCTGTAATGCTTCTCTTAGGAGGGCTGGACCCTGGGATCCAGAGCTCTGGTCATACCCACGACCAAGATGTTTTCTGTGCAGGGTGCTATACAGGTCCAGGGGAGTGGAATCCTTGGGAACCCGGTCCCTGAAGGTTCAAGTACAATGCCTGCCGTGAGAGGTGAAGTTTGGGCTCCTGTGGACCAAACAGAGTCCTGCGGCGGGGAAAAGGTAAGTGGGGGCCCCTCAGGAACTTGGTTCTATTGAGGGGACCCCCAAGCCTAATATGTCTTTCTGCCTGTTACCTAACGGTATTCCCGCTAAATATCTGTGCATGCCTGTAACTACTAGAAAATGTAATAATTTTAATGGTGGTCAAGAAAAAAATAAAATAAATGGACAAACCGCGGTACCTGTGTTAATCCACTAGAGGCCGCTGTGGAACGTCGTTTTCTTGTTATGTGGACTATTTCCTTCTGAGGTCAAGTCCAGGCAGATGGTGAGTTCTCTTGAGGGAAACTGCTTCCTCTGTCATGTTGCAATGCTCGTCCATCCCCGGGCCCTGCTGCAAACAGGGACCCTGGCTCCTCTCCCTAGTTTTTTTCAAAAGAAGCGCCGAAGGCGCACGTGCCCGCGCGCGCACGCGCCTCTATATATAGAGGTGAGCTGAAAAAGGGGGCGGAGCTTGGAGGATGACGCTCTGTGGCTTCTGCGCATGTGCGGGCGTCCCAGCATGTTAAAGCACAATTATGTGTTGTGAGCTGGCTATGGAGTGCAGAGACAGAGCTGGTAACATTTAAAAAAGGCATACAGCAGGCGGTTGATGCAGGCATCCCCATAGAAAGGCACATTAGTAGACACCAACTGTTTATATAGCAGCGATTGTGCTAGACTATTTTCAGTAAGTGGTGTATTACGGCTGGAATACCTCAGCTTTGGGCTTAGGAATATGCCGTCCAAAGTCTCCGGGACTAAGACTCCCAGGAAGCAAAGGGGGTCTCCGTCGGGCTCTGAGGATCTTGGGCATGCTTTTGCTGCACCAGTCTCTCCTGAAAAATCTGAGGTTGGTGCCCGTAGAGAACCCTCAGGAGTACCTGGTACTGTGGCTGTCCTCAGTTCACCTGCTCCTGTGTATGTAACAGAGGAGGTTTTTTCCTCAGCTCTGGGAGGACTGGAAGAGAGATTGACAACATTGATCGCTGCTTCCCTGTCAGAGGGAAAGCGCGCCCGATCTCCGTCTCCTCCCTCAGAGTACCTGTTAGCGGAACAACAGTCCCATACAGGGATTGACCTACCTGAAGGGGATCAGGATGAGGTTGATTCTGTTCTAGGGGAATCAACAGTGGAAGAGCCATTTTCAGCATCACATGCTGAAAGATTATGCGTTCAGTCCCTGACTGATATGGTCCGATCAGCATTTAAAATTCCCCTTGCGGAGCCATCAACCACTTCTGTCTCCTCGTTGGGGTCGCTAAAAGCTTCCCAGACTGTTTGTTCCTTTCCAATCCATCCTTTACTGGAAGGACTCATTTACCAGGATTGGGAACATCCTGATAAAATATTTACTCCCCCTAAGAGATTTCCGGTGGTCTATCCCATGGAGGATAAGTTCATCCGAAAATGGAGGGTGCCTACGGTGGACGCAGCCATCTCTTGTGTGAATAAATCACTGACATGTCCAGTAGATAATGTCCAAATGTTCAAGGACCCAATAGATAAAAAATTGGAGTCCTTATTAAAATCTGCTTTTTCTACAGCAAGCTTGGTGACACAACCAGCAGTAGCAGCTATTGGGGTCTGCCAAGCGGTGAAGGATCAGTTAAAACAGGTCTTAAGGGACTTGCCGGATCAGCAGGCCCTTGCCCTAGCTGATCTACCTAGAGCCTTATGCTTTGCGGTTGACGCCATCAAGGATTCAATCCATCAGGCCTCCCGCCTTACGCTGTCTGTAGTACATATGCGTAGGCTTCTATGGCTCAAGAACTGGTCTGCTGAAGCTCCCTGTAAAAAATTGCTGGTTAGCTTCCCATTTCATGGTGAACGCTTATTCGGGGAAGACCTGGACAAATATATCCAGAAAATCTCCAGCGGTAAAAGTACACTCTTGCCGGTTAAAAACAGATTTAGAGGTCCCTCTTTTAAGAGGCCTGCCTCTCCAGTCCCTGGGACATCTGCTGTGAAGCAGTTCCGACGGCCTCCTCGGTCAAATCCCGGGGGGGAAAAATCAGGGACAATCACAGGGTAACAAAAAACCCTGGGTCAGGAGAGGTACAAAACCTCCCCCCAAGTCAAATTTATGAAGGGTTGCCCCCACTCAATTGGGTGGGGGGAAGACTTCAGTTGTTCGCAGAGACCTGGTGGGACACGATCAGAGACAGGTGGGTGCTCTCCGCAGTAAGCCTGGGATACAAGCTGGAGTTAAAAGACTCTCCTCCTTCCCATTTTATGTGGTCAAACGTGCCAAGAGATCCCCGGAAGAGAGGATCCCTCCTGTCGGCACTAGAACAACTATTGCTCCAAGGAGTAATTATGGAGGTTCCCCTGGAAGAATGCGGGTTCGGGTTTTACTCAAACCTCTTTACAGTCCCGAAGCCAAACGGGGACGTGAGGCCCATATTAAATCTAAAAGGGCTAAACAAATTCCTACATATCAGGACTTTCCGGATGGAGTCGATCCGATCGGTGGCCACTGCCCTACAAGGGGAGGAATGGTTAGCCTCGATCGACATCAAAGATGCTTATTTGCACATTCCCATCTTTCCAGTCCACCAAAAATTTCTACGCTTTGCAGTAGAAGGGTGCCATTTTCAGTTCAGAGCCTTACCCTTCGGTCTGGCCACAGCACCACGAGTGTTCACAAAAATTCTGGCCCCACTATTGGCCAATCTAAGAACACGAGGTGTAACGATAATGGCATATCTAGACGACTTGTTGCTGATGGACCACTCAGTGGAAAAACTAGAAGTGGTTGTTCACGAGACAATCAAGTATCTGGAATCTCACGGTTGGATTATCAACCGAGACAAGTCAGCCCTAAAACCAGTCAAAAGTCTGGAATACTTGGGGCTAAGGCTGGATTCAGACCAGAGGAAAATTTTCTTGCCTCAAGAAAAGGTGTCGTCTTTGAGAGATTTGATCCACCTGGTGGGTACAAAAAGACAGCCGTCCATACGCCTGTGCATGAGGCTGCAGGGAAAAATGGTGGCATCATTCGAAGCAGTACCCTACGGTCAATTCCATTCAAGGAATTTGCAAAGGGCCATACTGTCAGCCTGGAACAAAAAAGTTCAGGCCCTAGACTTACCAATGTCCTTGTCCCCTTCCGTTCGCAAGAGCCTCCGTTGGTGGTTGGTTCCCCAGAATCTGGAAAAAGGGAAATCCTTCAGTCCGATTTCTTGGAAGGTGGTCACTACAGATGCCAGCCTTATAGGCTGGGGGGCAGTACTGGAGCAATGGTCTATCCAGGGCAGATGGTCGGATGCAGAGAAGGCCCTGCCCATCAATATCTTAGAGATACGAGCAGCCCGGTATGCCCTAGTAGTATGGACATACAAACTCCAAGGGTCCCCTGTCAGAATTCAATCAGACAATGCCACGGCAGTGGCATATATCAATCATCAGGGGGGCACCAGGAGTCGTGCAGCCCAGAGGGAAGTAAATTGCATCCTGAAATGGGCAGAAAGATATGTCCCAGCCATATCCGCGGTATTCATTCCAGGAGTGGAGAATTGGAAGGCGGACTTTCTAAGTCGCCAACAATTATGCCCAGGGGAATGGTCCCTTCACCCCGAGGTTTTCCGGGCAATATGTCAGCGGTGGGGAGCACCGGATGTAGATCTGCTAGCATCCAGATTCAACGCGAAAGTGGACAGATTTGTCTCTCGGACAAGGGATCCCCTAGCTTGCGGCTCGGATGCTCTAGTGTTCCCTTGGGATCAGTTCAAACTGATATATGCATTTCCACGGCCACAATTGTTGCCTCGATTACTCCGCAGAATCAGGGTAGAAAAGAAACCAGTGATTCTGGTGGCTCCAGCGTGGCCCCGAAGAGCATGGTACGCGGAGATTGTAAAAATGTCTGTGGGGAGTCCTTGGACCCTCCCACATCGTCCGGACCTGCTTTCGCAAGGACCGATATACCACCCTTCCTTACTAGCCTTAGGTTTGACGGCCTGGCTATTGAAGCCCACATTCTAAAAAAGAGAGGTCTCTCTAATCCTGTGGTATCTACCATGATCAATGCCAGGAAGCCGGTATCCAGGCAGATTTACTATAGAATCTGGAAGGCGTACATCGCGTGGTGTGAGGCCAAGAAATGGCATCCACGTAAATACGTAATAGGTAGGATTCTGGACTTCCTACAGTGGGCTGTAGATAGGAAGTTTGCCTTGAGTACTATCAAGGGTCAGATTTCGGCCTTGTCAATATTTTTTCAAAGGCCCTTGGCTTCGCATTCACTAGTCAAAACTTTTATACAAGGAGTGATGCGTATTAGCCCTCCGGTTAAAATTCCCATATGTCCATGGGACCTAAACCTGGTTCTATCGGTTCTACAGAAACAACCATTTGAACCATTACAGCACATTTCCTTGGTTCTTCTCACCAGGAAATTGATTTTTTTTTAGTAGCCATTTGTTCGGCTAAAAGAGTGTCGGAATTGGCCGCTATGTCCTGTAAGGAGCCATATCTGGTTATCCATAAGGACAGAGTAGTGTTACGTCCTCATCCAGCCTTTCTTCCTAAGGTGGTATCGAGGTTTCATTTGAACCAAGATGTGGTTCTTCCTTCCTTTTTCCCCAAACCTAGCTCGGTAGAGGAAAAGTTATTACATTCTTTGGATGTAGTAAGAGCAGTTAAAGCTTATCTAAAAGCCACTGCTCAGATTCGTAGAACGGATACTTTGTTTATTCTGCCGGAAGGCCCCAGAAAGGGTCAGGCAGCGTCAAAATCTACTTTAGCCAAGTGGATTCGACAGGTCATAATGCAAGCCTATGGCTTGAGAAGGAGACCGCCTCCGTTCAAAGTTAGGGCGCACTCCACGAGAGCAGTTGGAACTTCATGGGCAGTGCATCACCAGGCCTCCCTGGCTCAAATCTGTAAGGCCACAACATGGTCTTCAGTACACACGTTTACTAGGTTCTACCAGGTGGACGTTAGAAGTCAGGAGGATGTCGCCTTTGGGCGCAGTGTGTTGCAGGCCGCAAAAGATCCTCATGTCTGATAGCGCCCAGCTTATGTATGGTGTATCCCCCCCCCCTCATTTGGCATTGCTTTGGGACATCCCACATAGTAATGACTATGTCGCTCTGTGTCCCGTGATGTACGAGAAAGAAAATAGGATTTTTATAACAGCTTACCTGTAAAATCCTTTTCTTGGAGTACATCACGGAACACAGAGCTCCCACCCCTCTTTTGGGGACACTTATTGCTTTGCTACAAAACTGAGGTTCTCCCGGATGGGAGGGGCTTATATAGGGGAGGGTACTTCCAGTTTTGGAAGTTGCCAGTGCCAGCACCTGAAGGTAATCTATATAACCCACATAGTAATGACTATGTCGCTCTGTGTCCCGTGATGTACTCCAAGAAAAGGATTTTACAGGTAAGCTGTTATAAAATCCTATTATTATGGCCTGGGATCCTGAAGTGACATCAAACGTCGCTCCGGTCCTCCAAGAGCATAGAGATGAGTGGCAGCCATCTTGGCCTCACTTTTCTCATCCAAACGGCTGCATCAGGTCGCTCCTGGGCTTTACCAATGGGTCAGTGGCAGGGGGGCCTCCCGAAGCTTCTAAAAGTGATCTAGTGGCGAATCCGCCAATGGCATACCCTCCCAACTTTTTAGCGGGGTGGGCACGATGTGCGGGACGTCCAAAAAAAGACATCAAAGTTGTTGAGCGAGGGGGGGGGGGGGTGCCGCCGATCACCCGACATTGCTGTTATAAGTGGATAAGCGCAGGGTGACATCTGCTTACCTCCTCCTCCCGTGTTGCCTCCACTGACTCCTCTTCTTGTGCGGGAATATTTCCTCTATCGCGGGACTGCGGGAAGTAAGTGGCAGAATCCGTGCGGGTTGGGAGGTATGGCTCATGGGACTTTTATCTGAAAGAGAACCAACCATAATAAAAAACAATACAGGGGTTATGGCAGCTATGCCATAACCCCGGTATTTAACGTCAAATAATGATGTATTTTTTCTATGGGCCGGTTGGCAAGTGGTTGGTGATTTTACTTTACTTTTTTTTTTTTTATTATACCAGGATCATGGCTGTAGCTGCAGCCATGATCCTTATATCGCTACTTTTCGTCCAGGACGTATATGTACGTATGACGGGCAGGAAGCGGCTAAACCCAAATCAGTAAATGTACCCAATATAGTATAGTGGTCTAGGTATAAAAACATTGCTATACAAATCTGACAAACATTCACACAACCCCAACAAAACATGCTGTATTTTGTGAAATATAATCATCGCCTATGATTGTGCCACCTAGTGACCATAATGCGATTATTTTCTTTTTTTTTTTTTTTTACATACCTCAATCAGGAAAAGCAATAGGGCCACTAGATGAAGCTTACTATCATAGGTGCACTACTATCATATTCACTTAGGTGCAATATTACTATCACTTTGTCATAAAGTTATTCTATTTACAGTAAGTCTCCTACATAGGAGCCTTCGAGTTGTGAACTTTCAAAGATGCAAACATGTGTTTCCACAATTTTTTGTCATTCAACCCAGCGGGCTGAATGGAAAAAAAAAACCTGACAGATCGCCGTACCAAAATAATGAATGTTGGTGCAGCAATCTCTCCAGCTGTGCCTTTGTGTTCTGACAGGGGGGCACCCCCTCCAAACACACTGGTCAGTGCTCGCAGCCTTTGCCTGCAAGCACTGATCTTTGTTGGACTTACAAATAAGTTGGACTTATGAACGAGCTCCCGGAACGGAATTCCTTCGTAAGTAGGGGACTTGCTGTACCACTTTATTATTGTTTCTTCTTGTTTTCTCTAAAAAGATACATTGTTTTAGAATTGTGCTAAAATTATACCTTGTCGTCCAATCCTCTTTGGCTCTTCTCTACCTTTAACTCTCTGATTTGTCCCCCACCCCCTCTACCCACTAACTCACTCACTGCCCAAGAGATTGCCAATCACTTCAAGAACAAGTTTGATGCAATTTATGAGGAAACCTCCACTATACAGATATCTTCCCCACTTAACACACCCTGTCTAACAGCACAGTCAACACTTTCCTCTTTTGAACTGGCTACTACTGAAGAGGTTACCAAACTTTTCTCAAATGCAATCCTAGCCAACTGTCCCCTGGATACTGTTCCCTCGCAACAATTACGGTCACCCTCTTTTTCTATCCTATGCTCTCTCACTCACATATTCAATCTTTCCCTCTCTACTGGAACCTTCCCCTCCCCTCTAAAGCATTCACAGGTCAATCCCACATTTAAAAAACCCTCACTGGACCCCACCAACCTGAACAACTTAAGACCCATCCTATTGCTCCCATTCAACTCTAAACGTTTAGAACGCTTAGTCTACAACCGTCTTGACTCCGACCTCACAACCTACTTGACCCCTTACAGTCTGGCTTTCACTTGTAGCCAGGGCCGATCCGCCCTATACGCAAGCTGCGTAGGGCCCCGAGTAATACTCGGGGCCCCACCGCCGCTAGAGGTCCGCGGCCGGCAGAGATAATGTCTCCGCCGGATGCCATTTTCCCGAAGACCAGGATGAGAAGGGAGGGATCCTGCCGAAATAGAAATAGCGCTGTGGCGCCGCCCACCCCCGCCCCCGGTCTGTCTGTCATCTGAGACTGTGACCTGTGGGGGAAAGGGGTGGGCGGTGCCGCAGCTCACTGTAGCCGGCCGGCTCCGCCTCTAATTTGTTCCCCCTCGCCGCTGCTGAGCTATAGAAGGGCTCAAAGGGGGGGCGTGCTCCTAACTCGCTGAGTGTCACTATCTCCTGAGGTCCGCCTCTCTCATCCTCTGTCAGCCGCCCCCCCTCCTCAATGTCAGCCTCAATGTCAGCCGCCCCCCCTCAATGTCAGCCGCCCCCCCTCCTCAATGTCAGCCGCCCCCCCTCCTCAATGTCATGTCAGCCGCCCCCCCTCCTCAATGTCAGCCGCCCCCCCCTCCTCAATGTCAGCCGCCCCCCCTCCTCAATGTCAGCTGCCCCCCCTCCTCAATGTCAGCTGCCCCCCCTCTTCAATGTCAGCTGCCCCCCCTCCTCAATGTCAGCTGCCCCCCCTCCTCAATGTCAGCTGCCCGCCCTCCTCAATGTCAGCCGCCCCCCCCCCTCAATGTCAGCCGCCCCCCCTCCTCAATGTCAGCCGCCCCCCCTCTTCTCTGTCAGCAGACCCCCCCTCTTCTCTGTCAGCAGACCCCCCTCTTCTCTGTCATCTCTCTCCTGCATGCCTTCACTCTGGGACACAGCAAATGGCAATCTGCTACATGTGGCAGGTGAAGTGGCAAGTGACAATCTGCAACGTGTGGCAGGTAGCGTTGTGGCAATTGACAATCCGCAATGTGTGGAAAGTGACAATCCGCAACGTGTGGCAAGTGACAATCCTCAATGTGTGGCAAGTGACGTTGTGGCAAGTGACAAAACGCAATGTGTGACGTCGTGGCAAGTGACAATCCGCAACGTGTGGCAAGTGAAAACCCGCAATGTGTGGCAGGTGGCGTCATGGCAAGTGACAATCCGCTACATGTGGCAGGTGAAGTGGCAAGTGACAATTTGCAATGTGTGGCAGGTAGCGTTGTGGCAAGTGACAATCCGCAATGTGTGGCAAGTGACGTTGTGGCAAGTGACAAAATGCAATGTGTGACGTTGTGGCAAGTGACAATCCGCAACGTGTGGCAAGTGACAACCCGCAATGTGTGGCAGGTGGCGTCGTGGCAAGTGACAAACCGCAACATGTGGCAAGTGACAATCCACATCTGGTGGCAGGTGAAGTTGGCAAGAGACACGCTCAGGCTCCCACTGATTCAGCATTATGGTGAGTTGAACTATTTTATATATTATATAACAATGTAATAATAGAAATGATGCACTTCACTAATTTTGTTTTGCGATACGGCACTGCGTCGACTTAACTGACAATTGTGCGGTCGTGCGACGGTGTACCCAAACAAAATTTACGTCCTTTTTTTCCCACAAATAGAGCTTTCTGTTGGTGGTATTTCTATATCAGTTTAGGCCAATATGTATTCTTCTACATATGTTTGGTAAAAAAAAAACGCAATAAGTGTATATTGATTAGTTTGCACAAAGGTTATAGCGTCTACAAAATAGGGGATAGACTTATGGCATTTTTATTAATATTTTTTTTTTACTAGTAATGGTGGCGATCTGCGATTTTCAGTGAGACTGTGACATTGCGGTGAACAGATCGAACACTTTTGACAAATTTTTGGGACCAGTGACATTTATACAGCGATTTGTGCTATAAAAATGCACTGATTACTGTGTAAATGTCACTGGCAGGAAAGGGGTTAAATGTGTTCCCTGGGAGGTGTTTCTAACTGGGGGGATGGGACTGACTGAAGGAGGAGAGAGATCTCTGTTCCTAATCACTAGGAACATCAGATCTGTCTCTCCTCCCCTGTCAGAATGGGGATCTGTCTGTTTACATTGACAGATCCCCATTCTAGCTCTCTGTGGAGCGATCGCGGGTGGCCGGCTGACATCGCGGCCACACACAGGTCCTTTTATACTCCTATATACATGTATGGAGCCATGACAGGTCCTCTTTATACTTCTACATACAAGTATAGAGCCATGACAGGTCCTCTTTATTTTCGTATATACATGTATAGAGCCAGGACAAGTCCTCTTTATACTTTATATATATATATATATATATATATATATATATATATATATATATATATATACGTATAGTGCCATGACCGTTATACTCCTATACATGAATAAAGCCATGACAGGTCCTCTTTATTTTCCTACATACATGTATAGAGCCATGACAGGTCCTCTTTATACAGCTACATGCATGTATAGAGCCATGACAGATCCTCTTAAGTTATCATGATATAAAATTATATCCTTTTGATGGGCGTAATTTTTTTTGGGGGGGGGTAAGCATTTGATTCTTGGTACCAGGCAGCACAATGTTTTAGGCCGGCACTGGGGGGGGACACCTGAAATGTAAGGAAGCACTCCGCTGGCTGGGGACACCTGAGATGTAAGGAGGCACTCCGCTGGCTGGGGACACCTGAGATGTAAGGAAGCACTCCGCTGGCTGGGGACACCTGAGATGTAAGGAAGCACTCCGCTGGCTGGGGACACCTGAGATGTAAGGAGGCACTCCGCTGGGGACACCTGAGATGTAAGGAGGCACTCCGCTGGGGACACCTGAGATGTAAGGAGGCACTCCGCTGGGGACACCTGAAATGTAAGGAGGCACTCCGCTGGCTGGGACACCTGAAATGTAAGGAGGCACTCCGCTGGCTGGGGACACCAGAGATGTAAGGAGGCACTCCGCTGGGGACACCTGAAATGTGAAATGTAAGGAGGCACTCCGCTGGCTGGGGACACCAGAGATGTAAGGAGGCACTCCGCTGGGGACACCTGAAATGTGAAATGTAAGGAGGCACTCCGCTGGCTGGGGACACCTGAGATGTAAGGAGGCACTCCGCTGGGGACACCTGAAATGTAAGGAGGCACTCCGCTGGGGACACCTGAAATGTAAGGAGGCACTCCGCTGGGGACACCTGAAATGTAAGGAGGCACTCCGCTGGGGACACCTGAGATGTAAGGAGGCACTCCTCTGGGGACACCTGAGATGTAAGGAGGCACTCCGCTGGGGACACCTGAAATGTAAGGAGGCACTCTTCTGGGGACTGCTGAGATGTAAGGAGGCACTCCGCTGGGGACACCTGAGATGTAAGGAGGCACTCCGCTGGGGACACCTGAAATGTAAGGAGGCACTCCGCTGGGGACACCTGAGATGTAAGGAGGCACTCCGCTGGCTGGGGACACCTGAGATGTAAGGAGGCACTCCGCTGGCTGGGGACACCTGAGATGTAAGGAGGCACTCCGCTGGGGACACCTGAGATGTAAGGAGGCACTCCACTGGCTGGGGACACCTGAAATGTAAGGAGGCACTCCGCTGGCTGGGGACAGTGATATCAGGGCTCCCACTGATTCTGCATTATGGTGAGTTGAATGATTTCATTTTATATTACAATGTAATAATAGACATAATGCGCTTTAATCACCCTGACACCATAACAACCTTGGTGCCGGGATGATTGAATTGCTAACACCAGGTGTTTGGAGAATCTTGATCTGCTGATTGTTAAACTTTCTGGAATACTCATATTTCTATTGCGGTGTAGATCTGGGCCTGCTGTCCCTCCATCCCTCTTTTTTTACTTCCTCTCTCTCTCTCTTTCTTCCTTTGTTTCTCCCTCCATCCCTCGTTCATCTCAGACTCTAACCACACCCCTTTGAGTCACGCCCCTTTAAGCCACGTTCAATATTACGCTTAAACAACGCCCATTATTCATGGGTCAGGTAGAGGGGCCCTTTGCAGAATTTTGCTTAGGGCCCCAGGGAGGTCAGGATCGGCACTGCTTGTAGCACAACACGAAAACTGCCCTACTAAAACTCACTAACAATTTACAAACTGCTAAAACCAATGGCCACTACTTCATACTCTAGCTACTGGACCTCTCTGCAGCCTTTGATACTGTTGACCACCCGCTTCTTCTCAATAAACTCCACTGCCTTGGCCTCCAAGATTCTGCTCTATCCTGCTTCTTCTCCTACCTATCAGTGTTACTTCAGTGTTACCTATAACTCTGTCTCCTAATTTTCACTTTCTCTTTCTGTAGGAGTCTCACAAGGCTCTGTTCTTGGACCCCTTCTCTTCTCTTTCTTGTTCATACATCACGGGACACAGAGCAGCATAGTCATTACTATGTGGGTTATATAGATTACCTTCAGGTGCTGGCACTGGCAACTTCCAAAACAGGAAGTACCCTCCCCTATATAAGCCCCTCCCATCCGGGAGTACCTCAGTTTTTTGCCAGTGTCTAAGGTGTTGGCCAAGGTTAACATGTATTCATCTGGGCTTGTGTACAGGTTCTCTGGGCCTTAGCAAGCTATTCCGGATCCGACCAAAAAAGCTTCATAGCTAAACGGTCGGTACCCGGGCCTTGCAGAGAAGAGCAGGGTTTTGCCTGTAATGCCTCTCTTAGGAGGGCTGGACCCTGGGATCCAGAGCTCTGGTCATACCCAAAACCAAGAGGCTATCTGTGCAGGGTGCTATACAGGTCCAGGGGAGTGGAATCCTTGGGAACCCGGTCCCTGAAGGTCTAGTACAATGCCTGCCGTGAGAGGTGAAGTTTGGGCTTCTGTGGACCAAACAAAGTCCTGCGGCGGGGAAAAGGTAAGTGGGGGCCCCTCAGGAACTTGGTTCTATTGAGGGGACCCCCAAGCCTAATATGTCTTTCTGCCTGTTACCTAAAGGGTATTCCCGCTAATAGCTGTATATGCCTAAGAAATCCTAGAAATGTTTTTTCATAAGGGAAGTTTTAAAAAAACTGTAAACCTGGAAATGTTTTTTCATAAAGGAGGTTTTAAAAAAAAAAAAAAAAAAAGACAAAGGTGCGGTACCTGTGTTTGTCCACTAGAGGCCGCTGTGGAACGTCTTTTTTCTTGGGACTATTCCTTCCATGGTGAAAGTCCAGGCAGATGAGTGAGCTCTCTATCAGGGAAGCTGCATTCCTCTGTCATGCTGCCAAGTAGTTTCCTTCCATCCCCGAGTCCTGGTGAAACAGGGACCCTGGCTTCTCTCCCTACATGGCGCCAAGAGCGCACACGTGCACGCGCGCGCGCACACATGCTTTCCTTTTATAAGGTTTAGCTTAAAAAAAGGGGGCGGAGCCTGGCGGATGACGCGCTCTGTGCGCCCAGCGCTTCTGCGCATGTGCGGGCGTCCCAGCAAGATAAAAGGACTCAGTCCACGCTGCTTGCTATGGACACAGAGCATGAAAAGGAGCTGGTAGCATGGTATAGGGGCTTACAGCGGGCGGTTGATACAGGCATCCCCAGAAAGACGCATTAGTAGACACCCACTGATGTACATAGCAGCAAATTGCATTAGACTATTTCAGTAAGGGGTGTATTGCGGCTGGAATACCTCAGCTTTGAACTAAGGAATATGCCGCCTAAAAAACTCCGAGATATACCTCTCAGGAAGTGTAGGGGGTCTCCATCGGGCTCTGAGGATCTGGAGCAGTCATCTGCACCCTCCTCCCCTGAGAAATCAGAGGTTAATACCCATAAGGAACCCCCGGGAGTGCCAGGTACTGCGGCTGTCCTCAGTCCACCTGCATCTGCATATATAACAGAGGAGGTTTTTTCCTCAACTCTGGAGGGATTGGAGCAGAGATTGGCAGCATTGATCGCTTCTTCTCTACAGGAAAGAAAGCGCGCCAGATCTCCATCACCTCCATTAGAGTGCCTGTTGGCAGAGCAACAGTCCCAGGAAGGGACCGACCTACCTGAAGGGGATCAGGAGGAGGTTAGCTCTGTTTTTGAGGAATCGACAGTAGATGAACCATTTTCAGCATCGCAGACTGAAAGATTGTGGGTCCAGACCCTAACTGACATGGTTCGATCTGCATTTAAAATGCCTCTTGTTGAACCATCAACTACTGCTGTCTCCTCATTGGGGTCGCTAAAAGCTCCCCAGGTTAATTGCTCCTTTCCAATACATCCATTATTGGAAGGACTTATATACCAGGACTGGGAACATCCTGATAAACTATTTGTTCCGCCTAAAAGGTTTCCGGTGATCTATCCCATGGAGGAAAAGTTCACCCAGAGATGGAATGTTCCTACGGTGGATGCAGCCATCTCTTCTGTGAACAAATCACTGACATGTCCAGTAGATAATGTTCAAATGTTCAAAGATCCAGTGGATAAAAAATTGGAATCTTTATTAAAATCTGCTTTTTCCACAGCAGGGGCTGTTACACAGCCAGCAGTGGCAGCTATTGGGGTCTGCCAAGCTTTAAAGGATCAAATGAAAATGGTCCTGAGGGATTTGCCAGACCAGCAGGCCCAGGCTCTGGCTGATCTGCCTAGAGCATTATGCTTTGCGGTTGACGCCATCAAGGATTCTATCCATCAGGCCTCCCGCCTCACGCTGTCTTTGGTACATATGCGTAGGCTTCTGTGGCTCAAAAACTGGTCTGCTGAAGCTCCCTGTAAGAAGCTCTTAGTTAGCTTCCCATTTCATGGGGAACGCCTTTTTGGCGAAGACCTGGATAAGTATATCCAGAAGATTTCCAGTGGTAAAAGTACTCTCTTACCGAGTAAAAAGAGGTCTAGGGGTCCATCTTTTAAGAGGACTACCTCTCCTATCCCTGCGACGTCTGCTACTAAGCAGTTCCGACGGCCTCCTCGGTCAAACTCAGGAGGTAAAAATCAGGGACAGCCACAGGGTAATAAAAAGCCCTGGATCCGAAGAGGTACTAAACCAGCCTCCAAGTCAAGCCTATGAAGGGCTGCCCCCACTCAAACGGGTGGGGGGAAGACTTCAGTTGTTCGCAGAGACCTGGCGGGAGACGATCAAAGACAGATGGGTGCTCTCCGCAGTAACTCTGGGATACAAGTTGGAGTTAAAAGAGTCTCCTCCGTCCCATTTTATGTGGTCAGGCATGCCAAGAGACCCTCTAAAAAGAGGGTCTCTCCTATTGGCGTTAGAACAACTATTGCTCCAAGGAGTAATTATGGAGGTTCCTATGGAAGAGTGGGGGTTGGGTTTCTACTCAAACCTTTTCACAGTCCCGAAGCCAAACGGGGACATAAGACCCATATTGGACCTAAAGAGTCTAAACAAATTTCTAAACGTCCGGTCTTTCCGGATGGAGTCGATCCGATCGGTCACCGCTGCCCTACAAGGGGAGGAATGGTTAGCCTCGATCGACATCAAAGATGCTTACTTGCATGTTCCCATCTTTCCAGGTCATCAAAAATTCCTACGCTTTGCAGTAGAAGGGCGCCATTTTCAGTTCAGAGCCTTACCATTTGGTCTGGCCACAGCACCACGAGTGTTCACAAAAATTCTGGCCCCACTGTTGGCCGATCTAAGAACACGGGGTGTAACGATAATGGCATACCTAGACGACCTGTTGTTGATGGACCACTCAGTTGCCAAGCTAGAAGTGGTAATTGTCGATACAATCAAGTATCTAGAGTCTCACGGTTGGGTCATCAACCTGGACAAGTCAGCCCTACAGCCAGTGAAAAACCTGGTATATCTAGGGCTACGGCTGGATTCAGACCAGAGGAAGATTTTCTTACCTCTAGACAAGGTATCCTCTTTGAGGGCCTTGGTCCGTCTGCTTTGTGCAAAAAGACAGCCGTCCATACGCCTGTGCATGAGGCTGCTAGGAAAGATGGTAGCATCATTCGAAGCTGTACCATACGCCCAATTCCACTCAAGGAATTTACAAAGGGCCATATTGTCAGCCTGGAACGGAAAAGTTCAGGCTCTAGACTTCCCGATGGCTTTGTCCCCTTCCGTTCGGAAGAGTCTCTGCTGGTGGTTGATCCCCCAGAATCTCCAGAAGGGAAAACCCTTCAGCCCGATATCTTGGAAGGTGGTCACTACAGATGCCAGCCTTATAGGCTGGGGGGCAGTACTGGAGCAATGGTCTCTCCAGGGCAGATGGTCAAATGTAGTAAAAACCCTGCCTATCAATCTCTTAGAGATACGAGCAGCCCGGTACGCCCTAGTAGCCTGGACATCCAGACTCCAAGGGTCCCCTGTCAGAATTCAATCAGACAATGCCACAGCAGTGGCATATATCAATCATCAGGGAGGCACCAGGAGTCGTGCAGCCCAGAGGGAAGTAAGTCACATCCTGGAATGGGCAGAAAAGCATGTCCCATGTATATCAGCTGTCTTCATTCCAGGGGTGGAGAATTGGAAGGCGGACTTTCTGAGTCGCCAACAGTTATGCCCAGGGGAATGGTCCCTTCATCCCGAGGTCTTCCGAGCAATATGTCAGCGGTGGGGAACACCGGATGTAGATCTGCTAGCATCCAGATTCAACGCAAAGGTGGACAGATTTGTCTCCCGGACAAGGGATCCCCTCGCTTGCGGCTCGGATGCTCTGGTGTTCCCTTGGGATCAGTTCAGACTGATATATGCATTCCCTCCGCTACAATTGTTGCCTCGACTCCTTCGCAGAGTCAGGTTGGAGAAGAAGCCGGTGATCCTGGTGGCTCCAGCGTGGCCCCGAAGGGCCTGGTACGCGGAGATCATCAAAATGTCTGTGGGGAGTCCTTGGACCCTTCCACGTCGTCCGGACCTGCTTTCGCAAGGACCGATATACCACCCTTCCTTACTAACTCTAAGTTTAACGGCCTGGCTATTGAATCCCACATCCTAAAGAAGAGAGGTCTCTCTAACTCTGTGGTATCAACTATAATCAATGCCAGGAAGCCTGTATCCAGGCAGATCTACTATAGAGTTTGGAAGGCGTACATCACTTGGTGCGAGGCCAGAAAATGGCATCCACGTAAGTACGTTATAGGCAGAATTCTGGACTTCCTGCAGTGGGCTGTAGACAGGAAGTTTGCCTTAAGTACTATTAAGGGCCAGGTTTCGGCCTTGTCAATACTATTTCAAAGGCCCCTGGCTATGCATTCACTTGTCAAATCCTTTATGCAAGGTGTGACTCGTATTATTCCACCGATTAAGGCTCCCATATGCCCATGGGATCTAAATTTGGTTCTGTCGGTTCTGCAGAAGCAGCCATTTGAACCTTTGCGGCACATTTCCTTGGTTCTACTCACCAGGAAATTGATATTTTTAGTAGCCATATGCTCGGCTAGAAGAGTGTCGGAATTAGCCGCCATGTCCTGTAAAGAGCCATATCTGGTTATCCATAAGGACAGAGTAGTATTACGTCCTCACCCAGCCTTTCTTCCTAAGGTGGTATCGAGGTTTCACTTGAACCAGGATGTGGTTCTTCCTTCTTTTTTCCCCAAACCAAGCTCGGTAGAGGAAAAGTTATTGCATTCTTTGGATGTAGTAAGAGCAGTTAAAGCTTATCTAGAAGCCACTGCTCAGATTCGTAGAACGGATTCTTTGTTTGTTCTGCCGGAAGGCCCCAGAAAGGGTCAGGCAGCATCAAAATCTACTTTAGCCAAGTGGATTCGACAGGTCATAATACAAGCCTATGGCTTGAGAAGTAGACCGCCTCCGTTCAAAGTTAGGGCGCACTCCACGAGAGCAGTTGGAACTTCATGGGCAGTGCATCACCAGGCCTCCCTGGCGCAAATTTGTAAGGCCGCAACATGGTCTTCAGTACACACGTTTACTAGGTTCTACCAGGTGGACGTTAGAAGTCAGGAGGATGTCGCCTTTGGGCGCAGTGTGTTGCAGGCCGCAAAAGATCCTCATGCCTGATGGCGCCCAGCTTATGTATGGTGTATCCCCCCCCTCATGTGGCATTGCTTTGGGACGTCCCACATAGTAATGACTATGCTGCTCTGTGTCCCGTGATGTATGAACAAGAAAGTAGGATTTTTAAAACAGCTTACCTGTAAAATCCTTTTCTTGGAGTACATCACGGGACACAGAGCTCCCACCCCTCTTTTGGGGACACGTATTGCTTTGCTACAAAACTGAGGTACTCCCGGATGGGAGGGGCTTATATAGGGGAGGGTACTTCCTGTTTTGGAAGTTGCCAGTGCCAGCACCTGAAGGTAATCTATATAACCCACATAGTAATGACTATGCTGCTCTGTGTCCCGTGATGTACTCCAAGAAAAGGATTTTACAGGTAAGCTGTTTTAAAAATCCTACTATCTACACCTCCTCCCTTAGTCACTTGATACCCTTCCATGGCTTTCAAGACCACCTCTATGCCAATGACACCCAAATCTATCTCTCTATTCCTCACCTCACCCCTTCAGTTTCCTCTCACATTACTAACTTACTGACATTTCAACATGGATCTCGCAACACTTTTTTAAACTAAAAATCTGTAAAACCAAGCTGATAAAATTCCCCCGCCCCTGCCCCCCTCCATGACTTTTCCATCTTAGATTTAGCAGGTGAATGTGACTGGCTCTCTATGGCAATGATAGGCAATGATGTGGATGGGAAGCTGGCGTTCTGTCACGCCTGAAGGTTCTCTTTTCCTCTAATTGGCTGTCTGCCAGGAGGCGGTGACCTCAGTGCATATAAAATTAATTTCTTTGGCCGGAAGTGATGTCCTTGATAATGCCCTGGAGGAGGGGCAAAACTCGTTGACGCAATTTCCGGCCAACCAAGAACCAGTGACGTTGCTTCCGGTTCTCGTGGAACGCACGCTCGCGAACCCGGAACACACTGACGCTTGTCTTTTTGCTACAGTCTCGTGAGTGCAATAGCTAGCGGCGCAGTGCTGTATGTACAGGCGGTACTTCACATATATTTTTTTCTTCTCTCTCCCTCGCTATGCTCCATCTCTTCGCTGAACCTGCCGAGATACGCTGCTAATTAAACCCCAAGACTACCTCAGGATTCGGGATATCCGTGACCCACATTGTGACTATTTATTTCTTCATTTTGGTGAGTGGGGCCACAAGATGGGAAAGCATCAATCTGGACACAGACACTCACCATATTGGAAGCACACAGCACTTTGTGATTAGTATATACACAATATGTGTTAGCACCAGATTTATTTTCTTGCACTGTTGAAACATTTTATGTCAGTATAATTAAAATTTTGTTTTGCACAGTTTAAGCACTGTCACTTTTGTCTTGGCAGGTGGTTGGCAACATCCATTTGCTGAGCACTGTCAACTGTTTTGCAATTGGGTAGCAACATCCATTTGTTAAAAATAGTGTCATATAATTTAAGTTTTGTCCACCCATTCTGCCAGCGCTGCAATACTTATTTTATTCATCTTTTGAGGCGTTAGTGCCATATGCTGCAGCAGCTGCGGTCTTAATTTTTTATTATTGTTTGATTCCTTAGCGTGAGTTGTAGTTTGTTTTATATATCTCTTCGGAGCCGTTTCACGTATCTCCGGGGCGGCTGAAGAGCCCACTGCACAGACACGCTGTGTGTCTTTGGCTCAGTTTCAGGGCCGAAATCAGGCAAAGATTCGGCCTTGAACCGGAGAATGGGGACGCACAGCGTTCCTATGCAATCCACAGCCCGTTCCAATGTGAACCAAACCTTAGTCCAGCAAGGCCAGAGGATACAGCGCTTCCCATCCAGGACTGGACCGTCTACTGATGACACCTCCCCCCCCCCCCCCCACCGTGCTGGGACAAACTACATGCCTGCTTTTACCTCTCAAATGTGAGTTGCTTATCTTATTTGCTATTAAACTTGTTAAACCTCTGCACCCAGAGGCGCCTCTCCCTTTGTCTATTTACAGTGTATTGGAACATGGTTTCTGTTCCCATATGACAGCTGCCCAGAGTGGTGGATCCCTACAACTTCCTTATGGTCTGTGGACTTTTCTTCCATACCTGTTGGACATTTATATATACTTTTGCACCCCCCCCCCCTTACTTTTATGCCTTATAACATGTGGGATAATTTGTGTTCAGTTCCTTGCACATATACTTGTCTTATTGATATAAAAAGTCTATACGCACCTGTTAAAATGTCAGGTTTCTGTGATGTAAAAAAATGAGACAAAGATAAATAATTTCAGAAGTTTTTCCACCTTTAAAAAAAATGCCTTCAACCGTTCTGTTATTATTTATTTCCCCCTGCAGTAGTTTTATTGAGCCTTTTAGATCCTCATATCTAGCACTTCTAAATTTCCCTTTGCTGTTGTGAAAACCAGGCTTGGATTTGAGGCAGATTGTCCGGAAATGCTTTGCCTGTTCTTTCATTGCTTCTACCTCTGTACCCAAAGCTCCCCTCTGTGAGTTAGCTTGACTTCACAGAGCAAGTGCTGGCTTTACCTGTTGTTGCGGAGCTCCAAAGTCCGCTGGGAAATCCTTGAAGCTGAGGAAGTACTGACTTATCCAAGGCAACCTGTTACCCCCCCCCCCAGTAACTGGACGACACACAGTTCTGGGAGTAAATCAACGCTTTATTTTGCCCAGGCTGGCTTTTTATATCATTTCCCATGCAAGGGTTTTCTTAACTCATTTTACAGGGGCATTCCCTTTAACAATTAACAGATGACAGTGATTTAATTACCTGGGACTACTTCTAACACATTCGGTATGCGTGAGACGTTTGTCTCCCCATGAACAGAGCTCCACATATTTACTCATAACAATGGAACCGTGCCCGACACATTACTAGGAGTGCAATTACCTCCCGTAGCAGATAATACGTGACTTCATTAACACACTGAACAATAGATGAATGGAACGCTACCTCAGACCCCCAATTAACCCAATTTACTTATTCAGACATCAGTAGACATTCTGTCTCTACATTTCCTGGAATTAATCTTTGCTGTCACCTCTGAAGTGATCCAAACCATTTCTCAGTTTCAGTATTTTGCTACACCTGTCACAGCCAGCTTCAAATTGTGGATGCTCACTGCCTCTGTTGCTACTATGCTGTATTCTTCAGCCTTAGGGCCAGTTCACACCAGATGCAGTTCCGTAGTTTTGTGCAGCATTTTTTCTGCACTAAAAATGCAAGCACAGTGTTTTCCATGTATTCCAATGGCTCTTGTTGGCTCTAGTTCACACCATGGAGTCAGTTTCCGGTGCAGAAACTGACCGGAAACTGACTGCATGGTGTGAACTAGAGCCATTGGAATACATGGAAAACACTGTGCATACATTTTGTGCAGAAAAAAAGCACACGGAACTGCGTCTGGTGTGAACTGGCCCTTAAAGTGGTTGTAAGCCACCAATGTAAAACAAAAACAAAAAAAACAACAACTTGCAAGGCAATGGCATAATGGGCTAGTATGCATTGCAAACGAGCACATTATGAAATACTCACCTTGGACCAAAGCCCTACAGCGCTGTAAAGTCACCGCTGAGAGGGCTGACATGTTTCCCCCGTCTGTCTTCTGGGTTCATGAGCTCCAGTTATGTAATTGGCCGAAGCCACGATGACGGCATGGGAGCTGCTAGTTCTGGCACGGGCTCTGAAGAACTGGCAATGTCATCGGCTGCATGCACTCTGAATATCTCCTAAACTGTGCAAGTTTAGAAGATATTCACAGTACCTACAGGTAAGTCTTATTATAGGCTTACCTGTAGGTACAAGTGGTAGTAAAGAGTTTACTACCACTTTAAGTGGATACAGCTCTTACTGACACACTCCCAGATCATAATGCTGTGGTCACTGTGCTGTATGACCATGGAGTCCTTTACCCATTATCCCATGGACATTGTTTAAATTATATAGAACTGTTCCTAGACCTTTAATACTATATGTACATTTGTATTTCAAGTTTTTGCTGGGGACAAATGTTTGTCATAATTGTACAGCAGCTTTGATACATAGAGGTTGATTTACTAAAGGTAAAAAGACTGTGCACTTTGTAATGTGCAGTTGCTCCAGAGCTTAGTAAATGAGGTGAAGCTTCACTTTACAAACAATACCCAATCACGTGCAAGGAAAAATGCTTGCACATGATTGAATGATGGAAGTCAGCAGAGCTCCCCTTCATTTACTAAGCTCTGGAGCAACTGCTCTTTGCAAAGTGCACAGTCTATTTGCCTTGAGTGAATCAACCCCATAGACTCCTAAAAACCATAAAAAAATAATTCATATATAGAGTATGCTATGTGTGTGTGTGTGTGTGTGTATATATATATGTGTGTATATATATATATATATATATATATATATATACACAATCTCCATAAAGTGTAACGTGCAATGAGATGAACTCTGTCACAGTGACATCCTCCCTATCTTCTACTTTCTGCCGATTTTCCCATGTTAGCCTCTCCACAGCTTTCTTTCTATAGAGCACATTCTGGCTTCTTACTTTGTTAGAGATCTTTTCTCCCGTGTGGCTCATATTCCATGACTTTCTTGCACATTTCACAACATCTTCAATGTACAAATTAACCACATAAGGACCGGAAGATTTGCCCGCTTTAATGACCAGGCCATATTTTGCGATACGGCACTGTGTCGCTTTAACTGACAATTGCACGGTCCTGTGGTGCTGTACCCAAACAAAATTTACGTCCTTTTCCCCACAAATAGAGCTTTATTTTGGTGGTATTTGATCACCTCTGCAGTTTTTATTCTGTGCGCTATAAACAAAAAAAGAGCGACAATTTAAAAAAAAAAAACTTTAAGTGGATATAGCTCTTTTATTTTCTATTTAAAAAAACGACATTTCTTCCTCAGTTTAGGGGCCGATATGTATTCTTCTACATATTTTTTGGGGAAAAAAAAATCACAATAAGCGTATATTGATTGTTTTGCACAAAAGTTATAGCGTCTACAAAATTAATAGATTTATGGCATTTTTTTAATACTTTTTTTTTTTACTAGTAATGGCAGCGATCTGTAAACTTTAGCGGGACTGCGACATTGCGGCAGACAGATTGGACACTTTTTTGGGATCATTGACATTTATACAATGATCAGAGCTAAAAATAGCCAGTGATTACTGTATGTAATGGGTAGGGAAGGGGTTAACACTAGGGGGCGATCAAGGGGGTTAAAAAATGTGTTACCTAGGGAGCGTTTCTAACTGTGGGGGGATGGGACTGCCTGGGAGAGGAGACCGATCGCTGTTCCTAAGCAGTAGGAACAACAGATCACTCTCCTCACCCCTGACAGAACGGAGATCTGTCTGTTTACATAGACAGACCTCCGTTCTGTCTGTCAGGAGCGATCACGGGTGCCCGGAGGACATCGCGGCCGCCGGCCACCCGCATCAGCTCTGTCGTTGCACGCGCGCCCTCTAGTGCTCTTGAAGCGGCCGACGTACAGCTACAACGGTTCGCCCAGGGGAGCATGACTGCAACAGCTGGTCTCTAACTGGTTAAAGGTCCCAGAATAGGTTATTTTGTAAAAAATAATATACAAAGAATTACAGCGTGTGCTGTATCAAAGCTTTGTTCTGCCTTCCCCTCAAAAAATGTAAAGACAGCAGCTACACATACTGCAGCTGCTGACTTAATATTAGGACACTTATCTGTCCTAGAGTCCAGCGATGTCGGCACCGCAGCTGATGTTTCCATAGGCTGTCGGGTGTTGCCGCTGCCATTGCCGGTAAGGGAACCCAGCAGTAAAGCCTTCCGGCTTCACGGTCGAGTCCCTACTGCGCATGCGCAAAGCGTGGCTGCACACTCCTACTGGCCGATAGTAAGGAGGAAGGAGCCGGACTTTTGACGTACCTCACCGCAGCGAGGTCCAACATAAGTGGGGAAAAAAACAGGCCCCCCCCTAAAAGGTGCCAAATGTGGCGGGGCGACAGATAAGCGGAAGTTTAACTTTTGGGTGGAACTCCGCTTTAGGAAATTACATTGGTAAGTTGGTCAACATTTCAGACCTCTTATCTTACATTTCTCAAAAGATATATGCCACACAGCATTTCTTGTGTATAAATATAAATCTCTGCGCTGGTCTGAAAATGGTGGAACAGCTGCTACTCAAGACCAGGAAGGAATTAAATAAATACTAATAATATAAATGGTGTATAAATACAAAAAGTAACTATTGTATACACAATATGTTAAATGGATAGCCTCAATCGCTCAAGACCAAAATTTAATGAATGAGTGCAGTGCATAAGTGACACTCTATGGTGCTCAAAAGCAGTGCATATTGGATGATCAATCAAAAAAATTTATATGAAAAAAACAAATATGGTATGTGCATCTTGCAAAACTCTGGCGCTTTTCCGCATAAGAGGTTAATGCTGTCTGAAAGGATTCCATTAGCTGCATTTCTGCTCATGGATATGAATGAACTTTGTGCGATGCAATTGATAATCACATAAAGGCACATACTTTTTTTTTTTCATATATAATTTTTTGATTGTTCACCCAATATGCACTGCTTTTGAGCAGCATAGAGTGTCACTTATGCACTCATTCAATATTAGTCTTGAGTGATTGACGCTATCCATTTCACATATTGTTGCGTATACAATAGTCACTTTTTGTTTGTTTAACCACTTAAGGACCCGCTCATGTACATATACGTCGGCAGTTTAAAGATAGATATCTCGGCAACGGCAGCAGCTGCTGCCACAACCGAGATATCCATCTTTTCAGTGAGCGGTCCTGTAAACGATAATGGTGGTCTCTGTGGCGGATTCGCCGCGAGATCAGCGGTGTCGGGAGAGGGCCCCCTTCCCGCGCCCTCCGCTGCTTACCTGAGCCGTCGGTAGCGGTGGAGGCGATCGGGTCCTTCTCCCTGTGTAGCATGGATATGAGTGAGGGGAGGATGGCCCCCACCCGTCTCCATACCATAGGGCGGGAAGCAACGTCAAAACGTCACTTCCGCCCATACGTCTTAAAGGGCACATTTTTTTGTTGTCTTTTTTTTTTTAAAAACAGCGTAAAAATAAAATCAAGTAAAATAAATAAGAAAACACGCGCAGAAGTGAACGTATACATGAGTAGCGCCCGCATATGAAAACGGTGTTCAAACCACACAAGTGAGGTATCGCCGCAATCGTTAGAGCGAGAGCAATAATTCTAGCCCTAGACCTCCTCTGTAACTCAAAAGATGCAACCTATTAGAATTTTTTAAATGTCGCCTATGGAGATTTTTAAGGGTAAAAGTTTGACGGCATTCCACGAGCGGGCGCAATTTTGAAGCGTGACATGTTGGGTATCAATTTACTCGGCATGATATTATCTTTCACAATATAAAAAAAAATGGGCTAACTTTACCATTGTCTTATTTTTTAAATCAAAAAGATGTTTTTTTTCCCAAAAAAGTGAGCTTGTAAGACCGCTGTGCAGAATACGGTGTGACAAAAAGTATTGCAATGAACGCCATTTTATTCTCTAGGGTGCTAGAAAAAAAAACAATACATAATGTTTGGGGGTTCTAAGTAATTTTCTAGCAAAAAAAACTGTTTTAAACTTGTAAACACTGAGTCTCAAAAACAGGCTTGGTCCTTAACCACTTCAGATCCGCGCTATTGCCGAAAGACGGCTGCAGAGTGGACCTGAAGTGCTGGGTGGACGTCCCCGGACATCCATTGTTTTCTCCCTCCCCGCCCGCCCCCGCGAGTGCGCATCGGGGAAAATCTGTGTTGGCCGTGTCCCTTGGACACAGCCAATCACAGATCGTGCTGAATGGCCAATCACAGAGGCCATTCAGCACTCGATCTCACTGTCCAATGAGAGATGATCTCAAATGTAAAC
Source organism: Rana muscosa (assembly GCA_029206835.1). Classification (NCBI taxonomy): domain Eukaryota; kingdom Metazoa; phylum Chordata; class Amphibia; order Anura; family Ranidae; genus Rana; species Rana muscosa. The sequence continues at coordinate 194,167,466 of CM055124.1, forward strand.
ATATGAGATCATCTCTCGTTGCCGGCTTTCCCTTCTCACACAAAGACCGCGTGTGAGGAGGGAGAGAGATCTGTGCTGCTTAGTGTTGAGCAAACCCGAACTGTAAAGTTCGGGTCCGTACCGAACTTTAGCTTTTTCCCGAACCCGGACTTTGCCCAAAAGTCCGGGTTCGGGTTCAGCAATCTAATTACGCATTTAGAAATGCTTCAGGGGCCAGCCAATCACCTTTTGATTAGCTGGTGTGCCCTTAGAGGCCATCATAGCCATGCCTACTAATGGCATGGCTGTGATTGGTCAGTGCAACATGTGACCCAGCTTCTATATAAGCTAGAGGCACACAGCACACACGTCACTCTGCTTCAGAATAGATAGGGAGAGGATCTAGTCTGCTGCTGTTGCTTTTAGGGAGAGATAGAAAAATAGATGAGGTAGTCCTGATTCTACAATCTGAGGGAAAAGATAGAGAGATAGTGTAGTGTAGGGCCAGGTTCCTGTTGGTGCTTTCAGAGAGAGAGAATATTATATAGGAGTCCAGATTCAGAGATTAAATCAGCGATCTGCATAGGTCTACCTATTTGTGTTGCAGTGCAGTCTTTTTACACTGCCATGAGCCCAGTGTCAGAGAAAATCTAACTTTTAGGGGGAAAAAAAGGCACTTTATTGTGCTCTTTTCCAAAAGACCCATAGGGCAAAAAAAAAAAAAAAAAGCATTTTATTTTGCTTGTGCAAAAAAAGACCCGTTTAGGGCAAAAAAAAAAAAAAAAAAAAATTTGCACTTTAATGTACGCTTGCAAAAAGAGCCATTCAGGGGCACAAAAAGTAGTTTGCTGTGCGATTCAGCGGTTACGTACTGTGGGTGTGTTCTGCTCTTCCAAAAAACGCCGTTTAGGGGCACAAAAAATAGTTTGCAGTGTGTTATACATATTTGGAGGTGTGTGAAATAAACAATTTCTAAATAGTTTTCTTCTACTGTGCTATACTAAAAAAACATTTTTTTTGAATAGCATTTTCTGCAGTTCTGTAGCTGTGCGATTCAGCGGTTACGTACTGTGGGTGTGTTCTGCTCTTCCAAAAAACGCCGTTTAGGGTCACAAAAAATAGTTTGCAGTGTGTTATACATATTTGGAGGTGTGTGAAATAAACAATTTCTAAATAGTTTTCTTCTACTGTGCTATACTAAAAAAACTAAATTTTTTTTGAATAGCATTTTCTGCAGTTCTGTAGCTGTGCGATTCAGCGGTTACGTACTGTGGGTGTGTTCTGCTCTTCCAAAAAACGCCGTTTAGGGGCACAAAAAATAGTTTGCAGTGTGTTATACATATTTGGAGGTGTGTGAAATAAACACTTTCTAAATAGTTTTCTTCTACTGTGCTATACTAAAAAAACAAAATTTTTTTTGAATAGCATTTTCTGCAGTTCTGTAGCTGTGCGATTCAGCGGTTACGTACTGTGGGTGTGTTCTGCTCTTCCAAAAAACGCTGTTTGGGGCACAAAAAATAGTTTGCAGTGTGTTATACATATTTGGAGGTGTGTGAAATAAACAATTTCTAAATAGTTTTCTTCTACTGTGCTATACTAAAAAAAACACATTTTTTTTGAATAGCATTTTCTGCAGTTCTGTAGCTGTGCGATTCAGCGGTTACGTACTGTGGGTGTGTTCTGCTCTTCCAAAAACACCCATTTAGGGCAAGATCCTAAATTTGGAAAATATGAGGAGAAGGTCAAAGGGACGTGGTGGCCCCGGTCGTGGTGCTGCTGGTGGAGCTCCTGTTGCAGGGAGAGGACGTGGTGGATCTGTGCCAGATACACGCACAAGTGAAACACCTTCCTCAGGTGCGAGTAGGCGACCGAGCCTGCGGCGGTATTTTGTCGCGCCTAATGAGGCTGTACGAATGTTTAGTCCAGGACAAGTACAGGCGATAGTAGATTGGGTTGCTGACAGTGCCTCGGGTTCCTTCACATTGTCTCCCACCCACTCTTCTGATGAAAGAACAGAGTTGGCACCTGAAACCCATGTCCATCACCTTTCACCTCACCCCCTTGCAAATCAGCCAAGCAGTCTGAGCCCCAAATCATGCAGCAGTCTCTTCTGCTTTTCGATGACTCTGTTAGCAGGGTTTCCCAGGGCCATCCACCTAGCTCTGCCCCAGAAGTGGAAGAGATTGAGTGCACCGATGCCCAACCACTTATGTTTCATGATGAGTACATGGGAGGACCATCGCAGTACGTCTCGGATGATGACGAAACACAGGTGCCAACTGCTGCTGCTTTCGCAATTGTGCAGACAGACAAGGAGGGCAGGGGTGAAGACTGGGTGGAAGATGATGTGGAGGACGATGAGGTCCTCGACCCCACATGGAATCAACGTTATGCAGGTGACCAGTGTAGTTTGGAGGAAGAGGCGGTGGTCGCACAGAGCCACCAGCACAGCGGAAGAGGGAGCAGGGTGCAAAAGCGGAGCGTCCGTCCGCTAGACAGTATGTCTGCTACTGCCCAACGCAGCAAGGGGCCGAGCACACCAAAGCCAGGTCCAAGGAGTTCCCTAGCGTGGCAGTTCTTCACACAATGTGCTGATGACAAGACACGAGTGGTTTGCAGGCTGTGCAATCAGAGGCTGAAGCGAGGCATAAACGTTCTCAACCTGAGCACAAGCTGCATGACCAGGCATCTAAGTGCAAAGCACGAGCTGCAGTGGAGTAGACACCTCAAAAACCAAGAAAGGTCTCTGGCTCCTCCTGCTTCCTCTTCTGCTGCAGTCTCGGCCTCTTCATCCACCTCTGTAGTGACAGTGGCACCTGCCACCCCGCAAACAGAGGATCTGCCAGCAACACTACCACCTGGGTCACCAATCATCTCCACAATGTCCCATGGAAGCGTTCAGCTCTCTATCTCCCAAACATTGGAGCGGAAGAGGAAGTACCCCCCTAGCCACCCGCGATCCCTGGCCCTGAATGCCAGCATTTCAAAACTCCTGGCCTTTGAAATGCTGTCATTCCGTCTGGTGGAGACGCAGAGTTTTAAAAGCCTGATGGCATTGGCTGTCCCACAGTACGTCGTGCCCAGCCGCCACTATTTTTCCAGGCGAGCCATCCCTTCCCTGCACAACCAAGTGGGGGACAAAATCAGGTGTGCATTGCGCAACGCCATCTGTGGCAAGGTCCACCTAACTACGGATGCGTGGACCAGTAAGCACGGTCAGGGACGTTATATCTCCCTAACAGCACACTAGGTAAATGCAGTGGCGGCTGGGCCTGAGGCAGATAGCAGTTTGGCGCATGTCCTTCCACCACCGAGGATTGCAGGGCGCTTCAGTTTGCCTCCTGTTGCTAACTCCTCCTACTCCGCTTCCTCATCCTCTACCGCCTCCTCATCCGGTCAGCGTAACACCTTCACCACCAACTTCAGCACAGCCAGGGGTAAACGACAGCAGGCAGTTTTAAAACTTTCCTGTTTGGCGGAAAAACCCCACACCGCGCAGGAGTTGTGGAGGGACATGGAACAACAGACCAATGAGTGGTTGCTGTCAGTGAGCCTCAAGCCCGGCCTGGTGGTGTGCGATAATGGGCGAAATCTCGTAGCAGCTCTGGGCCTAGCCGGTTTGACGCACATCCCTTGCCTGGCGCATGTGCTGAACTTGGTGGTCCAGAGGTTCCTTAAAAATTACCCCAATATGCCAGAGCTGCTGCAGAAAGTGCGGGCTGTGTGTGCGCACTTTCGGCGTTCTCACCCTGCTGCTGCTCGCCTGTCAGCGCTGCAGCGTAACTTCGGGCTTCCCGCTCACCGCCTCATATGTGACGTGCCCACAAGGTGGAACTCCACCTTGCACATGCTAGCCAGACTGTGCGAGCAGCAGCAGGCGATAGTGGAGTTTCAGCTGCAGCAATCACGCGTGAGTCGCTCTGCGGAACAGCACCACTTCACCACCAATAACTGGGCCTCCATGCGAGACCTGTGTGCCTTGTTGCGCTGTTTCGAGTACTCCACCAACATGTCCAGTGCCAATGACGCCGTTCTTAGCGTTACTATCCCAGTTCTATGCCTCCTTGAAAAAACCCTTCGGGCGATGATGGAAGAGGATGTGGCACAGGAGGATGAGGAGGAGGAGGAGGAAGCGGGATCATTTCAAAGGCTTTCAGGGCAGTCTTTCACAAGTGGCTACGAGGGTGGGTTCCTGCACCAACAAACGCCAGGTACACAATTGTCCGGCAGAAAGGGCACAGTTCTGGAGGATGACGAGGTGGAGGAGGAGATGGAGGAGGAGGAGGAGGAGCCATTTTCACAACAGGGTGGCACCCAGACCAGCTCGTGGCCATCACTGGTGCGTGGCTGGGGGGATACAGAGGACACAGACGATACACCTCCCACAGAGGACAGCTTTTCTTTGCCTCTGGACAGCCTGGCACACATGAGCGATTACATGCTGCAGTGTTTCCGCAATGACCGCCGAGTTGCCCACATTTTAACTGGTGCTGATTACTGGGTGGCCACCCTGCTGGATCCCCGTTACAAGGACAATGTACCGTCCTTAATTCCCTCACTGGAGCGGGATCGTAAGATGCGCGAGTACAAGCGCACGCTGGTAGACGCGCTGCTGGTGGCATTCCCACCTGACAGCGGGCGTACGGTGGAAGCACAAGGCGAAGGCAGAGGAGGAGGAGGAAGAGGTCGCCAACGCAGCTGGGGCACCGGCAGCACCTCAGAAGGCAGGGTTAGCATGGCTGAAATGTGGAAAAGCTTTGTCAGCACGCCACAACAACCAGCACCACCAGCTGAGATGGAACGTCTTAGCAGGAGGCAGCATTTCACCAACATGGTTGAGCAGTATGTGTCCACAGGCCTACACGTACTGGATGACGGGTCTGCCCCCTTTAACTTCTGGGTCTCCAAATTGGGCACATGGCCTGAGATTGCCCTTTATGCCTTGGAGGTGCTGGCCTGCCCTGCAGCCAGTGTATTATCTGAACGTGTATTTAGCACGGCAGGGGGCGTTATCACAGACAAGCGCAGCCGCCTGTCCAAAACCAATGTGGACAAACTCACGTTCATTAAAATGAACCAGGCATGGATCCCACAGGACTTGTCCGTACCTTGTGCAGAATAGACATGTATACCGGTGTTGTGACAAAAACTGTCCGGCCATCGGATTGTGTCCGGCCCATACTGCGAAGTCGCAGCGCTTGCGCAGTACAGAGGACAAGGAGATTCACAAAATCTCCGAAGATGAACGGCGCCTGCGCTGTGAGTGCAGGTTCAAGCCCCACCATCCAAGTGGACATACGGTAGCACATAGTAACAGGGCCCCTCACGGGCTCGGTTCGATCGCCACGCTTCGGGCACGGCCTCACTTGGCTCGGCTTGAACCACGGATGGTGTGGCCTTCACCTGAACTCACCACGCAGGCGCCGTTCGTCTTGGGAGATTTTCGAAATCCCCTTGTCCTACATACTGAGCAAGCGCAGTACAGGGTGGACACTATTTGACGGGGGACAGAATTCGACACATCACCGGCCTTACCCAGCCATTGTTGTATTTTTGAATCAGTGTTGGCTACCTCGTCGTCCTCCACCGCCGCTTCCACCTACACAGCCACATCCACCGCCACCTCAACCTCCTACTCCATATGGACCTCGTCCTCCTAGGTCAAGATTATTATTTTTTATTTTTATTTTTTTATGTTATTTTAAGTTATTTCCCTATCCACATTTGTTTGCAGAGCACTTGCCATGCTCTTAACAACATTTTGCTGCCATTTGCAGCCCTCTAGCCCTTTCCATTACTTTTTTAGAGCCTTTTTAGTCCTTAGAAGTCCGGGTCCCCATTGACTTCAATGGGGTTCGGGTCCGGGTTCGGGTTAAAGTTCGGTCCCGAACCCGAACTTTTTTCCGAAGTTCGGCCGAACCCATCGAACCCGAACATCCAGGTGTCCGCTCAACTCTAGTGCTGCTACTAGAAGTGAGTGGGAAAAAAAAAACACGTTACAGTCAAAAACACAGTGCCCACAGTCCCTGCCAGTGCCATCTTCTTGTGTTTTCTATCCTTATTAGCATCTGTTCCCAATAGTAATTAATCAGCAGCTTGAATCTAACTGTGGGAATCACTAATTCCATATATTCAGGCTGTATTAGTGTGCCATAAATAAATATATTCCTGCTCAGTTCATAACCTGAATTGTATACAATTTTATTTAGCAGATGAGGCACACTTTGGAGATCTCTGCGACTGGTGAATAGAGTTTTCTTTTACTTTAACATAACATTTTAATGGAGAGTGACATCTAGTGGCCCTTTCTTGAAGTACAACACTGCTATTATCTACAATGATACGTAATTGATATAAATAGAGGCTCACTGTGGGCCACTCTTATTCCCTTGATGAAAGCCATCAAGATTGGCTGAAACATGTCGGGTTAATGTTACCAATGTGACGCTATTCACGTCACTCACAGCTACGTTTGCGGGCGCATGCGCACTGGGCTCTGCAGGACGTGGATCACGAATCCCGGAAGCGGCTCCATGATTCGTCTGTTTTGAACGGCAGCACGAGCGGGAGAAACCAGCATCATTAGGAGACATCACCAGCGCTATCATCAGCCCATCACCAGCGTTATCACCAGCCCAGGAGGTCACTAGAGACCGCGGACAACCACCCCTTACAGGGACAGCAGAAGCTATAACCCCCTGCATGGGGACGAGTGTATCTCAGTGAGGAACACTTCTTTCCTGCTGCTACGGGTTCCCCCCATGTGCATGGGGAGAGGATATAACCCGGAACTGAGGATGTCCCTGACTACTATCAAGGTTTGGTGAGTGGACCTATGGTCCATATTACTTCATTATGCTGGTACTTCACTTTAATGCTGACCCTGCTCTGTGACTTCTGCCCTACTCACAGCTTGTCATTTTTGGTTTACTTGGACTGCCTTTGCACATTAATATACTGTCCACTTTAATAGGCTGCTTTAAAGCCCAGCTTCATCTGTGAATTGATCCTGTCCATGACTTGGTTGCAATCAATAGCTCTCCATTGAAGATACATTTCTCTACAATTAATGTTTACATTGCTATTGCAACCACTCCCATAACTTTTGAGCTACAGTACTTAGCCACTTTATCATACTCTCGTAACCCAATTAGGGATCTGGTCTCATCAACGTTCTCTGACCACATGACATACAGTACAACTGACTGGACAAACTGTCCAACCAATTGCTCTGTTTGAGTATATTGCATGTGTAGCGGCCTCACCCCATCTCCTTTTGCTAGGGGTATGTCACATGACAGGGTGAGATGCGCTACGGCCCATGTCCTCCCCATAGCTGTAGGTGAGGTGAAGGCCAGTATCAGTATCTTCCTCGGGCCAATGTGCATTAGTCTTAAAACTCAGTCCTGCTATGCTGGAATCTCCCTTGCTCCCATTAACCAGAGTCCATACACCGATCACAGTCCAACTCTTGCTTTATTGTATGCTCCACAATAAACAATGTCTTAATAGCCAACTGGTTGGTACATTATTATAACTTGATACGGTGGGATGAGCAGGCCGAGGCACTATCCTGATTTCAGTCTAAACCCCTGTGCTTTGACCAGGGGTTATAGCAACTTTGAATAGCATAGCACTTAGAACCTGTAAGTCTCGATCAGAATACCTTCGCTGCGCTGCGGCCCCTATCAGGGGAAGATGTCCCTCCAAGGGAGTTACAGGAGGCCCATCCGTCACAGGGTTGATGCTGCTCCGGGTCTCCGGACGGGTGACCTCCCCGGCCTCCTCACCTCAGATGCGGGTCCCCTCGCAAGGTGGCACCCTGAGATCACTTCGCCCTTGCGGGACCCAGTCAAAGTTACTGGGCCCCAGGCCTACGATATAGTACCTCACCCCAGGCTGAAGGTGCCTGGGATGGACTCCAACTCCATTCCGGTCAGGCCTAGGGCGCCTGAGCCGGAACCTCGAACCGCCCGCACCCAGGCCTAAGATCCTCCAAGACCTCGTGGTGAGGGCGTCCCCCCCTTTTATCTCCTCCCATCGACACCACGGCGGGTTCCCCGCCCCAGCCGTACCATCTCCGGAAAGGGACAAAAAGGGTAGCACTGTGGTAGTGATTCTACCCTGAGCCTGTAGGTACCCCGCCACCCACAGGCCAAGGAGAATAATGCACCACCCAATCCTCCAGGAATCACAAAGGGGTCCAGAACCTTTCATAATTACCCACCTGGGTCACACTACCCCCAGGTGTACCCCAACTAGATTTAAAGACCCCTCTACATACTCCCCCCTGTGATTTGACGCTGGTCCCCAGCGTCAGGTGCACACCCATGTCTCCCAAGGAGTGGTGACATGAAGCGAGCCCCAGAGGCTGTCCCTCAAAATTTTGAATACTTTGTGTGCCAAGACCTGCTCAAAAGGAAAGGGAACTATAAAACGATAAAACTCTTATATAAAACATCTGTCATGTACACATATACAATCCCTCCCGCGCCTATCTAAGAACCACCCCATACTCAGTAGTCTTGACCGACGAATCTCCTGCAGAAGGGAACAAAAAAACAACATCCTAACAATCTGTGTTAACTTGGAATGAATAGGTCTATCAGCCGAGAGACCCATTCGCTCCAATAAGTAAAGTGATGTAAATGTAAAATTTCAAACAGCCGTTGCACAACACCGCCACCTGGTGACAGCACTGCGGTAATGACACTTGGTGAGATCTTCATTCTTCCTGCTTTCCCTACACTGACTCTACCCCCAAAGTCTCTGCCTTTGGCACATGAAGAAAAGGGAGAAAAGAAAAAACAACAGCTCCCAAGTCTCCAGTGAGTAAAGGAAAAGCCCAAATCAAAACAAAACTAGGGCACAGTTCTGAGTGTCTGGGAATGTTCCTTCCAGAGAGTTCGATAAGCAAACAAATAGGAGTTCTCTTCTCCTACAAATAGAATCTTGGATCTGGCAAAAACAGGGGCTTTAGGTACTTGTCAAACACTTCAACTGAATATTCGACATCCTCTCCCTCCTTTCTGCAGATAAGTACTTTATCGGCATGAATGTGGCGCCCCAACTTCCAATCCGCCCTGCAGTCTTTGAATTTCTTGGACACAGGCAGCGAACAGGACAAGTATCGCCGAGCACGAGGCACTTTGAGCTTCTCCCAGACAAATTTGTCGTACCATCTCTGGCGCAAGACCTCGACTTCATAAAGTAAGTCCCGAGGCAAGTAGGGATATTCCCATCCGTATTCACGGGCGACTCTCTGGGAGAAAAGTAGTTGTAATCTGGCTAAAGGAGGCATGACATCCCGCTCACCTTCTCCTGGTTGCACGATGGCTTCCGGGTGCCGAGGTACCTTCACTACCTCGGGTGGCTTGGCTTTTGGCGCCCGCAAGGAAGCGCGCTGCATCCCCACTATCAACGCGGGGGATGTTGTGGAATGTGGAAGATTGGTCGGAGGACTAGACTCCCTCCTAAGCTCCGGGGCCTGCGCCCGGGGCGTGCCGTCTTCTATGGACATAGGGGAATCCTGCGGTTTACATAGCACAGGTAGCGGGCGTTTGTCCCAGCCCTTCCGGTGAAACAGTTCATCTATTTCCCCGTCATCCCCACAGTTCGACAACGATTCCAGGTTGGAGGTGTCATACATCTCGGCGGGAAGATAGTCTTTAGTAGACGGAGAACTACCCTCCCTTGCGGGCTCCACCTCCAGTGGACCCCCGACACCTCCAACCACCACCACAGTCCCAGCCCCTGGCTCACCTGGACCTTTTTCAGCACTGGGATGTCCAGGACTCTTCCAACCGGATCCATCCAGGTCCGGCAAGCGGCGGGGTAAAGCTCGACCACGACCACAGGAGGCCTGCACCAGGCCTATCTTCCTCTTCGGAGGTGGCAGCAGGGAATCTGTGGTGACCGAAACAGCATCCTCTGATTTTTCTCAGTCTCTGGTTGGGCAGTCCCGTCGCCCCGGTCAGCGCGTACGGGGACCTCCGCAAAGGCCTGGATCTCTCCCTCCGGAGTGGCGGTACCTGTGATGCAATTGAGGCGAAGGGCCCGGGGCCTTACTGTGGATGATTCAACCTCAAACAGAAACTCTTTGCACGCTTCACATCGCCCAAATGGCTTTAACTGGACCACCAGTCCCGAGCATCCGGGACAGATCACACCGAGGGCCTCCGTGTCTCTGCATGAGTACAAAGCCAACTGTCCTCGGGGCCTGAGTCTTATCCCCGTGTCTGTGAGGGGAGCAGCAAAAGCAGTCATCTTCGTGGGGTATGATACCGGCATCCACGGGGAGCTTGAGGCCATCCCGACCACCTGCTGCTCCATCACGCGCTGACCACGCGCCGGAGTCTCCACGTGTATCTCCACATATGGCCAGACTCCTCCCACGACTTGCACGTTTTCGCGGGCTTCCACCAGTCCCCGCCCACGAATTGCGCAGTCATGGGGTGCTTCATGGCGCAGTGCAGTAAACACCCCCACATGTAGTTAGTCACACGGCTGGGCTTTTCCCTCTTCCCGCTCTTTCTGCATGGGCCTCTCCCGGTTTTTCAGGGAAATTTCCACGACTTCGAGCACAGGGACGCACTTTGGCCAATCACATGGCCGACCTGCTCGGACCTCCTCCGGGCAGCAAAGTCCAGACACAGCCATTTCAAGTTTCAAAGTCAACACACATTTTATCCCGGACGAGCCCCCACGTGTAGCGGCCTCACCCCATCTCCTTTTGCTAGGGGTATATCACATGACAGCGTGAGATGCGCTACGGCCCATGTCCTCCCCATAGCTGTAGGTGAGGTGAAGGCCAGTATCAGTATCTTCCTCGGGCCAATGTGCATTAGTCTTAAAACTCAGTCCTGCTATGCTGGAATCTCCCTTGCTCCCATTAACCAGAGTCCATACACCGATCACAGTCCAACTCTTGCTTTATTGTATGCTCCACAATAAACAATGTCTTAATAGCCAACTGGTTGGTACATTATTATAACTTGATACGGTGGGATGAGCAGGCCAAGGCACTATCCTGATTTCAGTCTAAACCCCTGTGCTTTGACCAGGGGTTATAGCAACCTTGAATAGCATAGCACTTAGAACCTGTAAGTCTCGATCAGAATACCTTCGCTGCGCTGCGGCCCCTATCAGGGGAAGATGTCCCTCCAAGGGAGTTACAGGAGGCCCATCCGTCACCGGGTTGATGCTGCTCCGGGTCTCCGGACGGGTGACCTCCCCGGCCTCCTCACCTCAGATGCGGGTCCCCTCGCAAGGTGGCACCCTGAGATCACTTCGCCCTTGCGGGACCCAGTCAAAGTTACTGGGCCCCAGGCCTACGATTAGGGATGAGCTTCGTGTTCGAGTCGAACATACGTTCGACTCGAACATCGGGTGTTCGATCGTTCGACGAAGATCGAACGATTTGGGCCGTTCGCGCCAAATTCGAGTGACGCGAACGGCCCACAATGCACTACGCCATCGCAGTGTCATCCAGGCGCTGTGATTGGCCAAGCATGCACTGTGACCCCGCATGCTTGGCCAATCACAGCGCCGGCAGCGAGGAGAGCAATGATTGGCCACAGGCAGGATGCCTGTGGCCAATTATTGCTGAGGGTGTTTAGTACACGCCCCACACTATAAAAGGCCGCCAGCACGGCGGCCTAGTGTAGTGTGTTCCGGAGCAGGGAAAGAGCAGCATAGGCAGGGACAGTGACATTTATTTCTTTCTTGCTTAACCTGGATTCCTTTAGTTTAGGGAAAGAGAAGGATAGGTAGGGAGAGTGTCAGTGTGTTTTACTGTGCGGATCCTTGTTTCTAGGGACAAAGAAGGAAAGTGAGGGGAATTCTCCTTGTGCTATAGTGTGCTTTAAAAAAACATTTTTTCTAGGGACAGAAAACTCTAGGTAGGGAGAGTGTCAGTTTCTTTCACTGTGCGAGTCCTTGTTTCTAGGGACAAAGAAGGAAAGTGAGGGGAATTCTCCTTGTGCTATAGTGTGCTTTTAAAAAACATTTTTTCTAGGGACAGAAAACTCTAGGTAGGGAGAGTGTCAGTTTCTTTCACTGTGCGAGTCCTTGTTTCTAGGGACAGGGAAGGACAGTGAGTGAATTCTCCTTGTGCTATAGTGTGCTTTAAAAAAAAAATTTTCTAGGGACAGAAAACTCTAGGTAGGGAGAGTGTCAGTTTCTTTCACTGTGCGAGTCCTTGTTTCTAGGGACAGGGAAGGACAGTGAGTGAATTCTCCTTGTGCTATAGTGTGCTTTAAAAAAACATTTTTTCTAGGGACAGAAAACTCTAGGTAGGGAGAGTGTCAGTTTCTTTCACTGTGTGAGTCCTTGTTTCTAGGGACAGGGAAGGACAGTGAGTGAATTCTCCTTGTGCTATAGTGTGCTTTAAAAAAACATTTTTTCTAGGGACAGAAAACTCTAGGTAGGGAGAGTGTCAGTTTCTTTCACTGTGCGAGTCCTTGTTTCTAGGGACAAAGAAGGAAAGTGAGGGGAATTCTCCTTGTGCTATAGTGTGCTTTTAAAAAACATTTTTTCTAGGGACAGAAAACTCTAGGTAGGGAGAGTGTCAGTTTCTTTCACTGTGCGAGTCCTTGTTTCTAGGGACAGGGAAGGACAGTGAGTGAATTCTCCTTGTGCTATAGTGTGCTTTAAAAAAACATTTTTTCTAGGGACAGAAAACTCTAGGTAGGGAGAGTGTCAGTTTCTTTCACTGTGTGAGTCCTTGTTTCTAGGGACAGGGAAGGACAGTGAGTGAATTCTCCTTGTGCTATAGTGTGCTTTAAAAAAACATTTTTTCTAGGGACAGAAAACTCTAGGTAGGGAGAGTGTCAGTTTCTTTCACTGTGCGAGTCCTTGTTTCTAGGGACAAAGAAGGAAAGTGAGGGGAATTCTCCTTGTGCTATAGTGTGCTTTTAAAAAACATTTTTTCTAGGGACAGAAAACTCTAGGTAGGGAGAGTGTCAGTTTCTTTCACTGTGCGAGTCCTTGTTTCTAGGGACAGGGAAGGACAGTGAGTGAATTCTCCTTGTGCTATAGTGTGCTTTAAAAAAACATTTTTTCTAGGGACAGAAAACTCTAGGTAGGGAGAGTGTCAGTTTCTTTCACTGTGCGAGTTCTTGTTTCTAGGGACAAAGAAGGAAAGTGAGGGGAATTCTCCTTGTGCTATAGTGTGCTAAAGCATTCCTCATCAACCATCTTTGAAATCCTTGTTTTTTGGACAGTCAGGGAAATTGTCGTTGTGCTATTCTGTGCAAAAGCAATCATCCTCAACCATATTTAGAAATCCTTAAGTAAAGGGACAGAGAAGGACACCTGAAGGTAGCCCTTATTGCTTTTTTCCCATCTCCCTGCAGGCCATCTATTAGAATGTCTGGAAGGCAAACAAGGAGAGGCAGACAGTCAGGAGGCAATAAAAGAGGGCAAGCAGGCTCTGTGTCTGGGGGCAACAGTGCTGGTCGTGGACGCGGTGCATTGTCATCAGCACATGGCCATGGGACACGCTTGTCCTTCTTTTCGGCAGCTGGACATGTTGAGCCACATCATGCCGAAGACTTGGTAGAGTGGATGACCAAGCCCTCCTCCTCCTCCTCATCCTCTCTCACCCAGGCTCAGGGTACTGGCAAAGCAGCTGCCAAAGCGTCCTCTTCCCTGGTATCAATGTCAGACTCATCATCAGTCACTCCTTCCCTAGACCCACCATGTCCTCCTCCTGAGGAGTCCCCCGAACTGTTTGAGCACAGTGTTGGGTACATGCTCCAGGAGGATGCCCAGCGTTTCGAAGGGTCTGATGATGAAACCCAGCTACAGGAAGGCAGTAGGGTGAGAGCAGACAGAGGGGATGCTCAAGAAGGACACCAATCTGGCAGTCATGTTCCAGCAGCTGCAGCATACTGCCAGATTGGCTCCAGTGATGAGGAGGGAGGGGATGATGAGGTCACTGACTCCACGTTGGTGCCTAATAGGAGAGAGGAGGAGGAGGAGGATGAGGAGGAGGCACATCTCCAACGAGGCAGGATGCCCTTTGGTGGCCAGCGTAAGGGCAGTACACCGACGGAATCACACCGCAGAGCTCCGCCTGTGCAGGGCGCTGCCTCTGCCCGTCATTCAAAAAGTTCCTTGGTGTGGGCCTTTTTTGAGGCTATTGCATCAGATCGCACAGCTGCTGTTTGCAACATATGTCTCAAGCGTATATCGCGTGGCCAAAACATCAGCCGCTTGGGTACCACATGCCTGACCAGACATATGTTGACCTGCCATGCAGCTCGTTGGCAAGCCTACCTCAAAGACCCACACCAAAGAACAAAGCGGACCTTTCCTTGCACCGCATCAGCTGGGATCTCCAACCCCACTATAACTTCAGTCCTCTGAAACATGCACTGAGAGGAATGAAGGTGTAGAATTAGGTGTGTCACAGCCAAGTACTTGCGGCCACTCTGCTAGCAGTACACCGACGTCCGATTCTAGCAGGCAAATTTCCCTGCCCCAGCTGCTGGACCGTCGAAAGAAGTTCACTCCCAGCCATCCACATGCCCAGCGGTTGAATGCTAGCTTGGCTAAATTGCTAGCGCTTCAACTGCTGCCTTTTCAGTTGGTAGACTCGGCCCCCTTCCGTGAGTTTGTGCAATGTGCGGTTCCTCAGTGGCAGGTTCCCAAACGCCACTTTTTCTCACGGAAGGCTATTCCGGCTCTCTACCGGCATGTGGAAGGCAATGTCTTGGCCTCGCTGGACAGGGCGGTCAGCGGTAAGGTGCATATTACCGCTGACTCATGGTCCAGCAGGCATGGACAGGGACGTTACCTTTCTTTCACGGCCCATTGGGTCACTCTTTTGGCAGCTGGGAAGGATGCAGGACAAGGTGCAGTAGTGTTGGAGGTTGTTCCACCGCCACGCCTCCAAAATGCTACTACTGGTTGTGACACACCTCTCTCCTCCACCCCCTCCTCTTCTTCTTCCTCCATGGCCTCTTCCTGTGGTTTGTCCTATGAACCAGCGGTGCTCCGTAGCCGTTCACGGGGCTACGCAAGTACGCAGGCAAAAAGATGCCATGCCGTGCTTGCGCTGGTGTGTTTGGGGGACAGAAGCCACACTGGGGCAGAGGTCCTGTCTGCTCTGCAGGGCCAGGCCGAGAGGTGGTTGACGCCACGCCAGCTTAAGCCAGGAATGGTGGTTTGCGACAATGGCACCAACCTCCTCTCCGCCCTTCGACAGGGACAACTGACCCATGTGCCCTGTGTGGCTCACATCCTTAACCTGGTGGTGCAGCGGTTCTTGGGCAGGTACCCGGGCTTACAGGATGTCCTGAGGCAGGCCAGGAAAGTCTGTGTGCATTTCCGCAGATCTTATAATGCCAGTGCTCGCCTGGCTGAGCTGCAAAAGGAGTTGAACCTGCCCAAGAACCGCCTTATATGTGACATGCCCACCAGGTGGAACTCAACGTTGGCCATGCTGCAGCAGCTGCACACGCAGCAGAGGGCCATCAATGAGTACCTGTGCGACTACGGCACCAGGACAGGGTCAGGGGAGCTTGGTTTTTTTTCTCCACGCCAGTGGGGCATGATCAGGGATGCATGCACTGTCCTGGCACCATTTGAGGAGGCCACGAGGATGGTGAGCAGTGACAGTGCATGCATCAGTGACACTGTACCTCTTGTCCACCTGTTGGAGCACACGCTGCGTGGAATAATGGACAGGGCACTTGAGGCAGAACAGAGGCAGGAAGAGGAGGACTTCCTTGCCTCTCAAGGCCCCCTTTACCCAGACAGTGTTCCTTCTGTCCCACCCATCGCACAGGAAGAGGAGGAGGAGGAGGAGGAGGATTGTGTCAGCATGGAGGTGGAGGCTGGCACTCAGCATCATCAGCAGCAGTCTTTTAGGGATGATTTACAGTCCCAAGAAACCAGTGGACTTGTACGTGGCTGGGAGGAGGTGACTGCGGATCATGTCGTCCTTAGTGACCCAGAGGACTCCGGAGCGAATGCCTCAGCAAACCTACGCTGCATGGCCTCCCTGATCCTGCAAAGTCTGCGGAAGGATCCTCGTATTCTTCGGATCAAGGAGAGGGACCATTACTGGCTGGCCACTCTCCTTGATCCACGGTACAAGGGTAAGGTTGCGGACCTTATGTTACCGTCGCAGAGGGAGCAGAGGATGAGACAACTCCGGGAGGCCTTGCAGAAAGGTCTGTGCAACGCGTTCCCAGAGACTGGGAGGTTACAAACTCCTGGTCCTGGACAACGAGTTGCTGAGGCTTCGGCCAGTCAAAGAAGGAGCGGTGGGGAAGGTGGCCGTCTGACCGATGCGTTCAGACAATTCTTTAGTCCGCAGCCCCAAAGTATGATCGGTTCCAGCAACCATCGCCAGCGTCTGATAAACATGGTGCAGGAATATCTAGGGGCAAGGTCAGACTTGGACACCTTCCCCACCGAAAATCCTCTGGCTTACTGGGTCTTGAGGATGGATCACTGGCCAGAGCTTGCACAGTATGCAATTGAGCTACTGGCCTGTCCTGCATCCAGCGTTCTTTCGGAACGCACATTCAGTGCTGCTGGAGGATTTGTCACGGATCACAGGGTGCGCCTGTCCACCGACTCGGTTGATCGACTGACTTTCATCAAGATGAACCAGTCTTGGATCACCACCAGCTACCACACACCTGATGCTGATATAACAGACTAATTGATTTTAACATGTCACATCCCTTCAAGACTGATGCTGATGCTGAGTGCCTGTGCTGTTATGTTGACTGGCTATCCTCCTCCTCCGAGTCCTCAATGATACGATTGATGATGATAGCTTGGAAGATCATTTTTGTTTATGGGTGCCGCCACCAGTGGCTAAGGCCCAATTTTTCAGCCCCTGTTTTACAGGGGCGTGTAATTACAATTTTTTTAGCAATAATTTGCCATAGGGCTCATTGCTGTGCTCCAAGTACAGTATCTGTGAGGGGTTGGAGTGTTGTGGCACCAGTGCCTAAGGCCCAATTTTTCAGCCCCTGTTTAACAGGGGCGTGTCATTACAATTTTTGAAGCAATACTTTGCAACAGGGCTCATTGCTGTGCTCCAAGTACAGTATCTGTGAGGGGTTGTAGTGTTGTGCCACCAGTGCCTAAGGCCCAATTTTTCAGCCCCTGTTTAACAGGGGCGTGTCATTACAATTTTTGAAGCAATACTTTGCAACAGGGCTCATTGCTGTGCTCCAAGTACAGTATCTGTGAGGGGTTGTAGTGTTGTGCCACCAGTGCCTAAGGCCCAATTTTTCAGCCCCTGTTCAACAGGGGCATGCAATTACAATTCTTGATGTAATAATTCACAGCAGGGCCCATTGCTGCACCCACCAAGAGTAACTCTGAGGGCTTACAGTGTTGTGGCAACGCCACCACCACCACCACCACGAAAGGCCCAATTTTTCAGCCCCTGTTCAAAAGGGGCATGTAATTACAATTCTTGATCTAATAATTCACAGCAGGGCCCATTCCTGCACCCACCAAGAGTAACTCTGAGGGCTTACAGTGTTGTGGCAACGCCGCCACCACCACCACCACCACGAAAGGCCCAATTTTTCAGCCCCTGTTCAAAAGGGGCATGTAATTACAATTCTTGATCTAATAATTCACAGCAGGGCCCATTCCTGCACCCACCAAGAGTAACTCTGAGGGCTTACAGTGTTGTGGCAACACCACCACCACCACCACCACCACCACGAAAGGCCCAATTTTTCAGCCCCTGTTCAACAGGGGCATGCAATTACAATTCTTGATCTAATAATTCACAGCAGGGCCCATTGCTGCACCCACCAAGAGTAACTGTCAGGGCTTACAGTGTTGTGGCACCAGCACCACCATCAAAGGCCCAATTTTTACTACCACTGTTCAACAATTATATGTAATTACAATTCCTGATATAATAGTTGACAGCAGGGCGTTCCAGCACCAACCAAGAGTAACTGTGAGTGCTTACAGTGTTGTGCCAACACCAACAACTAAGGGGCCTATTTCTGCAGAGTATATACGGCAGGTCCCTACTTTCAAACATCCAACTTACAAACGACTCCTACTTGCAAACGCAAGAAGACAACAGGAAGTGAGAGGAAATCTACCACTAGGAAGGAAAATTCTCTCCTGTAAGAATAAATATGGGAGAAAGGTGTCTCCTCTGTACTGATGCTTTATCAGCAATCCTTGTTTCAAGAAAAACACCACATTTCAAAAACAGTTGTCATTGGGACGGAAAGTGAGGTGAAATGTTCTGAACAGGGGCACAGACAGCAAAACAAATGTTACAGGGGTGATAACCCTTACCTATGTTTTCCAAAAAGTTTAAAAATAGATTTTTGGGCTGGAGCTACACTTCAACAATGTACCTGTTCAAAATTACAAACAGATTCTACATAAGAACAAACCTACAGTCCCTGTCTTGTATGCACCGCCTGTATACGGCTGTTCAGAGTATATAGGGCCTTTTTTATTTTATGTGCGGGGTTCCCCTTAATATCCATACAAGACCCAAAGGGGCTGGTAATGGGCTGGGGTAGGGGGGGGGGGTCATGGGGTAGCTATGCCATTTTTCTTAAAGATTTTCATCCATATTACCGGGACCAGACATTACATTAAAGCCGCAAGCAGTTTTAAATGGCTTTTTTTTCCTTTAGAAGTGTCATTTTGTGCAGGGACAGTTCTAAACACGGGAAACATGTGGCACTTCACAGGCATACTTTAGACACCCCCCAGGTACGATATTTAAAGGAATATTTGACTTTTTTTTTTTCACTTTATGCATCATTAAAATGACTGCTCCCGAAAAACGACCGTTTTTAAAACTTCTTTTTGCATTGATACATGTCCCCTGGTGCAGAACCCGGGTTCCCAAACCCTTTTTAGGACAATAACATGCATAATAGTTGTTATAATTAGCACTTTAGAATTCGAACGTTCGCATCCATTGTATTTAATAGGGTTCTAATGTTCGTACAAACTTTCGGTCCGTTCGCGGGTTCTGGTGCGAACCGAACCCGGGGGTGTTCGGCTCATCACTACCTACGATATAGTACCTCACCCCAGGCTGAAGGTGCCTGGGATGGACTCCAACTCCATTCCGGTCAGGCCTAGGGCGCCTGAGCCGGAACCTCGAACCGCCCGCACCCAGGCCTAAGATCCTCCAAGACCTCGTGGTGAGGGCGTCCCCCCCTTTTATCTCCTCCCATCGACACCACGGCGGGTTCCCCGCCCCAGCCGTACCATCTCCGGAAAGGGACAAAAAGGGTAGCACTGTGGTAGTGATTCTACCCTGAGCCCGTAGGTACCCCGCCACCCACAGGCCAAGGAGAATAATGCACCACCCAATCCTCCAGGAATCACAAAGGGGTCCAGAACCTTTCATAATTACCCACCTGGGTCACACTACCCCCAGGTGTACCCCAACTAGATTTAAAGACCCCTCTACATACTCCCCCCTGTGATTTGACGCTGGTCCCCAGCGTCAGGTGCACACCCATGTCTCCCAAGGAGTGGTGACATGAAGCGAGCCCCAGAGGCTGTCCCTCAAAATTTTGAATACTTTGTGTGCCAAGACCTGCTCAAAAGGAAAGGGAACTATAAAACGATAAAACTCTTATATAAAACATCTGTCATGTACACATATACAATCCCTCCCGCGCCTATCTAACAACCACCACATACTCAGTAGTCTTGACCGACGAATCTCCTGCAGAAGGGAACAAAAAAACAACATCCTAACAATCTGTGTTAACTTGGAATGAATAGGTCTATCAGCCGAGAGACCCATTCGCTCCAATAAGTAAAGTGATGTAAATGTAAAATTTCAAACAGCCGTTGCACAACACCGCCACCTGGTGACAGCACTGCGGTAATGACACTTGGTGAGATCTTCATTCTTCCTGCTTTCCCTACACTGACTCTACCCCCAAAGTCTCTGCCTTTGGCACATGAAGAAAAGGGAGAAAAGAAAAAACAACAGCTCCCAAGTCTCCAGTGAGTAAAAGAAAAGCCCAAATCAAAACAAAACTAGGGCACAGTTCTGAGTGTCTGGGAATGTTCCTTCCAGAGAGTTCGATAAGCAAACAAATAGGAGTTCTCTTCTCCTACAAATAGAATCTTGGATCTGGCAAAAACAGGGGCTTTAGGTACTTGTCAAACACTTCAACTGAATATTCGACATCCTCTCCCTCCTTTCTGCAGATAAGTACTTTATCGGAATGAATGTGGCGCCCCAACTTCCAATCCGCCCTGCAGTCTTTGAATTTCTTGGACACAGGCAGCGAACAGGACAAGTATCGCCGAGCACGAGGCACTTTGAGCTTCTCCCAGACAAATTTGTCGTACCATCTCTGGCGCAAGACCTCGACTTCATAAAGTAAGTCCCGAGGCAAGTAGGGATATTCCCATCCGTACTCACGGGCGACTCTCTGGGAGAAAAGTAGTTGTAATCTGGCTAAAGGAGGCATGACATCCCGCTCACCTTCTCCTGGTTGCACGATGGCTTCCGGGTGCCGAGGTACCTTCACTACCTCGGGTGGCTTGGCTTTTGGCGCCCGCAAGGAAGCGCGCTGCATCCCCACTATCAACGCGGGGGATGTTGTGGAATGTGGAAGATTGGTCGGAGGACTAGACTCCCTCCTAAGCTCCGGGGCCTGCGCCCGGGGCGTGCCGTCTTCTATGGACATAGGGGAATCCTGCGGTTTACATAGCACAGGTAGCGGGCGTTTGTCCCAGCCCTTCCGGTGAAACAGTTCATCTATTTCCCCGTCATCCCCACAGTTCGACAGCGATTCCAGGTTGGAGGTGTCATACATCTCGGCGGGAAGATAGTCTTTAGTAGACGGAGAACTACCCTCCCTTGCGGGCTCCACCTCCAGTGGACCCCCGACACCTCCAACCACCACCACAGTCCCAGCCCCTGGCTCACCTGGACCTTTTTCAGCACTGGGATGTCCAGGACTCTTCCAACCGGATCCATCCAGGTCCGGCAAGCGGCGGGGTAAAGCTCGACCACGACCACAGGAGGCCTGCACCAGGCCTATCTTCCTCTTCGGAGGTGGCAGCAGGGAATCTGTGGTGACCGAAACAGCATCCTCTGATTTTTCTCAGTCTCTGGTTGGGCAGTCCCGTCGCCCCGGTCAGCGCGTACGGGGACCTCCGCAAAGGCCTGGATCTCTCCCTCCGGAGTGGCGGTACCTGTGATGCAATTGAGGCGAAGGGCCCGGGGCCTTACTGTGGATGATTCAACCTCAAACAGAAACTCTTTGCACGCTTCACATCGCCCAAATGGCTTTAACTGGACCACCAGTCCCGAGCATCCGGGACAGATCACACCGAGGGCCTCCGTGTCTCTGCATGAGTACAAAGCCAACTGTCCTCGGGGCCTGAGTCTTATCCCCGTGTCTGTGAGGGGAGCAGCAAAAGCAGTCATCTTCGTGGGGTATGATACCGGCATCCACGGGGAGCTTGAGGCCATCCCGACCACCTGCTGCTCCATCACGCGCTGACCACGCGCCGGAGTCTCCACGTGTATC
This sequence comes from Rana muscosa, assembly GCA_029206835.1. NCBI lineage: Eukaryota > Metazoa > Chordata > Amphibia > Anura > Ranidae > Rana > Rana muscosa. The sequence goes on from CM055124.1 coordinate 194,188,975, forward strand.
TCCACATATGGCCAGACTCCTCCCACGACTTGCACGTTTTCGCGGGCTTCCACCAGTCCCCGCCCACGAATTGCGCAGTCATGGGGTGCTTCATGGCGCAGTGCCGTAAACACCCCCACATGTAGTTAGTCACACGGCTGGGCTTTTCCCTCTTCCCGCTCTTTCTGCATGGGCCTCTCCCGGTTTTTCAGGGAAATTTCCACGACTTCGAGCACAGGGACGCACTTTGGCCAAGCACATGGCCGACCTGCTCGGACCTCCTCCGGGCAGCAAAGTCCAGACACAGCCATTTCAAGTTTCAAAGTCAACACACATTTTATCCCGGACGAGCCCCCACGTGTAGCGGCCTCACCCCATCTCCTTTTGCTAGGGGTATATCACATGACAGGGTGAGATGCGCTACGGCCCATGTCCTCCCCATAGCTGTAGGTGAGGTGAAGGCCAGTATCAGTATCTTCCTCGGGCCAATGTGCATTAGTCTTAAAACTCAGTCCTGCTATGCTGGAATCTCCCTTGCTCCCATTAACCAGAGTCCATACACCGATCACAGTCCAACTCTTGCTTTATTGTATGCTCCACAATAAACAATGTCTTAATAGCCAACTGGTTGGTACATTATTATAACTTGATACGGTGGGATGAGCAGGCCGAGGCACTCCTGATTTCAGTCTAAACCCCTGTGCTTTGACCAGGGGTTATAGCAACCTTGAATAGCATAGCACTTAGAACCTGTAAGTCTCGATCAGAATACCTTTGCTGCGCTGCGGCCCCTATCAGGGGAAGATGTCCCTCCAAGGGAGTTACCGGAGGCCCATCCGTCACCGGGTTGATGCTGCTCCGGGTCTCCGGACGGGTGACCTCCCCGGCCTCCTCACCTCAGATGCGGGTCCCCTCGCAAGGCGGCACCCTGAGATCACTTCGCCCTTGCGGGACCCAGTCGAAGTTACTGGGCCCCAGGCCTACGATATAGTACCTCACCCCAGGCTGAAGGTGCCTGGGATGGACTCCAACTCCATTCCGGTCAGGCCTAGGGTGCCTGAGCCGGAACCTCGAACCGCCCGCACCCAGGCCTAAGGTGCCTGGGTGCGTGAAGAGAAGATCCTCCAAGACCTCGTGGTGAGGGCGTCCCCCCCTTTTATCTCCTCCCATCGACACCACGGCAGGTTCCCCGCCCCAGCCGTACCATCTCCGGAAAGGGACAAAAAGGGTAGCACTGTGGTAGTGATTCTACCCTGAGCCCGTAGGTACCCCGCCACCCACAGGCCAAGGAGAATAATGCACCACCCAATCCTCCACGAATCACAAAGGGGTCCAGAACCTTTCATAATTACCCACCTGGGTCATACTACCCCCAGGTGTACCCCAACTAGATTTAAAGACCCCGCTACACATGCATGCATCCCCACGTAGCTGTTTGATTTTAGATTTGACAACGTTGTCTTATTTATTTTAATTGGGTGTTGGTGGAGGGTTTTGAAAATCTTATATTGTGTTTACTGTCTTTTTTCTACTAATAAACCATTTTTGCATAGATGGCGTGGTCCGCCTGTGGCTCCTTTATCCTTTTTTTGGGGGGCTTTTTCTCAACCTACCCCAGGGGGATTTTTTTGTTGTTTTCCATCTGCCACCAGTGCCACCTTCCAGTGCCACCTGCGCCATCTGCCACCAGTGCCACCTGTCAGTGCCATCTGCCATCAGTGCAACCTGTCAGTGCCATCTATCATCAGTGCAACCTGTCAGTGCCACGTGCCATCTTTTATTAGCGTCTCTAGTGCCACGTATCAGTGTCACCTGTCATCAGTGCCACGTATCAGTGTCATCAGTGCCACGTATTAGTGCCATCTGTCAGTGTCACGTGTCATCAGTGCCTTCGGTCATCGCCAACAATGTAGTAGTATAAATTGTGGCCAAAATTTATGAAGAAAAATTTATAATTCGCAAAATTTTATCGCATAAACTAAGAACAATGCGTCTTTTTTCATTTATAGTGCAAAAAATAAAAAATCCAGAGGTGATCAAATACCACCAAAACAAAGCTCTGTTTGTATGAAAAAAAGGACAAAAAATTTATTTGGGTACAGTATTACATGACTGAGTAATTGTCATTCAAAGTGTGAGAGCACTGAAAGCTGAAAATTGGTCCGGGTACGAACAGGGTTTTAGTGCCCAGTAAGCAAGTGGTTAAAGGGGGGTTCCACCCGCAAATTTGTTTTTTTTTAAAAGTCAGCAGCTACAAACACTGTAGCTGCTGACTTTTAATGAGGACACTTACCTGTCCTACTCGCCCGCGATGTCAGCCCCCCTGAGGCCGATCCCTCGGCGCCGCCATCCTCAGTAAGGGAAACAGTTCCCAGAAGGCAGCGCGCCCCATTCACAAGAATAATCCGAGTGTAGGACGAGGAAGAAGATCCACCGCGAAAGATGAAGAGGCAGATTAGGGACTTCCGCATAGCAACCGCTATTTCTGGTAAGTAAAAAAAATAGGATTTTTGTACTCACCGTAAAATCCTTTTCTCTGAGTTCATGGACAGACACAGCTTCAATCTTGACAAAGTGGGTATTAGCCTTCATTCAGGAGTGACTAGGCAGAAAAAGTGTTAACAGCTTTAGAGCTGAACAGCCCCACCCAGGGGGTGGTCCTACTGGCTATATCCCCTCAGCCTGCACTAAGCAGATCAGTTCGTCAAAAAGCAATACAAACTTAAAACCCAGGGGTGGGTGCTGTGTCCGTCCATGAAATCAGAGAAACGGATTTTACGGTGAGTACAAAAATCCTATTTCTCTTATCATCCATGGACCGACACGGCGGCTCTTATTCACTGAACGTGTGGGGTATATGTCCCTGCTTGCAGGAGAAGATCTAGGCAGAATGTTAAGTGTTAAAACATTCTAGAACAAACCAGAGCTGAACAGCCCCGCCCAGGGGGGCGGTCCCTCCGGACATTACCCTCCCACCTGCGGCTAGCAGACCTCAGTTTTTTTCTGCCTAGCAGAAGAAGAAGACGTGGCTCTCTCAGGAGCCAGTCTCCTGGAAGATTTTACTTTTGAATTTTATTCCTTTGGGAATTTTTATTATTTTATTTTTGAGACGTTCAATCAACTGTCGGCTGGGCAACAGGTTGGGTACACTAGTATCCTCGTAGTCTTCCCTGTCTGACCATCGAGCGTGCTGATCCTCGCCTTGCGTGCGTGAGACTCAGTTCACGACATACCCCATGGCTCCAGGGGTGGCCGGGTTGCTTTCATGCTCCCGCGGTCCTCTCAAGATCGAACAGTACCTACTGTATATTTCGCGGTGGAGTGGGCCGACAGCTACGCAGTACGACTCTGTGATAGGTCTGTCTGAAACAAGCCAGTGAGTCCCTCTATTGGCACCGAGGGTGTTCTCCAAGGTGCTTGCGGGACGGGTAAGTAGTTTCTCCTGCTGCAAGGTGAGTACATGCTGGCTGTGTTTCTGTGTGTGGGGGGTTCTCCCTGTCTCCCCCCTGTTATGCTGCTCTCTGCACCCTGTTCTGCTGCTGCGCTGTGTGGGGATGCTTGGGGGGTCACTCTGCCCGGGGGGGGCCGCTCCATGTCTGTTAATATGTTTTGGAAAGTGTTCTGGGGGAATGTGTGCTGTTTTTTCGTGCGCCATTGGCGCAGTGTTTTAAAATTTTAAAAAGTGCGCCATCGGCGGTCATTTTGCTGCGGCTCAAATCAGTGAGACAGGCGCCCGGCGGCCATTTTCTTGTAGCCGCGGCGCTTTCAGTTTCATTTTCGGCCTCTAGCGGCGCTGCTGAACGGCGCGAACTCCACATCTCCTCACAGATTTTTTTCACTCTCCTCAGGCTCGTGCTACAGCGCGGCTCATACAGTGGTCCGAGCGGTCCCTAGGGTGGTGAGTACTCCGGGTATCCCCTCCTCAGCCCCAGCATAGCCAGTGGGTGGGCTGTATTATTCACTGTATTGGTGAATAAGGTCTCAGAGGGTGGCAACATGGAGTCTGGTTCACCTGTTTCTTCACACTTGTTAAGACAACTGGCAGTGCTCCTGCACCTGCGGTCCATATGGACCAGTTGTCGGCAGTCCTGGAATCATTAATCTTACCAGGAGGAAGCAGTGTGTGAGCGCAAGGGAGCAAAAAAGATTCAGATATGGGCCTAGCCACTACCGCTCAGGACCCTAGCTCTGAATATATTTGATGGTTTTGAACAGGACATTCCTTGCAAGGAAAACTCCAGTTCTGTGTCAGTAAATGACAGGGCGCTTGTTAGTGAACTCATTGCTGCAATGAGGGACACTCGCAAGCTAAATGCCGCAGATGCAGAACCTCAGGCGGACAGTCTCCTCTGGTTCCTTAGGGCCGGGCCTTCTAAAAAAATGTTTTTTCCATATGTACCTTTCTTTGACCAGCTCATTGATGAGGTCGGGGGAAAAAGCCGCAGAAGACTTTTATGGTCCCGCGGTGTTTGCCGCGGACCATATCAGATACCCCTTTGAAGATGCCCTACTTAAAACGTGGGCTTCTCCCCCAGTGGTCGACCCTCCAGTCGCCCGGTTGAACAAGGCCACCACTCTCCCGATGGAGGGGACTCCTGCATTTAAAGACCCCACTTACAGGAGGTCAGTAGTGGTGAGCAGAGCCATGTTTGCCTTGTTGGGGTCCGCCCTACGGCCTGTGGTAGCAGCGACCCTTGTGTCTCAGACACTTACGGGTTGGGCAAAATATTTTGCACCAAACTGTACAGGAGCATAATCTTCCTCCAGACACTTGCTCTGGCTCACCTAATGGTGCAGGGCGCCACGTTAGACACGGCCCCTTATATCTCAGGGCCTCTGTCTTGGCGGTGGTATTGCATTGTCTGATCTGGTTGAAATGCTGGTCTGCTGACCTAGCTTCTAAAAAAGCCTCTGACGGATCTACCATTTAAAGGTGGTAGGATTTTCGGTGCTGCGCTGGATGACATCATCAAGGATGTCACGGGAGGTAAAAGCACTCTTCTTCCTCAGGCTAGCAAGAGTAAGGAGGCCGCTGTAAGCAGGGTCCTTCCTTTCCAGCAAAAAAGGGTTTTTTTTTCGTCAGTCAACGGGGAGGCCCTCCCAGACTGACAGCGGTGCGGCTGGTGGACACAAGCGCCCCTGGGTGCATAAGCCAAACAAGCCAGCTCCCCTAGCCCGCCTCTGCGTGAAGTCTTGCCCCCACCTGACTCTGGGGTAGGGGGAATGACTTTGCAGGTTCACGGATCGGTGGACCTCCCAGATCTCCTGCCGGTGGGTGTGCGAGGTGATCACCTCAGGTTACAGGATAGGTTCCGTTCCTGATCCCAGACAGATTCTTCCCTCGAATCTTCCTCTCCTTCCTGCCCGTCGGGCAGCCCTATAGGGCCTATTCAGGATTGCTCAGGTCCGGAGTGATTGTGCCGGTTCCGTCACAGGAGAGGTTTCAGGGATTCTACTCGAATTCATTTGTCGTCCCAAAAAAGGGACGGGGTTCGGCCTATCTTGGACCTCAAGGTCCTGAATGCCTTCGTGAAGGTGCAAAAGTTCCGCATGGAATCCATTCGCTGGTGATCAATACACTTCGTCAAGGGGATTTTCTGGCGTCCTTGGACATCAAGGACGCCTACTTACATGTTCCGATCTGCGCAAGTCACCAGAAGTTTCTACGCTGAGATCGGTGAAGTCCACTATCAATTTGTGGCTCTTCCTTCGGCCTAGCCTTGGCACCGAGAGTGTTCTCCAAGGTGCTGGCGCCGGTTTTAGCTTGCTGAGACGGCGAGGCATCGCTGTCGTGGGCTATCTAGACTATCTTCTTCCCAGAGCAGGAAATGGCTCAGTATTAGAAGACAGTGTGACTATCATCAGTCAGACCCTCAGAGACTTCGGGTGGCTCCTAAGCATTCAGGAGTCAGTCCTGGTCCCGACTCACCGTCTGGAGTATCTACGTCTGATTCTGGACTCCTTGAAGGTAAAGGTATTCCTACCTACGGGGAAGTTACTGACACTTCAGTCTGCAGTGCGGGTGCTGACATCCCAAAAATGGTCGTCAATCCGTTTTTGCATGAGAGTCCTGGGACTCATGGTGGCCTCTTTCGAGGCCGTTCCATATGCCCCATCACACACCAGGGCATTGCAGAAGGACATCTTGTTCACTTGGGACAAATCCCCGTTGTCTTTGGATTTTCCGATCCAGGTGAGTCATCTGGTCAGGGTGTCCATGACATGGTGGTAGGGGTTCCCGGCTCTTCGGTCCGGGAATCGTTCCTCCCCGTCCAATGGACGGTGTTCACTACGGACGCCAGCCTGAAGGGCTGGGGTGTAGTCTGGGGAGTCCTGTTGGCCCAAGGGCTTGGACTCCGGATGAAGCCCGTTTACCGATCAAGGGTCTGGAAATATGGGCCATCAGACTGTGCCTCTCCTCGTGGTCTGAGAGATGGCAGGATCGCTCCATTAGGATCCAGTCGGACGAAGTCACTGTGGTAGCGTATGTCGACCATCAAGGGGGGACTCGGAGCTCAGCTGCGGCTTCCGAGATCCCCGTACTCTGAAGTGGGCTAAAAGAAGCGTGCCGGGTCTGTCGGCCGTTTACATTCCAGGCATAGAACTAGCGGACTATTTGAGTCGCCAGACGCTGGACCAGGGAGAGTGGTCCTTGTACCCGGAGGTATTTCAACTCCTTGCCACACAGACGGTGGGGCACGCCGGAGGTGGACCCGATGGCCTCTCGACTCCATCGGCTCCCTCGCCTGCTGCGCAGGGTGGCGACCAAGGGAATTCCGGGGATCCTCATTGCTCCAGATTGGCCTCGGCTTCACTGGTACACCGATCTGGGGCGTCTCGTCGCGGACCTTCCCTGGCGGTTGCCAATAAGGGAGGACTTCCTGTCTGAAAGCCCTATATTTCATCCTGCCTTACAGTCTCTGGCCTTAACGGCATGGCTTTTGGACGCCAGGTGTTGGGAGACCGAGGTCTCTCGGACTCAGTCATTTTGTCCATATTAAGGGCACGGAAGTCTTCCTCCAGAATGATCTATCACCGTACCTGGAAAGCTTACATCGCTATGTGCGAAGAGCTGGACTGACGTCCTCGGACGTATTCCGTCCCTAGACTCCTGCGTTTCCTACAGCATGGAGTGGTCCAAAAGCTCGCTTTGAGTATCATTAAGGGTCAGATTTCGGCCTTGGCCGTCTTCTTTCAGCGACCACTAGCGGGTCATTCCTTGGTTAGCACCCTTGTGCAGGGGGTTCGCCATGTGCTCCTTCCTGTCAAGTCTCCTCTCCCCCCGTGGGATCGGAATTGGTACTCTCGGTTCTCCAGGAACCTCCTTTTGAGGATAATCAGGGAAATTCCCCTCTTGACTTTGTCTCAGAAGGTGGCCCTTTTGTGGCAGTCACTTCTGTTAGACGAGTGTCTGAGTTGGCGACCTTGTCCTGCAAGTCACCATATTTAGTCATCCATAAGGATAAGGCGGTGTTGCATCCGCAACTTTTTCTTTTGTCAAAGGTGATCTCGGCCTTTCACCTAAATGGGGACATTGTCCTCCCGTCCTTGTGTCCTCACCCATCGCATCCCAGAGAGTTTGCGCGGCACACTTTGGATGTGGTACGAGCCTTGCGGGTGTACCTGTCTGCTACAGCTTCTATCGGAAGTCTGACTCTGTTTGACTGTCTCTGGTCAAAAACAGGGCCAAGCGGCTTCGTCTGCCACCATTTTCTAGGTGGATCGGACAAACCGTCATTCAAGCCTATGCTCTCATGGGGCGGGCGCCTCCCTTTCCGGTTACGGCGCATTCCACCAGGGCAATTGGTGCTTCCTGGGCTTTCCGACATCAAGCGTCGGTTGCACAAGTGTGCAAGGCGGCGACCTGGTCGTCTGTTCATACCTTTTCTAGGTTTTATAGGGTTGATGTGGCTGCATCTCCGGATGCTTCCTTCGGCCGCAAGGTGTTGCAGGCCGCTGTTTAAAGTTGCAACTCCTCCGTTTAGGAGCTCTGCCTTGTTTGGAGTGAAGTTTTTTGGTTGTTCCATTTATACTGCTCCCATCCCTCTTGACATTGCTTTAGGACATCCCACACGTTCAGTGAATAAGAGACGCCGTGTCGGTCCATGGATAAGAGAAAATGGGATTTTTGTACTCACCGTAAAATCCTTTTCTCTGACATCCATGGACCGACACGGCACCCACCCTTCCTTTTAAGTTTGTACTGCTTGTTACGAACTGAGGTCTGCTAGCTGCAGGTGGGAGGGTAATGTCCGGAGGGACCGCCCCTCCTGGATGGGGCTGTTCAGCTCTGGTTTGTTCTAGAATGTTTTAACACTTAACATTCTGCCTAGATCTTCTCCTGCAAGCAGGGACATATACCCCACACGTTCAGTGAATAAGAGCCGCCGTGTCGGTCCATGGATGTCAGAGAAAAGGATTTTACGGTGAGTACAAAAATCCCCTTTTTCTCTTTCGTTCATGGACGGACACAGCTTCAATCTTGACAAAGTAGGACGTCCCAAAGCAGTGTCAAAAAAACAAGGATTGGGAACAGCATTAAAACAACTTCACCCCAAAACAAAACAGAGCTCCTCAACGGAGGAGTTGCAACTCTAAACAGCCGCCTGCAATACCTTGCGGCCGAAAGAAGCATCCGAAGATGCACACACATCAACTTGTAAAGTTTAGTGAAAGTGTGAACGGACGACCAGGTCGCCACCTTACACGCCTGGGAAACAGACGCTTGATGCTCTCAGAGCTCGGACAGCGTCCAAGAAATATAACGTCATCTCCGAGGATTCGACAGATGAGGACACAAGGATGGCAGTACAATGTCTTCCTTGAGATGGAAGGTCGAAACGACCTTAGGAAGAAAAGAAGGCTGCGGACGCAGCACCACCTTATCCTTGTGGGAGATCAGATAGGGAGCCTTGCATGACAAGGCTGCCAGCTCAGAAACCCGTCTTAACTGACGTAACAGCCACCGAAAAGGACCACTTTCTGAGAAAGTGTCACAAGGGAATCTCCCTGATGTTCTCAAACGGTGGTTTCTGAGGAACCTAGAGGCCATGCCGTTAAAGCCATTGACTGCAAGCAGGATGGCATATGGGACCCTGCGACACCAGGTCCTCTCGTAGCGGTGGATGCCAAAAGGACGTCTGCTACACAAGCCCCACGGAGGTAGTGGAGGGTGGACCGGAGGGGCCGCCTGCCGAACCCTCTGTACAAACGTTCTCACTAGAGAGTAGGGATGAGCTCGGTGTTCGACTCGGACATCGGCTGTTCGATCGTTCGACGAAGATCGAACGATTTTGGCCGTTGGCACCAAATTCGAGTGACGCGAACGGCCCACAATACACTGCGCCATCGCAGTGCAATCCCGGCGCTGTGATTGGCCAAGCATGCACTGTGACCCCGCATGCTTTGCCAATCACAGCGCCGGCAGCTAGGAGAACCATAATTGGCCACAGGCAGATTGCCTGTGGCCAATTATAGCTCAGGGGGTTTAGCACACGCCCCACACTATAAAAGGCCGCCAGCGCGGCGGCCTTGTGTAGTGTGTTCCGGCGCAGGGAAAGAGAAGGATAGGCAGGGACAGTGTCATTGTGCTATTCTTTGCTAAACCTTGTGTGTAGGGAGAGAGAAGGATAGGCAGGGAGAGTGTCAGCGATATTCTTTGCTAAACCTTGTGTGCGGGGAGAGAGAAGGATAGGCAGGGAGAGTGTCAGTGTCATATTCTTTGCTAAACCTTGTGTGCAGGGAGAGAGAAGGATAGGCAGGGAGAGTGTCAGTGTCATATTCTTTGCTGAACCTTGTGTGCAGGGAGAGAGAAGGATAGGCAGGGGACAGTGTCAGTGTCATTGTTGCTAAGCCTCCTGCACAGTATACACCTGAACCTAGCCCTTATTTCTGTGTTTTCCTGGTGTGTTACACTAACAGGCATTTGCAGCACTTAAAGCAGGCGTAGTGTGCCTCCTGCACATTATACACCTGAAGCTAGCCCTTATTGCTGTTTTCCTGGTGTGTTACACTAACAGGCATTTGCAGCACTTACAGCGGGCGTAGTGTGCCTCCTGCACATTATACACCTGAAGCTAGCCCGTATTGCTGTGTTTTCCTGGTGTGTTACACTAACAGGCATTTGCAGCACTTACAGCGGACGTGGTGTGCTTCCTGCTAAATATACACCTGAAGCTAGGCCTTATTGCTGTTTTCTCCTAGTGTGTTACACTAACAGGCATTTGCAGCACTTACAGCGGGCGTAGTGTGCCTCCTGCACATTATACACCTGAAGCTAGCCCGTATTGCTGTGTTTTCCTGGTGTGTTACACTAACAGGCATTTGCAGCACTTACAGCGGACGTGGTGTGCTTCCTGCTAAATATACACCTGAAGCTAGCCCTTATTGCTCAAGCTTTTTTTCTTTTGTGTTACACTAAGGCATTTGCAGCACTTACACCGGGCGTAGTGTGCTTCCTGCAAAATAAACAACTGAAGCTAGCCCTTATTGCTGTTTTTTCCTGTTGTGTAACACAGGCAGTCATCTGCAGCACTTACAGCGGGCGTTGTGTGCTTCCTGCAAAATATACACCTGAAGCTACCCCTTATTGCTGGTTTTCCCATCTCCCTGCAGGCCATTAGAATGTCTGGAAGGCAAACAAGGAGAGGCAGACAATCAGGAGCCAATAAAAGAGGGCAAGCAGGCTCTGTGTCTAGAGACAACAGTGCTGGTCGTGGACTTGGTGCATCGTCATCAGCACGTGGCCATGGGACACGCTTGTCCTTCTTTTCAGCAGCTGGATGTGTTGAGCCGCATCATGCCGAAGACTTGGTAGAGTGGATGACCAAGCCCTCCTCATCCTCCTCATCCTCTCTCACCCAGGCTCAGGGTACTGGCAAAGCAGCTGCCAAAGCGTCCTCTTCCCTGGTATCAATGTCATCATCAGTCACTCCTTCCCTAGACCCACCATGTCCTCCTGAGGAGTCCCCCAAACTGTTTGAGCACAGTGTTGGGTACATGCTCCAGGAGGATGCCCAGCGTTTCGAAGGGTCTGATGATAATACCCAGCTAGAGGAAGGCAGTAGCGTGAGAGTAGAGAGAGGGGATGCTCAAGAAGGACACCAATCTGGCAGTCATGTTCCAGCAGCTGCAGCATACTGCCAGATTGGCTCCAGTGATGAGGAGGGAGGGGATGATGAGGTCACTGACTCCAGGTGGGTGCCTAATAGGAGAGAGGAGGAGGAGGAGGATGAGGAGGAGGCACATCTCCAACGAGGCAGGATGCCCTCGGGGGGCCAGCATAAGGGCAGCACACCGACTGAATCACACCGCAGAGCTCCGCCTGTGCAGGGCGCTGCCTCTGCCCGTTATTCAAAAAGTTCTTTGTTGTGGGCCTTTTTTGAGTCGAGTGCATCAGATCGCACAGATGCTGTTTCCAACATATGTCTCAAGCGTATATCGCGTGGCCAAAACATCAGCCACTTGGGCACCACATGCTTGACCAGACATATGTTGACCTGCCATGCAGCTCGTTGGCAAGCCTACCTTAAAGACCCACACCAAAGAACAAAGTGGACCTCTCCTTGCACCGCATCAGCTGGGATCTCCAACCCCACTATACCTTCAGTCCTCTCTGAAACCTGCACTGAGAGGAATGAAGGTGTAAAATTAGGTGTGTCACAGCCAAGTACTTGCGGGCACTCTGCTAGCAGTACACCGACGTCCGATTCTAGCAGGCAAATTTCCCTGCCCCAGCTGCTGGACCGTTGAAAGAAGTTCACTCCCAGCCATCCACATGCCCAGCTGTTGAATGCTAGCTTGGCTAAATTGCTAGCGCTTCAACTGCTGCCTTTTCAGTTGGTAGACTCGGCCCCCTTCCGTGAGTTTGTGCAATGTGCGGTTCCTCAGTGGCAGTTTCCCAAACACCACTTTTTCTCACGGAAGGCGATTCCGGCTCTCTAACGGCATGTGGAAGGCAATGTCTTGGCCTCGCTGGACAGGGTGGTCAGCGGTAAGGTGCATATTACCGCTGACTCATGGTCCAGCAGGCATGGACAGGGACATTACCTTTGTTTCACGGCCCATTGGGTCACTCTTTTGGCAGCTGGGAAGGGTGCAGGACAAGGTGCAGTAGTGTTGGAGGTTGTTCCGCCGCCACGCCTCCAAAATGCTACTACTGGTTGTGACACACCTCTCTCCTCCACCCTCTCCTCTTCTTCCTCCATGGCCTCTTCCTGTGCTTTGTCCTCGGAACCAGCGGTGCTCTGTAGGCGTTCAAGGGGCTACGCAAGTACGCAGGCAAAAAGATGCCATGCCGTGCTTGCACTGGTGTGTTTGGGGGACAGGAGCCGCACTGGGGCAGAGGTTCTGTCTGCTCTGCAGAGGCAGGCCGAGAGGTGGTTGATGCCACGCCAGCTTAAGGCAGGAATGGTGGTTTGCGACAATGGCACCAACCTCCTCTCCGCCCTCCGACTGGGACAACTGACCCATGTGCCCTGTGTGGCTCACGTCCTTAACCTGGTGGTGCAACGGTTCTTGGGCAGGTACCCGGGCTTACAGGATGTCCTGAGGCAGGCCAGGAACGTCTGTGTGCATTTCCGCAGATCTTATAATGCCAGTGCTCGCCTGGCTGAGCTGCAAAAGGAGTTGAACCTGCCCAAGAACCGCCTTATATGTGACATGCCCACCAGGTGGAACTCAACGTTGGCCATGCTGCAGCGGCTGCACACGCAGCAGAGGGCCATCGATGAGTATCTGTGCGGCACCAGGACAGGGTCAGGGGAGGTTTTTTTTCACCACCACGCCAGTGGGGCATGATCAGGGATGCATGCACTGTCCTGGCACCATTTGAGGAGGCCACGAGGATGGTGAGCAGTGGCAGTGTATGCATCAGTGACACTGTACCTCTTGTCCACCTGTTGGAGAACACGCTGTGTGGAATAATGGACAGGGCACTTGAGGCAGAACAGAGGCAGGAAGAGGAGGACTTCCTTGCCTCTCAAGGCCCCCTTTACCCAGACAGTGTTCCTTCTGTCCCACCCATCGCACAGGAAGAGGACGAGGACGAGGAGGAGGAGGATTGTGTCAGCATGGAGGTGGAGCCTAGCACTCAGCAGCAGTCTTTTAGGGATGATTTACAGTCCCAAGAAACCAGTGGACTTGTACGTGGCTGGGAGGAGGTGGCTGCGGATCATGTCGTCCTTAGTGACCCAGAGGACTCCGGACCTAATGCCTCTGCTAACCTACGCTGCATGGCCTCCCTGATCCTGCAAAGTCTGCGGAAGGATCCTCGTATTCTTCGGATCAAGGATCATTACTGGCTGGCCACTCTCCTTGATCCACGGTACAAGGCAAAGGTTGCGGACCTTATCTTACCGTCGCAGAGGGAGCAGAGGATGAGACAACTCCGGGAGGCCTTGCAGAAAGGTCTGTGCAACGCATTCCCAGAGACTGGGAGGTTACAAAACTCCTGGTCTGGGACAACGAGTTGCTGAGGCTTCGGTCAGTCAAAGAAGGAGCGGTGGGGAAGGTGGCTGTCTGACCGATGCGTTCAGACAATTCTTTAGTCCACAGCCCCAAGGTATGATCGGTTCCAGCAACCATCGCCAGTGTCTGATATACATGGTGCAGGAATACCTAGGGGCAAGGTTAGATTTGGACACCTTTCCCACTGAAAATCCTCTGGCTTACTGGGTCTTAAGGATGGATCACTGGCCAGAGCTTGCACAGTATGCAATTGAGCTACTGGCCTGTCCTGCATCCAGCGTTCTTTTGGAACGCACATTCAGTGCTGCTGGAGGATTTGTCACGGATCACAGGGTGCGCCTGTCCACCGATTCGGTTGATCGACTGACCTTCATAAAGATGAACCAGTCTTGGATCACCACCAGCTACCAAGCACCTGAAGCTGATATAACAGAATAATTTATTTTCAAATGTCACATCCCTTCAAGACTGATGCTGATGCTGACTGAGTGACTGTCCTGTTATGTTGACTGACTATCCTCCTCCTCCTCAATGATCCGATTCATGATGATATCTTGGAAAACCTTTTTGTTTCTGGGTGCCGCCACCAGTGGCTAAGGCCCAATTTTTCTGCCCCTGTTTAACAGGGGCGTGTAATTACAATTTTTGATGCAATACTTTGCAACAGGGCTCATTACTGTGCTCCAAGTACAGTATTCTGTGAGGGGTTGCAGTGTTGTGGCACCAGTGGCTAAGGCCCAATTTTTCAGCCCCTGTTCTACAGGGGCATGTAATTAAAATTCTTGATCTAATAATTCACAGCAGGGCCCATTCATGCGCCCACCAAGAGTAAATGTGAGGGCTTACAGTGTTGTGACAACACCACCACCAAAGGCCCAATTTTTCAGCCCCTGTTCAACAGGGGCATGCAATTACAATTATTGATCTAATAATTCACAGCAGGGCCCATTCATGCACCCACCAAGAGTAACTGTGAGGGCTTACAGTGTTGTGGCACCAGCACCACCATCAAAGGCCCAATTTTTCCTACCACTGTTCAACAATGGCATGTAATTACAATTCCTGATATAATAGTTGACAGCAGGGCGTTCCAGCGCCCACCTAGAGTAACCAAGAGTGCTTACAGTGTTGTGCCAACACCTAAGGGGTCAATTTCTGCAGAGTATATACGGCAGGCCCATACTTTCAAACATCCAACTTACAAACGACTCCTACTTGCAAACGGAAGGAGACAACAGGAAGTGAGAGGAAATCTACCCCTAGGAAGGGAAATTCTCTCCTGTAAGAGTTATTATGGGAAAAAGGTGTCTCCTCTCTACTGATGCTTTATCACCAATCCTTGTTTCAATAAAAACCCCACTTTTCAAAAACAGTTGTCATTGGGACGGAAAGTTAGGTGAAATGTTCTGAACAGGGGCACAGACAGCAAAACAAATGTTACAGGGGTGATAACCCTTCCCTATGTTTTCCAAAAAGCTTAAAAATAGATTTTTTGGCTGGAGATACACTTAAACAATGTACGTGTTCAAAATTACAAACAGATTCTACTTATGAACAAACCTACACTCCCTGTCTTGTTTGCACCGCCTGTATACTGCTGTTCAGAGTATATAGGGCCTTTTTTATTTTGTGTGCGGGGTTCCCCTTAATATCCATACAAGACCCAAAGGGGCTGGTAATGGGCTGGGGTGGGGGGGGGGGGGGCTGATGGGGTAGCCATGCCATTTTTCTCAAAGATTTTCATCCATATTACCGGGACCAGACATGACATTAAAGCCGCAAGCAGTTTTAAATGGCTTTTTTTCCTTTAGAAATGTCATTTTGTGCAGGGACAGTTCTAAACACGGGAAACACATGCCACTTCACAGGCATACCTTAGACACCCCCCAGGTACTATATTTAAAGGAATATTTCACTTTTCTTTTCACTTTATGCATCATTAAAATGACTGCTCCCGAAAAACGGCCGTTTTTAAAACTTTTTTTTGGATTGATACATGTTCCCTGGGGCAGAACCCAGGTCCCCAACCCTTTTTAGGACAATAACATGCATATTAGCCGTTATAATTAGCACTTTAGATTTTGAACGTTCGCGTCCATTGTATTTAATAGGGTTCTAAAGTTTGCGCAAACTTTTGGTCCATTCGCAGGTTCTGGTGCGAACCGAACCCAGTTCATCCCTACTAGAGAGTGAGCCACCAGGGGTCGTAGAAAAAGGACAGCCAGGGCAGATACCTGCCCTTTAATTGTACTTAAAGTAAAATATTTGGCCCGCTCCCTGCTGAAAGAACAGCAGGACTCTGGAACCAAATAAGTACTTGGATGCCACCTCATTTCCTCACAAATGGATATGTAGGTCTTTCAAATGCGATGGTAAATCTTCCTAGGGGGTGATTTCCAAGCACTCCTCATGGTAGAGATCACAGAGTCTGACAGGCCCCAGTCTCTTAGCACCTGGCTCTCAAGCCATGCCATTAAGCCAGTGACTGTAAAAACAGGATGGCGTATGGGACCTTGCAACAGCAGGTCCTTTCTTAGCGGTAGATGCCAAAAGGTGTCTGCAACCAGACGCACTAGGCCAATCCAGAGCAATTGGGACCATTGGAATCCTCTCTGCCTCCAGTCTGCGAAGCAGCTGAGGAAGGAGCTTCAGAGGAGGAAAGGCATAGATTAGCCGGTACTAACTCCACAGTGCCATCAACGCATCTGTCGTGTTTGCCCATGGGTCTCTTGACCTGGCCACAAACCTCAATACCTTCCGATTGAGTCGAGAAGCCAGGAGATATACGACTGGCGTGCCTCCCCACTGGCAAAGGAGCTGAAAAACGCCTCCGGGTGTAGAGACCATTCTCCTTGGTTCAGCATCTGGCGACTCAGGTAGTCCGCCTGCCAGTTTCCCACACCCAGAATGTATACGGCCGACAGGCCTGGTACGCTCCTTTCTGCCCACCTTAGGAGGTGAGCGACCTCCGATGCTGCAGCTGAGCTGCTTGTTCCTCCTTGATGATTGACATACGCCACCACTGTGGTGTTTGTCCGACTGGATTCTGACTGGACGCTTCTCTAGCCTCTGAGACCACGTGGAGAGGCAAAGCCAGATCGCCCGGAGTTCCAGGACAATGATCGGCAAGTGGGATTCCTCCGGAGTCCAGCGACACAGGTTGACCGAGCTCCCCCGACTCCTCTCCAACCGGGAAGACAGGGGTCTGCTGTGACCACCATCCAGTAAAAAGGAAGGAACGACTTCCCAGACAGAAATGCCGGGGATGTCGGCCACCAACTAGGGAGGTCCTGACTAGGTGGCTCACCCGGATTTTGACAATCCAGGAATGAAGGGCACTTGACCCTTCTGGACAGAATTACCTTCTGTAACACTTGTGTGTGAAATAGCCCATATGGTACCGCCTACCATGAGGCCCGGGACTCGCCTGCAAAAGTGGTGTGACAACCATCTTTGGGATGTCAACTGCCGCACCGCAGCCCGAAGCGTCTGCAACTTTCCCATAGGGAGAAAAAAAACTTTCGCCTCTGAGGAGTCCAGAATCAACCCTAGATACACTAGGAGTTGAGACGGTACCAATACTGACTTCTGAGTGTTCAGCACCCAACCAAGTATCAGGGGGTCTGACAGGTTATAGACACGTCCACCTCTAAATTTGAGTTTGAAGTGACCCTCAGAAGAAGATCGTCCAAGTTGCCCATGATAGCGATGCCACGCTGTCTTAGTAGGGCCAGAATCGGGTGAACACCCTTGGTGCCGATGCCAGGCCAAAAGGGGAAAGCCACCAATTGGTAGTGGTCTTCCCCAGCCGCCAAACGCAGACATCTCTGATGCCTGGTGCATATGGGGACATGCAAGCATACGTCCTTGATGACCAAGAATGCCGGAAAATCCCCCGGATGGAGAGCAGCGACCCAACTCCTTTCCGGAATCTTTGCTTTACAAAGCAATTGAGGGTCCTGAGATTCAAGATTGGACGAACCCCCTCCTTCTTCAGCACTACGAACAGATTTGGGTAGAACCTCTGAACCTGTTCCTGTACTGAAACAGGAAGGACCACCCTGCGTATCAGCAGGTCTTGAACCGCCCCATATAGGACTTCCTGACAAGTCAGCTGAAACTGGCGGTTTAGAGGGAAAAAAATCTGTTCGGTAGGCAAGCGAGGTTGGGCTTGCGAAACCAGGGACGCTTCTGTCCCTCAGCAGGCGCTTTATCGGCCTGGGGTCATTTACTTGCCGCACTAGGCGGACGAAAGAACTTTTTGTGCGTGGTGGAGGAGGGCCCTTGCCTATGGCGTGGCTCCTTACCCCTTTTTGGATTGCGGGAGCAGCGAGCTCTTACCTCCTGTGGCATCCTTAATGATGTCATCCAGAGAGGCTCCAAAAAGACTGACACCCTTAAAGGGCAGGTCCAATAAGTTCTTCTTGGAAGTTTTTGGTTCGTAGACCAGGACTTAGCCAAACCAGGTGGCCTAACGCCACGCATAAACCGAGGCTCTGGACAGCAAGGGGATAGTATCCATGTCTGACTCGCAGACAAACTTAAGGCCCTGTACCAACTGGTCGGCCAAGCTACCTCGTCCGGAGGAGCCTCCCGTGTCTTTAACCCCTGGAGTAGCATCTTTGCCCACTTAGTAAGTGTCTGAGACACCAAAGCCCCAGCCCACTACTGTGTATAGGTAGCGAGCGATTGCCTCAGCCTTCTTGTCCGCAGGGTCCTTGAAGACAGGAGCCCCTTCCACTGGACTTGTGGTTACTTGGTTAAGTCTGGGCACAGGGGGGTCCACTATTGGAAGAGAGGTCCATTTTTTCAGGAAACTCTCCTCAAAAGGGGCACCGGACCGGCAAAAAATTTTTTTTGGGCCCGAAAAAACCTTCAGTGGTTTTTCCCACTCCTTGTATAAAGGTTTATCAAGATAAGACATATAAGGAAACACCTTGGCAGTGTGGGCCAGCTTACGGAACCCAAAGGGAACCGCCGTCTCTGCTGCTTCTGCAGAATTCTCCAACTACAGCGTAACCCGCACTGTGATGATAGATACCAAGCCTTTTCGCGTGCTGACCCGGACCTGGAGTCATCCTCACTGTCCGACCGGTCACGGTCCGCAGCCGCTGACGCGTCAGAATCAAGGCCATCAGCCACAGCTGGGCCTGGCTCTGCATCAGAATTCTCCCCCGAAGATGGCGGGGGAGGGGGCGCTTCCTACCCCCCGTGTGCCCATGCGCCGCTTCCACCTTGGCAACAAAAACCCTCCAGGATCACCGACATAGCGTCCATTGATATAGCAGGGGCACCAATTGCCAACTCAGGTGTTTCAGGGGAAAAAAACATCTGCTTCTGACGTCATGCTGTCCCACGCGCCTGACACCCACAGGTATTCCAGGCAAGGTATCAACAGCCCACCCTGCTAGCTGCTACAGAGATGCAGGGTCTCCCAGAGGACTCACCACCCTTAGAACGGTCACTGTTACTGCTGCCGTCTGCTCCCGCCAAAGATGCTCTCCCATAACTGCCTGTGTCAGTCTGATCCTCCGTCAGCGTGTGTCTGTCTATTGCACGCCTGTGAATGCACCCTAGAGGCCAAAGACTTCCACAAAATGGCCGCCGAGCGGCCGTGCTGAAGAACGGCGTGAACCACAAGAAAATGGCCGCCAAGCAATCGACAGAGGCCAAAACAGGCGTGGACTACAAGAAAATGGCCGCCGAGGCGGCAAATAGAGCTAGCTGGCGCGGACCACAAGAAAATGCCCGCCAAGCGAATGGAGGGAGAAAACACACAGGTAGACAGAAAAAATAGGATTTTTGTACTCACCATAAAATCCATTTCTCTGACGTCCATGGACTGACACAGCTGGATACTGTAAACGTGTGGGTATATGTTCCTGCTCGCAGGAGAAGATCTAGGCAGAACGTTAGATTGTTAGAAACATACATTCAAGAACAAACCAGAGCTGAACAGCCCCGCCCAGGGGGGCGGTCCCTCCGAACATTACCCTCCCACCTGCAGCTAGCAGCCTCAGTTCATAACAAAGCAGTACAAACCTTAAAAGGAAGGGTGGGTGCTGTGTCAGTCCATGGACGTCAGAGAAATGGATTTTACGGTGAGTACAAATATCCTATTTTCTCTTATCGTCCATGGAATGACACAGCTGGATACTGTAAACGTGTGGGACGTCCCAAAGCAGTATCAGAAGGGTGGGAGCAGTAGTAAAGGAACAATCAAAACTTCACTCCAAACAAGCAGAGCTCCTCAACCGAGGAGTTGCAACATTAAACAGCGGCCTGCAATGCTTTGCGGCCGAAGATGCAGCCACATCAACCTTATAAAATTTAGAAAAAGGTATGAACGGACGACCAGGTCACCGCCTTGCACACTTGTGCAACCGACGCTTGATGTCGAAAGGCCCAGGAAGCACCAATTGCCTTGGTGGAATGCGCCGCAACCGGAAAGGGAGGCGCCCGCCCGTTAAGGGCATAGGCCTGTATGACGGTCTGCCTGATCCACCTAGAGATGGTGTCAGACGACACCGCTCGCCCCTGTTTTGGACCAGAGACAGACACGAACAGTGAGTCAGACTTCCGTAGGAAACAGTAGCAGACAGGTACACCCGTAAGGCTTGTACCCATCTTAATGTATGAAGCGCAAACTCTCAGGGATGCGATGGGTGAGGACACAAGGACGGAAGAACAATGTCCTCAAGGTGAAAGGCCGAGACCATCTTTTGAAAAGAAGGACGGTCGTGGGCGCAACACCGTCATATCCTTATGGGGGACCAAGTAAGGCGACTTGCAGGACAAGGCCGCCAACTCAGACACCTGTCTAACCGAAGTAATGGCCACTAAGAAGGCCACCTTCCGGGACAAGGTCAAGAGAGGAATCTCTCTGATATTCTCAAAGGAACGTTCTTGGAGAACCGAGATGCATCAAATTCAGATCCCAAGTAGGGAGAGGAGGCTTGACAGGGGGGATCACATGGTGAACCCCCTGCACAAAAGGTTCTAATCAAGGAATGGCCCGGTAGCGGTCGTTGAAAAAGACAGCCCGGGCCGAAATCCAACCCTGAAAAAGGTATGCAAGGCCAGCTTTTGGGTCACACCACGCTGTAAGAGCACCAAAATCCTGGGAACGGAATACATCCGAGGACGCCACTCAAGTTCCTCGCACATAGCGATGTAAGCCTTCCAGGTAGGGTGAGATATCTTTCTGGAGGAAGATTCCCGTGTCACAACGTAGCAGAGATGACAGAATACGAGAGAACTCGGTCCTTCAGCACCTGGCTTTAAACAGGCATGCCATTAAAGCCAAGGACTGAAAAGCAGGATGAAGTATGGGATCATGAGACAGAAGGTCCACCCAATAGGCAGTCGCCAAGGAACGTCTGCGACTAGCCGAAGTAGATTGGCGTACCAATGTCACCGTTCTGGAGCAATGAGGATCACCAGAATGGCCTCAGCCCCTACTCTGCGAAGCAGGCGAGGCAACAACAGTAGCGGAGGGTAAGCATATATCAGGCGATACTGCCCCCACGGGCTTCCAAAGTGTCTGACGCGTCCGCCCAGGGGTCCCTGGACCTGGCCACGATCTTGCCACCTTGCGAGTGAGTCGAGAGGCCATAAGGTCCACTTCCGATGCCCCACCTCCGGTAAAGGAGGTGGAAACACCTCCGGATGCAAGGACCCTTCCCCTGCAATGCACACGGCCGACAGGACCGTCTTGCAGCGAGATGTATGAAAATCCCAAAGAGACTCCGCAATGTATCGGAGAAGAGAGGCCCCGGTGTACAGGGTGCCTCAACTGTTGGCCAATAAAGGCAACTTGACAGAACTTCCCTAGAAACTCAGTCAGAGGACCAGTAACTCAGCCTCCACAGGCGGCACAAACCCACCCCGGGCACAGAGACCCTAAAGGCTAAAGCAGTTGCAGTGCACCTGCTAGTCGACTGATGGATGAAGCAGAGGCTTTTGCCCAGTCATTGAGCTACAGAAACGCCAGAGACGGAGCCACTAACGGGCGTAACGCTAACCTCAGCCAGGCGAACACAGTCCAAGCCATTGCTTCTGATCACCACTGAAAGCAGGTGGAAAGTGGTACCCCTGAAACCAGGGATCCTTTGGACAATGCTCCATCCAGCAGCTACTCATGGAAAAGTGCTGATTGTACAAACACATAGTTTATACTATGTATTGCGTCAAACGCGCAAATAGAGTGTGGGAGGAAACCCACCCAGTCACAAAGAGCATAATACAACCACATACGGCGTATGTAGTTTAGTAAGTGTGGATAAACCTATTAAACATTAAATACTGTGCCAGCGACGAAGGCGCGCACATCATCGGGGCTTGGACGTAAACCAGCCACGCAGATTGCGTACACAACCGTGTAGGTATGATAGCCTGTGAATAAACAAATTGCACATGTTCATACTGTGCATAGCGCTGAAAATGCGCACACCATTGGAACGCAGGGGAGAAACCTGAGCACCCAGATGAAACCCATGCAGACTGCATACGCATACCGTGTAGGTATTATAGTATGTGTGCTAAACATTTTGCACAAGCCCATGTGTGCATAGCACCGAAGGCGCGCACACCATTGGCGCGTGGGAGGAACCGAAGTACCCCACGCATACCCAGAGAATGCAATACCTACAACTACTGTGAATGTATTTAGTGTTGTGTAAAACATTCCTTGATAGACTTAATAAAAGAATCATTTCGAAAAAACAGGCCAAGATAGCCAAGGATCGCATGGCCTTTACAGAAGGATACGCATATAAATGGGATAATCCCCCGAGGGGACGAGGTCTAGGATTTAAAAATAGAACACACAACAATCGTTCTAGCACTTATGTTTCAGAAGAGGATAATGAATCTGATTCTTCTTTGTCTTCAATTTCCTCACAGGTTCAACATATATCCACGATGAATAACGCACAATCCTCCAACGGATCACGTAAGCGGGGTCATCATGGTGGTGGGTACCCTGTCACTCCCTACACCAAGAAAAAACAAACTAGTACAATGGGGTTTACACCTTCACATATCCACACACAGGGTGGTCAGAGTAGAGGTGAAGGGAAAGCACCTAGTTTTGATTTGTCCCAATATGCTTATATGGGCCCAATAGCAGCACAAGCAATACAACAAATGCATACACAAATCACTCCCAGAGAATTCACAAACTACCAATACTCTTTCCACCACATCACGAGGGGCGGAAGGAGGGACCATGGGCCCCTTGGGACCCCTCTAGAATTCAACAAGACCATCCCTGACTCCTACCCCTTTAGGGGGGAATCCATCGAATTTACTCATGACGAAGAGTTGAGTGTTATCAACTTAACCCCATATCCCCTCTCTTCTGACGAGTTGACGGTATCTCAAATTGGGTCTTAGCTTTTGTCCAACTGCAACTATGGACAAGTACGAGGTCATCAAAGACCTATACTTGTTCGCAAGAAAACTTACCTATAATCACATTTTTGATCCAGATAGGAAAAGACTTTGGGCTGAAAAAGATCTCTCTGAGCAAATTAAAAAATACACAATGAAGGAATTTAGAGCACTTAAGGACTTAATGCTCTTGTTGGACGAAAGCCCAGACCCAAGTAATGCGCAATCCAACAGTACCCAACTAATTGATGCCAGTCAACCAGCTATCTTGGAAACATCCAAGCCCAATTTCAAAAATAAGTCAGACCAATTTCCTGACCTAAACACAAATCCTCAGGTGGCAGCGTTTTTGGTAGCTGTGGTCCGGGAAATTAAGAATATGCCCACTACGAATATACCCGCGAATCTACCAATCATGCAACAACGAGCCCTCAAAAATTTACAAACAAGGAGGGACACCGTGATAAAAGCAGCAGATAAAGGAGGCAATATTGTTTTGCAAACTTGTGATCAGTATGAAACAATGTGTTTTGATATCCTTAAAAATCCAGAATGGTACAGACCAATTACCCCAGACATCATTGTACAATTCAAATTAGAATTCAAATTACTGATCTATACAGCCTATACAGCAGCACTTATTGATAAATCCACTTATGATTTTTTCAATATAGCCTTTCCTAGAGAACCTATTTTTTACGCAATTCCCAAAATCCACAAAAATCCCAGCAAGCCACCAGGCAGACCTATCATCTCCGGCATAGGGTCTATGACGGAGAATGCCAGTCGATTTATTGATTTTTTTTTTCATGCCAAGTGACAAGATTGCCTTCCTATGTGCGGGACCCGTCCGACCTCCTCAGGAGGCTGGACGGCCTCGCCATCCCCATCCGCCATCCCCCCGGAGGCAATGTTTGTCACTATAGATGTGGAAGCGCTTTATTCCAGCATACCACATGATTTAGGCTTAAAAATTGTTGAAGTTTTTTTGAAAGAACAGGATCACAGACAATGGAAATTCTAGTCCTTCATAATCCAGTTGCTATCCTTCATTTTGAAACACAATTATTTCTCGGTTCCCACTACCTCCAGATACAGGGCGTGGCAATGGGCACTTGTTGCGCACCGGCCTACGCCAACCTGTACCTGGGGGGGTGGGAACGAGAGATCTTTTCCAGCGAACAATATCGCCAGTACCTGGACCAGACCATGTGCTGGTTCAGGTACATTGACGATATTGTCGTTATTTGGACTGGTACCCTGTCCCTCCTAAATTAATTTTTACAAGTACTTAATGTCAACAATTATAATTTAAAATTTACCTATGAGTGGCATTCGCAACATATCAAATTTTTGGATTTACTCCTATATAGGGATCCCAGTAACAACATAGCTACTAAACTATACCGTAAGCCAACAGCTGGCAATACTTTGCTACACGCCGACATTGGTCATCCCGTATCTCTAGTGCATAGTATACCGTATGCACAATATATCCGCCTGCGCAGAAACTGCACGTTCGATGCGGATTTCAGGCAGCAGGCAGGTGAGTTACGTCTTAAGACTACTCAAACGAGGATACAGTAAGAGCCTTCTCCGACGGGCCTACAATAAAGCCAATGGCAAAGAGAGAACATCCTTACTGTACTCCAGACCCAAAACTACTATGGATCAGCAAACTACTAAATTTATTACCAAATATTCGGCACAGCACATATCACTGCGAAGATGCCTGGAACAACACTGGCACCTACTCAGTGAAGATGTTACAATAGGCAAATATGTGAGGAATACCCCAGAAATAGTTTTCCAAAGGGCCACCTCAATTGGCAGCAGATTAACAAGCAGTGAGTACAAACCAACGTACCATCAAGTGAATACAGGTCGAGGCCTGTTTACCTGTGGACAATGTACCTATTGCCCTTGGGTATTATCAGGCAAGAAATTTAAACTTCCAAATGGTGAAAGCTTTTGCCCTCGATTCCATGCCACATGTAACACAGAAGGGGTAGTGTATCTGATGATTTGCAGATGCGGGGCATTTTATGTGGGAAAAACAATTCGACAGTTTAACCACCTCGCGCCCGCCGTACGACTATATACGGCCGCAAGGTGGTTGTCAAATGCCGGGAGGCCGTTATTATACGGCCTCCTCTAATTTGGCCACTGGGGGGCGCGCGAGCGCCGCCGGCGGCGCGTCACTGCAATGCCGATGCGCGTGCCTGGCGGCCGCGATGTCCACCATGCACCCGCGATCGGCTGTTACAGAGCCAGGGACATGGATCTCAGTGTGTAAACACAGAGATCCATGTCCTGTCAGGGAGAGGGGACCGATGCTGTGTCCCTTGTACATAGGGACACAGATCGGTCACCTCCCCCAGTCACTCCCCTCCCCCCACAGTAACATTCACTCCAGGGAACACATTTAACCCCTTCCTCGCCCCCTAGTGTTAACCCCTTCCCTGCCAGTCACATTTATACAGTAATCAGTGCATATTTATAGCACTGTTCGCTGTATAAATGTGAATGGTCCCAAAATAGTGTCAAAAGTGTCCGATGTGTCCGCCATAATGTCGCAGTCACAAAAAAAATCACTGATCGCTGCCATTACTAATAAAAAAAATAAAAATGATAAAAATGCCATAAAACTACCCCCTATTTTGTAAACGCTATAACTTTTGCGCAAACCAATCAATGAACGCCAATTGCGATTTTTTTTTTTTTAACAAAAATATGTAGAAGAATACGTATCGGCCTAAACTGAGGAAATTTTTTTTTTTTTTAAATTGGGATATTTATTATAGCAAAAATCAAAAAATATTGCTTTTTTTTCAAAATTGTCGCTCTATTTTTGTTTATAGCGCAAAAAATAAAAACCGCCGAGGTGATCAAATACCACCAAATGAAAGCTCTATTTGTGCGAAAAAAAAGGACGTCAATTTTGTTTGGGAGCCACGTCGCAATTGTCATTCAAAGCGTGACAGTGCTGAAAGCTGAAATTTCGCCTGGGCAGGAAGGGGGTATATGTGCCCAGTAAGGGAGTAGTTAAGCAACGCATATATGATCACATTTACTACTCACAGTTTGCCAAAATGATTACACCGGTAAGTCGCCATCTGGGACTTTATCATAGATTTGACACGTCTATGGTCAAATTTTTGATACTAGAAGTAATCCCACAAGACACTCGAGGAGGCAATTGGGATAAACGGATACTCCAAAAGGAAACTTTTTGGATAGAACGTCTTGAAGCAACCAAGCCACCAGGTATAAATGAGATGCTGTCCTACCGGCCCTTTTTATAAGGGCCATATCACAGCATTTGTGGTGGCTATAGATATAGGGGTATGTAATTATCATCACTTAATCATATACAATGTTCCCCATAGTTGTCGCCTGGGCATTTACTGGCCTATTCAATATATTTAGCATACTTGGCCAAGGCCAAGAGGCCTGGCTGGCCCATATGCCAATTGATTAGGCAACTGGCAATTCAATGGTGCGGAAATTCTGACTTAATGACCTTGGGTTTCTCTAAGCTCTGTTTTTGGTTCTATTTTTGATTTTGTTTTTGTCTTTTGGTTTGGTTTTGTTTTTTTGTTTTTTGTGTTTCGTTTTTTGTTTTGGCTTGTTTTTGGTCTTGGGGTTGTGGGTTTTTCCCCTTAAGGTAACTGCTTCCAATTAATGTGACTACTAAAGGATTATATGTAGATATCCTGGCAGTTAATTACAATTTAATTTGATTACTTTTTGAAATAAGCATGTTTTGACATGCATTGTACATTGCCTCATGCAGTCCTCCACCTCTAGGTGTCTCCCTGTCCCAATTCCCTGTCAGGTCTGGTGTGGAGTGAGGGTACGATGCAAGGAATATGCGGCCACTCAAGCCGTCAGACGCCGTCTCACGTCCTACAGGCTTGACGACGTCTTAATGGCAACCTGACGCTTCCAACTTGCGTCCATAGCAGCACTTCCGCCCATACCTACGCAGGGGGTTTGCCAGCAGTTCCCCCTGACGCAGGCGCCTACTCGGGATGGACATTGAGTGCGCTCTCTTGGCCGGTTCACGTGACGTCACACGCTGTGACAGTCATTGTGATCGGGAGGCACACATAAGCGAGGCGCTCTCTCCAGTGCTTCAGATGTCACTGGGGAGAGCAGTCGCTCGCCACCTAAGCAGCAGGAGACGGCGGCACTACATATAGAAGGACAGGGCAACTAAAGGTAACTTTACAATGGCCTTAATTTGGTCTTGCTAAACTTAACATGAGCAACAATAGCAATGAGGGCTGTCTTTGATGCCTGACCCCCCTTTTTTTGCTGTTTATTTCATACTAGACAAGAAAGCTGACACATTACTCTCTGATTATGAGCTGTTTACCTCAAAGAGCCTGACAGTGCTTCTTCTGTTATGCATCTTAGCTAGGTAATTATTATATTTTATCAGTTTCTGCTTTGAATATTCATACCTGGGAACAACATTATCCTTACTTTAAATGCTCTATAGTTACAGGTATAATCTATCTACCAGTGGAACTTTATCCATCTAAAATCCCTAGCAGGTCCCCACATTGAGGGGGAACTGCCTGCCTTCAGGTTCAAATCTTTATAAGGTACATGCTCAAATTTAACAATACTCTGTGACTATATTATCTTTATAGCTCATGCATTTGTTGCCATAAGAGACCTGCTGAGAGAATTATTTCAATCTATTCCAGCTCGCCCACGATTCTTTCTAAAAACCTTTTTGCCCTATGTGACCCCACACATATTGATGGCCGCCCCCTTGTGCTGCAAATTTATTTACCACCCATAACCTCTCCATACCTACAAGTAAGCTATTACTCAACCCTGTTTGGTTAGCCCTTTGGTACTTTTATAAGCGTACATATATATTTTTTATAGCTTATGTTGGTTTGTTCTATAGATACTTGGTGCATCCCCATATTCCTGTCACCCATCGTTCTCCTTTTGCCTCGCTGTTTTAGCCTGGTGGGACGGCCCCCCTCCATTGGGCAAGGGCTTGGGTTGAGACACCTGGGATCTAACTGATACTTTGGGTAAGAATCGGATGTTGGCATCAGTGTCTGATGTACTAGCAAAGTAATTATGTAAATGTTTGTTATATATTTATGATGCATATTCAAATCCTATTTTCTACTTTGGAATTTAGAAGCTCCTGAAAAAGCGATTCGTAGATAATCGCGAAACATGTCGAGCAACTTTTGAACTCCAAGGAATTTATGGACCTCCATCTTGGGGACATCTCTCTGGTTTTCATGACCTTCAGTGGGATGAGTTATCAGTTACACCCACAGTATGAGTAACCTGTATCACTGAGTGCCCTATTTGGTTTTGTCCACGATTTCTTATTTTAGGAATTAGTTGTATTCTGGGAATACAACCATTGTATATTTTTGTATTATTGTGCAATATTAAAGTTGTTATATTTTTTGATATATCTGTGCCTTCAAAGTACATTTTTTCATTCAGCAATATAGTGTTGTGTATAAACATAATGTGTATGTTTACACCGTGTATTGCACCAAACGCACGCATGTCATGTAGCGTGGGCGGAGACCCGGAGGAAACCCACACAGACTGCAGAGACATACCGGGTAAGTATGTTAGTATGTGGATATCCAATCGCACAAATTTAGGCTGTGCATAGCGCCGAAGCGTCCATACTAAGTGGAGTGTGGGAGGGAACCAGAGTACCCGGAGGAAACCCACACAGACTGCATACACATACCGTGTAGGTATTATAGCATGCATGATAAACATTGAACATGTTTAACTGTGCAGAAGGCCAAAGGCGCACATACCGTCAGCGTGTGGGAGGAAACCGGAACACCCGGAAGAACCCCACGCAGACAGCACACAGATACAATGTAGGAATGATAGCATGTGAATAAACATATTGCACATGTTTATGCTGTGCATTTCCATTGGAGCGTGGGGGGAAACCGGAGTACCCTGAGGAACCCCACGCAAACAGTATACCCATACTGTAAACATGTATAGTATGTGCAATAAACATATTGAACATGTCTATACTGTGCAGAGAGCCGAAGCGCACATACCATGAGAGTGCGGGAGGACACCGGAGCCCCCGGCGGAAACCCACGCCGACCCAGAGAGTATAATACATACATATACTGTGAATGTATCTAGAGTCGTGCATAAACATATTTTGTACGTTTATATCATGTATGGCACTGAAACACAGCATTGGAATGTGGGGGACACCCACGCAGACACAGAGACCAATAACACATACATACACTGTGAATGTATGCAGTGTAGAGGTATGGGATGAGTTTAAATTATGGCGCAGAGGCGCATAATCTTCTCTGCATCATTCCAACCTGCTTGACTGTGCTGCCGAAGCAGCATGCAGGTAACAGGTAACCTCTGATCCTCAGACCGTGTCAGAGCTCAGAGCGTTCCCCAGGAAATGGCGGGAAACCACAGGTGCAGAGACCCTGCTGTTGCCTCAGGACATCACACAGAAGGCTCACAGGGACTAGAGACATAAATGAATAAAGTCCCCCCCCCCCACCATGCTGCACCGACCAGGGGGAGGGAAACACTGTGTACCACTGTATCATCCATGCTGCTCTCGACGCAGCGTGTGAGGAAAAGTGAGGAAGCTGTGTAAAAGAAAAGCTTGAAGGAACCAAGGGAAACAGCGTCCACCTGAGGTACCTCAGCCACAGCACCCAGCTTGAGAGTGTTCCTCACATCATCAATGAGTTCACTTACAAACGCCCTGTCATTCACTGACACAGAACTGGAGTCTTCCTCACGAGGGAATGTCCTATTCAAAAACATTAAATATTCAGAGCTAGGGTCCTAAACACAGTAGCTAGGCCCATATCTGAATCAGAGCACTCCTTCACTAAAGATTTTTGTGGGGAGAGGGGGCTTATAGCTCCCTTGCGCTCGCACACCGCTTCCATTCTGACAAGGAATGATTCCAGGACTGCCGACAACTGGTCCATAAGGACTGCAGGTGCAGGAGACATATGAACATGTTTAATTGTGCAGCACTGCCAGTTGCCCCAGGCAAGTGTGGAGAAGCAGGTGTATCAGACTCCATATCACCACCCTCTCAGACCTTATACACTATACAGTGAATATACAGTCCACCCACTGGCTGAGGAGGGGATACCCGGAGGACTCACCAACCCTTAAGGACCGCTCAGTCCTGCTGAAGAAACGGCGCTGTGAGCCTGAGGAGAGTGAAGAATCTGTGAGGAGATTTGCGCCGCAGCGCCGCTGCTAGAGGCCGAAAGTAAATGCGCGTTGGCTACAAGAAAATGGCTGCCGGCCGCAGCTATAACTGCGCCATTGAACCACGCCAAGATGGCCACCAAGCGCAAAATTCAAAGCTCTAATGCGCGCTAATGGCGCACGCAATAACCACCTCAAACAGCGCCAGTGCGCGTGCTAATGGCGCACGCAATAATCACCTCACACACCAGAAAAACTGCCCCTCTCCCCAGAACCCACTACAGACATGAGCGCCCAGCCAGGCCAGAGTGACCCCCAAGCACCCCCACAGCACAGGGCGCAGAGAGCAGCATAACAGGGGGGAGACAGGGAGAAACCCCCCATATAAAGAAACACAGCCAGCATGTACTCACCTGCAGTAGGAGAGACTACTTACCCGTCCCTTTCAGGGACCCACTGGCTTGTTTCAGACAGACCTATCACAGAGCAGTACTGCGTAGCGGTCGGCCCGGTCCACCACGAGAGATACAGTCAGTCAGGTACTGTTCAATCTTGAGAGGACCGCGGGAGCATGAAAGCCAACCCTGGGGTCATGGGGCATGAACTGAGTCTCACGCACACAAGGCGAGGATCAGCACGCTCGATGGTCGGACAGGGAAGACTACGAGGATACCAGTGTACCCAACCTGTTGCCCAGCCGACAGTTGATTGAAGGTCTCAAAAATAAAATAATAAAATTCCCAAAGGAATAAAATTTAAAAGTAAAATCTTCCAGGAGACTGGCTCCGGAGAGAGCCACGTCTTCTCCTTCTGCTAGGCAGAAGAAAAAAAACTGAGGCTGCTAGCTGCAGGTGGGAGAGTAATGTCCGGAGGGACCGCCATCCTGGGCGGGGCTGTTCAGCTCTGGTTTGTTCTAGAATGTATGTTTCTAACAATCTAACAAGTAAGGCGAACATGTGTCGGGCCCCCTGCACAAACGTGCTTACCAGTGAATGAGCCGCCAGGGGTCGTT
The DNA here is from genome assembly GCA_029206835.1 of Rana muscosa. Lineage (NCBI taxonomy): Eukaryota > Metazoa > Chordata > Amphibia > Anura > Ranidae > Rana > Rana muscosa. The sequence continues at coordinate 194,220,062 of CM055124.1, forward strand.
GGAAGAAAACAGCCAAGGCTGAAATCTGAAATCTGATCCACTCCACGCTGTAAGAACAGCAGGATCCGAGAAACCAAATATGCCCGTGGGCGCCAATCCATCTCTTCACACAGAGATGTAGGCCTTCCAAGTGCAATGGTAGATCTTCCGGGAAGATGACTTCCGAGCCCTCAACATGGTGGAGATTACCGAGTCTAACAGACCCCGTTCCTGTAGTACCTGGCTTTCAATAGCCATGCCGTTAAAGCCAGCGTCTGTAAAGCAGGATGATGTATGGGAACTTGAGACAGAAGGTCCTCCCGCATTGGTAGACCCCAGGGAGCGTCCTCCACCAGGCGCACCAGGTCGGCGTACCAGGGACGCCGAGGCCAGTCTGGGGCGATTAGAATCACCGGAATTCCCTCGGCATCCACTCTGCGGAGCAGACGAGGAAGCAACTTCAGTGGGGAAAAGGCATAGATTAGCCGATACTGACCCCATGGAGCCACTAACGCGTCTGCCCAGGGATCTCTGGACCTGGCCACAAACCTCGACACCTTGCGATTGAGTCGAGAGGCCAGGAGATCCACATCTGGTGTGCCCCATTTCTGACAAAGGAGTTGAAACACCTCCGGGTGTAGCGACCATTCCCCTTGGTCCAGCATCTGGCAACTTAGATAGTCCGCCTGCCAGTTTTCGACGCCCGGAATGTAAACAGCCGATAGAACCGGTACGCTCCTTTCGGCCCACCTTGGGATGTGAGCGACCTTAACGCTGCGGCCAAGCTCCTTGTTCCTCCCTGATGGTTGACATAAGCCACCGCCGTGGCGTTGTCCGACTGGATCCTGACTGGACGCCTTTGAAGTCTCTGTGACCACTTGGAGAGGCATAGCCTGATCGCTCAAAGCTCGATGACATTGATCGGCAGGATAAATTCTTCCGGAGCCCAGACACCCCCCCCCCAACCTGTCAGGCTGGCGTCCGTCGTGATCAGTCCAGTGGAAAGGAAGAAACAACTTCCCGGACTGAAGTGCTGGGGATGTCAGCCACCAAGTCAGAGAGGCCCTGACTAGGCGCCTACCTGAATCTGATGATCCAGAGACAATGGGAATTTGTTCCATTTGGACAGAATCTCCTACAAAATTCGTGTGGGATTGGGCATACGGTACTGACACGAAGGAGGCTACCATGAGGCCCAGGACTCTGATGCAGAAACGGAGAGACGACCATTTGCGTGGTGTTAACCTCACCGCAGCCTGGAGCGTCTGCAACTTCTCTGAAGGAAGAAAAATGACCGGGAAACGCAGGAACCTCTGATGCCTGACGCAGATGGGGACACGCAAGTATGCATCCTTGATGTCCAAGGACACCAGAAAGTCCCCCGGATGGAGCGCAGCTACCACCGAGTAAATCGATTCCAGCCTGAATTTCCGAACCTTCACAAAGGCATTGAGGGCCTTGAGATCTAAGATTGGACGAACTCTGTCCTTCTTTGGGACCACGAACAGATTCGAGTAGAATCCCTGAAACCTGTCCTGCGGTGGCACGGGTATGATCACCCCGCATCTCAACAAGTCTTGTACTGCCCCAATCAGGGCAGTCCGACGAGATGGAAGGAGAGGAAGATTTGAGGGAAAGAATCTGTTTGGTGGACAAGAAAGAAACTCGATCTTGTACCCTGAAGTGATCACTTTGCAAACCCACTGGTCGGAAAGCAGGGAGGTCCACCGAGCTGCAAACTCACGAAGACGGCCCCCCACCCAAGAATCGGGTGGGGGCAAGACTTCATGGTGAAGCGGGCTTGTTTGCAGGCTTGGATTGCTTGCGCACCCAGGGATGCTTCTGTCCCCCAGTTGAAGCCTTATCGGCTTGGGAGGGTCTGCTAGCGGTCCCTGACTGACAAAAATACCGCTTTTTTGCAGGAAAGGAGGGCCCCCGGCTTACGGCGCGGCTCCTTACCTTTAGTGGACTGAGGTAAAAGTGTGCTCTTGCCTCCAGTGACATCTTTAATAATGTCGTCCAGTGAGGCACCAAAGAGCCTGCCACCTTTGAAAGGCAAGTCTGTCAGCGCTTTCTTAGAAGCTTGGTCCGCGGACGAGCATTTCAGCCATATCAGGCGGCGCAAGACCACCACGGATAGAGGCCCTGGAGATTAAAGGGGCCGCATCCAGGGTTGCATCACAGACGTACACAAGGCCCTGCACCAGCTGGTCAGCCAGTGTCACGATTTCCTGTGGGAGCTGATGCTCCTCCACTGCCTGGTGCAAAAGTTTAGCCCATTCAGTGAGTGTCTGAGACACTAAAGTCGCAGCCATTATCGGCCGCAATGCTGACCGCAGCATGGTGAACACGGTCCGACTTACCTCTTCGGACCTCCTATCAGTAGGGTCCTTAAAAGCAGGGGTCCCCTCCACCGGGATAGTGGTTACCTTGTTCAACCTTGAGACCGGGGGGTCAACGACAGGGGGAGAAGCCCATTTTTGCAAGAGGCTCTCTTCAAATGGGTAACAGACCGCTATACGCTAAGGGACCACAGAGGACCCCTGCGGCCATTTCCATTCCTTATCTATGAACTTGTCAAAGAAATCTACATAAGGAAAAACCTTAACAGAGCGGGTCGGTTTGTGAGACCCAAAAGGAACCGACACCTCAGTGGATGTCCCAGCTGTATCTTCTAGCTTAAGGGTGTCCCTTACTGCGTTGATAAGTGCTCCCACAAGTGCTCTGTTCTGCATTAACCCGGACGAGGAGTCCTCAGTGCCCGGGCGGTCCTGGTCCGCATCCTCTGACATCCCAGAACAGGGGTCCTGAGCTTCAGCCAGGCCCGAGTCTGAGTCAGAGCATTCCCCAGGAGATGGCAGGGGAGGGGGCGCTTTTTACCCCCCCTTTCGCCCGCATGCCGCTTCCACCCTGGCAACAAATGACTCCAGGACTGCCGACAAAGTGTCCATGGGAACCGCAGGTGCAGGGGCACCAGTTGCTGCCTCTGGAATGTCTGGGGAAGAAACGCCAGCTTCAGACTCCATTCTGACCCACTGACAGTCCTTAGGGACCAAGTCAAGACACTTGTAATAACAAATGTCCACCCTCTTAGCTGCGCTGACTGGAGGGGGGGTTACCTAGGGACTCACCACCCAGCCAGAGACTGTTTAGCGCTGTTGTCCGCTCTGCCTCACACACAGCGTGTGACTGAGGTGTTCTGTGAGGTGATTCACGCCGTTCAGGAAGCCTCCAGCGCTAGAGGCCAAGCCATAAAGTGAAAAAAACACTGTAAAATGGCCGCCGGACCCCTCAGGGAAAAAAGGGCGCGGGCTACAAGAAAATGTCCGCCCGCAATGAAGACCTGCGCCACAGCGCGGCCACAACAAAATGGCCGCCAATGGGAATTTTCAATATAGAAAAAACCCACTAGAAAATGGCGCCGGCGCTACCCAAAATGGCGGCCAAGCACACTGAGGTGGGCGAGAAGGCCACAGGGACGCCGAGTGGAGGCTCCCCAAAAAAAACAGACACCGCCCACAGAGAGCGGACCCGGCACCCCCACAGCCCCCAAACGGGATACAGAGGCCCCTTACAGGTATACCCCGCCGACGCAGTAGGCCCCGCAATGGGGAGGAGGAAAGAGTGGGGGACAGAAGGAGGGAAAGAGAGGACAGGAGACCCCCTAATGACCCACCAGGAAGCCCAGCTGTTCCAAACTGCGCAAAACAGGAGGAACTGTACTTACCCGTCCATGCGTGGACTTGCTGGTGCATTCCAGACAGACTCACCGCCGGACAGTACGGAGTGGCTGTCAGCCATGGTCCACTGTGATGGAGACACAAGTAGCCCAGTCATATGTGGACCCCGGAGTAAAAACTCACCGGCCACCCCTGGAGCAAACGGGGCATGTCGTGGCCGACCCAGCGCTTAGCTAAGGTCTGCTCACGCTCGATGGCCGGGCTGGGGAGACTACCAGGATCTATATTATCCAGCTTGTCGCCCAGCCGGTGATTGATAGAAGATCTCAGGATCAAAATATAAAATAATAAAACAAGAAAAAGTAAAAATTTCCATAGGACTCTGGGCCCAAGGGGGAGCCAGGTCCTTCTCTACTAGGCAGAAAAAAACTGAGCTGCTAGCTGCAGGGTCATGACCGGAGGGACCACCCCCTGGGCGGGGCTGTTCAACTGTTAAAGTTACATGTATTTAGATAACTAACATGTCTGCCTAGTCCTCTAATAGACAGAACATAACCCACAAGTCAAGAATTAAGGAGCTGTGTCCATCCATAGACAAAAAGAGAAAGGGACATTTTCCCTTTCAAATGAACAAGAGCCTTTGCAGAGCCACATTTGTGTTAACCCAGCCTGAAATATTTTTTTAATACCATTGACATGTCATAAATGTTTGTTTTTATGACACTTCCAGGGCCCAATGGGCTATAGGAGTTTGGCAATAAAATAAAAAAAGTGATCAGAGGAAAGAAAATAAGGAAAGTGAGGGAAGAGAAGGAAGAGGGAGTGGAAGGGTAGAGGGGAAGGGGAGGGAGGATGGGGAATAGGGAGATAAGTTACTTCCCCCTACAGGCCATATGGGCTTGTTATCAGTTCAAAAAGTTAGCACTCTCAGTAGTAGGAGATCCAGATTATCAGGAATTTATCATATCAGTTGCGATGGCCGACAACTTTTCATTCACCATGGTTACATTTAGTTGGGAAAGAACTTTGGAGAAGTTTAATATTGGGAAATTCCATTAGTGGGCAACTGTTTGTTTATTGGCATTAAAAGGATTGTTTGTTAAGTGGCATATTGTGATGTTTGTGCTGGAACACTGTGTGACCCTTCACCTTTTTCTCCTGATGCATGCTGGGAAGGGGCTGTACCAGGAAGTAGTGAGAGTGGTGTGTGAGACTGGGAAGCAGCAGCAGCATGATATGCATAGATCTGGTAATGACAGAAGCCTGTTGTATTAAGACTCCTCCATGTAACAAGTCATCATGTTCTGAGTGAGTAATAAACCCTTCCATGTTTAAGAAGTTCATCTGGCCTGTGTGTAACTTGCTGAGCAGATACTTTAGCATTGCTAGCAACACTCTGAGAGACCCCGTGTCTAAGGCACATAACACATATACAGACTGATTTCACTGTTGTGAGTTTAGTAACACTTTAACCACTTAAGGACCACCCACCGCATACCTGTACGTCGTTTCGTGCGGTCGCGTGCACACCACCAGAGGCACACCCGCCCGCTGCACAGCGGGGAACCCGATGCGCCAGTCCAGCGGCCCCGATGTCCACCCGCGATCGCAGGTCAGAGGCACAGAACGGGGATCTGCCAACAGACGGATCCCCATTCTATTAGGGGAGTGGAGTGATCGTCTACTCCTAGTGATTGGGAACAGCGATCTCTGTACTTTGTTAGTCCACTCCCCCCACAGTTAGAAAAACCTCCCTAGGACACACTTAACCCCTTGATTGCCCCCTAGTGTTAACCCCTTCCCTGCCAATGTCATTTATACAGTGATCAGTATGTATTTTTAGCTCTGATCACTGTAATAAAGTCACTGGTCCCCAAAAAAGTGTCAAAAATGTCCGATCTGTTTGCCGCAATGTCGGAGTCCCGCTAAATGCCATAAATATATTCCCTATTTTGTAGATGCTATAACTTTTTCACAAACCACTCAAAATATACTTATTGCGATTTTTTTACCCAAAAATATATAAATACATACCGACCTAAACTGAGGACATTTTTTTTTTTTTTTTGGATATGTATTATAGCAAAAAGTAAAAACGAAAATTCAAAATTGTCAGTTTTTTTGTTTATAGCGCAAAAAATAAGAGGTGATCAAATACTACCAAAAGAAAGCTCTATTTGGGGAGAAAAAAGGACATTCATTTTATTTGGGTACAGCGTCGCACACCCGCGCAATTGTCTGCAGTGCCGTATGGCAAAAAATGGCCCGTCATGATTTGGGAAATCCTTGCGGTCCTTAAGTGGTTAATCATTCACTTGGGGTGGCATCTTTATTGTTAATGTAGTGTTCCATATTTCAATAATCCCCCATCCACAGACCACGTTACCCACCACAACACATTTGTCGGGAAGAGACTCTTGTCCTCTCAACATTGGAATAAGCTGTTTTGTCAATGCAGGTGTTTGGAGGCTGACAGGGGGTGGGATGTTAGCAAGGTTGCAGTGGGGTGCCAGGTGTAATGAACATGAGGATGACGACAGGGTGTAGTGTGCTAGCAAGGTGGCTGTGGGGTGCCAGGTGGGATGAGGATGACGGGGGAGAAAGAAAAACATGAAAAAAAGAAAACCACATTTTTTGGCATGATCTGTATTTATGAATTTAGAAATAAATGTATTTTTAAAAGTTTAGAAATATCTTTTACCTCAATATGCACATCTGCAGGCTGCAACTTATGCTGCAATAACGTTATCAGCTTGTTATCTCTTTTATGGGAATCGCTGAAATTCACTACAGCCCGTGTCCTCATGCTGCTATGGGAGGCTGATCATCCATCAATCATGATATGACATCCCACCCAGTGTGTTCTTTTTTTAGTTACTGGGCTGTCATTTAGGATCTGTATGCATGTCCAAATGTGTGATGTCAATACCATGTGACCTGACTACTCAGCTCAAATAGGAAATATTCTCTCCAGCAATAGAGACTGAGCATGTGCAGCAGTCCTACTCTTGACTGTCTTATCTGGACTCGTCCAGTGTGCCCCTGCAGGAGGGGGAGAATCTATGCATTCAGTATCAAAGCGCCTTTCTACACAATGCAGAGGATTAATCACTCAAGTTCCACAGTGAATATAACAAGCATGCTATTCTGCATATACAGACAGATTTTTACTGTTGTGGGTTTAGTAACACTTTAAGGTAAAACATGGATGCACTGTGTTTACTCTTGCCTTCACAAAAACGCTCCTTGGCATAGCCCTGGATGCCAGCTATCACAGGTAGCTGGCAGTTCCAGCACTTGATTCCACCAGGATCAGGCAATTGTCGCCATTTTTAAACACTGACAAACAGCCACTTTCCCAGTGCCACTTTAAAACACACTAAGGACTAAAGTGGTTAAAAAGTATTGGGATTGGGGGCGTGGCCTGGACATGGCTGAGTGAAGCTGCTTTCTCTTTGAGCTCCCGGCCCGAGCCCTCCACAACCGGCAATATACAGTGATTTACCGGTATGTACTCGGCTAAAAAGTATAGCACCAGGGCAGCTACATGGGGGACCCCCTCCGGGAAGAACCAGAGTGAAATCCGCAGATATTTCAAGCTCCTGCAAGATGACTCCCCCAGAGCTAGAGCAACGGCACCACGAGGCACAACGCGGGGATCTGCACGGAAGGCCCAAACACCATCCACTAGTGACATCTTACCTGACTCCACGGCTGGAACACCCGAGGCACATCGGGATCCGGGGATGTCAGCGGACCCGCAGCCCGACACCGATATGCAGGAACACGACATCCGGGCTCTGCTGATGGCCCTCCCCACGCGAGCGGACATAGAGGCCCTTCCGACTCGGATGGACATCGAGTCCCTGATCCTCCGCCTCGAGGAGACGCACAGGCGGGACATCCAGGAGGTGCGGTAGGAAGAATCTACACTAGCAGAGCGTGTGACCTCAGGGGAGACTTCGGTGGCGTCCCTGAAAGTAAGGGTGGCGGCGCTGGAACAATCCAGAGATCAGCACCGAGAGACCGCCATTGACCTACAGGTCTACCTGGAGGAAATTGAGGACCGGAGCCCGCGCAATAATCTGCGGATACGAGGTCTACCGGAGAGCTCGGAAATGGAGAGCCTTGGGTAATCGGTGCGGGAGCTATTTCGGACGGTCCTGGTGGAGCCAGAGGCGGAGATCGTGCTGGACAGGGCGCACAGGGCCCTAGGCCTACGGATCCTAGTAGGCCGCGAGACGTCATATGCAGGCTCCACCGCTACACCCAGAAGGAGGCAATCCTGCGCCGGGCCTGGGATCATGGTGATGTGGAGGTGGCGGGCGTCCCTGTTAGGATCCTCCCTGACCTCTCAAGGGCGCCACAGAGCCCTGCTGCATCCCCTTCTGGATCTAGCCAAGCAGAAAGGACTCATCTACCGCTGGGGATATCCGCTATCCGTGTCCTTCCGGAGGGACTCCAACACCTTCACCCTGCAGACCGCGGCGGACCTTCCTGCATTCTTTCGCTTCCTGGAAATGGAGCCCATACAAGTCCCTGACTGGCTTCAGCTGCTGCCGCGTCCCCCCGGACGCTCGGGCCTCTCTGCACAATGCGGCCCCCTACCACTCCGCCAACCGCGGGGTCGCCGGAGGAACAGATCTGCATCCCGGGAGGGACCACTTGAGTAGGCCGCAGGCCATATTCCCCAACCTATGACTACCGGCCGCATCCCCCCTGCACACGGTATGGCTCAGACCCTGTCTGGGTAAGAATTGTGACCCGCTGCCATTCTTGTGCTACACCCTCGGCCTCCCCCCCTGCCGCGGTCTATGCGACTGTTGATCCACCTGTAGACTGCAGGCGGGTCCTGGTGCCTTGATCCCCCCAGGTGCCCGGCGGAAAGGCCATGCGAACCATTCAGCTGCCCAACAATGTAGCCTCTACATGAGGCTGCGGCCTTGGACGGGACGAAGACACCCTGGTACGAGGGCTTGCTTGTCCCCCCCCTTTTTACGGAAGTGTGGCAGCGGTTCCACTAGATGTTCAGGTTATCCGGGGTGACCAGGTGAGACATGTTGTTCCCATCTCCCCCATTTATGCTACGAAGGATGTGGAACAGGACTGCCAATTTGACCAACTCTAGGAAAAGGGGGCGATGATGGTAGCCACTATGGTGCCACTGAGGGATGGAGTTGTTGTTTGGGTGGGGGGTTTGGGGGGAGCAAGGCGGCTTTGCACTTTACTTTCCAGTCCGGGAAGCGGACTCATCGCCTAAGGGCTGCTGGGACAGTGATCACTTTCAGCCTGCAGGGAACCACAGGAGCCGCCGCACACCGGGCGGGGGCCATGTCAATCTGAGTGGGCAGTCCACCCCTACATGACTAACATCCCACGAGGGGGAGGGGGGCAGTTTAAGTGTACATGCTTTGAGGCGGCGATGGATAAAATTTGACTGTCCTGAAGTTTTACCTTTGCACTTTTACAGATGGTTGTTAATGTCATGTTTCACTTGTTGCTGCTGTGGACCATTAGACTGCAAATCTTGAGTTCAATGTTATACTTTTGCCATTTTTTCTTGTTTTATACCTTACCGGTATTTGCCTTCTTCAGCTAACATACGGGGGGGAGCTTACACCTCGGTCCTGTACACCCACTTAGGTCAGCACTCAATACCCCAGAGGTTTTCTTCTTAGGACCCTCCGGCGAGTGCCATTGCCAGTTAGGCAATCTTAGATCCCTTCTACTGCTGTCTGCTAAGGCCAGCCCTTTATTTCTTTCTCTACCTACTCTATGTCTTCTACCCTTAGTTTCTGCATCCCTGACAACTTCTTCCTCCTCCTCTGCCCCCCCCTCCCTCCTACCCTCCTTTCTGAGTTGCAAGCATGGACGTACTTAATATCATGTCCCTGACTGTAAAGGGCCTAAACATCCCAGAGAATGCTTCTCCATGACATGCGTCACTCAAGAGTAGATATAGTCATGCTACATGAAACGCATTTCAGGGACCCTAAATTACCATTGCTCAAGAACAGGCTATATCCTCTAGCCTATCATTCTGCCTACGCACAGGCCAAGTGCAGGGGGGGGTCCATCCTTGTCACCGCTAGAGTCCCTTGGAAACTGTTAGATGTTCAAACAGATAGAGGGCCGCTTTCTATTTCTGAAGGGCCTGATTGGGGACAGAAAGGCGACACTGGCAAATCAGTATGCACCCAACACCCACCAGGACACATTCCTTAAGAGACATATTGACACGCTTTAGCGATACTCGGAGGACCAGCTCATTATAGGGGGTGACTTGAATATAACCCTATTACCGTCGGAGGACACCTCTGCCGAAGCATCTTCCACCTCACGTGACATACGTAAACGAATAGGCTCGACCCTCCACGCCGCACAGTTAGTTGACACCTGGAGACTTCACCCTGGGGAACGTGACTACTCCTTTAACTATAAGCCACACCAGTCGTACTCGCGCATCGATTACTTCCTAGTTCCGACAACTGCACGCGGTTAAGGCCACCTCAATTGGATCAATTACGTGGTCGGACCACGCCCCGATATGGATGAAATATGCGATATCGGACACCCTAACAGAACAACATCCAGTTTGAAGACTCAGAGTCTTCTGCAGGAGCCTGAGGTTTTAGCAGAGGTGATCGCCGAGGTGGGCCACTACTTTGATACTAATGCTACGGCGGACAGCGACCCTGGACTAGTGGGGGGTGCTCATAAAGCACAGGGCTAGATTAAAACGGGCGCGGACTGCGCAACTAACATTGCTCCTAGCCAACCTGCAGGCCTTGGAAGCCTTACACAAGGCGACTCCGACTAGACAACTCGAGACTGATTTAGACACGGTCCGGCGACAGATCACGGATATCTTACAATTTAAGGCCAAGGCGGCGATGCTGATCTGTCGTAGGAAGGTCTACGAGTCAGGCAACAAATGTGGCAGGCTCTTAGCCCAGACTCTGAGATCACAACGGTTGGCGTCCTATATACCGCATGTCATTATGCAGGAATTTAGGTCCTTCTACAACCTGCACGCGCCTAGTCCCGCACACGACCCCACGTCGGCTTAACTGGACCGGTCCCTTATGCCTACATTGCCGACAGACACTGAAAATTTTGGAGGAACGCATTACTTTACCCGAACTCCAACTTGCTATTAAAAAAGGTACAAAACCAGGCAAGGCCCCGGATGGCTTCACCACCCAATACTACAGGTCCCTCCTCCCCTCATTGGGCCAACACATGGTGAGACTTTATAACGCCCTGGGTACTGGGAAGTCCTTTCACAACACCATGCTACAAGCACAGATCTCGGTTATACCGAAAGAGGGTAAAACCCGTCTCAATGCGGGAGTTATCGCCCCATATCCCTTCTAAACGTTGACCTTAAATTGTTAACCAAAATCCTAGCATCCAGACTACAACTACCCCACCTAATTCACTTGGACCAAGTGGGCTTCGTCCCGACTAGGGAGGCCAGGGATAATACCACCAAAGTCCTCAACCTGCTGCACATAATGGTCAGCAGCAGGACACCCTGCGTGCTGCTGGGGACGGACGCCGAGAAGGCTTTTGACCGAGTGGACTGGGGGTTCACGTTTGTGACATAGAAATACATAGGCTTGAGGGACCAGATGATGAATTGGGTGGCGGCGGTTTATTTGAGCCCAATGGCCAGGGTTAGAGCGAATGGCGTCCTGTCGGAATCATTACCGATATCTAATGGGACAAGACAGGGTTGACCTTTATCGCCCCTGCTCTTCGCTCTAACCCTGGAACCCTTTCTATGTCACATCCGACAGCACCCCGACATCACCGGTGTAACTGCCAATGGTACGCAGCATAAAGTGTCGGCCTATGCTGACGCCCTAATGTTCACGCTCACGAAACCCTCCATCTCCCTTCCGTGCCTCCTACGTGAGTTGACGCGTATGGACAATTGTCCAACCTAATGATCAACCTCTCCAAATCGGAGGCCATGGGGGTGGGGATCCCTCAACACCAACTGAAAAGGCTTAGAGATGGTTTCAACCTGAAATTCACAGGTGAAGCCCTGAAGTACCTATATACCTGCGTCCCTTTCCCGACTATTCAAGCTTAAATTTTCCACCGCTTCTAGGGATGGTGCAAAAGCTCCTTGACCAATGGGACAGTGGCTTCCATTCATGGCTGGGCTGCTGTAACATCCTTAAGATGTCAATCAATAATGCCTAAATTCCTCTACATTTAACAGGCCCTCCCAATATCGATACCGGGAGCCTTTTTTAAACAGGTTCACTCGATTTCTTTGGGCAGGGAAGAGCCCTCGCCTTAATAGGAAAAAATTATCGCTCCCAAAACTACATAGCAGCTTGGCCATGCCGGACGTCCTCATTTACTATCAAGCGGCCCACCTCAGCAGACTCCTTGATTGGTGCCGACATGCGGACACCAAGCTTTGGATGCAAATCGAGCAGGCACAAAGTGTTGTGCCCCTTCATAGAGCCCCATGGTGCCACGCGGCCTCCCCCCCGGAGCTTAAACGACACCTGCTGATAGGCAACACCTTTAGAATTTGCTCACAAATGTTGTCAAAGCCCTCGCTCTCGTTTCATATCTCCCCGCTGAGACCCATGTTAGGACATCCTCAATTTACACCGGGCCTACATGATAGGAGGTTCCTCGAGTTACGGGAAACGGGATACTATCAGGCCTCCCATTTTAGTAATATGGGAAAATGGAAGACAACTTCGGAGCTATTGGACCCGACAGGCCCATATAGACTAGACTTCATGCGAGCTTACCAGCTTAGTCACTTCGAGTGGCTTATGTATTGTAAGACAATACTGTAACCCCTTGCCTGTATCGATGTGTGCCTAATGTACTATACTGTATTGGTCCATGCAGACCGGTCTCTGTTATAAATAATAAAAAAAAAAAAATCGGGATGTGCTGAACATTCTATCCTGTAGAATTCTATTCTCAAAACTGCAATCCACACACTGAATGTTCTAGTCTCTGCACTGTTCCACACTGTACCCAATACCACATCATACTGTTGTGCCGGTTTTTTAATTTCACAGTTTCAATGTTCCTGCAGTGTATATTCTTTACTCCCCGCCATTCCAATTTGTATAATGTCCTGTGCGCATTGTATATGCCACACTTTTACATTATTATGCATGACTGTGTTATGGTCTGTACACCCCCTTGCACACTATAAAGCCTCTCCCCACCATCTGCTGTGCCCCCTTGCATTCATAATAGTTCTAATATGTGCTCAAACATAAGAGAAAATGAAAGGCACGCACACCTAGTGCATTACCATTGACAATTTAACGAATAAAAAAAAAAATTCCATAAAAAGTGGGTACTCACAAGACAACTCTCAATTAAGCCATAAAAAAAAACAAAAACAGTATATGGACATCAACAAGACCATATCTCGGGGTAAAGCTGATGCGTTTCGGGGCCCCCCCCTTCCTCAAAGCTAAACTAATCAGGACCACCATAGGCAAGCGCTCGCCTATGGTGGTCATGATTAGTTTAGCTCTGAGGAAGGGGGTGCCTCCAAAACACATCAACTTTACCCCGAGATATGGTCTTGCACATGTTCATATACCGTTTTTTATTTTTTTGGTTCAATTAAGAGTTGTGTCTTGAGTACCCCTTTATTTATTCATTAAAAAATGTCAATGGTAATGCACTAGGTGTGCGTGCTCTCCATTTCCTTTTATTTTTCCATCGGATCACCCCATCTGAGGAAGGCAGCATCTACCCAGTCTTAGGATACCTTTGTCCCTGTTGCTCTGTATTTCAGAAGGCCCCTTAGCGCTGGAAGTGATCCCCCCCCCCCCCCCATGTGCTCACACATGCATTTTTTTTTCTAGTACTTACCAAGGCAATGCTAAAAGCAGTGGAACAGTAATATATCTGACAATTAAAATTATATCAAATACCATTTGATTCATGCCCCTTTACAGCCAGATAACACTGGGAATCACACAGGAATGTTCAGTGCATTCCTGTGCGATTCCCATGCAGTTCTGTAGAGTGCCATTTCAGCCCATTCATACTGAATGGGTGAAATCACACCACAAGTAGCACATGCACTACTTTTTAAAACGCAATGAGATCGCATTGCATGGTACTTGTGTACCATACAATGCGCTGTGGGCAAACAGTGCATTTGAGGTATCAAATTAATATTGAAACCGATTGCAACTGCATGCTTTTTGAACGCGGTACGGGAAATGCGCACGGAACACGGGTTTCCCCGCACCTCATTCTGGTGTGAACCGGCCCTTACAATTTCTTCTATATGTACACTTTCACTTTGAAAGGAGAACAAAAAGGCACTTGCAACTCATAGGTTTATTAAGGGAGAAAGGAAAATTAAAAAAAAAAAAATCTGCAAAGAAAGGAGCGCTTGACCAACATCAGTTCATTATTGCACAATACCACATTGTTACAATTTTAAGATTAGGGGTGGGGAAGATTTTTCATAAAAATGGGCTGAAAGGGAGGTTGGGAATAAAAAAAAAAAAAAAAAAAAAAAAGTGAGAATAAAAAGGTTAGAGGAAAAAAACAAAAAAAAGCGAGAGTTTAAAACTAAAAAAAACAAAAAAAATATGTTGGGAAGGGAAGGCTTTGGTATTTGATATTACCCAATATTTACCTGCTGAAAATAGGACAGAAATAAAAGTAAAACCAAAACATAATGGGGGTAAGTAGAAGAAAGAAAAAAAAAAAAAGAAAAAGAAAAAGGAAAACAAAGGAATGGGCCAAATTAATACAACTATAAGCACATCCTCTCACAGGCTATAAGGATCCAGGAGTGGGAAGTGATTCCATGAAGATACAGGAGGGTTTTCAGCGTTGCATGAACTTCTTTCTTCATTTGCAGACTTTTTGGATGTTAAAACAGTTCTTTATATGTGTGTATTTAAGAAAGTCCATTTCGCCAAGGCAGAACAGCTTGCAATTCTTATTTTGTTTCTCCCAATCTATGAGTTGGCTTTTTCCTTCTGTAATTCTTGCCTTCTCCCCAGAGCCACAATAGTTTTGGTGCAGCAGGTAGACAAAGGCTTTGTGCAAGTGAGGTAAAGAGAGAAAAGAAACTGAAACAAAGTTAGTGTCGATTTACAACATCAAATCTATCAAATATTCAATAAAAAAACGTAAAAACAAAAAAACAAAAAAAACAAAATAAATGTGTTCACTTCAGAAGAAACCCTTAAATACAAAATGTACATACGGCTTTGTAAAGAGCTAAATAGTATCTGTTATGTACAGAACACTCATTTTAACTTAAGTGTAAAAAGCTAGAGTTCCAGCTTAAATCTCTCAACCTCTTTGAGACAAGTGCTCTTCCTGACCAGGTTAAACCATTCTGTGGACCTTGTCAACCACAAGCAGGCTGGCTATTAGATCAGAGGGTCTTCTACAGGTATGAACCAATAGTTGCCTTGCCATATTAACCGAGATTCGTCTTCTATCCAGCACCCACAATATGTTCATAACTGCTTTGTTTCTACAATGCGATAACACTTATCTTCTGGAAGCTCTGTCTTTAATGGCTGAACCCAATCAAATCAATGGTAATTCCATGTTGAGAGTGCAAAAGCATAGCACACTGAACAAAGAAAATTACCAAAGTCTGAAATGGCTCTCAGGTAAGTCAGAGAAGCCCAGGTTCAGAATGGAATACCAAGTCATGGACCCTCTGACCAGAAGTAGATCCAATACAAGCATAGTTTCACATACACACACAGCGTGAGCTTAAATCACGTGTTAAACATATTTTAATTGAAAATCAACTTAAGACTGGCTCAGAAGTTTGGCAAGACCGTTAAGCTTTGCTTGCAATCAATCTTGCTGGTGTCGTTCTCTACATACACAAGAGACAGAGAAGCCAGGAAACTACGGCACTCATCCTCACTCTCGAAGGCCAACTGTGACTGAATGTAGGAAATTGGGAGCACCGGCCGAAAACTAAATTGAAAGAAAAAAGCAGCAAAAGGAACAAAGGAGCAAAAAGAAAAAAACACAAGTTAGAACAATGGAAATATGCATTACCCACCTGAAATAAAAGGTTAGAAATTCACAATACACAAGCAGAAATACATACATACCTTTGTAACTTCAGGGCTCAAAACACTTTAAAGTACAGCAGCAAATATGTCAAATGGTACACAAATTTACTGCAATGGCACAGAAAAGTAATCTGCCAGCAAGATTTAATAAGTCAACACTGTTAAAATGACTGTTATCCATTATTTAAAGTGCAACCATGCACAAAATCAAACATGATGCAGTTTGGCATTTACGCAGAAGTCTTTGTTTTATCTAAGGCCCCTTATAGTTTTATTACCTTTTTATCATGCCAGTAGATCTATTTTTCTACTTACGGCAACAGGCCAGGCTTTTGAGTAAAAGTAGAGGTTACAGGTTTGTGAGGACATTTACAGCTGTGGGGGCACTTACAATGGTCACTGCTAATTCAGACTGTTTAAAGTCGAACCTTATAAAAACACAATTTAATGCAGCTCTGTAACCAACAATACATCCATCAATGTAAAATTTTAAATGCAAGGAGTTAGACTACAGGCAATCCCCAGGTTACAAACAGGATAGGTTCTGTAGGTTGGTTTTTGAGATTGAATTTGCAAGTTGGAACAGGTGCATTTTTTAAGAGCAACTCCAGAGAAAAAAAACACATTTAAGTTTTTTGGATAGCATAGGGAAGGTTTAACAACCCTGTAACGTTTGATTTGCCGTCTGTGCCCCTGTTCAGAAAATTTCACCTCACTTCATATCCCTGTGACAATCGATTTTTGAAAATTTTGGGTTGTTGTGGAAACAAAGATTGGTGATAAAGCTTCAGTGCAGACAGCTTTTTCCCATGATAACTGTTACAGGAGTGAATTTCCATTTCCATGGGGTAGATAGCCTCTCACTTCCTGTTGTCTCCCTCCATTTCTAAGTAGGAGTCGTTTGTAAGTCAGATATTTGTAACTCCGGGACCGCTTGTACTTGAATTCAACCTAGTTACTCCCCTCTTGCAGTCCCTGTTAAGCAGAACAAGGAGCCAATCAGTTCATGTACTGACAAGAAGCATGCCCACAGGAAGAGCAACCTCTCCGTTCACTAACAGAACAACCTAGGCCCAGAGGAATTGGGTTGAATGACGCTTGCCATCAGAAGACAGGATAGTGTTGTGTTTAGTTACACATAAATTACGATCTGAATGCAGATAATTGCATGTCAATCTGCATGAACCCTTAAATCTCACCACCGACTTACACCTTTGAGGAGTCTGTCCTTGAAGATTTATAAAGTTAATTCAAAACTGCATGCTAAGCCAAGTGAAGCCAAGACCACGCTGCCTGAAGGGTTGCATAGCAAGACAAACAGCACTGTCACCCTATTATGAGTGTAAAAATTGTGTATTTACTGGCAGAATAAAAACAGGCACAGAAAAATTATAGTGGGATCTTGGAAAAACAAAAAATAGGATTTTTATAACAGCTTACCTGTAAAATCCTTTTCTTGGAGTACATCACAGGACACAGAGCGACATAGTCATTACTATGTGGGTTATATAGATTACCTTCAGGTGCTGGCACTGGCAACTTCCAAAACCGGAAGTACCCTCCCCTATATAAGCCCCTCCCATCCGGGAGTACCTCAGTTTTGTAGCAAAGCAATAAGTGTCCCCAAAAGAGGGGTGGGAGCTTTGTGTCCCGTGATGTACTCCAAGAAAAGGATTTTACAGGTAAGCCGTTATAAAAATCCTATTTTCTTTCTCGTACATCACGGGACACAGAGCGACATAGTCATTACTATGTGGGACGTCCCAAAGCAATGCCAAATGAGGGGGGGGGGGATACACCATACATAAGCTGGGCGCTATCAGACATGAGGATCTTTTGCGGCCTGCAACACACTGCGCCCAAAGGCGACATCCTCCTGACTTCTAACGTCTACCTGGTAGAACCTAGTAAATGTGTGTACTGAAGACCATGTTGCAGCCTTACAGATTTGAGCCAGGGAGGCCTGGTGATGCACTGCCCATGAAGTTCCAACTGCTCTCGTGGAGTGCGCCCTAACTTTGAACGGAGGCGGTCTCCTTCTCAAGCCATAGGCTTGTATAATGACCTGTCGAATCCACTTGGCTAAAGTAGATTTTGACGCTGCCTGACCCTTTCTGGGGCCTTCCGGCAGAATAAACAAAGTATCCGTTCTACGAATCTGAGCAGTGGCTTTTAGATAAGCTTTAACTGCTCTTACTACATCCAAAGAATGTAATAACTTTTCCTCTACCGAGCTCGGTTTGGGGAAAAAGGAAGGAAGAACCACATCTTGGTTCAAATGAAACCTCGATACCACCTTAGGAAGAAAGGCTGGATGAGGACGTAACACTACTCTGTCTTTATGGATAACCAGATATGGCTCCTTACAGGACATAGCGGCCAATTCCGACACTCTTTTAGCCGAACAAATAGCTACTAAAAAAATCAATTTCCTGGTGAGAAGAACCAAGGAAATGTGCTGTAATGTTTCAAATGGTTGTTTCTGTAGAACCGACAGAACCAGGTTTAGGTCCCATGGACATATGGGAATTTTAACCGGAGGGCTAATACGCATCACTCCTTGTATACAAGTTTTGACTAGTGAATGCGAAGCCAAGGGCCTTTGAAAAAATATTGACAAGGCCGAAATCTGACCCTTGATAGTACTCAAGGCAAACTTCCTATCTACAGCCCACTGTAGGAAGTCCAGAATCCTACCTATTACGTATTTACGTGGATGCCATTTCTTGGCCTCACACCACGCGATGTACGCCTTCCAGATTCTATAGTAAATCTGCCTGGATACCGGCTTCCTGGCATTGATCATGGTAGATACCACAGGATTAGAGAGACCTCTCTTTTTTAGAATGTGGGCTTCAATAGCCAGGCCGTCAAACCTAAGGCTAGTAAGGAAGGATGGTATATCGGTCCTTGCAAAAGCAGGTCCGGACGATGTGGAAGGGTCCAAGGACTCCCCACAGACATTTTTACAATCTCTGCGTACCATGCTCTTCGGGGCCACGCTGGAGCCACCAGAATCACTGGTTTCTTTTCTACCCTGATTCTGCGGAGTAATCGAGGCAACAATTGTGGCGGTGGAAATGCATATATCAGCTTGAACTGATCCCAAGGGAACACTAGAGCATCCGAGCCGCAAGCTAGGGGATCCCTTGTCCGAGAGACAAATCTGTCCACCTTTGCGTTGAATCTGGATGCTAGCAGATCTACATCCGGTGCTCCCCACTGCTGACATATTGCCCGGAAAACCTCGGGGTGAAGGGACCATTCCCCTGGGCATAATTGTTGGCGACTTAGAAAGTCCGCCTTTCAATTCTCCACCCCTGGAATGAATACCGCGGATATGGCTGGGACATATCTTTCTGCCCATTTCAGGATGCAATTTACTTCCCTCTGGGCTGCACGACTCCTGGTGCCCCCCTGATGATTGATATATGCCACTGCTGTGGCATTGTCTGATTGAATTCTGACAGGGGACCCTTGGAGTTTGGATGTCCATGCTACTAGGGCATACCGGGCTGCTCGTATCTCTAAGATATTGATGGGCAGGGCCTTCTCTGCATCCGACCATCTGCCCTGGAGAGACCATTGCTCCAGTACTGCCCCCCAGCCTATAAGGCTGGCATCTGTAGTGACCACCTTCCAAGAAATCGGACTGAAGGATTTCCCTTTTTCCAGATTCTGGGGAACCAACCACCAACGGAGGCTCTTGCGAACGGAAGGGGACAAGGACATTGGTAAGTCTAGGGCCTGAACTTTTTTGTTCCAGGCTGACAGTATGGCCCTTTGCAAATTCTTTGAATGGAATTGACCGTAGGGTACTGCTTCGAATGATGCCACCATTTTTCCCAGCAGCCTCATGCACAGGCGTATGGACGGCTGTCTTTTTGTACCCACCAGGTGGATCAAATCTCTCAAAGACGACACCTTTTCTTGAGGCAAGAACATTTTTCTCTGGTCTGAATCCAGCCTTAGCCCCAAGTATTCCAGACTTTTGACTGGTTTTAGGGCTGACTTGTCTCGGTTGATAATCCAACCGTGAGATTCCAGATACTGGATTGTCTCGTGAACAACCACTTCTAGTTTTTCCACTGAGTGGTCCATCAGCAACAAGTCGTCTAGATATGCCATTATCGTTACACCCCGTGTTCTTAGATTGGCCAATAGTGAGGTCAGCATTTTTCTGAACACTCGTGGTGCCGTGGCCAGACCGAAGGGTAAGGCTCTGAACTGAAAATGGCGCCCTTCTACTGCAAAGCGTAGAAATTTTTGGTGGACTGGAAAGATGGGAATGTGCAAATAAGCATCTTTGATGTCGATCGAGGCTAACCATTCCTCCCCTTGTAGGGCAGTGGCCACCGATCGGATCGACTCCATCCGAAAAGTCCTGATATGTAGGAATTTGTTTAGCCCTTTTAGATTTAATATGGGCCTCACGTCCCCGTTTGGCTTCGGGACTGTGAAGAGGTTTGAGTAAAACCCGAACCCGCATTCTTCCAGGGGAACCTCCATAATTACTCCTTGGAGCAATAGTTGTTCTAGTGCCGACAGGAGGGATCCTCTCTTCCGGGGATCTCTTGGCACGTTTGACCACATAAAATGGGAAGGAGGAGAGTCTTTTAACTCCAGCTTGTATCCCAGACTTACTGCGGAGAGCACCCATCTGTCTCTGATCGTGTCCCGCCAGGTCTCTGCGAACAACTGAAGTCTTCCCCCCACCCAATTGAGTGGGGGCAACCCTTCATAAATTTGACTTGGGGGGGAGGTTTTGTACCTCTCCTGACCCAGGGTTTTTTGTTACCCTGTGATTGTCCCTGATTTTCCCCCCCGGGATTTGACCGAGGAGGCCGTCGGAACTGCTTCACAGCAGATGTCCCAGGGACTGGAGAGGCAGGCCTCTTAAAAGAGGGACCTCTAAATCTGTTTTTAACCGGCAAGAGCGTACTTTTACCGCTGGAAATTTTCTGGATATATTTGTCCAGGTCTTCCCCGAATAAGCGTTCACCATGAAATGGGAAGCTAACCAGTAATTTTTTACAGGGAGCTTCAGCAGACCAGTTCTTGAGCCATAGAAGCCTACGCATATGTACTACAGACAGCGTAAGGCGGGAGGCCTGATGGATTGAATCCTTGATGGCGTCAACCGCAAAGCATAAGGCTCTAGGCAGATCAGCTAGGGCAAGCGCCTGCTGATCCGGCAAGTCCCTTAAGACCTATTTTAACTGATCCTTCACCGCTTGGCAGACCCCAATAGCTGCTACTGCTGGTTGTGTCACCAAGCTTGCTGTAGAAAAAGCAGATTTTAATAAGGACTCCAATTTTTTATCTATCGGGTCCTTGAACATTATCTACTGGACATGTCAGTGATTTGTTCACACAAGAGATGGCTGCGTCCACGGTAGGCACCCTCCATTTTCGGATGAACTTATCCTCCATTGGATAGACCACCGGAAATCTCTTAGGGGGAGTAAATATTTTATCAGGATGTTCCCAATCCTGGTAAATGAGTCCTTCCAGTAAAGGATGGATTGGAAAGGAACAAACAGTCTGGGGGGGCTTTTAGCGACCCCAACGAGGAGACAGAAGTGGTTGATGGCTCCGCAAGGGACATTTTAAATGCTGATCGGACCATATCAGTCAGGGACTGAACCCATAATCTTTCAGCATGTGATGCTGAAAATGGCTCTTCCACTGTTGATTCCTCTAGAACAGAATCAACCTCATCCTGATCCCCTTCAGGTAGGTCAATCCCTGTATGGGACTGTTGTTCCGCTAACAGGTACTCTGAGGGAGGAGACGGAGATCGGGCACGCTTTCCCACTGACAGGGAAGCAGCGATCAATGTTGTCAATCTCTCTTCCAGTCCTCCCAGAGCTTAGGAAAAAACCTCCTCTGTTACATACACAGGAGCAGGTGAACTGAGGACAGCCACAGTACCAGGTACTCCTGAGGGTTCTCTACGGGCACCAACCTCTGATTTTTCAGGGGAGACTGGTGCAGCAAAAGCATGCCCAAGATCCTCAGAGCCCGACGGAGACCCCTTTTGCTTCCTGGGAGTCTTAGGACGGCATATTCCTAAGCCCAAAGCTGAGGTATTCCAGCCGTAATACACCACTTACTGACAATAGTCTAGCACAATTGCTGCTATATAAACAGTTGGTGTCTACTAATGTGCCTTTCTATGGGGATACCTGCATCAACCGCCTGCTGTATGCCTTTTTTAAATGTTACCAGCTCTGTCTCTGTACTCCATAGCCAGCTCACAACACATAATTGTGCCTTTTTAACATGCTGGGACGCCCGCACATGCGCAGAAGCTCTGCGGCGCGCACAGAGCGTCATCCGCCAAGCTCCGCCCCCTTTTCCAGCTCACCTCTATATATAGAGGCGCGTGCACGGGCGCCTTCGGCGCTTCTTTTGAAAAAACTAGGGATAGGAGCCAGGGTCCCTGTTTGCAGCAGGGCCCGGGGATGGACGAGCATTGCAACATGACAGAGGAAGCAGTTTCCCACAAGAGAACTCACCATCTGCCTGGACTTGACCTCAGAAGGAAATAGTCCACATAAGAAAACGACGTTCCACAGCGGCCTCTAGTGGATTAACACAGTTACCGCGGTTTGTCCATTTTTTTTTTTCTTGACCACCATTAAAATTATTACATTTTCTAGTAGTTACAGGCATGCACAGATATTTAGCAGGAATACCGTTAGGTAACAGGCAGAAAGACATATTGGGCTTGGGGGTCCCCCCCAATAGAACAAAGTTCCTGAGGGGCCCCCACTTACCTTTTCCCCGCCGCAGGACTCTGTTTGGTCCACAGAAGCCCAAACTTCACCTCTCACGGCAGGCATTGTACTTAAACCTTCAGGGGACCGGGTTCCCAAGGATTCCACTGCCCTGGACCTGTATAGCACCCTGCACAGAAAACATATTGGTCGTGGGTATGACCAGAGCTCTGGATCCCAGGGTCCAGCCCTCCTAAGAGAGGCATTACAGGCAAAACCTTGCTCTTCTCTGCAAGGCCCGGGTACCGACCGTTTAGCTATGAAGCTTTTTTGGTCGGATCCGGAATAGCTTGCTGAGGCCCAAAAGAACCTGTACACAAGCCCAGATGAAAAAACATGTTAACCCTTGGCCAACACCTTAGACACTGGCAAAAAACTGAGGTACTCCCGGATGGGAGGGGCTTATATAGGGGAGGGTACTTCCTGTTTTGGGAGTTGCCAGTGCCAGCACCTGAAGGTAATCTATATAACCCACATAGTAATGACTATGTCGCTCTGTGTCCCGTGATGTACGAGAAAGAAACTGCTATGGTAATGCTAATGATAGACTGCATTATGTAATTTTTATTATGTCCAGAGTTGACCAATGGTGACAGACCAGTGTTAGTCACCAGAAAAGTATGACAAATCTGAGACAATGTATGGGCATGTTGCATAATATAGCACAAACAAATCAGTGTGCGTGATAAGGACAATGTTATTTTGATGCAGAGAAGTGTCTGAATAGATTTTATAAAAAAAAAAATTAAAAAAATAGTGAAACTGATTTGTAACTTTTTGAATTCGTATACAACTTTTAGGTCAAAAAAAAAAAAAAACGCATTATGAGAGAAATATGGAGGTGCTCATTCCCTTGCTCTTCTAAAAAGTATAGCTGCCTGGCTGATCTGTTGACCTCTTGCTTTAACACTCACTGAAAGGATTCTGGATTTTCCAATTTGCACAATTCGGTCTAGTTATCGATTTAGAAAGCATTAAAAGCAGAAAATCAGCATGCCAGCCAGGAAAAGAAAAGAATTCAGGAAAGCAAAGGAGTGCTCCTTTAACAAAATGAACCACTGAAAAACAGTATATCAATAGGCCCCAATTAGGTTCATCTGTCAGTTTTTCAGGCAGACCTGATCAGACTATCCATGCACCCCTATGGAGCGACGCATGTCAGCGGTGACATGTCCACTGACACCTGCTGCCATCCGATCAGATTCTTTCCGCCAAAACCAGATAAATGGTGGCCCCCTTTTTCTATCCGTCTAGCGGATCGGATGAAAAAAAACAGACAGGCGGACCATTTTCATCCGATTTTCCTATAGAGGAGAGCGGGACTGTCTCCACTCTGCAGTGAGCGGAGATGGACTGGTCATCCACCTGCTCAGCGGAGCGATCCCCCACTGAGCAAACGGAATCTGTGAAACGGAGGCGCCCGTGTGAAAGGGGCCTTAGATAAAAACAAAATGGGTAAGGAGTTGTGTGAAAACTATATAAAAGTAGTCCCAATTCAGCATTATATAAACTAGTGAACCCTTCCAGGTATAAAAACAATCAGATAATTTGACTCGCATATTAGGAAAATCATATCTTTATGCTCATGCAGATTTGTCCAGCCTGAGAATCATGCAATTTACAGCCTTGGTTGCCTAGATTCATGAACTGATTTTTACAATATAATTAAATAATTTGAGAGAGAACAAAATCTGCCATTGAATTTGCTCATCTTTGATTATACTGGGATTGCCCCCTTTCACCTAACATGGAACTCTATACTGCTCAAAATCTCATAACTTAACTCACAAGCCTGAAATAATTCATTGAATATAAAAAATAGGTGAGTTGTACAGGATAATACAACTGTACAACAGGAAAAGCACTGGATGCTATATAGCACAGGATACTAAAGACCACTATAGAGTGCACATTATCTAGAGAGCATTCTCCAGCTATACTAGATTTGATGAGAATAAGGCTACTTTCACACTGGAGGTGCTTTACAGGCGATATAGTGCTAAAAATAGCGTCTGCAAAGCGCCTCTCCTGTCACTCCAGAGTGAAAGCCCATGGGGCTTTCACACTGGGGCGCTACACTGGCAGGACGCTAAAGTAAGTGCTGCAAGCAGCATCTTTGAGGCACGGTGTATACACCGCTCCTAAAGTGCCCCTGTCCATTAAAATCAATGGGCAGTGCCGTCGAAGCACCGCTGTAACGGTGCTTTGCGGGCGCTTCTAATCCCTTTTCGGCCGCTTGCGGCAGAAAAGCTACGCTAAAAATAGCGGCACTGTACCGCTGACACCGCCACGCCTCAGGTGTGAAAGTGCATAACGAATTACTAACAAAGGGGAGAAAACCCAATCCTTTTGTACAGAAGTTCCCTGCAAAACAAAGCTCATAGCCTTGAGTGACCCAATATACGAACAGATTTACAATTAAACTATTCTAAAAGTGCAACAAGGATATATGTATATTATTTGGCACATCAATAATAAATGTATTTCAAGTCAACCTACTTCATACTTGCCTTCAACACTGCAAAGGTTTAATGCAAAAGCCTACATGTTTGCAAAGAACGGAGCAATCCTATATCCTTCTGCAATCAGCCTCAAGTATAAAAACATTCTACACCACAGCTAGAGAGACCAACAATTACGCGGGATGCTGCTATGTAACCGACTCCCATACATGTCATACATCCTGTAGCTACAGACATTTTACAGAGTTGCAATTAAGAGATTAATATGGCTGTACCCCCATGTGAAAATATTAAGGCAGGGCTTGACAAATTTGCTTGGAATCTAGGAGCCAGGAACGCGCCCTGTCCCGCCGAGCTTGCGCGCAGAAGCGAACGCATACGTGAGTAGCGCCCGCATATGAAAGTGGTGTCCAAACCACACGTGAGGTATCGCTGCGATCGGTAGAGCGAGAGCAATAATTCTAGCCCTAGACCTCCTCTGTAACTCAAAACATGCAACCTGTAGAATTTTTGAAACGTCGCCTATGGAGATTTTAAAGGGTAAAAGTTAGTCGCCATTTCACGAGCGGACGCAATTTTAAAACGTGACATGTTTGGTATCAATTTACTCAGCGTAACATTATCTTTCACAATATAAAAAAAAAAAACTGGGCTAACTTTACTGTTTTATTTTTTTATTAAATTTTTTTTATTTTTTCCCAAAAAAGTGCGCTTGTAAGACCGCTACGCAAATACGGTGTGACAGAAAGTATTGCAACGACCGCCATTTTATTCTCTAGGGTGTTAGAATAAAAAATATATATATATATATAATGTTTGGGGGTTCTAATTAGAGGGAAGGAGATGGCAGGGAAAAACAGACAGGGAAACTCCATTAGCATTGCTGGTTGCAATACCAACGGCCACCACAAGATGGCGCTAGACCACAGAAGGAAGCATAGGCCTGCAGAAGGCCGCAAAGCCGCGGCCTCAATTACCGGCCGGCGCAGCCCGACGCGGGGGGGCACGGAGACACAGGATACCCCAGCTGTGCTGCCCCAGGCGCCAGGTCGCTAATTCTAGTCGCAATGGCGACCTGGCGCCCGGGGTTTGTCGAGGCCTGTATTAAGGGGCTAGTACTCTAAGGGGACACTATCGCTTCTCACAAATTATTTGGCCACTGTCATTTACAGCTATGAAAATGACTAACTGGGGGGCTAATGACAAATAGAGAATGTTCATATAACAACTCTGGTGTAGGCTTTTCACTAACTTCTGCTATGGTTTCAGGTTTATCTTTTAGACAAGTTAACGCAGCTTTGCATCTATCTTAATGATAAAACGAAGTCTGAGGATTTTTTTTTTTTAAAATAGGGCAACTCTTCTTCCATGTACCTGGTAGCAGTGGACAAGTTAAAAAAAATAAAATCCATCACCACATATTTTTTTTGGCTCCCTAGGGGGGCAAGTGCATATAGCACTTGGTTTTGCTTACATCAGGCCCTTTCGTTTTTAAGGAGAACGGACAGACAGGTCAAATTCTGCATTTCCTCCCCCCCCCCCCACAAACGCACATCTGACAACGGTGCTAGAAGGGACACTGACTTGAGTGACCACTCCGGTATCTGGCAGAAGGAGCCACTCCAGAGGCCAGTTGCTGCCATTCACAAAAGATCACACAGGCTGCAGCGATGTGCGAGATTTCAGTTCTATGAATAAGCGACCACCACTGTTGGGCTGTGTTATACATGGCACCAGTCAGACATTGCTGACCGCTTATTCTTAAAAGCAAAAATTCAAATTTCTGCAGCGCTCTGATCAATCAACCAGGTTCTGTATGTAAACAAGCAACTTTGAATGATCTGTCACGTTTATCAATGAACGATCAATGCTCCTTGTTCATTAAGAGAAGCTTTGGGAGCGCCTTCTCTGTGTATTGCATCTGCAGCTGGTTATACACAAACAGGACAGAGCCAAAGCTCCAAGATCTTTTATTATGAACAAACAAGCAGCACTGATTCAAAAGGCTACATTCACATGGGTGATTCAGCCTACTGCCAATAGCAGCGGCAGGAATCCACTGATTCCTAGAGCCATTTTTTGCTACCTGTGAGCGGCTAGCTGCTACCGCTGAGCCTCTACACTTTAATGACAGGTCAGCTGTGGCCGCAGCTATCCATGGCTGTTTGAACAGCAAGCGATTACATGCAGTGATTGCTGTATATAAATCATTGGTGCACTATGCTGGTTGTACCTCCCCCATAGAACGCTCAGAATATGGGGTTTAAAAAGGGATGGAGCTATAGCCAGGGTAGAGCAGTGCTTTCAGGGGATAACAGGATCACCAATCAGAACAGGACCAAGCACTTGGCCCCATTTGGATTGGTGGTCCTATGCACATCACACTTGATCCCCTGGGGAGTTAAAAAGAAAAAAGAAAAGAGGGATTGTTCTTTAAACAAAGGAGGGGAAGAAATCTGAAGTGAGATTTGATTAAGCAATATGCTAGCCAAAACATACCTTTTAATCATGGTCTTAATGGCTTCCTTCCTCTCCCTTTCTGCAAACTTGTCGATTAGATACCCAGACATACGTGGTGCTGCTTTATAAAGCTTGAAAAACCGGTAATAGTTTGACAAAGCCCAAGCACTCCTAAGAGCCAAAGCATGGGCGACACAAGGGTCCTCTTTCATCTCTTTGGTCAGGTGCGCCATCTCTGTAGTTAAATCTGTGGATAGATGAAAAATGGAGATAAGACTGCAAACTGTCAAAGGGGTGTACTATTATAGGTTTTTACCTAGTCATTTCCTTACCGCTAGAGTTTTTAGTGAAAATATAATACAATATGCGATAGGCTGTAAACTCTCCAATGTTTCCAGCAAGATTTTCAGCATACAAAGACTTTAGCTGTGCTTGACACTGGTTGAATTCCTCATGATCTCCCTAAAAAAAAAAAAAAAAAAAAATGCAAATGAAACAATAGTAAAGTTTATAACACCCTACTTGTAAGTATTACATAGCTTATCTCCCTTAACAGCAAAAGACACATTACAATCTAAAAGTGAATCTAATCTTTTTTTAAAGGAGGAATTTTGATGTACCTCCAATTTATTTTGGGGGTACAGGACACAGAAATTGTTCGATAGCTCATGGGTTACATGCCGCTGCATTTAGGGGATTGAAAAAAAGTGCTTCCACCCCCTAATGTAGCCATATAACCCCACCCTCTCCATGAAGCTCCAGCTTTATTAGCAAACAACAAAGATCACACACACGGGCCTGTCCTGTGCCTTCCCAAAAATGCAATTTACAGGTATATTAAATTCCTTTCATCCTAATCATACAGTACACAGCAATTTGGCACATCCCCAAACAATCAAAGGGAGCAAAACAATTCAGCTAGAACAGCTACGGTCTCACAGGGAGAAAAAAAATAAAAATTCAACAGAATCAAATTGGCAGAAATAGAAACACCTTGCTACTGGAGCGACAGCGAAAACTGAGCCACCGAAGAGCCAACGATTCGGGACTCGTGAAACAATTCAGGAAGTGGCTCCACTAAAAGTATAGTTCTGTATAGGCCCAAGAATCTGACCTCAATGGGAGAATGAGTTCAGGCAGGAAAGATGGGATTTGTTCCCAAATGACAGAAAAATCTGGGAAAAAATGGGGCAAAATAACTACCCAGTCTGGTGGAAGCAGAGAGGAAACCCAAGGGCGGAACTTCCTGTAAGAGAAAATGGGGGCAGGTCCCAAGGGAGACATGACACGTAGCCACAGAAGTCATGCTTAGCCCCTAAGAGGAGCAAAAAATGTAATGCCCTGCTGCTTGGCAGGATATGGCAAGGAAAGGACAGGAGTTCCCAAAGGACAAGGCACACTAGGAAAGCAAAGAGAACGAGCTTCCAGGCTACCCTGTCCACAAGTGGGAGGAAGGCAACTGTACTGCTGCTGGTGGAAACAAAAAAGAGATGAGCTTTTACAAGAACCACACAGAAAGGGAAACCCCTTAAATCAGGAAAACAGGGCTCAGTTTGGTAACAAGGCACTGCAGAAATTCCAGCTGGTTACCAGAAAGTCTGCTTCAGGGGAAGGTTGAACATGAAGAAGCGCAAGGTGTCAGGAGATAGGGAGAGGACCAGATGAGGTCAACCAAAAAAATAAAAACAGACAACCATCCAGCAGATCAGAGGGCTCTCTGATCTGCTGGATGGTTGTCTGTTTTTTGAAGCTCACTCAGGTGTGGACCC
The DNA here is from genome assembly GCA_029206835.1 of Rana muscosa. Lineage (NCBI taxonomy): Eukaryota > Metazoa > Chordata > Amphibia > Anura > Ranidae > Rana > Rana muscosa. The sequence continues at coordinate 194,249,268 of CM055124.1, forward strand.
ATATTAAGCTTGCAATACCGACCATCTGGCTTCATTACTTAAAGGAGTAGTAAAGGTACATGTTTTTTCACCTTAATGCATCCTATGCATTAAGGTGAAAAAACATTTGACAATACCGCCCGCCCCCCCGTTTTACTTACCTGTATCACGGGAGCGCGCCCGCAGTAACTCCACACCATGCGAGCTCGCATTATGGTGTGGAGTCCTTGCGGGGAGGAGCCGAGACAGCCGCCGAGGGACCCCAGAAGCGGAGGATCGGGGCCACTGTGTGCAAAACGAGCTGCACAGTGGAGGTAAGTATAACATGTTTGTTATTTTTTTTAAACGGGAATCTGTAGTGTTCCTTTAACATGTTTGGACTTGTCTTCAGCCTGGATTATGTGAATGCAGTGATCCTTTACATTCACAGTGGGTCCTATTGAGCCAAGTTCCCATTTGTGAAAACACCCATTTCTCATCATACAGCTCCTGTTTTTCTAGGCTGCATTTGGGGGGAATCTCTGCAGGTTTGTTCTGAGTGGACCTTTGGTCACACCAGGTGTGGTGTCAGAACAACAACGCTTGGCCCGCTGATGCATGTTTTTAAGCTTCACGACATGGTTTTAGGACAAATCACTCAAACATTTGGAAAGTTATATGTACTGTCAATTCAGGACACCTCTGAAGACGGAGTCTCGAAACGCATTAGTTGTCTATAGCCATTCTTATCAATGTATGGTTGTCATCAATACCATTTTCACGTGATGTTTTGTATATGTATAGTTTGTAATAAAATTTTATTTTATTTTTTTTACTACCTCATTGACTATTGACCAGTGACGCCATAGTCCCATCCTTTAAAGGCATTTCTCAACTTCCATTTATTAGGGATGATGGCACTTATCCACTATAGTCATATTCCATATAACATACCATAAAAGCAGTACCAGGCAAAAGAATATACAGCAAAACATACAAATCTATGTTTTTCTCTATTGGTTGAACTAGGAGTTATGTCTTCTTGCTAACTATAACTGAGGGCCCCTATCAGACCACTAGGTGGAATTGTCTTCCTGGAGAGCAAAAAGGGAAAAAAAAAGCAGCGCAGGGCAAAAAAAAACAAAAAAAGCATGGGGAAATAAGAGCAAAGCAGAAAAATAAAGCAGAGCGGGGGGGAAAAAAAATAAAGTTAAAGAAACATGGGGTAGAAAGCCCAATGTTCACCCATTACAACAGGTGGCATTTCCCATTTCCTTCATACTGAACTGAAACAAATGAAAAGGGCACATTACAGCACAGGTCACAGTGTTCTTTAAAACAGCCATGTGAACCCAAACTACTACATGTAAAAACAAATAGAATGTCTAATTTTGCTAATTTATAGCATTTAAGTAATACAACTTTTCCAGATAAGATATTTTACATACTGAATATTAGGGCCGAAACAACTAATCGATTAATCGACAACTAATCGATTATGAAATTAATCGATTACAATTTTCATAATCGATTAATCGGCCAGTAACACAATGAGGTTAAAAATAAACTAAAATGAACCCTTTATAGTACAAAAAGAGCAAATTGCTACTGTAAATATTACTTTCACTGTCCCACAGTAAAAAATGAACCCCTTACAGTAGCGATTATTTGCTCTTTTTGTACTAATTAGTTTTTTTAATCCCATGTTACTAAACATCTCAGGCCTGGGTCACACCTCTGTGTTTTTTGGTGCTTTTTGCAGAAACACACTACAGTTCATTTACATGGTTTCTATGGGAAACGTTCACAGCCATGATTTTTTCAGCTGCTGCGTATTTGGAAAGGGCAAGGACTTTTTTTAACGCAAAACTGTGCCGTTTTAGTTTTTTGGTTTAATATACTTCAATGGAGAAGCTGCAGAAAAGCATGTAATGTGTTTTTGCGGCAATTTGTGTTTTGTAATCTGCCCAACAACAAATTGGCCCCAAAAAAATAAAATGAAATTACCTTTTTTTTTTTTTTTACGGTTATTAACCGATTAATCGAAACAATAAATCGGCCAACTAATCGATTATGAAAATAATCATTAGTTGCAGCCCTACTGAATATTGCAATATTGGGGTGGGGAGGACGAACCTTTTCCAGTGCTATCCGTGCATGGGTTTCATACACTTCTACGGTGAACTCTGTGCGAATGCCTTGAACCTGCACGCCAAAAAAAAAATCATTACAAACTGAACACACACACACACACACACACACACACACACACAATGCTCAGAGATATACTTAGTAAAACATACCGTTAAATCTTGGCGAATTGATTTTAGTTGTTCACAAGCAAATGCATAATCTAGCTTCTCTTTAAAGTGCCCCTTCACCATTGTTAAAGATTTTCTTAAAACCTGGGAAGCAAAACAAGTCAAAAGAAAAACAGTAAATGTAGTGTACATTTGTCTTTGGAATAAAAATATGCCCATGTCTAAAAATCACATTTCCAATTTCAGATATGGGGAAATAGCAACACTTCTGAGTGCTCAATCAAGGGGCACATGAGACCACTGGATTACCAGCCCTGTAGGATGGACATTGAGTCGAAGGGTAAATTTGTCTTTGTGGGCTACAGGACCCTGTACATGAAATGCTCACTTTTAGCTTAAAGGGGTTGTAAAGGGTTGTTTTCTTTTTTCTAAATAGGTTCCTTTAAAGTGGATGTAAACCTGAATTTTTTTTCGTTTTTTTGCTGTCACAATGTAGAGTGTATAAGATTTCCTATCATCTGTGCCCAGTCTTGCCACAAAGAGTTAATCCAGCTCTGAGAAATCCTCTTTTATTGTTCAGTGAGAAAAAAAACGGACAGAGAAAAACCTTTGTCCGTTCCGCCCCCTTGCTTTGAGTGACAGGTTATTTACATATCTCATGCACTAGCTTTAGACAGGCATTTTTTAATTCCCACCCCCACTTCTTTTCTGAAGTCATGTGGTTACTTTTCTGGATTTTGAATGGATGTTAGTGATCATAGCAGAAGGATTACACAGGAGAAAATGCATGTTGACAAGGGGAGTGTAGAGGTGGGCGGGGAGTCTACTGACATCACAACTCCACCCACCGAGCTCCAGACAACAGATCCACCCACAGAATCTGCAGTTTTTCAGTTCTTATAACAGACAGAGGGGAGACATTTGACAGGTAAGGATACATGCAGGAGGCATCTATATCCTTATAGATCAGCACTATGGCAGTAGTTTAGAAAGGATGAGAGTGGCTTTACATCCACTTTAAGCTAGTGCATTGTTGGTTCACTTACCTTTTCCTTCAATTTCCCTTCTAAATGTTTTTTTTCTCCCCCTTTGTCTGAATTTCTCACTTCCTGTTTCTCCTCAGTAAGCTTGCCCCCATCATCCGAGCTGTTCTGGCTGGGGTTAGTCAGCATGCTCCCCCCCTCCCTTGGGACTACATCCCTGCTGGGAGACACTGTTCACAGCGTTTCCCCGCAGGGATGTAGTTCCGGGGGGGGGGAGGGGAGCACGCTGACTAACCCCCAGCCAGTACAGCTCAGATGATGGGGGCAAGCTTGCTGAGGAGAAACAGGAAGTGAAAAATTCAGACAAAGAAAAAAAACCATTTAGAAGGGAAATCGAAGGAAAAGGCAAGTGAACCAACAATGCACTAGCTTAAAGGAACCTATTTAGAAAATAGAAAACGAACCTTTACACAGCCCCTTTAATGACCTGGAAGTTAGGTTGTCTCATGTTTTTTTTCTATCCTCCAAAAAAGATCTGTTCCTTTCTAGGCAAGAGAGTGGAGCACACAAAAAGAGCAGCATACCCAAATAACGCCCATCTCTTTATTAGGGATACCACACTGGTCTGATACTCAGTTATCCTTTCCCAAACACGTAATCCTATAGCTGCCATGTACGCAAGCATGCTACTGCATAAAGGTTTTTGGAGGTTCCATACATGCATCAGCTTTGCGGATAAACTATTTTAGCTAAACCGACGTAGAGACTACTAATCCACGCCACACTGTTAGCATATGCCTTCCAAGTGGAAGAACATATGGATTGAAAGGTGCACGTCACTCTCAACATACAAGTTACCTTTTTATTTTATTCAGGTAGGATTTTCTAAAAAAAAAAAAAAAAAAGATTTTCTAAAACAAGCCAAAAAGAATAAATCTCTTCCAACCACGCAACAGTGCTCTGTAAAAACGGAACATTCTGTATATGCCTACTACTCCCTACTCACGTGACTGGATAACATCTCCCCCCCCCAAGAGGTTTAAAAACACCTTAGAGTCTAAATTTTAAACATTGCCTGCAAAAAGGATTTTCAACTATGATGACAATTTCAAATCTTCTACATTTATAGGGATGCTAACGCGCTGCAGTTTTACATGAGGTACATTTCCACTTTTAAAATAAAATCCCACTATATATTGATGTGTCGCCATTCACACAGGATACCAAAAAAAAAAAAAATTGACATTAAAGTGCCTATAAGCCAGTGTTTCTCAACCTTTTTCCAGTCGGGGCACCCTTAAAAAGTATTTTCGGTCTTGAGGCACCCCAGTCCAAGGCTTGGTTCACGTTACTGTCGCGGAACAAGCGCAAAATATCGCGCTCGTTTCTGACCACCAGACAAATGCTCTGATCTTTATGGGTGCCATTAATTCTTAATGGTATCTCACACATTGGAAAACGTGGGGTGCTTTAGGTGCTGTGCAATAAATAAAAAAAAGTCAGGGACTTCTTTCCCTGCATTTTTGTGGGTAGGGAAGCTCATTGAAATTAATGGGCTGCCCTACACGCTGCCACACAGATGTGAACCAAGGGCTTGTTTACATGTCAGGTTCGAGGGGCGGTAAAACAATATGGTTGAGCTGTTTTTACCACCCCCACCTTCTCCCCCTTTAGCTGCAGAGGCAGCAGCTGGGGGTGTACACATGCTGTGGCTACAGCTGGAGGTATACTGAGGGTGAATGGGGCCGCACTGCAACTACCCCGCAACTGTGTGCATTGCACGGTTGCGATGTAGTGATGATGCATTTATGGGCTTAAAACAGGTGGTGAGGAGGCAACATATTGCCTCTTTACCGCCTGTCAAATGCCTCTGAAAAGCGATCTGTGCATGGATTGCTTTTCAGCGGAGCAGCAGTCCTTGCTGCTATCACAAACAAGTCCTACAAAATAATTTCTGATGGAACATACAGACTCATACACACACATGCATACACACACATGTACAAACACGCACACACACACACACAGACACATGTATAAAGCCCTTTTAAAACAAATCTAGCTTCTAAAAAAAGTACCTTTCCAGTTTCCTCATTCAGCCGGGTACTGCACTCTAGGGGGAAGCAGAGAGCACAGCACACTTCCCTGCACTTTATTTTAACTTTTGAGGCTGACGGAGCTTCTCACAGTGCCGATGTATAGTTCGGCAGGGGATTGGGAGATCGGGCTCATATGACAGCCCTTCTCTCCCCTGATCTCGCGGCACACCTGAGAACCTCTGACGGCACACCAGTGTGCCGCGGCACACTGGTTGAGAAAGGCTGCTATAAGCATTTGACATGCTTTTGAAGCAGTAAAAAAAGCATCACGAAAGCATGTTAAACATCCATGAAAGTGTTTTTTTCTAGAGGGAAGTGCTTAGAGGGGAAGTGATGTCGATGAAATTATCAGCTTTCAGGCGTGGTTTGGTTTAATAACAGACATTTTGGTGAATTCTCCAAGATGGATTTGTATACTTTGATCTCTTTGACACTTTGCTTAGTCCAGCTCAAGATGATCATAAAAAGAATGACCCAGTGGGGGAGAAAAAAGGTAAGGGGTGCTTAATATTTAAACACAATGCTACCACGTCTGTGTGTACTGAGCTGTGTGGTGCCTATTGTAATATTCATGGCTTAAATGACACTCAGGCCTGGTTCACACCTATGCATTTTTTTAGTGCATTTTCAGTTTTGCAGAAACACACCACAGTCCATTTAACATGGTTTCCTATGGGTCATGTTCACATCTGTACATTTTATGGAAAGGGACAGGGACTTTTTTCTGGTTTGATTCCATAGACTTCAATGGATCAATTGAAAAATGCACCTGCAATATGAAAACTGCAACCTGCATAGGTGTGAACCAGGCATTAAAACAGAGTATTGATGCAAGTGTGAATGAGCCCTTTGTTAGGACAGACATTTATGTAATTCAAAACGGATGAGATATGCCAGCATATTATAGGCAGGGTTAGTTATTGACGAAAACTTCAGTTTTGGAACTTCCAGAAATCAGTAAACTTTGTAGCAATTTTTATTTTAAGATATGCTAGTGAATGGAAACATGCAACAAATATAAAAGATAGGTGTTATGCCTTTGGCGTCAAAAGTGGAAATACATTTTAAAAGTGGAACCAAACCCCTTCCATCCTTTTCCAGCCAAAGACAGCACAATTTTTAGCTTCCATTTAGATATGAATGTTCTCTAGTGCGGCCTATGTGAAAAGCTAGGACCATACCCTTTTCAGGGCTTGAAAGTTTGGTTGAGAGTTGACGGAAGCACACTGGCAACTTAAAGTGATTGTAAAGCTTCAAGTTTGTTTATTTAAAAATAATAAAACATAGCCTACTTGCCTCCACTGTGCAGTTCGTTTTGCACAGAGTGCCCCCAAACACCGTCTTCTGGGGTCCCTAGGCCGCTCACAGCTCCTCCCCTCATCAGATAGCCACCTAGAAGAGCTCTCCTGGGGGGGGGGTACATTGCGGGCCATAGACGCCGAATGTAAGACCCCCCCCGCGCATCACTGGACTTGATTGACAGCAGCTGGAGCCAATGGCTGCGCTGCTATCAATCTATCCAGTCAAGAGCGGAGAACCTCGGGCAGAGGAAGAGAGCGTACGTGAAATTCCAAGGCTCAGATAAGTAAAACGGGGTGGAGGGGGGGTGGGGTCACTGCCAGGTGTTTTTTTCATCTTATTACCAGAGGCATGTCTTGAAAAGCATACACTAGACTAAATATAAGATGAAAACATTTCAGTATACAGTACACTTGTTATCTCTGCAGCATATGCCTCTCTGTTGGTCAGAAAGTAGATATTTTGAGCACTCAAGGATCATGAGATAGGGATGCATTTGCAGGGAGAAAAACAAAAAAACATCCTGGAGCCATAACTTTTCTTTCAGGTGTTACTCCAAATAAGAGGCATAAAACAAATTGTTTTTTTTTACAAAATTTGAGAGAAAAAAAACCACCACACTTACTGCCACTGGTCTCACTGATGACGGGTCTGGTGCACACGTTAAACGCAGGTAAGGTTTAGTAATATCCTGGGAAGATCCCACTATTTTTAGCTCATGCCAGTCCAAGCTGTCGGAATCATTAGGATCCAGGTTATTGATCTGCAGCACAAGAGCCTCAAGACGCAGTTTCTTTGGACTGTGGCCATGCTGAAAACGTGCTGCTCGCTTTTCCTTCTTGGAATCCTTCTCTGGGTCCTCAAAGTCCATCTGAACATTCTTCTTGCGGTTTCGTTTGTCGAAATTTTGCTCATTTCTAAAAAAAAAAAAAAAATAATAATAATTTGAAAAGTGTTACTAAACCCACAACAGTAAAATCAGTCTGTATATTCAGCATAGCATGCTTGTTATACTCACTGTGTAACTTAAGGGGTTAATCCTCTGCATTGTGTAAAAAGGCAGTTTTATCCTGTATGCACAGATCCTCCCCCTCCTGCACTGTCTATCTGGGGAAGGCCAGCTAACACAGGCAGGCTAGCCAACCTGCATATGCTCAGTTGTGTCTTATGCTAGAGAGAACAACTTGTTCTCAGAGCTAGCCAGGTCACATATCACACATGTGGCCGTGTATACAGACTGTAGTGGAAATCTCCTACCTGAACTCTCAGCAGTGGAGAAACTGCAGTTTATCATGCAACAGTTGTATACAGATCATCCAAAAAAGCATATAGTGGCAGTATTTTAATGTAAAAATAGGATTTTAGTACTCACCGTAAAATACGTTTCTGACGTCCATGGACTGACACAGCTGGATACTGTAAACGTGTGGGTATATGTCCCTGCTCACAGGAGAAGATCTAGGCAGAATGTTAGAAACATACATTCTAGAACAAACCAGAGTTGAACAGCCCCGCCCAGGGGGGCGGTCCCTCCGGACATTACCCTCCCAGCTGCAGCTAGCAGCCTCAGTTCGTAACAAAGCAGTACAAACCTTAAAAAGGAAGGGTGGGTGCTGTGTCAGTCCATGGACGTCAGAGAAACAAAAATTTTACGGTGAGTACAAAATTCCTTTTTTCTATTACCGTCCATGGACTGACACAGCTGGATACTGTAAACGTGTGGGACGTCCCAAAGCAGTATCAGAATAGGGTGGGAGCAGTAGTAAAGGAACAACCAAAACTTCACTCCAAACAAGCAGAGCTCCTCAACGGAGGAGTTGCAACATTAAACAGCGGCCTGCAATGCATTGCGGCCGAAGGAAGCATCCGAAGATGCAGCCACATCAACCTTATAGAATTTTGAAAAGGTATGAACGGACGACCAGGTCGCCGCCTTGCACACTTGTGCAACCGACGCTTGATGTCGGAAAGCCCAGGAAGCACCAATTGCCTTGGTGGAATGCGCCGCAATCGGAAGGGGAGGCGCCCTCCCCATAAAGGCATAGGCCTGTATGACGGTCTGCCTGATCCACCTAAAGATGGTGGCAGACGACACCGTTTGGCCCTGTTTTGGACCAGAGACAGACACAAAACAGTGAGTCAGACTTCTGAATGGAAACAGTAGCAGACAGGTACACCCGTAAGGCTTGTACCCATCTTAATGTATGAAGCGCAAACTCTCAGGGATGCGATGGGTGAGGACACAAGGACGGAAGAACAATGTCCTCCCTTAAGGTGAAAGGCCGAGACCATCTTTTGAAAAGAAGGACGGTTGTGGGCGCAACACCGCCATATCCTTATGGAGGACCAAGTAAGGTGACTTGCAGGACAAGGCCGCCAACTCAGACACCTGTCTAACCGAAGTAATGGCCACTAAGAAGGCCACCTTCTGGGACAAGGTTAAGAGAGGAATCTCTCTGATATTTTCAAAAGGAATGTTCTTGGAGAACCGAGATGCATCAAATTCAGATCCCAAGTAGGGAGAGGAGGCTTGACAGGGGGGGGGGGGGGGGGAATCACATGGCAAACCCCCCTGCACAAAAGGTGCTAATCAAGGAATGGCCCGGTAGTGGTCGTTGAAAAAGACAGCCCGGGCCGAAATCCGACCCTCAATGGTATGCAAGGCCAGCTTTTGGGTCACACCACGCTGTAAGAACAGAAAAATCCTGGGAACGGAATACGTCCGAGGATGCCAATCAAGTTCCTCGCACATAGCGATGTAAGCCTTCCAGGTACGGTGAGATATCTTTCTGGAGGAAGATTCCCGTGCCAATCACATAGATGAGATGACCGAATCCGAGAGACTTCGGTCCTTCAGCACCTGGCTTTAAACAGCCATGCCATTAAAGCCAATGACTGTAAAGCAGGATGAAGTATGGGATCATGAGACAGAAGGTCCACCCCAATAGGCAGTCGCCAAGGAACGTCTGCGACTAGCCAAAGTAGATCGGCGTACCAATGTCGCCGTTCCGGAGCAATGAGGATCACCGGAATGGCCTCAGCCCCTACTCTGCGAAGCAACAACAGTAGCTTAGGGTAAGCATATATCAGACGATACTGCCCCCACTGGCTACCAACACGTCTGCCCAGGGGTTCCTGGACACAATGTCGAGAGGCCATAAGGTCCACATCCGGTGCCCCACCTCCGGTAAAGGAGGTGGAAACACCTCCGGATGCAAGGACCCTTCCCCTGCAATGCACACGGCCGACAGGACCGTCTTGCAGCGAGATGTAAGAAAATCCCAAAGAGACTCCGCAATGTATCAGAGAAGAGAGGCCCCGGTGTACAGGGTGCCTCAACTGTTGGCCAATAAAGGCAACTTGACAGAGCTTCCCTAAAAACTCGGTCAGAGGACCAGTACACCTCAGCCTCCACAGGTGGCGCAAACCCACCCCGGGCACAGAGACCCTAAAGGCTAAAGCAGTTGCAGTGCACCTGCTAGTCGACTGATGGATGAAGCAGAGGCTTTTGCCCAGTCATTGAGCTACAGAAACGCCAGAGACGGAGCCACTAACGGGCGTAACGCTAACCTCAGCTTGGCGAACACAGTCCAAGCCAGCGCTTCTGATCACCACTGAAAGCAGGTGGAAAGTGGTACCCCTGATACCAGGGATCCTTATGACAATGCTCCATCCAGCAGCTACCCATGGATAAGTGCTGATTGTACACACAGTTTATACTTTGTATTGCGGCAAACGCGCAAATAGAGCGTGGGAGTAAACCCACCCAGCCACAAAGAGCAGAATACAACCACATACGACGTATGTAGTTTAGTATGTGTGGATAAACCTATTAAAACAGGTTTATACTGTGCCAGCGACGAAGGCGCGCACATCGGGGCTTGGACGTAAACCGGCCACGCAGATTGCGTACACAACCGTGTAGGTAGGTTAGCCTGCGAATAAACAAATTGCACATGTTTATACTGTGCATAGCGCTGAAAATGCGCACACCATTGGAGCGCGGGGGAGAAACCGGAGCACCCGGATGAAACCCACGCAGACTGCATACGCATACCGTGTAGGTACTATAGTATGTGTGATAAACATTTTGCAAAAGCCTATGTGTGCATAGCACCGAAGGCGCTCACACCGGTGGCGCGTGGGAGGAACCGAAGTGCCCCACGCATACCCAGAGAATGCAATATCTACAACTACTGTGAATGTATTTAGTGTTGTATATAAACATAATGTGTATGTTTACACCGTGTATTGCACCAAAGGCACGCAGGTCATGTAGCGTGGGCGGAAACCCGGAGGAAACCCACGCAGACTGCACAGACATACCAGGTAGGTATGTTAGTATGTGGATATCAAATCACACAAACCTAGGCTGTGCATAGCGCCGAAGCGCCCATACCAATGGAGTGTGGGAGGGAACCAGAGGAAACCCACACAGACTGCATACACATATCGTGTAGGTAGTATAGCATGCGTGAAAAACATTGAACATGTTTAACTGTGCAGAAGGCCAAAAGGCGCACATACCGTCAGCGCGTGGGAGGAAACCGGAACACCCGGAAGAAACCCACGCAGACAGCACACAGATACCGTGTAGGAATGATAGCATGTGAATAAACATATTGCACATGTTTATGCTGTGCATTTCCATTGGAGCGTGGGGGGGAAACCGGAGTACCCTGAGGAACCCCACGCAAACAGTATACCCATACTGTAAACATGTATAGTATGTGCAATAAACATATTGAACATGTTTATACTGTGCAGAGAGCCGAAGCGCACATACCACGAGAGCGCGGGAGGACACCTGAGCCCCCGGCGGAAACCCGCGCCGACCCAGAGAGTATAATACATACATATACTGTGAATGTATCTAGAGTCGTGCATAAACATATTGTGTACGTTTATATTATGTATGGCACTGAAACACAGCATTGGAACGTGGGGGGACACCCACGCAGACAGAGACTAATAACACATACACTGTGAATGTATGCAGTGTAGAGGTATATGATGAGTTTAAATTATGGCGCAGAGGCGCATTATCTTCTCTGTATCATTCCAACCTGCTTGATTGTGCTGCCAAAGAAGCATGCAGGTAACAGGTAACCTCTGATCCTCAGATCGTGCGTCTGTCAGAGCTCAGAGCGTTCCCCAGGAAATGGCAGGAAGCCACAGGTGTAGAGACCCTGTTGTTGCCTCACGACATCCCACAGAAGGCTCACAGGGACTAGAGACATAAATGAATAAAATCCCCCCCCCCCCCACCATGCTGCACCGACCGGAGGGGGGGAAACACACTGTGTACCACTGTATCATCCATGCTGCTCTTGACGCAGCGTGTGAGGAAAACAGTGAGGAAGCTGTGTAAAAGAAAGGCTTGAAGGAACCAAGGGAAACAGCGTCCGCCTGAGGTACCACAGCATCCAGCTTAAGAGTGTTCCTCACATCAATGAGTTCACTTACAAGCGCCCTGTCATTCACTGACACAGAACTGGAGTCTTCCTCACAAGGGAACGTCCTGTTCATAAACATTAAAATATGCAGAGCTAGGGTCCTAAACACAGTAGCTAGGCCCATATCTGAATCAGAGCACTCCTCCACTAAAGATTTTTGTGGGGAGAGGGCGCTTTATAGCTCCCTTGCGCTCGCACACCGCTTCCATTCTGACAAGGAATGATTCCAGGACTGCCGACAACTGGTCCATAAGGACCGCAGGTGCAGGAGCACTGCCAGTTGCCTCAGGCAATTGTGGAGAAGCAGGTGTATCAGACTCCATATCGCCACCCTCTGAGACCTTATACACTACTACAGTGACTACACAGTCCCCACCCACTGGATAGGCTGAGGAGGGGATACCCAGAGGACTCACCAACCCTTAAGGACCGCTCAGTTCTGCTGAAGAAACCGCGCTGTGAGCCTGAGGAGAGTGAAGAATCTGAGGAGATTCGCGCCGCCGCTTGAGGCTGAAACCGAAAATACGCAGCGGCTACAAGAAAATGGCCGCCGGCCGCAGCTATAACTGCGCCATTGAACCACGGCAAGATGGCCGCCGAGCACGAAATTCAACGCAATAACCACCTCACACACCAGGAAAACTGCCCCTCACCCCAGAGCCCACTACAGACATGAGCGCCCAGCCAGGCCAGAGTGACCCCCCAAGAACCCCCACAGCACCAGTACAGGGTGCAGAGAGCAGCATAACAGGGGGGAGACAGGGAGAAACCCCCCATATAAAGAAACACAGCCAGCATGTACTCACCTGCAGTAGGAGAGACTACTTACCCGTCCCTTTCAGGGACCCACTGGCTTGTTTCAGACAGACCTATCACAGAGCAGTACTGCGTAGCGGTCGGCCCGGTCGACCGCGAGAGGTACAGTCAGTCAGGTACTGTTCAATCTTGAGAGGACCGCGGGAGCTAAAAGCAACCCGGCCACCCCTGGAGTCATGGGGCATGTCGTGAACTGAGTCTCACGCACACAAGGCGAGGATCAGCACGCTCGATGGTCGGACAGGGAAGACTACGAGGATACCAGTGTGGCCAGCCGACAGTTGATTGAAGGTCTCAAAAATAAAATAAAAATTCCCAAAAGGAATAAAAATGTAAAAAGTAAAATCTTCCAGGTGACTGGCTTTTGAGAGAGCCACATCTTCTCCTTCTGCTAGGCAGAAAAAAAAACTGAGGCTGCTAGCTGCAGGTGGGAGGGTAATGTCCGCAGGGACCGCCCTCCTGGGCGGGGCTGTTCAACGCTGGTTTGTTCTAGAATGTATGTTTCTAACATCCTGCCTAGATCTTCTCCTGCGAGCAGGGACATATACCCACACGTTTACAGTATCCAGCTGTGTCAGTCCATGGACGATAATAGAAAAGATGATTTACAAGCTGTGGGCACTGCGCGGGGGGAGGGAGGGGGTGAATTATTTTCATATTACTGGGTTTAGTAACACTAAAGACTGGTAAAATTTGGGCCCACTAAAAAGCCAAATGTCATGTCCATATTCAGGTAGAGCATTGATATTGAAGAAAAAAAAAAAAGGACCGTGAACATTTAAAAGCGGGATTCCACCCGCAATTATTTTTTTTTTTTAAAGTCAGCAGCTACAAACACTGTAGCTGCTGACTTTTAATAAGGACACTTACCTGTCCTAGGCACCCACAAAGTTAGCCCCCCCCTGAGGCCGATCCCTCGATCGTGGCAGGTCCCCGCGCCGCCATTCTCACTAAGGGAAACAGGCAGTGGAGCCTTGCGGCTTCACTGCCCGTTTTCTACTGTGCATGCGCAAGTCGCGCAACGCTTTGTAAATGGGCCGGCTGCACTCTGGGATACACACAGTTCCCAGAAGGCAGCGCCCCCCCATTGACCAGAAGACACCGCGAGTAGGAAGAGGAAGAAGACCAGCCGCGGAGGATGAAGAGGCAGGTTAGGAAAATCCGCATAGCAAATGCTATTTCTAGTAAATAAAAAGAAAAAAAAAATCTATTTAGTAGATTGTGAAATATTTTTTTTTCAGGGTGGGACTCCACTAACTGTCTATTACCTCAGTTTCCTCTGCTCCTAAGGGAAAGTATCTAAAGCCAAAATGTACTTTTTTTTTATTTAATTTGGATAGACTAAGAAATGTAAAAAATCTGACATGACCTTTGTGCAGTTGGCGTACCACTGGGGAGATTTCTCCTTACTTTCTGCCCTGTAGGTACTTTTGGAATTAAGGAATCAGTCCCAAAGAGGGAAAAAAAATCCCCTCTTGGACAGTCTAGCAACTTAAAAGGGTTTTTAATTTAGCTATACTTTTCTTGGGAGCACATCACAGAACACAGAGTATCTTCATTACAATAGGGTCATGCTGTCACCTTCAGGTAATTGTACACTGGCAGGAAAAAAAAATAAGTAAATTGAAATCCTCCCCCTCTCCTAGGTATAACTCCTCTCAGCTAGGCAAGGTTTCATTTTTTCCAGCAAGTCATAAACCATAAAGTCAGAGGGTTTGAGATAGCGGTGTCTTGTGATGTACTCAAAGAAAAGAATATTAAAGCGGTTGTATTTTTTTTTCCCCTTACCTGCAAGGCAAAGTCATAATAATGTGCTACTTTGCATTGCATACTTCAAAACAAAGTCTTACAGCGATGCAATCGCTGGAGACAAAGTCCATCTTCACCCGATCTTACTTCTGGGTTTGCAGACTCCAGCTCTGTGAAAAGGTATCTTCATCATACATCCGATTACAAAAGGGATGTCCCAAAGCACAGAATATGGGAGGGGGAGGGGAGGAGGTAGTGCAACAAGCCAACAGGCCACAAACAACTAAACCAAAACAGGTTGGAAACTTTTTCAGAAGCCTTCAAAACTAGCGGCTCAAAACATGCATTTGGTAAAATTTTGTAAAAAACAAAAGGAAGTATGAAAGACTGAGTAGCAGCCTTAGGGCTCTTTCACACGGAGGTCCGTTCAGGTCCGCCTGTCAGTTTTTTAGGCGGACCTGAAACGGATGCTCCATGTAGCCCTATGGAAGCACGGATGTCAGCGGTGACATGTCCGCTGACATCCGCTCCGCCAAAGTGTGACGGAGGAAAATCCTATTTTCCTTCCGTCGGCGGACCGGATGACAACAGACTTTAGGGTCCGTCATCATCCGATTCCCCATAGGGGAGAGAGGCGCTCTGACAGGGCGGTCCCTACACAGTGTGCGGGGACCGCCCAGTCATCCGTCGGCTCAGCGGGGATCAACGGAGCGATCCCCGCTGAGCAAGCGGAGCTCCACGGGGCGGATCTTCACGGATCCGTCCCGTGTGAAAGGACCCTAAAATTAAACTTGAGCTAACAGTCTGATGACGAATAGCCAAGGAAATACCAACACCCCTTAGAATGAGCCGTCACAAAAAAAAAAAAAAAAAAGTAGTAACTTTTCCCTTCAGATTGTACACTTGATAAAGACAGATCACATGAAAAAATCTAGTAAATAGTAACCTGATTTTGTACAAGGAGACATACTGCAACAGAGGAAATGGAGAAATATGGGAAAATCTGGGCAAATTGGATAGAGAATGCTATGACAGCTGCAGGGGAGGAAGGTGCGGAATTAGGATAGAACTACACCAATGGAGGAAAGGGTTAAGGAACACACAAACCTATCTTTATGAATGTGAGGACTGATGGGACAATTTCTTGTTTTTTGGAGTAATTGGACTGTAAGATGTGAAATGTATGATGTAAAATGTATAATTCAATATAAGATGTAAAATGTATGATGTAATATGAGAAGGAAAGAAAAAAAATTCAATAAAGAGATTTATAAATTAAAAAAGTTTAGGTCGCAGAGTTAACGGAGTCTTAACTGGTGGAACAATACAGGTAATGCCTTTGCGCAACGGCACGCACCAATGAATGAATCGGTCTGAAAAAGGAGAGGCAAAGTCTAAATAAGATCCTTGAACCTACACAAGGCGAGCCCCAGATCAAATCCAGACTGAAGAAATGTTGGGGGGGGGGGGGGGATCTCCCTGCTGTAGTGAGGTCACCACAGACCACACCAACTCCTTCCAAAACCTTTGCACTAGTAAAAAATTTCTGAGTCTCGAGAACAAAGATGGGACGAACATTGTTGCTCAGTTCCGAAACTGTGAAAACGTTCAAGTGAAAAAGCACAATTTCACTTTCGCCACCCAGAACAATCATCCTTTAAGATAAAGGGATTGAAATCTTTTCAGAGGATTCAAAGAAACATTTGAAAGCATAAAGTGTGGATAGGGAAGGCTCTGTCCAGAGGGTATATGCCTGGATGATATGCAGAGTAAGGCCTAAATATCCCAATCGACTTCTGTAAATTCAGAACCCACTCGAAACCCTCTCCAGAGTGTGCACCGTCAAAAGAAAGTCTCCCACATAGAAGCGGATTTCACCCTCAGGCAAGTTCATGTATCCTATATAAAAAAGGAGATCCCAGGAAAGCAGGAGCCCCAGAACTTTGGTGAACACTTTGTGGCCTTGCCATTCAGCCTGTCCACAGCTCTCAAATTGAAAGAACGGTCCTCCTCCACAAACTGGAGACAACGTGCGTGTGCTGGAAAATCACAATGTGCAGATAATCGTCTTTCACATCTACCAATGCCGAGAGAGACAGAGAAACAAACCAACCACACTGATTTTATCCAGAACTTCTATACTCGTAGGAACTTGAACATTTTGAGATCCAAGATGGGACGAACATCGCCATTGTTTCCAAACTATGACTTTCAAGTGGAAACCGTGAAACCTTTCACCATCTGGATCTGGAATGATCACCGATATAGAAGATGATCAAAAGCTTGCAAAGATTAAATCTTTTTTTGTGGATTCAAAGAATTTTTTTAAAAAAAAAGTTATTCTGCTGACAAATACTACAGCCATAACCATTTTGCATGTGTGCATAGACAAAACTCGTAGATGAGAAAGATGCTAGATGAAGTCCTTCAGGGTGTCCAATAAGAAGCTAAGAACACATAGGAAATCCACAAGAATTCTGCCAATTTCAGTATTTCCACAAGTAGGGTCCCCTCCATCATTCAATGGGCCCAGACCTTAAAGGGGTTGTAAAGGTTTGTTTTTTATTTTCTAAATAGGTTCCTTTAAGCTAGTGCATTGTTGGTTCACTTACCTTTTCCTTACCTTTTCCTTAGATTTCCCTTCTAAATATTATTTTTCTTTGTTTTCTTTGTCTGAATTTCTCACTTCCTGTTTCTCCTCAGTAAGCTGTTCAGTAAGCTGTTCTGGATGACTCCACACCACTCGGATGATGGTGTGAAGTTCAGTTAGGAGAAACGGGAAGTGAGAAATTCAGACAAAGAAAACAAACATTTAGAAGGTAAATCAAAAGGAAAAAGGTAAGTGAAGCAACAATGCACTAGCTTAACCTATTTAGAAAAAAAAAAACGAACCTTTACAACCCCTTTAAGGCTTTGGCACATGACTACAGCTGCAATTGCCAATTGTATAGCTGCCACCATTAGAGTAAAGGGGCTGTAAATAAGCTCTCCAGACAATTGTCCAAGGCGTCTTTAAAGACCACAACCTTATTCTTACTGAAACAGGAAACTGACAGATCCACCAAAGGCATACTCCTTTTCTTAGTGAACTCACTTTCCATGCGGTATTGTTGAACAAACCTTTTGATGTATGGTATAACTTGTGTCAGGGTGAGCCAAGTCCACATAGAAAACATCCTTTAGATGAAGATGCAGGAAAGGATTGAAGAGGTGGTCCAAATCCTGTATTTATTATTTTAATTTTTTTAAAAGGACCCCCCAAATTAAGCTGGAATACTTTGGCAAGAAAACTCACAAAGGCCTTTTAGGTCCAAGATAAACCCTGACCCTGGGGTTCCCTCAGGAGCAGATTCCTCGGATGAGGATTCCTCTGCGTCCCCTTCTACCAGAATATTCTCGTCTTTCTCTACCTCATCCTCCACTGGATCCTACAGGCAGGGGGAGGACAGGGGGAATGCTTCCACTTGAAAAACAAGGTGGTCCAAGTTGGAAAGTATTCTGTAAACAAGCAAAAGTAGACGAGAAGTCCTCCCTTGTCACAAAAGCTGGAGGAAGGTGTGCCAGAGGTAGAAGAGATACCAGACAAATGAAGGGAGATCAGAGCCGCAGGAAAGACACTGACCCACAAGGGGATATATTGCACAGAGAGACTGCATCCTGGTCTCTCCCTACATGAAGGTATTTGGGACTCCTCACCCCCGCCCCCCCCACCCGCCTGCCATCGCTAATACATGGCTCGCTGACCAGTGAAAAAGGACTCTTGCTGAGAACAGCAGTCTATTTCAGCCGAGAGGGCATTGTGCCACTAAACACCAGTGGTTATCCCAGTTGATTTATCCAGCCAGTGCCCCACAACAAAATGTTGGGACAAAACAAAAAAAAAACCCTTGGAGGTGGGACTTTTGAAGTGACTCAAAACACAGAAGTATATAAAAAGTATAAATTTTATAAATGAGTACAGAAATACAAAAACAATCTGAATAAAAAAAAAATCACATGGAATATGTACAGATCCAGAAAGCTAAATAAATTGATAAGGAGAAAGTTGGACATTTATGATCAGACCCAACAGCTGTTTTGGTAAACCCTTCTTTGGGGGATTTGTAGACATAAAAGGTCACGAGTTGTAGAGATTTCCAAAATTAGTTCAACATTCCATGTGTCAACAGGTCACGTGCATTGTTAATGATGTAAACAAGGGGCGAAAAAAAGAGGAAAGACACCCCGTGTAGAAGGCTCAAATATTGAGAGAGTCCAGAGGCCTTCAACAAGGGTCCCCAAATGATGACAGACGGGACTGAGGAAGATTCTATATACATTAATGAGTCTGTGCTCAATATTGTGGAACACCTCCTAATCATAAGATAGGAGAGGGGACTGACAAAAACTTAAATAGAGGGAGTCCTCGGTTAAATGAAGATGCATCAATTATGCATCACCATAACGGTGAAGCGACTAAGAAAATCCCACTCTTCTACTTCAAGAAAAGAGTATCTGTATAGATACTCAGTGTAAAGTCGTCCGCCGTGTCCAATGCCTCGTGTGGATATGCGCGGAAGGTACATGGCCGGACTGGGGGGACTACAAGGATCTATAATATCCTGCCTGTCATGCCCAGCCGGCAGTTGATAGATCTTAAAAATAAAATAAAAAAGATTTCTTCAGGACTCAGGACCCACAGGGAGCCACGTCCATCTCCTCTGCTAGGCAGAAAAAAAACGGAGGCTGCTGACTGCAGGTAGGAGGGTTATGTATGGAGGGACCGCCCCCTGGGCGGGGCTGTTCAACTCTGTTAAAGTTACATGTTTTAAGATAACTAACATGTTCTGCCTAGTCGTCTATGAACAGGAACATAACCCAACTGTCATGAATTAAGGAGCTGTGTCCATCCATTGACGAAAAGAGAAAGGCTGTTTGATTTTGTCTTCTCTGAGCCTCCTCTCCTTCCACTGTTCCCTGAGAATTTCCTGACAACACAGAGTCTATGGAGTTAGGCTGCACATGCTCAGTTTGGTGTGCATTGCTAGTTTTTTTTTTTTCCTGGGAGGGTGCATGTGATCAGCACAGGGCCAATCAGCACTGTCCAGACAAAGGGTCAGGGGTAATGCAGTCTCATAGGACAGTCAGAAAACTACTCCTACAAGCAGTGCTTGGCTGGACACCGATACTTCTAGACTGTCACAAGACTGCTCCAAATGCTGATGAGAAAAAGGTATTTAGTAGTTTAGATTTACTACATTAATTGCATTTCCATGTACTGTGGAAGACCAGATATAGTGAATGCAGTGTCCTGGGTTTAGTAACACTAAGTTCATTTTCGTGGCAAAGAGGGACTTTGCAATTCATCTGATCACGCTTCATAACATCCTGGAGTATATGCAAATTGGCATCATATAAACTGAGGCAGCAGACTTCGTTAAAATTTATATTGGTGTCATTCTAAAAACTTTTGGCAAGGGCTGTGAGCATGCATGCATGTGTGAATATATATATATATATATATATATATATATATATATATATACACACACACACACACACACACACACACACACACACATATATATATATATATATATATATATATATATATATATATATATATATAAATATAAAAAAAAATATGAAATTGAGGCCACAATACAAACAAATCTTCCCTTGACCTAACCGAGGGAAGGATGGGGGGCACTTGGAAGACTAGGGGTAGCAGCAGGATACCCCATGTCCTGCGGTGTATGATAAAGAAATACGTATTTAACATTCTCATAAGTGAAAGGTGCTACAATACTAGGCGTGAACTCGCATGTATGAACTGGATGTGGGCTATGTAGGAAAATCCTTCTCCCCTCACAGCTTGGAATGCACAAAAGTAGTCACAACTTGAAGACAGCTAGTGAAAAGTCAGGTTTCTCCTTCCCCATTTTTTTCAACCACCCACCACACATACAGGACGACCCATTAAACTGAAAAAAAAAAGAAGGTGAATCTACACACCTTTTGCCCCTCTGATTTCTTCCAGGACCACGTTCTGCATGTCCTCCACGACCATGTCCTTTCTGTAGACTTCTATGACTAACTGGTCGGCTTTCACTTCCAGACAATGAGCTGCTGTCAGAGTCTGAATGAGACTCACTAGAGGGAAGAAAAACAAATTTTTTGCCATCACTAAGAAATCCAACCAACATTCACCTCTGACAAACCACCAACTCTAGTGCCTTGCCTGGCTGCAACTTCAACAAGAAATAAAATGCATGTCCATGCAGCACATCAAAAGCCTGGCGAGTTTTAGTATTAAAATAGGCAGTAGTTCTTAGAACACCTTGAAGATTTATTTATTTATTTATTTATTTATTTATTTAGGCCTGAATGACAATCTGCCTGATCCACCGAGAAATGGTGGCCAACGAGACCGCCAGGCCCTTCTGCGGACCAGACACTGACACAGTGAGTCAGACCTCTGAAACGAAGCCGTGACAGATGGGTATACTCGCACGGCATGCACCAACGTCCAAGGAATGTAGCGCAACCTCCTTGGCATGCGATGGCCGAGGACACAAGGATGGAAGCACAATGTCCTCATTCAGGTGAAAGGCCGAAACCACCTTTGGAAGGAAGGCCGTGGGCGTAGCACCGCTTTATCCTTATGTGGGACCAAATATGGGGACTTGCAAGACAAGGCCGCCAATTCAGAAACCCTCCTGACGGATGTGAAGGCAACCATGAAGGCCACCTTCTGAGAGAGTGTCAAAAGAGGAATCTCCCTAATGTCCTCAAAAGGGAGGTTTCTGAAGTGCCGAGAGCACCAGATTCAAATCCCACGGAGGTAGTGGAGGTTGCACCGGAGGAGCCACATGTCAGACCCCCTGCACAAATGTACTTACTAGCGAATGAGACGCCAGGGGTCGCTGAAAGAAAACAGCCAAGGCTAAAATCTGCCCCTTAAATGGTGCTTAAGGCCAGTTGCTGATCCACACCACGCTACAAAAACAGCAGGATCCTGGAAACCGAATAAGTCAGTGGATGCCATTCCATTTCCTCGCATATAGAAATATAGGCTCTCCATGTGCGACGATAGACCTTCCAAGAAGAAGATTTCCGTGCCCTCAACATAGTTGAAAATGACCGAATCCATAGGCCTCGGTCCCTCAACACCTGGCTTTCAATAGCAACGCCATTAAAGCCAGCGACTGTAAAGTAGAATGAAGAATGGGACCCTGCGATAGAAGGTCCTCCCTCAGTGGTAGCCGCCAGGGCACATCCACCACAAGCCGCACGAGGCCGACGTACCAGGGACGCCTGGGCCAATCTGGGGCGATTAGAATCACTGGAATTCCTTCGAACTCTACCCTGCGGATTAGACGGGGGAGCAACTTCAGTGGGGGAAAGTCATAAATTAGCCGATACCGACCCCACGGAGCCACCAACGCATCAGACGCGTCTACCCAGGGATCTCTGGACCTGGCCACGAACCTCGACACCTTGCCATTGAGGCCAGGAGATCCACGTCCGGCGTGCCCCATCTCCAGCAAAGGAGGTGAAAAACCTCTGGATGCAACGACCATTCCCCGTGGTCCAGCATCTGGCGACTCAGATAGTCCGCCTGCCAGTTTTCCACGCCTGGAATGTAAACAGCCGATAGGGCTGGCACGCTCCTTTCCGCCCACTGCAGGATGTGAGCGACTTCGATGCTGCAGCTGCACTTCTTGTTCCTCCTTGATAGTTAACGTATGCCACCGCTGTGGCGTTGCCTGACTGGATCCTGACCGGACGCCCCTGCAGCCTCTGAGACCACTTGGAGAGGATCGCCCGGAGTTCCAGAACATTGATCGACAGTTGGGATTCGGTCGGGGACCAGTGGCCCTGGGCCGCTTGAACCCCCCAGACTCCCCCCCCCCCCCCAACCGGTCAGGCTGGCGTCCATCATCACCATCCAAAGAAAAGGGAGGAAGGACTTCCAGGACCGAAGAGCCGGGGATCTCAGCCACAAACTCAGAGATGACCTGCCAAAGTGACTTAACTGAATCTGCCGATCCAGAGACAATGGAGATTTGTTCCATTTGGAAAGAATCTCCTTCTGCAAGGCCCGAGTGTGGAATTGGGCATGCGGTACTGCCTCGAAGGAGGCCACCATGAGACCCAGAACTAGCATGCGGAAACGGAGAGACGACCATTTGCGGGATGTCAACAACCTGACTGCCGCCTGGAGTGTCTGCAACTTCTGAGGGAAGAAAGACTCTGGCCTCCGAGGAGTCCAGAATCAGCCCCAGATACTCTAGGCGCTGGGTCGGTACTAACACCGATTCTGGAGGTTCAGTATCCACCCGAACTCCCGGAGGGTCTGACTGACTATAGACATGTCCGCCTCTAATTCTGAGCTTGAAACAGCTCTCGGAAGAAGGTCGTCCAGGTAGCCTACGATAGCAATGCCGCGCTGTCTCAGCAAAGCTAGAATCGGGGCGAGCACCTTGGTGAAAACTCTTGGTGCCGATGCAAGGCCAAAAGGGAAGAGCCACAAATTGATAGTGGTCTTCGCCGATCGCAAAGCGCAGGTACCTCTGATGCCTGACGCAGATGAGGACATGCAAGTATGCGTCCCCCGGATGCAGTGCAGCCACAACCGAAGGAATCGATTCCATACGGAACTTTTGGACCTTTACAAAATGCATTGAGGGCCTTGAGGTCCAGTACAGGACAAACTCCATCCTTCTTTGGGACCACAAACAGATTTGAGTAAAAACCCTGAAACCTGTCCTGTGGTGGTACGGGTATGATCACCGCGCACCGGAAGAAGGGGCAGATTTGAAGGAAAAAATCCGTTTGGTGGACAAGAAAAAGGAACTCTATCTTGTACCCCGAGGCGACCACCTTGCAGACCCACAGGTCGGAGAGCATGGAGGTCCACCGAGCTGCCAACCCATGAAGCCGTCCCCCCACCCTGGAGTCGGGCGAGGGCAAAACTTCATGCGGTAGCAGGCTTGCTGGCTTACGCACCCAGGGACGCTTCTGTCCCCCAGCTGAACCTTTGTCCGCATGGGAGGGTCTGCCGGCAGGTCCTGACTGACGAAAATACAGCTTCTGTGTGAGAAAGGAGGGCCCCCGGCTTACGGTGCAGCTCCTTCCCTTTAGTGGACTGAGGGAGAAGCGTGCTCTCACCTCCAGTGACATCCTTAATGATGTCGTCCAGTGAGGCACCAAAAAGCCTCCCACCCTTAAAAGGAAAGTCTGCCAGGGTTTTCTTAGAAGCTTGGTCAGCGGAGCAGCATTTCAGCCATAGTAGGCGGCGCAAAACCACTGCAGACGTTGAGGCCCTGGAGATCAAAGGGGCGGCGTCCAGGGTTGCATCACAGACGTATACAAGCCCTTGTACCAAATGTTCGGGCAGTAACACGCATTCTGGCGGGAGCCGATTCGCCTCCACAGTCTAGTGCAAAATCTTTGCCCATTCCGTAAGTGTCTGGGACACCAAGGTAGCCACCAAAATAGTCCGCAATGCTGACCCCAGCATGGCAAACAGAGCGGGTCACCGCTTCGGACCTCCTATCAGCAGGGTCCTTAAAGGCAGGGGTCCCTTCCACCAGTATAATGGTTACTTTATTCAACCAAGAGATTGGGGGGGGGGGGGCGGAAATTAACAACCGGAGGAGAAGCCCATTTTTTCAAAAGGCTTTCCTCAAACGGATAACCGACCGCAATACGCTGAGGGACTGCAAAAGGGCCCGTGTGGCCGTTCCCATTCCTCATCTATGAACGTGTCAAAAAATTCAACAAAGGAAAAACCTTAGCCGAGCGGGTCGGTTTGTGCGACCCAAAAGGGACAGACCCTACTGTGGAAGTCCCAGCCGTATCTTCCAGCTTGAGAGGCCCTCACAGCATTGATAAGTGCACTAACAAGTGCTCTGTCTTGAGCTGACCAGGACGAGGGCTCCACCTCACAGGAAAGATCCTAGTCCGCAACATCCGACACATCAGAATAGGGGTCCTGAGCCACAGCCAGGCACGAGTCAGAACATTCCCCAGGCGATGGCGGGGGGGGGGAGGGGGCGCGCTTAGTACCCCTTTTACACCCGCACGCCGATTCCACCCTGGCAACAAATATGGACTAATAGGACTTCCGACAAAGCGTCCAGGGGAATAGCAGGTGCAGTGGCACCGTTGCTGCCTCTGGAATGTCTGGGGAAACACCAGCTTCCGACTCCATAACTGCCCACTGACCGCCCTTAAGATACTGACACAAGTTCACCCTCCTTGCTGCTGCACTGACCGAGGGGGGGGCTGGGATCCGCACACCGCGTGTGCCTGAGGAACTGTGTGAGGTGAATCTCGCCGTCCACGCTGTTCAGGAAGCCAGCTGTCACTACAGGCCAAAACCCACTCCAAAATGGCCGCCGAGTGCTCAAAGCGCGGACCACATGAAAATGGCCGTCCGCAATCACTCTGGCGCAGCCAGGGCAAAATGCCCACCAATGGGAAAAACAATGCAACTCACAGGCCCCAAACGAATGGCGCCAGTGCTACAAAAAATGGTGCCCAGCAAGCGAGGTGGACGAGAAGGCCAGGCACGGAGGCTTCACACAAACTACACCCCCACAGCGCCCCGCCGGGACCCGGAGCCCCGCCAAGGTATTCTCCAGTCGCAGCGAGCCCCGCAATGGGGAGGAAAAAAAAGGGAGTGAGGGCCATAGAACCCTAGCGACCCCCGTAGGACTGCCCAGCTGTTCCATCCCACCGAAGCAGAAGGAACCGTACTTGCCTGTCCTGCGAGGACTTGCTGGTGCGTTCCCGACAGACCTACAACCGAGCAGCTGTCGGCCCGGTCCACTGTGACAGCAAGCCGCACGGTCATATGTGAACCGGCCACCCCTGGAGTCATGGGTTATGTCGTGACAGACCCGACACCTATTTGCAAGGGACTGTAACACGCTCGATGGCCGGAGTGGGGGGGACTACAAGGATCTATAATATCCTGCCTGTCATACCCAGATGGCAGTTGATAGAAGATTCTAAAAATAAAATAAAAAGTACAAATCTCTTCAGGATACTGGGCCCAAAGAGAGCCACATCCTTCTCTGCTAGGCAGAAAAAAAAAAAAAAAAAACTGAGGCTCCTGGCTGCAGGGTGGAGGGTTATGTTCAGAGGGACCGCCCCCTGGGCAGGGCTGTTTCAACTCTGTTTAAAATAACATGTATGCATATTTAACATGTCTCTGCCTAGTCCTCTCCTAATAGACGGAACATACCCAACAGTAAAGATTTATGGAGCCGTGTCCGTCCATGGACGAAAAGAGAATTTATGTATGTGTGTGTACACCCCACACACACACACACTTTTTGGATCTTTTGCTTATTAAAAAAAGTTAGAGATTTGGGGTCTTTTTGACTCCAGATCTCTTCAAAAAGAAGAGGACCCGTCATCCTTATTTCTATTACAAGGGATGCTTACATTCCTTGCAATAGGAATAAAGGTGACAGAAAAAAAAAACAAAAAAAAAACACCACACAATAACTCCCAATGTCTTTGTGCTCATACGCAGAAGCAAAACGTACACGCAAGTCACACACGCATATGTAAACAGTGTTTGCACCACTCATGTGAGGTATCACCGCGATCGTTAAGAGCAATAATTCTAGTCCTAGACCTCCTCTAACTCTAAACAGGTAACCTGTAAAAGGCGTTTAAATGTTGCCTATGCAGATTTTTAAAAACCATTTACTATTCCACAAGCGTGCGCAATTTTAAAGTGTGACATGTTTATCTATAGATAGGAAAGGCTACCCCAGGGGGCTTTGTGTTGCAGCAAATAATAATGCAATAGTATAAGAGCGTATCATTTATTGAAAGAGATATGCCATGGGGAGAACAATGTTAGAGATAAAACAAGAACTCCAAATGGGTACATGAAACATACATAAAAATAATTAAAATACAGCCGTGTGGGTACATGTACAATACATAACATTAATATCCTGTAATAAATTGATCCAACGCGTTTCGACCTTAGGGTCATCATCAGGGGGAAAGGAAGAGATGCTCTGAAATGAAAACACTGTATAGGTGAAATTGTTATGGACAAGAACCCTATCAACAATGGAACATCTACAATATGTGTACTTGGTATTATTACCAATTTACGGCTGGGGGAGAGAACTCCTTGTGTTGAGTTTTGAAAACAACCACGGATCCCATGGCCATGGCCGGCATCCCACATGGAGGGGGGGGGGGGAGCAGTGTGGAAATGCCCCTGGCTGCAGACGCATGGACAGGCTCCAGGCCTACGAGAGGTCGTTTTGGCTTCTGCCCCTGCTCCCCCGGCCTCTCTCCCCCATCCCTCCCTGCCCTGGTGCGTGTGGGGCATTAGTGCGACCTCTCGTAGGCCTGGAGCCTGTCCATGCGTCTGCGGCCAGGGGCATTTCCACACTGCCCCCCCCCTCCATGTGGGCCGCCTGGGGTGCCGGCCATGGCCATGGGATCCGTGGTTGTTTTTAAAACTCAACACAAGGGGAGTTCTCTCCCCCAGCCGTAAATTGGTAATACCAAGTACACATATTGTAGATGTTCCATTGTTGATAGGGTTCTTGTTGTCCATAACAATTTCACCTATACAATGTTTTCATTTCAGAACATCTCTTACTTTCCCCCTGATGATGACCCTAAGGTCGAAATGTGTCGGGGATCAATTACAAGATATCAATGTTATGTATTGTACATGTACCCACACGGCTGTATTTTAATTATTTTTATGTATGTTTTATGTACCCATTTGGAGTTCTTGTTTTATCTCTAACATTGTTCTCCTCATGGCATCTCTCTTTCAATAAATGATACGCTCTTATAATACTATTGCGACCTATAAACTGTTCTTAGCTACGATCCTACTACCCCTTACCCCCTCTTACCTTCCCAATGTTTTCCCCCCTTCCCCCCAATCATATGCTTTACTATGTATGTTATAAAGACAGAATGTATTGGATTTATATATGTATATTTTGCTAATAAAATATATATTCAACCTTATAATACTATTGCATTATTATTTGCTGCAACACAAAGCCCCCTGGGGTAACCGTTCCTATCTATAACAATTTTGGGGTGTGCAGCACCAATACCCACTGTTAATAAACATTATAGCCAGGGAAAAGCGATACTATTTACTTGTAACATCTTTCATATTATACAAAAAAATTGGAGTATATTTCATGTTTTGGTTTTAATTCATTAAAATGTATTCTTCCCACACACAAAAAAAATTTGAGTTTGAAAAACCAATGTGCAAATACCATGCGACAAAAAATTGCAACACACACCATTTTATTGCCTAGGATGTCTGCTAAAAAAAAAAAAGGAAAAAAAAAAAATTGTGTTTGGGGTTATAAGTAATTTTCTACCAAAAAATACTGATTTTAAAACTTTTAAACAAAAAGTGCCAGAAATGGCCTGGTCTTCAAGTGGTTAAGCAATCAACTAAATACCTTCGGCAATGTCGTCTGTGCGGAGAGGATGATCTTGATCTGGACCTAGAACCTGCGCTTGAAGAGGAACTGGAATCTTTCATGAAAACATTACGGTTACCAAACCGTGTAGGGAAGCTGCTACCATGCCCTCTTAGTGCACAGGTGCCATCGTTTCCGCCACCCCGTGAAGACTGTGTTACAGTGCTGGTGCTGCCGCAGGAAGACTGAAGAGTAGTTTGCTCCCAACGCTTCTTCTTTGGACTCTCTTTTATACCATCCTTCCTAAAAATAGTAAATCCAGTTATAGCAGAGTAATACAGATGGCAAATGCACCTGAATCAAGCTACCATAAAAACTAGGGTTGTCCCGATACCACTTTTTTAGGACCGAGTACAAGTACCGATACTTTTTTTTTAATGTCATGTGACAGTTTTCAAACCACAATACAGACTAATGATATCTTCTTTATAATTATGAAGAACTCTAACTCAAGACATTATAAAAGAATAAAAAACTTTTTTATTTGCTTGTCACGCAGTAATAAAAAAAACTCAAAGAATTTTCACAGAACATGTTGATAAATACAAAAAAATTTGATTTTTTACTCACCGTAAAATCCTTTTCTCTGAGTCCATGGACCGACACAGCTTCTCTATTGACAAAGTGGGTATTATCCGTTAATTAGGAGTGACTAGGCAGAAAAACTTGTAAAAAGTGTTGCATCACACCTTCTACAGTACCGCCCAGGGGGCGGACCCTCTGGGTATACCCTCTCAGTCTGCACATCGCAGATCAGTTCGTCAAAAAGCAGTACAAACTTAAAAGGAGGGGTGGGTGCTGTGTCGGTCCATGGACTCAGAGAAAAGGATTTTACGGTGAGTAAAAAATCCTATTTACTCTTTCGTCCATGGACCGACACAGCTTCTCTATTGACAAAGTGGGACGTCCCAAAGCAGTGTCAGAGAAAAAAAACGAGGGGTGGTAACAGCATAAAAACAAACTTCACCCCAAACACAAAAAAGCACTCCTCCAACGGAGGAGTTGCAACTCTAAACAGCCGCCTGCAAAACCTTGCGGCCGAAAGAGGCATCCGAAGATGCACCTACATCAACTTTGTAGAATTTTGTGAAAGTGTGAGCGGACGACCAAGTCGCCGCTTTACATAGTTGGGAAACAGACGCTTGATGTCGGAAAGCCCAAGAGGCACCTATTGCCCTGGTCGAATGCGCCGTGACAGGAAAGGGGGGCGCCTGACCCTTTAAGGCGTAAGCCTGGATTACTGTCGGATCCACCTAGAGATGGTGGCCGATGGGACTGCTTGGCCCTTCTTGGGACCAGCCACCGAAACAAACAGTGAGTCTGACTTCCGGAACAGGGAAGTAGCAGATATGTATACTCTCAAAGTTCGGACAACGTCCAAGGAATGCAATGCCGACTCCTTAGGATTCGACGGCTGAGGACACAAGGATGGAAGTACAATGTCTTCGTTGAGATGAAAAGCCGAAACGACTTTCGGAAGAAAGGAAGGCTGCGGCCGCAGCACCACCTTATCCTTGTGGAAAATCAAATAGGGAGCCTTGCAGGACAGGGCTGCCAGCTCAGAGACTCGTCTAACTGACGTAACAGCCACCAAAAAGACCACCTTCTGAGAAAGTGTCAACAGGGGAATATCTCTAATATTCTCAAACGGTGCCGTCTGAAGCACCGAGAGGACCAGGTTCAAGTCCCACGGAGGTAACGGGGGGCGGACCGGAGGGGCCACATGTCGAACCCCCTGCCCAAATGTACTCACGAGAGAGTGAGTCGCCAGGGGTCGCTGAAAAAAGACAGCCAGGGCAGATATCTGTCCCTTAATCGTACTTAGGGTAAGCCTTTGGTCTACCCCATGCTGTAAAAACAGCAGGATTCTGGAAACCAAATAGGTACGCGGATGCCATTTCATTTCCTCACATATGGAGATGTAGGCCCTCCAAGTGCGGTGATAGACCTTCCTAGAGGACGGTTTCCGAGCACTTCTCATAGTAGAGATTACTGAGTCTGACAGGCCCCGATCTCTCAGTACCTGGTTCTCAACAGCCATGCCGTTAAAGCCAATGACTGTAAAGCAGGATGGAATATGGGACCTTGCGATAGCAGGTCCTTCCGTAGTGGTAGGCGCCAGGGGACGTCTGCTACCAGACGTACTAGATCGGCGTACCAAGGACGCTGAGGCCAATCTGGAGCGATTAGGATCATTGGAATTCCCTCTGCCTCCACTCTGCGGAGCAGAAGAGGAAGAAGCCTTAAGGGAGGGAAGGCATAGATTAGCCGATACTGACCCCACGATGCTACCAACGCGTCCGTTGCGTCTGCCCATGGGTCTCTTGACCGGGCCACAAACCTCAATAACCTTCCGATTGAGTCGGGAAGCCAGAAGATCTACGTCTGGTGTGCCCCATCTTTGGCAGAGGAGTTGGAACACCTCCGGGTGTAAGGACCATTCTCCCTGGTCCAGCATCTGGCGGCTCAGGTAGTCCGCCTGCCAGTTTTCCACACCAGGAATGTATACGGCCGACAGTGCCGGTACGCTCCTCTCTGCCCACTTCAGGATGCGAGCGATCTCCGATGCTGCAGCTGAGCTTCTTGTTCCTCCTTGATGATTGACATATGCCACTGCTGTGGCGTTGTCTGACTGGATCCTGACTGGACGCCCTTGCAGTCTCTGAGACCATTTGAAGAGGCACAGCTTGATCGCCCGGATCTCCAGGACATTGATCGGCAGGAGGGCTTCCTCTGGGGTCCAGCGACCTTGCGCCGACTGGACACCCCAGACTCCCCCCCCAACCTGTAAGGCTGGCGTCCGTCGTGATCACTATCCAGTAAACCGGAAGAAATGGACTTCCCGGCCATTAGAGCCGGTGCTGTCAGCCACCATACCAGGGATCTCCTGACTAGGTGGCTCACTCGGATTTGATAATCCAGAGATGAAGGGCATCTGTTCCATCTGGACAGAACTTCCTTCTGTAACACTCGAGTGTGGTATTGAGCATATGGGACCGCCTCGAAGGAGGCTACCATGAGGCCCAACACTCGCATGCAAAAACGGAGTGACGACCAATTCCTGGAAGTCAGCTGCCGTACTGCAGCCCGGAGGGTCTGCAACTTCTCCACAGGGAGGAATACCTTTGCCTCTGAGGAATCCAGAATCAACCCCAGGTACACTAGGCGTTGAGTGGGCACCAATACTGACTTTTGCGTGTTTAGTATCCAACCACAGTCTCGAAGAGTCTGACAGGTAATTGACACGCTTACCTCTAATTCTGAGCTTGAAGGGGCCTTCAGCAGAAGGTCGTCCAAGTAACCTGTGATAGCGATACCCCGCTGTCTTAGAAGTGCCAGAATCGGAGCGAGCACCTTGGTGAACGTCCTGGGTGCTGAGGCAAGGCCAAACGGGAGGGCCACAAACTGGTAGTGGTTCTTCCCGATAGCAAATCGCAGAAACCTCTGGTGTCTGGAGAATATGGGGACATGCAGGTATGCGTCCTTGATGTCCAAGGAGGCCAGAAAGTCCCCCGGATGGAGAGCCGTGACTACGGATCGAACCGACTCCATCCGAAATCTTTGTACCTTCACAAAGCAATTGAGGGCTCTGAGATCCAAGATTGGACGAACCCCCTCCTTCTTTGGCACAATGAACAGATTTGAGTAAAAACCCTGACCCCGTTCCTGTTCTGGAACTGGAATAACTACCCCGCGTTCCAGTAGACCCTGGACCGCCCCCATACAGGGCCTCCCGACGGGTCGAGGTGATGAATCTGTCTGGTGGACAAGAGAGAAATTCTATCTTGTAGCCTGAGGCGATTACTTCGCAAACCCACCTGTCGGAGACTAGAGCAGTCCACTGAGTCGCGAATTTGCGAAGACGTCCCCCCACCCGAGAGCTGGGTGGGGGCGGACCTTCATGTGGACGCAGATTTGTCCGCAGGCTTGTTGGGTCTGCGGGACCAAGGACGCTTTTGTCCTTGGGCAGGCGCTTTATCGGCCTGGGGTCTTTTCCCTGTCGCCCTAGGGGGACGAAAAAACCACTTGTGTGCAGTAAAGGAGGGCCCTTGCCCTTGGTGTGGCCCCTTACCCTTGCTAATTTGGGGAAGCAAAGTGCTTTTACTTCCTGTGGCATCCTTGATGATGTCATCCAGAGAAGCCCCAAAAAGTCTGTCGCCCTTAAAAGGCAGATCCAACAGGGCTTTCTTGGAAGTCTGGTCCGCAGACCAGCCTTTTAGCCAGATCAGGCGGCGTATTGCTACTGCATAAACCGAAGTTTTAGACAGCAGGGGAATAGTATTCATGTCTGACTCGCAGACAAACCCAAGGCCCTGGACCAACAGGTCGGCCAATGTTATTTCATCAGGAGGAGCATCTCGCTCCTTAACCCCTGGAGTAGCAATCTTGCCCATTCAGTAAGTGTGTGAGACACTAGGGCCCCCGCCAATGCCGGGCGTACTGCCGAGCCTACCACTGAGTATAGGTAGCAAGCGAGTGCTTCAGCCTTCTTATCCACAGGGTCCTAGAAAACAGGAGCCCCTTCTACAGGAATTGTGGTGGCTCTATTAAGTCTGGACACCGGAGGGTCCACTATAGGGGGGAGAGGTCCATTTCTTCAGAAAACTCTCCTCAAAAGGGGTACCGTACCGCAAACCTCTTTGGGGCTGTAAAGACCCTCAGTGGGTTCTCCCATTCCTTGTATAAGAGTTTATCAAAAGACACACAAGGGAACACCTTAGCAGTGCGGGCAGGTCTATGAAACCCAAGTGGACCGGAGTCTCTGCTGCTTCTGCAGTATTTTCCAACTTTAGCGTATCCCGCACTGCAGTAATAAGGTCAGATACCAAAGCCGTCTCGCGTACTGACCTGGACTTGGAGTCCTCCTCACTGTCCGATCGGTCACGGTCTGCAGTCTCTGGATGCATCAGAATCTGGGCCATGAGCCGTAGCTGGACCTGGTTCTGCATCAGAAATATCCCCAGAAGATTGCAGGGGACAGGGGCGTTTATTACCCCCTGTATTCCCGTGTGCTGCTTCCACCCTGGCAGCAAACGCCTCTAGTATTGCCGACATAGCGTCCATAGACACCTCAGGGACACCAGCTGCTAAATCTGGTGTTTCAGGGGAGAAGACATCTGGCTCAGATGCCACGCTGACACTCACAGGGCTCCAGGCAAGATATCAATAGGCCACCCTCCTGCGCTGCAGAGATGCTGGGTTACCCAGAGGACTCACCACCCTGGATAGGTACTGCTATGCTGCGCCTGTGATGCTGTCCCCTTGCTGCTGTGTCAGTCTGCTTCTTTTATCAGCACTTCCTGTGTGAATTTTCGCGCCAGTGTAATGCACCCTAGAGGCCGGAGGCTCTCGCAAAATGGTTGCCAAAAACGTCTGTATGGAAGATAATGTGGGCTCTAAGAAAATGGCCGCCGACAGAAGATAGAGGTCAGGCAGCCATAGCCCACAAAAAGATGGCCGCCGAACGGCAATATCTGCATACAGGGTGGACCAACATGGCCGCCGATCACCTGATAGGGGCCAGTGGGTGTGGCCGAACCACAGGAAGATGGCCGCCAGGCAGTTACAAGAGGCCAAACTTGGCATGGACCACCTCAAAATGGCCGCCGACAGCATGGAGACACAGAAACACAGGTAAGCAAAAATGACATTTCTTTTAAATGTTCGTTACAGCCAGCCCCGCTCCAGTGGGACCCCCTAGGTGACCCCCAGCACCCAGCAACCTTTAGCTAGAAGCCCAGGGAGGAGGGAAAGGCAGGGAGAGAGGGAAGAAAGGGGCCACAACCACTTACTTGATCTCTCCAGCAATGTCCAGCTAAATCACCCAGCCGAGGCAGGGGAGTTTTACTTACCTATCCTGCATGTATTCTGCTGGAAGACATTCCAAACAGATCATCGTCCGCGCACGGAAGGTGACTGTTGGCCAGGCATGCTGTGATTGGACCCAGAAGGGACGATCATATGTATGCCCTGGAGCATGACGCTCACCGGACAGGCTGCTGCGACTCGGCCGTAAGGTCAGCCGAAGCTGAGCGGTCCGATGCAAGCCTTGGAGCGTAAGCTCACCGGCCAGGCTGCTGCGACTCGGCCGTAAGGTCAGCCGAAGCTGAGCGGTCCGATGCAGGCCCTGGAGCGTAGGCTCACCGGCCACCCGTGGAGCGACGGGCATGTCGTGGAAAACCCAGCGCGTAGCTAGGGTCGGCACACGCTCGATGGCCGAAACTGGGGAGACTACAAGGATCGAGGATCCAGCCTGTCACCCAGTCGGCAGTTGATCGAAGATCGCAGGAAACAACAAATGTATCAAAAAAATAATTATATATATATATATCTTTATCTTTTTACCCCCGGACCAATGGGCCCGAAGGGAGCCATGTCCTACTCCTTGCTAGACAGAAAAAAACTGATCTGCGATGTGCAGACTGAGAGGGTATACCCAGAGGGTCCGCCCCCTGGGCGGTACTGTAGAAGGTGTGATGCAACACTTTTTACAAGTTTTTCTGCCTAGTCACTCCTAATTAACGGATAATACCCACTTTGTCAATAGAGAAGCTGTGTCGGTCCATGGACGAAAGAGTAATATATATTTTACAACATCAAAATATATTAATAACAACAATAAATAACAAATGTAAAACCAACCAACCAAAAGTGCAAAACAGTAAACAACCATAACAGTGCATTGTTAATCATGGGGAACAGTATGGGTTGGATTAAAGGCAATATAGCTAATAGAATTATTATTTCTCAAAAGTTAGTGGCAAGTTCTTTTTAAGGAATAAAAGCATCTCTGCATGTTCAGCCATAAGCCTGTTTCTGCTATCAGTAAGGACGTTAGATGCTAAGCTGAACAGTCTTTCACTTTCCACACTACTGCATGGGGCAGAAAGAAATTTTTGGGCCATTTTAGCCAGAGTTGGAAATCTGACTTTATGAACTGCCCAGTACTTCAGGGGTTTCTCTGAACGAGGTACAGTGATCTCTCCCAGGTAAGCTTCCAGCTGTATAGTAGCAGCTTTTGGAGCACTGCTCTCAGACGTAGCTGAACCTTCACCAGCAATTTCAGCAAATACACTGTCCAGACTGGTACCTGGCTGGTCACGGTGAGGTCTTTTGGAAGCTGGTTCTTCATGTTCCTCAGACACAATTGTCTCTTCAGAAATGTTTTGCTGCAGTTCCAGTATTAACATTTCTTTTGCCTCCCTGGAAGTGTCTGAATTACAAAAAAATCTATCTTTATACCTAGAATTAAGAAAAAAATAAACCATGAATCAAATCAATGCAGCATATTCGTTATGTGAAGAAAAAATGTACATTTTATAGCAGAAAAATTAACATTACCTTGGATCGAGTAAAGTTGCGATACAGTAAAGTGGGTTTCTCTCAGTATCAGAGAAGCGCTTCTGTAAAGCAGCAAGCAAAGTGCTCTTCATTGTTTTGATACCATGGTCGTCATCCACTTTCGATAACACTTTCTGCAACACTGTGACTGCAGGAATGACATCAGAGGCAAACGTATCTGAACAACTCACTTGGCGAGTCATCTCTTCAAAGGGAGCCAAGATATTGATCAACTTCTCTATCAGATTCCACTGGTTTGCAGTAATGGTGGCAGGGAGCTCATGTTCAGACACATACACTCCAAGGGCCCGTTTCTGCTCAAATAGAGACTTCAGCATGTAAAACGTGCTGTTCCAACGAGTCTGCACGTCTTGCTGGAGTCTTCTTACTGGCTGACCAAGCTGTATTTGGATGTCCTGCAGCCGAGAGTATGCCAGGTTAGAGTGCTTGAAGTGGGCAATTATTCTGCGCCCGACTCCCACAGCATCTGCAATGCTGCGCTGTGATAAAAGTCCCTCTGAGACAGCAAGCTGCAGTGTATGTGCAACACACGAGATACTAGGAAGTCCAGCATCTTCCATACCTTTTACCATGTTTTTAGCATTGTCCCGGACCACAACATGAACAGAACTTTTGGGAATCGCCCAAGTCTCAAGCATTTCCTCAAGAATGTTCGCTATTGCTTGACCGGTGTGGGAGCCTTCAAATTTCGTAGCATGGAGCATGACCTGATGCAACGAGAATTCGCCATCTATCCACTGCGCCGTTAAACTGATGAGAGAGGACTCACACTACTGCTCCAGATGTCTGTGGTGAAGCTAATTGCCTTTATGTCCTTCTGCAACATGATAGTAATGTGCGTTTTAACCGTGCTGTGGATCTTTGGTAAGAGGACGTCTGTAATGTAATGGCGACTGGGAATGTCATACTTCGGCTCCAACACATTAAGAAATCTCTTAAAACCCATGTTCTCAACAATTGAAAGCGGTTGATCATCCAGAATAATAAATTGGGTGAGCGCCTCTGTTATCTTTACAGCTCTGGGTTTGTCTCTTGACAGCTTTTCTCTTCTGGCAAAAGTTTGCTGCAAAGTTGGCTGCTGAGTATTACTGCTCGTGCTGGCGGTAAATTCTCCATGTTCAATTTTATGTTTTAGCTTCAAATGTTTTATCAGATTACCGGTATTGTAAGAGCTGATTTTTGTACCTCCTCTGGATAATTTTGCAGAACAAAGTTTGCAGTCTGCCATCCGTGGGTTGTCCTCATTAATTTTAAAATACTTCCACACAGCTGACATTCTGCTGGTGTCTGTGCAGTGTGCACTGAAAAACTCTGATAATTTGCGCGACCTTGGGTGAAAAAAACAAAATAAAAAATTAAGCATCCATTGTTTAATTACTTCTATATCGGGCACTCTCACCCCCTCTTCCTGCCCTGGCCAATTTTCAGCTTTGTCACACTTTGAGTGACAATTGCGCAATGCGCAGTCATGCTACACCGTACTTTTATTTGGTATAATTTTTTTTCACACAAATAGAGCTTCTTTGGTGGTATTCATTTTATTTAATCACTGCTGTTTTATTTATTTTTTTGTTAACAAAAAAAAAAAAAGCCTTTCTTAGGTTCCAGGAAAAGGGGAAAGCTGTGCCAAGTAAATGAAAGATTAAGTATATGATGAAGGTTTGAGGCTGAGCAAATAAATAGTCCATATGAAGAACCAGTCCTCCTTAAATGGCACCACAGTGACTCCATGTCCCTTACATTGGAGATCAGTGGGAAGAATGTTCCTTACATTGGTGGTCAGTGTGAAAAATGCTCCTTACATTGGTGGTCAGTGGGAAGAATGCTCCAGTCCTTACATTGATGATCAGTGGGAAGAATGCTCCTTACATTGGTGGTCAGAAGGAAGAATGCCCC
This sequence comes from Rana muscosa, assembly GCA_029206835.1. Classification (NCBI taxonomy): domain Eukaryota; kingdom Metazoa; phylum Chordata; class Amphibia; order Anura; family Ranidae; genus Rana; species Rana muscosa. The sequence continues at coordinate 194,286,634 of CM055124.1, forward strand.
TTACATTGGTGGTCAGAAGGAAGAATGCTCCTTACATTGGTGGTCAGTGTGAAAAATGCTCCTTACATTGGTGGTCAGAAGGAAGAATGCCCCTTACATTGGTGGTCAGAAGGAAGAATGCTCCTTACATTGGTGGTCAGTGTGAAAAATGCTCCTTACATTGGTGGTCAGTGTGAAAAATGCTCCTTACATTGGTGGTCAGTGTGAAAAATGCTCCTTACATTGGTGGTCAGTGGGAAGAATGCCCCTTACATTGGTGGTCAGTGGGAAGAATGCTCCAGTCCTTACTCCTTACATTGATGATCAGTGGGAAGAATGCTCCTTACATTGGTGGTCAGTGTGAAAAATGCTCCTTACATTGGTGGTCAGAAGGAAGAATGCTCCTTACATTGGTGGTCAGAAGGAAGAATGCTCCAGTCCTTACATTGATGATCAGTGGGAAGAATGCTCCTTACATTGGTGGTCAGTGTGAAAAATGCTCCTTACATTGGTGGTCAGAAGGAAGAATGCCCCTTACATTGGTGGTCAGAAGGAAGAATGCTCCAGTCCTTACATTGATGATCAGTGGGAAGAATGCTCCTTACATTGGTGGTCAGTGTGAAAAATGCTCCTTACATTGGTGGTCAGAAGGAAGAATGCCCCTTACATTGGTGGTCAGAAGGAAGAATGCTCCAGTCCTTACATTGATGATCAGTGGGAAGAATGCTCCTTACATTGGTGGTCAGAAGGAAGAATGCCCCTTACATTGGTGGTCAGAAGGAAGAATGCCCCTTACATTGGTGGTCAGAAGGAAGAATGCCCCTTACATTGGTGGTCAGAAGGAAGAATGCTCCTATTTTATTATCTGCGAGTTGGAATTTAATCACTGCTGAAGAAACACCCGGCAACCTTGAGGAACCTCTATTTTTTCACATTAAATGACTGGATTTTACAGTTCTATTAAAGCGGAGTTCCACCCAAATTTGGAACTTGCGCTTTATCCACTCCTCGCCCCCTTACATGCCACATTTGGCATGTCGTTTTTTTTGGGGGGGGAGTGGTGTCTTCAGTCGGAGTGGGACTTCCTGTCCCACTTCCTCCTTCCGCCCTGTGGTCGCCTAGGCGATACGTCATATCGCCCTGTGGCGGCCCCTCCCTGTAGGTGATCACCTGGGACGTGACAGGTCCCAGGCGATCGCCTTTCCACTCAGAGCGCTGCGCCGTTCGCCAATGCGCAGTGAGTGCCCGGCCGTGAAGCCGAAAGCTGTCACAGCCGGGTGCCCACACTATGAATGGAGGCGCCGGCGGAGAAGGGGGGAGAGGAGCGGCGCATCGCTGGACAGTGGAACAGGTAAGTGTATATTTATTAAAAGCCAGCAGCTACACTTTTTGTAGCTGCTGACTTTTATTAAACATAAAGGCTGGAACTCCCCTTTAAGCACTATAGGTGCAATACAGAATAGCTGTCAGTGGGTGGCACTGCAGTTCAGGTGATTCCAGGGAAGAAGACCCCCCCCTCCGCCCAAGATGAGCTCACATCCTGCCCACCTGAATAGTTAGTTCTTATTCATTAGAGAGCCCCCCCATCCCCCCCCGCCGCCATTCTTAGTGGTTAATTAATGGCTTATCTAAACTCCCCCCCTCCAACATCGAAAAAACAGGCAGGAGAGTCAGGGCACAGGACACAGAGCACAGAGTCAGGGCACATCCAGCAAAATAGGAGGGTGACCACTGACCAGCACAAAGACAGGCAAGGAGACCTTTGGATCGTAACAGGGGAGGGAGGAAGGAAAAGAAGTGTGTGTATGTCACCCCGCTCTCCGCCCCCTGCCCCGCTCTCCACCCCCTCTCTCATCAGTCGGACTCATTCGGGAGCATTTGTGTGCAAGTTGCAACTGTCACCAATTAAATTTAAAAATGTACTTGCCCGCCTGTAGAATCTTCTGCTCTCCGCTCTGGTCTCCGCCTCGCTATCCTCCCAGCTCTGGTCTCCGCCTCGCTATGCTCCCGGCTCTGGTCTCCGCCTCGCTATCATCCCCGCTCTGGTCTCCGCCCCGCTCCCCGCCCCGCTCTCCACCCACTCCCACTCTCTCAAAGTATCGGACTGGGCATCGGGAGCATTTGCGCGAGTACAAGTACTTGCGCAAATGCTTGGTATTGGTCCCGATACCGATACAAGTATCGGTATCGGGACAACCCTAATAAAAACAATAGGTAGCAACTAGCACTGGATCTGTCAAATCCAGAAAAGAGACTTAAGAACTGGCAGCTACCTTAAGGTTTGCACGGTTAGACCTCCATGTTTACTATGGACTTCTTAGCTGTTTGTGCAGTTAGTTGAGCAATCTGTTAACAGGGGCTCCAAGTGTGCTTTGGCACTATCCCCTGCAGAATCTGCCTCTGACATTCATCAGCCTATTAATAATTCTGGGCCTGCAGTCCCGTTATCTTTAATTCAGATTCCAACTTTATGTCAGGAGAGTCTGTATTTGGGTTAAAGCAGTCTACTGCTGTTGACTGCATACAGAAGGTTGTTTCAAACCTTACCGAGGCAGTGCACACCACCTTGCATTTGGAAACTCAGCCTGTGGTTCAAGGTCTTGGGTCTTTTACAGCTACAAAGACCTTTCCACTAAACCCATTTTTTGAGGCATTCCACTATGCAAACCGGAAACGGCCTAAAGGGTCCTGGGCCCTACCTGGGAATGGGTCAGAAAGGGGAAACTCCCCCCTCCTTTCCCCCTTTAGGGGCTAGTAGGTTGGGTGTTGGATTACCCTTCTAACATTGCCTCTTCTTTTGTGGTCTGTCTTCTATAGACCCCCCCCCCCCCCCCCCAATCAGCATCTGTGAGTGAGGTTTGAAGCTTTTGTAAGTTGGTCCACATACTAGGGAATGGAGTCTCTTTGCCCAAAAGCAGTTGTTCCCAGTTTCTCTGAGGAACCCCTGAGTAGGTACCTTGACTCACTGGTTTCACATCACTTTGGTGTTCTAAGACTTTCAGGTCTGGTAATTCTCGATGGCAGGGCGAGTAACCTGGTCCCTGTGCTGGATGACATCAACCACTTGCCGATCAGCCGCCGCAGTTTTACTGTGGCAGCATGGCTCGGCTGGGCGAAGCTTCGCCCTGTGGCCACTAGGGGCGTGCAATGACTGCCAGGCACCCGCGATTGCTCGTGACACAGTGAGAACTGGGATCTATGTGTGTGTAAACACACAAATCCGTTTTTTTTTTCAGGGGAGAAATGACTGATCGTCTGTTCATACAATGTATGAACAGCAATCTGTCATTTCCCCACGTAAGTCCCACCCCCCTTCAGTTAGAACACAGAGAGTAAACACAACCAACCACTTGATCGCCCCCTAGTGTTAACCCCTTCCCTGCCAGTGACATTTTTTACAGAACTGATCGCTGTAAAATTGTCAATGGTCTCAAAAGTGTCCGATGTGTCCACCATGATGTCGCAGTCCCGATATAAATATATACACAAAAAAAAGTTTGCCGCCATTACAATATATATATATATATATATATTTTAAAAATGCCATAATTCTATTCCCTATTTTGCAGACTCTAACTTTTGCGCAAGCCAATCAATATAGGCTTATTGTGATTTTTTTTTTACCAAAAATATGCATCATACATATCGACCTAAACTGAGGAAACATGTTATTTTATTTTTTAAATTGGGGATATTTATTATAGCAAAGTACAAAGATAGTTTTTTTTTTTTCTTCAAAATTTTCGCTGTCATTTGGTTTATTGCGCAAAAAATAAAAACCGCAGAGGTGATCAAATACCACCAAAAGAAAGCTCTATTTGTGGGAAAAAAGGACGCAAATTTTGCAAATTTTGTTTGGGTACAGCATTGCACGACTGCGCAATTATCAGTTAAAGCGACGCAGTGCCAAAAATTGTAAAAAGTGCTCTGGTCAGGAAGGGGGTACAATCTTCCGGGGCTGAAGGAAGCGGACAAAGTGTTTGTTAACCCAAATTATGAAAAAAAGGAGGGGGGGCTGGGTTTTGAAGGAGATCCTGTTCCTTTAAAGCATGTTACACAGCAAAGAGCTTGTGCTGAGTAATTTGGCCTCCCTATCACCTAAAAACCCTGGCTGATCCTGCCTGCCTATGCCCTCCCCTCTGTAAAACTGACCACGGTATATCATGGCTGCTGAGCCCGTGCCTTCATCAGCCGCAGCTCTAGCTTAGATTGTCCTAAATCAGGGGTCTCCAAACTTTTCAAGACAAGGGCCACATTGTAGATTTTACAAGTACTCGGGGGCCGAAAACGTCTGCACGTCTGTCTCCCCAATATATCAGTCTCCCCAATATATCAGTCTCCCCAATATATCAGTGTCCCCAATATATCAGGGTCCCCAGCATAGGTGTCCCCAGCATACTTTTCCCAGCATAGGTGTCCCCAGCATACTTTTCCCAGCATAGGTGTCCCCAGCATAATTTTCCCAGCATTGGTGTCCCCAGCATACTTTTCCCAGCATAGGTGTCTCCAGCATAATTTTTCCCAGCATAGGTGTCCCCTGCATGGTTTTCCTAGCATAGGTGTCCCCAGCATAGGTGTCCCCAGCATAATTTTCCCAGCATAGGTGTCCCCAGCATAGGTGTCCCCAGCATAATTTTCCCAGCATAGGTGTCCCCAGCATAATTTTTCCCAGCATAGGTGTCTCCAGCATAGTTTTACCAGCATAGGTGTCCCCAGCATAATTTTCCCAGCATAGGTGTCTCCAGCATAATTTTTCCCAGCATAGGTGTCCCCAGCATAATTTTCCCAGCATAGGTGTCTCCAGCATAATTTTCCCAGCATAGGTGTCTCCAGCATAATTTTTCCCAGCATAGGTGTCCCCAGCATAGGTGTCCCCAGCATAGGTGTCCCCAGCATAGGTGTCCCCAGCATAATTTTCCCAGCATAGGTGTCCCCAGCATAATTTTCCCAGCATAGGTGTCCCCAGCATAGGTGTCCCCAGCATAATTTTCCCAGCATAGGTGTCCCCAGCATAGGTGTCCCCAGCATAATTTTTCCCAGCATAGGTGTCTCCAGCATAGTTTTACCAGCATAGGTGTCCCCAGCATAATTTTCCCAGCATAGGTGTCTCCAGCATAATTTTTCCCAGCATAGGTGTCCCCAGCATGGTTTTCCTAGCATAGGTGTCCCCAGCATAATTTTCCCAGCATAGGTGTCCCCAGCAAAAATTTTCCCAGCATAGGTGTCCCCAGCAAAATTTTCCCAGCATAGGTGTCCCCAGCAAAATTTTCCCAGCATAGGTGTCCCCAGCAAAATTTTCCCAGCATAGGTGTCCCCAGCAAAATTTTCCCAGCATAGGTGTCCCCAGCATAGTTTTCCCAGCATAGGTGTCCCCAGCATAGTTTTCCTAGCATAGGTGTCTCCAGCATAATTTTTCCCAGCATAGGTGTCCCCAGCATAGTTTTCCCAGCATAGGTGTCCCCAGCATAATTTTCCCAGCATAGGTGTCCCCAGTATAATTTTCCCAGCATAGGTGTCCCCAGCATAATTTTCCCAGCATAGGTGTCCCCAGCATAATTTTCCCAGCATAGATGTCCCCATTATCAGTGTCCCCAGCAGTGTCTCCTGTACATGTACATGTTCAGATTTATGCCCATTTGACACTTTCCTGTACAAGCCGACTTCAGCTCTCCTGCACCTCCCGACTCCCGCCCACTGCTACACACACAGGCTGTAAGGTGGAAGGATTCCTAATGAAAACAGCGGGCGGGAAGCCAGGAGGTGCCACGCTGACAACGTCACTGCAGCCAATCCTCAGCTCAGCACTGCAGCCAATCCTCAGCTCAGCACTGCAGCCAATCCTCAGCTCAGCACTGCAGCCAATCCTCAGCTCAGCACTGCAGCCAATCCTCTGGTAGCACGGGAGGGTGTGCGGGGAGCGGCTTTTTGTCCTGGACCTGCCAGACATAGACTGCCGATAACAGCAGCTGCTTTTAAAAGCCAGAAGATCGGCAGTGCTGTGTTGGCAGAGTCTGTGCAAGCTGGGGGCCGGACAAAACACACCCGCGGGCCGGGATCCTCCCAATTTCCTAATGACAGGTGTTTTTGCGTTTTATAAAAAAAAACATGCCTTTACCTGATTTCAGAGCGTCTCCTGGCACTCACGTGACCGGCCCTCTCCTCCTCTCGTCCTGCCCGACGGCAGCGGAAGAATCTCATCCCCGCCTACTGCAACTGTCAGACAGGGAGAGGAGAGAACCGGCCGGTCACGTGAATCTCGGGAGATGCTCTGAAATTAGGTAAAGGCAGCATTTTTTTTTTATAAAACACAGAGATAGGAGCACATATTAGGAAACAAGGAGGATTATATGAAGTTGTCAAAAGTGGGTTAACCACTTTAAGGATGTTATTCTCACCCGCACACCGTCTCTCTTAGATAAAAGCATTGCACTGGCTCTTTTCAATCTGTAGTCTCCAATACAAAAAATAAATAAAAAAAAGTTTGTGCATTTAGATGTACCCCGACTCCTGCATGACAGGAAGAAACCATCACTGTAGGGGGCCCATGCTCCCCTGGATTGTCAGCAGAGCACTCATGCTGAAATCCTATTACAGGTAATGTATGCCTAGAAGCCTTCGTGGGGTCTGCTGATCTAGGTCGTCAGCGTTTCTACTGTGGCTGAAAGTAGCCCATCAAGTAAGCCTCTCAAGATACCTGTTCTTAATCTAGTGAATGCACTTAGCGGTTCAGGCAAGGTTCTGCCCAAAGTTCCATGGCTGTAAACCCTTCCTTGGTTAAGGGGGAAGGGGGGGGGGGGGGGGTCGGATGGCTCTTTCCACGTTTTGGATTTAGTAGGAGGATCATGCAGGGTTTCCCTATCAGGACCTGGGGACACTGTCGGGCATTCAGTTCATGCCCAATGGGTCATAACACCTAGAATAGGATACTAGGTAAAAAAAACAACACCTAAGAGCAGCCCCAGCTGGTGGCCAGACCCCTCACCTACCCTACACAGCTCAGCTAGTAGCCAGCAGTAAATTTGAAACACCAAGAAAAAAAAAAAAAGTAAAAAACAAAAGCCAAAACACACAGCACACTAAAAGGAGGGCAGGTGCAGCCTTTCAATAAGCAGATAAAATGATCTTACGCCAAGTACCAAAATAACATTTTCTTTTCATCCCAAAACAGTGGCAGAAGTGTGTGAACAGCCAACCACATAGCCACCTTGCAGAGAAATTAAGGAACGGTGATGAAAAGCCCATGACGCACTCAGAGCCCTGGTAGAATGAGCAATAATGGGAGATCGAGATTCCCAAAACAAGATGGTAAAAGCCTGAACTACCTGGAAATGGTGGACGACAAAGCCGCCTGCCCCCATCTAGGAGCATCCGTGACTATGAACAGGAAAAAGTCTTCCGAACAGGGGCGGTATTACTTAAAGAAACCCTAATGGCCCAAAGCACATCCAAATAATGAAGTGCCACTTCCTTTGGCTGGGAGGGATTGGGACACAAAGTAAAAACAATGTCCTCATTCAAGTGAAATGCTGACACATCCTTCAGCAAGGACAACAAAGATCGAAGTACCACCTCCTCTCTTTTTAGCACTGTCATGGGTTTCCTTAATAATAATATTAATAATAATAATAATTTTAATATTTACGGGCAGAGACTTGAAAGTTCACTTAGGCCTCAAAAGCTGATCAACACGTTTTTCCCATAACAATTGGGCTAGCCATCTCTAACATTTACAAACCTGGTTTGAAAGTTAAAACAATGACAACTTTCCTCAGGACAAATTAGAGATGTTTAGAGAAGTCAACACTGCCATTGAAAATACTCTACAGATAGTTAACCAAATTACAAACCTTCCAACTAGAGCAAACTCACCCATTGTGAGAAAGGCTTTTTAGTACACAGAAAGGACAATACTAGCCGTATGGGGACAAAGGATGATGTTGACCAAGAAGGATCCAGGTGAAGGATTTGTTTATATAGCGGAACTGGTATCTTGTCTTAAGGAAAACCCAGTCCATTATTAACAAGCAACTGAAACTGGAATTAAAAAATGACATTACGGTTCATATAAATATACATATATAAATGTATATTACAACATGCCATACATTTTGTATAATGGAGGAAGTTAGGTCAATCGAAATGCCTTCTTACAAACCATAAACAAATCAAACCAGGTATAGCTTTTCCTATATATCTGCCTATATAAATATAGGTCGAGAATAAATGAAAAATTATGTTTAGATTACCAAACGACATGTTAAGCCATATGGAAATTATGATTTTAGTATCTGTTGACCTAGGGACTGTGTTAGAAGAATAAATATAGATACCAGTGTGACTTTATATATAGAAGTGTCATAAAGAGTTAATTAGCATTATGAAATACGTCAAATTATGATTATAGAATACAAAAGGAGTCTACGTTTAGAAATGACCACATATTCAAAAGAGATAGATAAATATTGAATGTTATATTGATTGACATAAAATCTGTACCCTGTTTAGAAAAACCAGCTGATAGATATATTTTTAGACAGGAATATAAAACACATTATGTTATGTGAATAAATCAAGAAGTATATTAGAAGTATGTTATATATACCGGATTACCAGAAGATTAAAATCCATATATTCTTCCCACAATATACAAATTACACACATTCTGAGAATAGAATATATCAACTTAAAGAATTGATGCCCTAGTGGCTGAAAGTGGTATTACTTGAGGTTCCCAAAAATACAGAGAACAGTTAATTATTAAATTACCAACCTATAGAAACCAGAGATTTTTGTACAGTAACTCCCCTAACTGCAGCCACCAATGAGTGGAAGAACCACCTCCTTTGGGAAGAACTTAGGAAAATTTTTATAATTTTATTGTCCAGAGACAAGATTTAAGGGAAGAAAAATTAGATGAGAGGGATAAAGAACGGAGACAGGAGGACGGACCACACAGTGACATCACTCACCGAGGACTCCCTGACAGCCAGTCACTCCCACCGGCCGGGGAGAGACACTCAGGGACCCACCCTGAGGGCACACTGGGAGATCCACACTCTCAGAGAGACTGACACCCATGCACCATGCATGAAGACATATTCTTACACTCATGAAGACTCCTAGACACCCGAATCCTGAAAGCCACAGCAGCCACCTTAACTCTGGTCAGGAGATTGCCATTATGGAATGGGTAGATATGCCATTTTTGATTTTATCTTGAATTCATTGTTGTTCTCAAAATTGTTGAAGTATTGAATATTCTGCAATCCTGATTTATTCTCATTAACCAACAACTGGTAGATGTTTTTTTTTTTTTGTAAAGATTACATTTTTCATTATATTTTTATTTTTGCATAGTTCCAATCTTAGTGACAAAACAAACGTCCAATTTATTTCATATTGTTAACCACTTACTTACCTGCAGTATAGTAACGGTTGGATGTGTGAAATACAGACGTTCTGTTTCATTGTCAATTATACAAGGTTGTTGAACCTATTGAGAATTCATCATGACAGCATTATGTCTAAGGGACTGTATGCCCATTTTGCGGGTAATTGTATTGATTTTGAAGTCGTTCATGTAACAGAATTGGTATTTTAATTTCATGTAAATATTTACTTTTTGTCAACCAATAAATGTAGCTATTTTGTATGATCACACGTCTCCGTGAAAAGTTTCATATTATAGACTATCATATAGATTGACTTGTATTCAAAAATATCTTTCATTAAAAAGAACTTAAAATTAATATATTGTGCGGGCAAAACTGTCCCTTAAAAGCACAACAGCACAATAAAAAACAGTTGCTTACAAGAGAAAGCAGCCAGTATGGCCACCCTGCAGAAAAATAATGGGCACATTTTGCAAGAGTATGAGTAGTGGAATTCCGTGAATGTTTCAGCTTTTGCAGGACTGAAGCCACCAAAAATTTTGATCCCCTAGTGTCAGTGGAGGTCTTGTAGATGGAACCCTGGATGAAGGTACAAACCAAGGAATGCGAAGCTAAGGGGCTTTGGGAAGAGTATAGCCAAAAGGGGAAACTTGATTCTTCAGAGCTCAGGGACAGCTATTGGTCCACACCCCTTTGAAGGAAGGTGTGGACCGATGGAACGCCAAAATAGAGGCAACAGGAAACCCATGAGGATGTAAACCCAGGGATTTACACCAGGTGAAACTAGGTATAATAAATGAAAAACAGAACTGGACTTTCAAGCTCAATGCAAAGCATTAGGGGCATGACAGCAGAGGAAAGGACCTTGTTAAAGTACCTGGCTTTCAAGAGTCATACCATTAAAGCCAGCTCATGTAATGAGCCAGCGATCACCCAGCTGACCTGGCTGGTACCCATCATGATAATCCTCCAAAATGAGAGGGAGCAAGGACATTGGCAAGAAGAGTGAAACCATAACAGGGACGTTCCTTGACAAGAGACAGATGGAAACTTTTGTCTACATACCATGCTTTGTACAAAGCAACCACGAGGCTCAGAACCCTCATGAAACAGGGAATGGAGTCAGTCAATCGACATGAAAATGAACCTTAAAGTGGTTGTAAACCCACTTTTTTTTTTTTTTTGGCCCACCTGCAAGAGAAAGGCATAATGAGCTATTATGACTAGCATAATAGCTCATTATGTTCCACTTACCTTAGATCGGGGCCCCCGAAGCCGTCCTCGTCCCTCTGTCCAGCCGCAGACATCACTGCGGCGATAGCCGGAATGTTACTTCCGGGTATCGCCGCACCAGCCAATCACAGCGCCGCTCCGGCGCTGTGATTGGCCAGAGCGGCGGAGACGTCACTCTGCGCAGGCGCGCGGGAGGCGTCCCACTCGGCTACGCCCAGCGATTGCTGGGAAGTAGCCGAGTATGTGAATGGGATTAACCCCATAAATGCGCCGTTGTCTACGGCGCGCATGCGCCATAGATAGCGGCGCTTGACATTTTAGTAAATATCTCCTAAACCGTGTAGGTTTAGGAGATATTTCTTGCACCTACAGGTAAGCCTTAATCTAGGCTTACCTGTAGGTGCAAGTTGAAAAAGTGGGTTTACAACCACTTTAAAGAAAAGCTGTCAAAAGTAAAAGGGGGCTACAACGCAACTTTGGCCCAGGGTCAAGGCCAAAGTCAACTAGGACTGGGGGGAGTTTGGCAGACAATGCAAAGAGAATCAGTAAGGAAAAGGGTCCCAGACACCCCAAAACTAGCACAAGTGGGAAGGGAGTCTTGTCACTCTTGTATTTGGCTGTCATCTGAGCCCCTTCATGTCTTAGCCATAACTGGTTGGCATGCAGACAGGGACCGCAATCTTGACAGGCAGGCAGGTTTGAGGGCATAGAACAGAGAAGCCCGTAGGGAGAAAAGTGCTCGGACACCACATACCAGACACATTGATCTGATATGCCTCGAGTCCAGGCATAGGTGTGAGATGTTAGGAAGGGGGGGCCCCCCCACAGAAAGGGACTGAACCCCCCAGACTCAGACTAGTGTACAGGCCCCTCCCGGGGGAAAAAATAAATAAAATCTAACTTGCTGCTTTGGGAGGGCCTTCAAGAACTCAAACTACTGGGATTTGGATCGCCACTGCCTCAGTCCCGTAAAGCACTAGGCAGTTAACTGCATCATGTTGTACTGCTGTGCCAAGGGAGAGTGCTACATGCAACGTTAAAGGCAGTCTTCCATGCAACAGGGGTCAGGTAAGGCTCTGTCGAGAGGAGACCCATCGTGAATCTGTAATCATTTTGCCAAAGTGGTGGAGAGGCAGGTGGAAAAAGCTTCTGCATGTGAAAAGCCAAACATCTTCAATCTGTATGTAAAGTAGGAAACCTGTTCTCAGAGAGAGATTGTCCAGCACTAACAATTAAAAAAAAAAAAAGGGAGAGTATCATTGGGAATGAGAGGGCTTATCCTGGCTGATTTTACATCTTGCTTACTAGCATCCTCAATGGAAGGTGCAGCATATAACCACAGCCAAAATTTTAAAAGCCTGTGTCCGGTATGTACTTTTTTTGCCAAATGAATTCTGCAAGGCATCTAAGACATTGAGTAAACAAACATATCAAAAGTTTTGGCCTGATCATGAAGGTTCTTTTTACTCCTGAACATGATGGGTAAATGTATGACAGTATTTGCGGAAACAAAACAAGGATACATACCCTGGTAAAGGTTCTCTACTCCAGTCTATAGTAAACGCTGAACCATCTTGCAATCTGGCTTGTAGAACTTCTTTAAGGAGTTTCTCAGTCCGATCCTTGTCTTCCTCCGATTCACATGCAGTAAAGCAACGCTGAACATATTCCTTCATTGATGGCGGCCAGTCCTCTGGTTTTGCAGAATTACTGCTACAATCAAAATGGCATAGGAATTAAAGTGCATCCAAGAAGAAAGCATATACCACCAATAATAATGAATGTTTCAATAAGTACAATATTATTTGGTTACCAGAGATCTTGGCTCTTCTCAGTTTGCTGTTGTAACATATGGTGATGCATATGTGTTGGCTGCTGCACACTATTGTCATTATGTTGGTCATTAGATGTAAAGTTCTGATTGGTAATTACCATAGGACGCTTCTGAATGTTAAATTTAAGACCACCAGCTCCAGGAGCTTCTGCAAGAAGGCGGAAGGTAAAAATGTATTAAAAATAAAAATATTTTTTAAAGTTCATTTAAGCTTTATAGAAAAAAAAGATTGTATATAGATTATAAACATTATACATGAAAAGGGTTCGCCAAGTACAGTGAACTAAAGAGACCGCAGAGAAGAGCAGTTTGTTCTGCAATAGCAACCATAGAAATATGAAGGCTACTAATGAGATATTCACATTCTGTAAACAGGCTTTATTTTAGCACAATTTAAAAGTAAATCAAACTAAAAAAAGGAGAACAGGAGCCCCACCTGCTTACAGGATAGTAGAGAGCATGATCATAAAACCTAAGTTTAGCTGCCGAATTAGTTAAAATCTTCCATCCTCCGTTTCCCCCCACCCCCGTAATCTTCCAGAACGGCATGTATTGCAGATACTACATGTGTCTTTATTTTGCCACAACACATACTTTAATGTACATCTAAAAAGCGATCAACTTACGTTTCATGCGGTTCCACAACTGTTGTCCTTTCTTTTGTTTGGTAGAGTCATAGTTATGCTGCCGAGTGTAACTGTTGGCATTTGTGTTGGAATGTTGGCTGCCTGAAGATGCTCCTTGAGGACCAGATTGTGACAAACTATGACTTTGAGGGGAAGCTGGCTGGTTACCAGAGGAAGAAACTTGTGACTGGATAGCAGAATAAGACATGCTGTCTTCAAGGCCAGGAACTGGAGGCTGGAATCAAATAATTGATAGCATGTCATTACTTTCCTTAAATTTTCCTTGTCTTCATGTTCTGGATAGGAGGATGATGGCATCTTGCTTTATGTAGCCAAAGCATTATTACCTTGCACATTATTTTTAATAGTATCTCTTCATAAAGAAACACTGTCCTTAGAATATCTGGAAGAGAAATAAAAAGTCCTACCTGCGTTATGTTTCCCTGGTGCTGCCCAGCTGCTTGGGTCTGTTGAGATGCTTGTGCTTGGTAAGAGCCTGACATACCATACTGACCAGGAGAAGTATATCCACTATACAAATTCTAGAAAATATAATAAAAGGACATTACTAATCTGCAAATTTAACACTGCTGTTTTTAACCACTTGACCCCCAGCCAAATTCTGACATTTCTCTTATACATGTAAAAATCAAATGTAAAAAAAAAAAGAAAAAAATTGAAATTATATATACACCGTATTTATTTATAAACACGCACCCTAATTTTAAAAGGGGGAAGTTTAAAAAAAACACATTTATAAAAAAAAAACAAAAAAACTTTGAAACAAATTAAGGGTCATTGCCCATTTGCAGCCTAATTAATTGTCCTCCGTGCAGCCCAAATAAAGTCCTCAATGCCGCCTTGATTATTGTCCTCAATGCAGCCTGATTAATGCCTTTTTTAAACTACCGTCATTTGCAGCCTCAACATCTCCCTCACCAGCAGCCTGCATCAGGAATTCACCGAGCCGTCATCTCCTCTCCACTCAGCTCTCACAAGACACACACACACACACACACACACACACACACACACACACGCCATCGGACCAGCTACTGTGATAGGCAGAACACTGGTCCAATGCCGGTGGCGGGACGCGAGAGCCGAGGAGCCAAGTGGAGAAGAGATGACAGCTCTGTGAGGTACGCGGTCGTCGTCGAGAGGAGATGACAGTGTTCTAGGTACGCTGACGGCGTAAAAAAAAAAAAAAAACGCACCCCTGCTTTGCCCCTGATTTTCAGGGGAAAAATAGCGTGTTATACGCCGATAGAGATATATATCTCAGAGTTGAAACCTGAGAAAGTGCCTTTAAAACATTCTCCTGTTGGTACAAGGGTAATGACCCCTTGATCCAAGAGAAGGTCACAGCAGCAAGCAGATCTGCCTGCCATGACATGAAAGATGACAAGTTGGAGAGCACAAACCAGGAATAAAGCACAGCACAAAACTCCAGTTTGTAGACACTGGAAATTACATTTTGAACTTCCGATATTTTGGGACCAAAAGGCTGAGGCCAACAGACAGCCCGCAACTTTGGGAAGTGGGGGTGCTTTATCACCGAAGAGGCAATGGTGCCAGCCCTGGTTGATTTGGAAGGCCTTTTCTTATAAAGAAGATGGGGAAAGAAAAAAAATAGAAAAAAAAAAAACCTTCTTGCTTCCACAGACCCTGACCCCTTTGACCAATCAAAATCACTCCGATTCAACCCATAAGCCCTACCGAAAGAAGGGGATTTCAAACCGCTACACCATCTGTGTGGGCAGGGACAGCTAATCACTCACAAAAAAGTAAGTGCAGTGTGGACTAGGGAGGGTGTAGACCAGGGCTCAAAATTTCAAGTCCTGAGCCACTAGCCAGGTCTTAAAGCGGAGGTGCAGCAAAAAAAAAAATATATATTAAAAGCCAGCAGCTGCAAATACAGCAGCTGCTGACTTTTAATATTAGGACTAGGGTTGTCCCCATACCGTACTTGTACTCGCGCAAATGCTCCCGATGCCCAGTCCGATACTTTTTTTTTCTCAGAGCGGGGGGCGGAGAGTGGGATGGAGAGTGTGCGGCGGGGGACGGATACCAGGGCGGAGAGCGTGGCGGGGGCGGAGACCAGGGCCGAGAGCAGGACGGAAAGTGTGCGGCGGGGGGCGGAGAGCGGGGCGGGGAGCGTGGCAGAGACCAGAGCGAGTCTTCAGGCAGGTAAGTAAAATGAATCTGATCCAATTGCCTGTCTGCTGCTCAAATGCTCCCGGAGCTGTGCCCCCTTCACCTCCGTGCCGCTGTGCCCCCTTCACCTCCGTGCCGCTGTGCCCCCTTCACCTCCGTGCCGCTGTGCCCCCTTCACCTCCGTGCCGCTGTGCCCCCTTCACCTCCGTGCCGCTGTGCCCCCCGCTGTGCCCCCTTCACCTCCGTGCCGCTGTGCCCCCTTCACCTCCGTGCTGCTGTCCCCCCTTCACCTCCGTGCCGCTGTGCCCCCTTCAACTCTGTGCCCCCTTCACCTCAATGCCGCCGTGCCCCTCCTCCACCCCCTCGGTATCTCAGGATGGAGAGCGGAGGTAGGAGCCGGTAAATCCGGCTCCTTACTTGTCGGAATGTACAGAGTCATCACTGACTCTGTCCATTCACATAACTGAAACATCGTAAACTGTGTTTACAATGTTTCAGTTTATGAATGGAGAGGAGCCGCTGTCTTCTCTCCATTCATTTTCAGCGCAGCTGAGGCTGCTGAGAGAGGGACTGGGGAATCTGTGTCCCTAGACCCTTTCCCTGTCTCAAAGGGGAGATGTCAGAGGTCTGTTAAGACCCCTGATATCTCACCAAAGCCCCCCACAGCAAGGCTGATAAAAAAAAAGAATAAAATAAAATAAAAATTTATTGTAAAAAAAATAAAAAATAAAAAAAAACACACACACTGACACTGACCCCCCCTTAAAAAAACAAAGCATTGTAAAAAATAAATAAAATAAATTGTAAAAAAATAAAAATAAAAAATGTAAAAAAATAAAAAATACTGACACATGAGATTAAAAAAAAGTATCGGTATTCGGTATCGGCGAGTACTTGAAAAAAAGTATCGGTACTTGTACTCGGTCTTAAAAAAGTGGTATCGGGACAACCCTAATTAGGACACTTACCTGTCCTGGAGTCCAGCGACGTCCGCAGCAGAGGACGAGAAATCGCTCATCACTCTGCTGCCCCCACCGCCATCCTCGGTGAGGGAACCAGGAAGTGAAGCCTTGCGGCTTCATGCCCGGTTCCCTACGGTGCATGTGCGAGTCGCGCTGCGCCGTTCTGAATGGTCCCCTGTGTTCTGGGAGCCGAGTGTCTCCCAGAACACAACAGGGAATCTGTGGGAAGTAACGTGCTTCCCGCAGTGAGGACTCCCGGAAGTGGGTGCAAATACCTGTCTTAGACAGTTATCTGCACCCCCCTCCCCCTGAAAGGTGTCAACCCTCCCCTGCCCCTCCCCTAAGTCCGCCCTTGTAAATTATCTCATGAAATTACACTGTTAAATGTTTTAAGCAGAATTAAGTTCCAAAAATAAATATTAACAACATTAACAAAGCATATCAGGGCAGCCTCGCTGTGCCCCTGAGGGCAGCTGTGCTCGTCAATGCAGCCTAAAACCCATCAATGCAGACTCACTGTGCCCCATCAAATGCTCACCTGGATAATGGATCACACACACACACACACACACACACACACACACAGCGCCCCCCCCCCCCCACCTCTCTCTCCTCCTCTTGTATCACACAAAGCCGGCATCTCCTGCTGCGTCACACAGAGCTGGGTCTGTGTTTGGCAATGCAGTGTTACAAGGTGCCGCCCCCCTAGACCGGCCCGTTTCATAGGAGGAACACTGATTCAATCTCCTTTCCAACAAGAGCCGGTCTAGGGGGGGCGGGACCTTGTAACACTGCACTGCCAAACACAGACCCAGCTCCATGACACACAGTGGGAGATGCTCGCTGTGTGTGTTACAAGAGGAGGAGGACAGAGAGAGGGAGGGGAGCGCTGCAGCCTCTGCTCAAAGCGGCGGCGCCAGGGCAGTCCGCTCCTGCCACTCTGTGTCCTCCGGGTGACAGTTTTCTGGCTGATCGCTTCAGCCAGGAAACGGTCAGCCTGGTCCACCTCCGCTCCTCACCCGCCCTGCACTAAATTCCACTCGCAAAATGCAAGCAGAATTTTTGAGGGCTGGTGTAGACACTGCAGAGTATTCATTTACCTTTTCACTGATTATGAAAAGGTGAACTTACTTTAAAGGGAACCTGTTGCTTGCTTTACCCTTCATTAGCAAAGTTCAGGTTTACTTTAAATGCATATTTCACACACATATGCATGGCATTAACATGGATTGACTATATTGCACTGCCATTCATTTTGAAGAGCATCCCAAAACATTTTGCTAGTGCACTACAGAGATTTGAATTAACTGTGCATTGTGCTACTCTGGGCCAGGAAAATGCCTTACATCATGCATTGGCAATCCTTTCACAATCAACAGGCTGTCTTACCACAATATATGGCAAACACACAAGAAGAAATGTAGAAGTAGAAGAAATGAAGTAGAAGTAGAAGACCAGAGTGAATCAACCACAAGGGCCAGTTCACACCATAGAAACGCAGTCTGGATGCTTTTCTGCATGCGTGTTTTGGATGCGTTTCAGTTTGCAGTCCAGTGCATTACCCCCCCCCCCTTTTTTTAACCTAAAGGACAAGTGCGTTCCAGTGCGTTTATGCGTTTTACAGCGTTCCAGAACAGTGCAGTAAAAATTTAGCATGTTCTCTTTTTTCTGGAACGCACTGGAACGGCAAGGACTGGTGTGAACTATGCCATTGAAAAACCATATAACCTAGTATCCATGCGTTTTGGATGCAGAAAAAATAAATAAAAAAAAAAAACCCAGTGGACTGCATGTGGTGTGAACTGGCTCTAAAAAGGTGTTCATAAATTGTATGCAGGTTGCCTATGGTGAAAGACAATTTGTTACTAAGAATTATAAATATACATACCATTGGATAATAGTAGTTGTAAGGATATTGGTAGTTATACTGAGAGTACCACTGGTAATACTGTTGCTGCATTGTTGGATCTCCCTGTGGTGCAGAGTACTAAAAATAAAAATAAAACAAACTTTAGTTTTTATTTTTTAGATACACTGCAAAAATGTTTAAAAAGTACACCTGTCATGAGATAAGTTTAGGAAGTGCCATTGCTGGCTTTCTGCTAAAGCCAATTGCATGGCATCAAAAATTTGAAGTCACATCCCCAGAGCAAGCATTCTTTATGTGCGTTTCAAAAAAATAAAATAAAAAGCCAGAAATCTCAATCTCTACACTTCTTAGATAGCAACTAAAACATGTTAAGCAGGTATACGTAAAAACAATCTAGGGTAAATATAATAGATTAAAGCTCCTTTCACATATATGCGAATTGCGTGCATTTTGAACCAGTTTAAATTTGGCTGCAAATTTAAAAAAGGGTTCTGGGCGTTTTTTGAGCATTGCGGTTCAGATGCGAATTCCAGGCTCATTGCCTTCTATTGGAACGCACCTCAGATCAGTTTTGAACACAAACTCGATCTGGAAAAATAGGATTTTTATAACAGCTTACCTGTAAAATCCTTTTCTTGGAGTACATCACGGGACACAGAGCGACAGTCATTACTAATGGGTTATATAGATACAGTCAGGTGCTGGCACTGGCAACTTCCAAAACCGGAAGTACCCTCCCCTATATAAGCCCCTCCCATCCGGGAGCACCTCAGTTTTGTAGCAAAGCAATAAGTGTCCCCAAAGAGGGGCGGGAGCTCTGTGTCCCGTGATGTACTCCAAGAAAAGGATTTTACAGGTAAGCTGTTATAAAAATCCTATTTTCTTTCTCGTACATCACGGGACACAGAGCGACATAGTCATTACTAATGGGATGTCCTAAAGCAATGCCCAATGAGGGGGGGGATACACCATACATAAGCTGAGCGCTATCAGACATGAGGATCTTTTGCGGCCTGCAACACACTGCGCCCAAAGGCGACATCCTCCTGACTTCTAACGTCCACCTGGTAGAACCTAGTAAACGTGTGTACTGAAGACCATGTTGCGGCCTTACAGATTTGAGCCAGGGAGGCCTGGTGATGCGCTGCCCATGAAGTTCCAACTGCTCTCGTGGAGTGCGCTCTAACTTTGAACGGAGGCGGTCTCCTTCTCAAGCCATAGGCTTGTATTATGACCTGTCGAATCCACTTGGCTAAAGTAGATTTTGACGCTGCCTGACCCTTTCTGGGGCCTTCCGGCAGAATAAACAAAGTATCCGTTCTGCGAATCTGAGCAGTGGCTTTTAGATAAGCTTTAACTGCTCTTACTACATCCAAAGAATGCAATAACTTTTCCTCTACCGAAGTAGGTTTGGGGAAAAAAGAAGGAAGAACCACATCTTGGTTCAAATGAAACCTCGATACCACCTTAGGAAGAAAGGCTGGATGAGGACGTAACACTACTCTATCCTTATGGATAACCAGATATGGCTCCTTACAGGACATAGCTGCTAATTCCGACACTCTTTTAGCCGAACAAATGGCTACTAGAAAAATCAATTTCCTGGTGAGAAGCACCAAAGAAATATGCTGTAATGGTTCAAATGGTTGTTTCTGTAGAACCGACAGAACCAAGTTTAGATCCCATGGACATATGGGAATATTAACCGGAGGACTAATACGCATCACTCCTTGTATAAAGGCTTTGACTAGTGAATGCGAAGCCAAGGGCCTTTGAAAAAATATTGACAAGGCCGAAATCTGACCCTTGATAGTACTCAAGGCAAACTTCCTATCTACAGCCCATTGTAGGAAGTCCAGAATCCTACCTATTACGTATTTACGTGGATGCCATTTCTTGGCCTCACACCAGGCGATGTACGCCTTCCAGATTCTATAGTAGATCTGCCTGGATACCGGCTTCCTGGCATTGATCATGGTAGATACCACAGCATTAGAGAGCCCTCTCTTTTTTAGAATGTGGGCTTCAATAGCCAGGCCGTCAAACCTAGGGCTGGTAAGGAAGGGTGGTATATCGGTCCTTGCGAAAGCAGGTCCGGACGATGTGGGAGGGTCCAAGGACTCCCCACAGACATCTTTACAATCTCCGCGTACCATGCTCTTCGGGGCCACGCTGGAGCCACCAGAATCACTGGTTTCTTTTCTACCCTGATTCTGCGGAGTAATCGAGGTAACAATTGTGGCGGTGGGAATGCATATATCAGCTTGAACTGATCCCAAGGGAACACTAGGGCATCCGAGCCGCAAGCTATGGGATCCCTTGTCCAAGAGACAAACCTGTCCACTTTTGTGTTGAATCTGGATGCTAGCAGATCTACATCCGGTGTTCCCCACCGCTGACATATTGTCCGGAAAACCTCGGGATGAAGGGACCATTCCCCTGGGCATAATTGTTGGCGACTTAGAAAGTCCGCCTTCCAATTCTCCACTCCTGGAATGAATACCGCAGATATGGCTGGGACATATCTTTCTGCCCATCTCAGGATGTAATTTACTTCCCTCTGGGCTGCACGACTCCTGGTGCCCCCCTGATGATTGATATATGCCACTGCTGTGGCATTGTCTGATTGAATTCTGACAGGGGACCCTTGGAGTTTGGATGTCCATGCTACTAGGGCATACCGGGCTGCTCGTATCTCTAAGAGATTGATGGGCAGGGCCTTTTCCGCATCCGACCATCTGCCCTGGAGAGACCATTGCTCCAGTACTGCTCCCCAGCCTATAAGGCTGGCATCTGTAGTGACCACCTTCCAGGAAATCGGACTGAAGGATTTCCCTCTTTCCAGATTCTGGGGAACCAACCACCAACGGAGGCTCTTGCGAACGGAAGGGGACAAGGACATTGGTAAGTCCAGAGCCTGAACTTTTTTGTTCCAGGCTGACAGTATGGCCCTTTGCAAATTCCTTGAATGGAATTGACCGTAGGGTACTGCTTCGAATGATGCCACCATTTTTCCCAGCAGCCTCATGCACAGGCGTATGGATGGCTGTCTTTTTGAACCCACTAAGTGGATCAAATCTCTCAAAGACGACCCTTTTTCTTGAGGCAAGAAAATTTTTCTCCGGTCTGAATCCAACCTTAGCCCCAAGTATTCCAGACTTTTGACTGGTTTTAGGGCTGACTTGTCTCGGTTGATAATCCAACCGTGATATTCCAGATACTTGATTGTCTCGTGAACAACCACTTCTAGTTTTTCCACTGAGTGGTCTATCAGCAACAAGTCGTCTAGATATGCCATTATCATTACACCTCGTGTTCTTAGATTGGCCAATAATGGGGCCAGAATTTTTGTGAACACTCGTGGTGCTGTGGCCAGACCGAAGGGTAAGGCTCTGAACTGAAAATGGCGCCCTTCTACCGCAAAGCGTAGAAATTTTTGGTGGGCTGGAAAGATGGGAATGTGCAAATAAGCATCTTTGATGTCGATCGAGGCTAACCATTCCTCCCCTTGTAGGGCAGTGGCCACCGACCGGATCGACTCCATCCGGAAAGTCCTGATATGTAGGAATTTGTTTAGCCCTTTTAGATTTAATATGGGCCTCACGTCCCCGTTTGGCTTCGGGACTGTAAAGAGGTTTGAGTAAAACCCGAACCCCCATTCTTCCAGGGGAACCTCTATAATTACTGCTTGGAGCAATAATTGTTCTAGTGCCAACAGGAGGGATCCTCTCTTCTGGGGATCCCTTGGCACGTTTGACCTTATAAAGCGGGAAGGAGGGGAGTCTTAACTCCAATTTGTATCCCAGATTGACTGCGGAGAGCACCCATCTGTCTCTGATCGTGTCCCGCCAGGTCTCTGTGAACAACTGAAGTCTTCCCCCCACCCGATTGAGTGGGGGCAACCCTTCATGCATTTGACTTTGGGGGAGGTTTTGTACCTCTCCTGCTCCAGGGCTTCTTGTTACCCTGCAATTGTCCCTGATTTTTACCTCCGGGATTTGACCGAGGAGGCCGTCGGAACTGTTTCACAGCCGATGTCCTAGGGACTGGAGAAGCAGGCCTCTTAAAAGAGGGACCTCTAACTATTTTTAACCGGCAAAAGTGTACTTTTACCGCTGGAAATTCTCTGGATATATTTGTCCAGGTCTTCCCCGAATAAGCGTTCACCATGAAATGGGAAGCTGACCAGCAATTTTTTACAGGGAGCTTCAGCAGACCAGTTTTTGAGCCATAGAAGCCTGCACATATGTACTACAGACAGCGTAAGGCCTGATGGATTGAATCCTTTATAGCGTCCACCGCAAAGCATAAGGCTCTAGGTAGATCGGCTAGGGCAAGAGCCTGCTGATCTGGCAAGTCCCTTAAGACCTGTTTCAACTGATCCTTCACTGCTTGGCAGACCCCAATAGCTGCCACTGCTGGTTGTGTCACCAATCCTGCTGTAGAAAAAGCAGATTTTAATAAGGACTCCAATTTTTTATCTATTGGGTCCTTGAACATTTGGACATTATCCACTGGACATGTCAGTGATTTATTCACACAAGAGATGGCTGCGTCCACTGTAGGGACCCTCCATTTTTTGATGAACTTATCCTCCATGGGATAGACCACCGGAAATCTCTTGGGGGGAGTAAATATTTTATCAGGATGCTCCCAATCCTGGTAAATGAGCCCTTCCAGTAAAGAATGGATCGGAAAGGAACAAACAGTCTGGGGAGCTTTTAGCGACCCCAACGAGGAGACAGAAGTGGATGATGGCTCCGCAAGGGGCATTTTAAATGCTGATCGGACCATATTAGTCAGGGACTGAACCCATAACCTTTCAGCATGTGATGCTGAGAATGGCTCTTCCACTGTTGATTCCTCTACAACAGAATCGACCTCATCCTGATCCCCTTCAGGTAGGTCGATCCCTGTATGGGACTGTTGCTCTGTTAACAGGCACTCTGAGGGAGGAGACGGAGATCGGGCGCTTTTTTCCTGTGACAGGGAAGCAGCGATCAATGCTGACAATCTCTCTTCCAGCCCTCCCAGAGCTGAGGAAAAAACCTCCTCTGTTACATACACAGGAGCAGGTGAACTGAGGACAGCCACAGTACCAGGTACTCCTGAGGGTGCTCTACGGTCACTAACCTCTGATTCTTCAGGGGAGACTGGTGCAGCCGAAGCATGCCCAAGATCCTCAGAGCCCGATGGAGACCCCCTATGCTTCCTGGAATTTCTAGTCCCGGAGTTTTTAGACGGCATTATTCCTAAGCCCAAAGCTGAGGTATTCCAGCCGAAATACACCACTTACTGACAATAGTCTAGCATAAATGCTGCTATAAGAAACAGTTGGTGTCTACTAATGTGCCTTTCTAGGGGATGCCTGCATCAACCGTTTGCTGTATGCCTTTTTTAAATGTTGCCAGCTCTGTCTCTGCACTCCATAGCCAGCTCACAACACAAAATTGTGGTTTTTAACATGCTGGGACGCCCGCACATGCGCAGAAGCGCTGCGGCGCGCACAGAGCGTCATCCCCCAGGCTCCGCCCCCTTTCCCGGCTCACCTCTATATATAGAGGCGCGTGCACGCGCACGGCCACGTGCGCCTTCGGCGCTAATTTCGAAAATGTAAACTAGGGACAAGAGCCAGGGCCCCTCTTTGCCGCAGGCCGGGGGATGGACGAGCATTGCAACATGACAGAGGAAGCAGTTTCCCATAAGAGAACTCACCATCTGCCTGGACTTGCTCTGATGAAAAGAAACTAGTCCACATGACAAGAAACGTTCCACAGCGGCCTCTAGTGGATAAACACAGGTACCGCAGTCTAATATATTAAATATATATATAAAAAATTTTTATTTTTTTTTCTTGACCACTATTAAAATTATTACATTTTTTTAGTAGTTACAGGCATGCACAGATATTAGCGGGAATACCGTTAGGTAACAGACAGAAAGACAAATTAGGCTTGGGGGTCCCCCAATAGAACCAAGTTCCTGGGGGCCCCCACTTACCTGTTCCCCGCCGCAGGACTTTGTTTGGTCCACAAAAGCCCAAACTTCTCCTATCACGGCAGGCATTGTAATCAAACCTTCAGGGACCGGGTTCCCAAGGATTCCACTCCCCTGGACCTGTATAGCACCCTGCACAGAAAACATCTTGGTCGTGGGTATGACCAGAGCTCTGGATCCCAGGGTCCAGCTCTCCTAAGAGAAGCATTACAGGCAAAACCTTGCTCTTCTCTGCAAGGCCCGGGTACCGACCGTTTAGCTATGAAGCTTTTTTGGTCGGATCCGGAATAGCTTACTGAGGCCCAAAAGAACCTGTACGCAAGCTCAGTGAAAAACACATGTTTCTTCTTGGCCAACACCTTAGACACTGGCAAAAAACGGAGGTGCTCCCGGATGGGAGGGGCTTATATAGGGGAGGGTACTTCCGGTTTTGGAAGTTGCCAGTGCCAGCACCTGACGGTATCTATATAACCCATTAGTAATGACTATGTCGCTCTGTGTCCCGTGATGTACGAGAAAGAAATAAAACCACACAGCATGGGGATCTCTTTTGGGTCTGGTACGGATTTTATGGGGAACCCCACGCCAAAATTAAATAAAAACGCTGTGGGCCCAACCCCCATATGGTTATATTTTTATATACCGTATTTGCCGGTGTATAAGGCGACTGGGCATACAAGACGACCCCCTATTTTTCCATTGAAAACATAGGTTTTGGGCTATACTCGTATAGGACTACCCCCCCCCCCCCTTCTGAGGCAACACCATTTTAAAAAACTTTAAAAGACACAAAGCAAGAATGCCAGCTACTCATCCGCCATAGTGTGGTATGTCATACAGTAAATCAAACATTAATAAGACAGATCTCTTGAATGCCACACCTCTGGAAAGTAGATCCCTCCCCCCCCCCCCTCTCCCTCCATTAATAGAATACATCGCTCGCTGGGATTGGCTCAGCGGCAAATACTGTATGTGGCTGAAGCCACATACAGTATTACCGGACATCCAGGGGGCTGACATCCATCGGGCAGCATTCTATACCCGCCGTATAAGACGACCCTCGATTTTTGGGCATTTTTAAGTGTAAAAGGTAGTCTTATACGCCAGAAAATATGGTATATTTTCCCAGCTAGATCTAATAATTTCCAAACCAATGTATAGATGTACGAGTCAATGTTCACTTCCAAGTTAGGACTTTACCTGAGCATTTGACTGCCCGTCATCTGATCCTTTATTAGCTGCAGAGGCAGAACTGGTGGCTTTGCTAATGCTTGCTAAAGCCTGCCTTGCTTTCTCCCACTCAGGATTCTCATGCATTGGTGATTCCAAAGCACCATCTCTGCTGGAGCCATACTGCTGAACCCTGTGAGGGAAAACAAATAATTTTAAAATGAAAACCTAGGTTTCACAATCAAGATAGAAAAGCAGGGTTTGTTCAACTCTAAAAAGCCGAGTACAGTGGGTGTAGAAAATAATCAACCACCCCCCCCCCCCCGAAATAATCATTTTTTGTTGCTTTGCAGCCTAAAATAAGATTTTTTTTGTTTTATCCAGCTGGATTTACAACTTAGAACATCCAAGTGAAAAATATAACGCCATGTCAGAAAAAAATAAATAAGAAATAAATCGAAATCAAGATAATTTTTTTACCGATTAATCGTGCAGCTCTACGAGGCACTCCAGTTTAAGGCTTAGTTCACATTACTGTTTCCGGAATGCATGTAAAATCGTGTGTGTTTCCGGCACACAGACACACACACACTGCTCTTCAGCAGACGTGCAGGGGTGCCACTAATTCTAAATAGTACCCCCACTCATTGGCAAATGCTGTGTGTTTTTAATGCAAATAAATTAAAGAGGAAGTAAACAGCTTAATTTTTTCTTTTCTTCTGAGCTGCAAAGTAAAGGCATTATGTGCTAGTATGCATCATCGGCTTCATATACAGTAAATATCTCCTATACAGAGCACGTTTTGGAGATATTTACAGTACCTATAGATCAGGCTTACCTATAGGTACAAAATTGATGGAAGTTTACTTCAAATTTTAACTGCAAAAAAAAAAAAGTTGGGTACTTTTCCTGTGTTTCTACAGCTAGGGCAGCTCACTAAAATTAATAGGCTGCCCTAAGCGCAGCCGCAGAGATGCAAATCAAAAGCCATTTCACACATGAAGTTGTGGGGTGGTAAAACCACGCTGTTGAGCCATGTTTTTACCACCTCCTTTAGTTGCAAAAGTCAGACACATGCTGTGACCACAAGAGGATATATACCCTCAGGTAAATGTGGCCATGCTGCAACTGCATGCATTGTACGTGGCTGCAGTATGGTAATGCTGCATTTAGTGGGTTAAAACAGGAGGCAAAATATCACCTCTTTACTACCCGTCAAATTAATCTTAAAAGCGTTTCAAGCATGGATCGCTTTTCAGAGGAGCAGTAGTCTTTTGCCACTGTTCTGAACAAGCCCTAAAAGAAGTTCTAATCATACAGGATTAGCGGTCAAGATTAAAAGTAGTACACATATACATACAGTTGTGCTCATAAGTTTACATACCCTGGCAGAATTTATGATTTCTTGACTATTTTTCAGAGAATATGAACACAAAAACTTCTCACTCATGGTTAGTGTTTGGCTGAAGCCATTTATTATCAATCAACTGCATTTACTCTTTTTAAACCATAATGGCAACAGAAACTACCCAAATGACCCTGATCAAAAGTTTACATACCCCAGTTCTTAATATCGTGTATTGCCCCCTTTAATATCAATGACAGCTAGAAGTCTTTTGTGGATGAGGCGCTTTATCTTCTCAGATGGTAAAGCTGCCCATTCCTCTTGGCAAAAAGCCTCCAGTTCCTGTAAATTCTTGGGCTGTCTTGCATGAACTGCATGTTTGAGATCTCCCCAGACTGGCTCAATGATATTGAGGTCAGGAGACAGATGGCCACTCCAGAATCTTCACTTTATTCTGCTGTAGCCAATGACAGGTCGACTTGGCCTTGTGTTTTGGATCATTGTCATGTTGGAATGTCCAAGTACGTCCCATGCGCAGCTTCCTGGCTGATGAATGCAAAAATTCCTCCAGTACTTTTGATAACATAACATACTGCATTCATATTGCCATCAATCTTGACCAAATTTCCTGTGCCTTTGTAGCTCACACATCCCCAAAACATCAACGATCGACCTCCGTGTTTCAAAGTAGGAATGGTGTACCTTTCATCATAGGCCTTGTTGACTCCTCTCCAAATGTAATGTTTATGATTGTGGTAAAAAAAAATAGGATTTTTGTACTCACCGTAAAATCCATTTCTCTGACATGGCGGCTCTTAATCACTGAACGTGTGGGTGTATGTCCCTGCTTGCAGGAGAAGACCTAGGCAGAATGTTAAATGTTAAAACATTCCAGAACAAACCAGAGCTGAACAGCCCCGCCCAGGGGGACGGTCCCTCTGGACATTACCCTCCCACCTGCAGCTAGCAGACCTCAGTTCGTAACAAAGCAGTACAAACTTAAAAAGGAAGGGTGGGTGCCGTGTAGGTCCATGGATGTCAGAGAAATGGATTTTACAGTGAGTCCAAAAATCCTATTTTCTCTTATCATCCATGGACCGACACGGCGGCTCTTAATCACTGAACGTGTGGGATGTCCCAAAGCAGTGTCAAGAGGGATGGGAGCAGTATAAATGGAAAAACCAAAAAACTTCACTCCAAACAAGGCAGAGCTCCTCAACGGAGGAGTTGCAACGTTAAACAGCAGCCTGCAACACCTTGCGGCCGAAGGAAGCATCCGGAGATGCAGCCACATCAACCCTATAAAACTTAGAAAAGGTATGAACAGACGACCAGGTCGCTGCCTTGCACACTTGTGCAACCGACGCTTGATGTCGGAAAGCCCAGGAAGCACCAATTGCCCTGGTGGGAAGCGCCCGCCACATGAGAGCATAGGCTTGAATGACAGTTTGTCCGATCCACCTAGAAAATGGTGGCAGACGAAGCCGCTCGGCCCTGTTTTTTGACCAGAGACAGTCAACAGAGTCAGACTTCCGAGGGAAGCAGTAGCAGACAGGTACACCCGCAAGGCTCGTACCACATCCAAAGTGTGCCGCGCAAACTCTCTGGGAGAGAGGACAATGTCCTTGTTTAGGTGAAAGGTCGAGATCACCTTTGACAAAAGAGAAAGTCACGGATGCAACCTCGCCTCATCTTTATGGATGACTAAATATGGCGACTTGCAGGACAAGGTCGTCAACTTAGACACTCGTCTAACAGAAGTGATTGCCACTAAAAGGGCCACCTTCTGAGACAAAGTCAAGAGGGGAATAACCCTGATATTCTCAAAAGGAGGTTCCTGGGGAACCGAGAGTACCAATTCCGATCCCACGGGTGGGGAGAGGAGACTTGACAGCAGGGAGCACATGGCGAACCCCCTTCACAACGGTGCTAACCAAGGAATGACCCGCTAGTGGTTGCTGAAAGAAGACGGCCAAGGCCAAAGTCTGACCCTTAATGATACTCAAAGCGAGCTTTTGAGTCACTCCATGCTGCAGGAAACGCAGGATTCTAGGGACGGAATACGTCCGAGGACGTCAGTCCAGCTCTTCGCACATGGCGATGTAAGCTTTCCAGGTACGGTGATAGATCATCCTGGAGGAAGACTTCCGTGCCCTTAATATGGACAAAATGACCGAGAGACCTCGGTCTTCTCAACACCTGGCTTTTAACAGCCATGCCGTTAAGGACCGAGACTGTAAAGCCGGATGAAACATAGGACCTTGAGACTGAAGGTCCTCCCTCATCGGCAACCGCCAGGGAACGTCTGCGACGAGACGTACCAGATCAGCGTACCAGTGACGCTGAGGCCAATCCGGAGCAATTAGGATCACCGGAGTTTATATCAGGTGATAAGGACCCTATGGGGCCACCAACGCATCCGAGGCATCGCCCAAGGATCCCTGGATCTGGCCACAACCTCGACACCTTGCGATTGAGTCGAGAGGCCATCAGGTCCACATCCGGCGTGCCCCACCGTCGGCAAAGGAGTTGAAATATGCAAGGACCACTCTTCTTGGTCCGGCGATTGGCAACTCAGATAGTCCGCCTGCCCATTGTCTATGCCCGGAATGTAAATGGCCTACAGAGCCGGCACGTTTCTTTCCGCCCACTTCAGGATACGGGCTACCTCGGAAGCCGCAGCTGAGCTCCGAGTCCCCCCCTTGATGGTTTACATTAGAGGTCGACCGATATATCGGTCGGCCGATATATCGGCCGATTTTTGCCACTTTTTAATTAATCGGCATCGGCCGATATTCTGAAAACAGAAGCCGATAAAAAAAAAAAAAAAAAAAAAAAAAACAACTTCAGCGCGGCTTGGAAATGACATCTCTCAAAGAAGTCAATACAAGTTGCCTGAAGTTTCCGGTGCAGTGACTCATCTCTGGGCAGCCTGCCAAGTGAGAGAGAAAAGTGTTACAATTGTCTCTTCTTATCAATGAACTGAACTCCTGTGAAGAAGTTCTCAGTTTAACCATTTAAAGACTAAATCTTTTCTGACACTTGTAGCTTACAAGTAAAAATCCTGTATTTTCTGCTAGAAAATCACTTGAAACCCCCAAACATTATATATATATATATTTTTTTTAGCAGAGACCCTAGGGAATAAAATGGCAGTTGTTGCAATATTTTATGTCACACGGTATTTGCGCAGCGGTCTTTTAAACGCAATTTTTTGGGAAAAAAATAGGATTTTTTGTACTCACCGTAAAATCCTTTTCTCTGACATCCATGGACTGACACGGTGTCTCTTTACACGTGGGTTATGTCCCTGCTTGCAGGAGAAGACCTAGGCAGAATGTGAAATGTTATACATACATTCTAAAAGCCAGAGCTGAACAGCCCCACCCAGGGGGCGGTCCCTCCGGACATAACCCTCCCACTACAGTCAGCAGACTTCAGTTCGTAACAAAGCAGTACAAACTTAAAAGGAAGGGTGGGTGCCGTGTCAGTCCATGGATGTCAGAGAAAAGGATTTTACGGTGAGTACAAAAAATCCTATTTTCTCTTACCATCCATGGACTGACACGGTGTCTCTTTACACTTTACACGTGGGATGTCCCAAAGCAGTGTCAAGAGGGATGGGAGCAGTATAAATGGAAAAACCAAAACTTCACTCCAATAAGGCAGAGCTCCTCAACGGAGGAGTCGCAACTTTAAACAGCGGCCTGCAGCACCCTGTGGCCGAAGGAAGCATCCGAAGATGCAGCCACATTAACCTTATAAAACTTAAAAGGCATGAACAGACGACCAGGTCGCCGCCTTGCACACTTGTGCAACCGACGCTTGATGTCAGGAAACCCAGGAAGCACCAATTGCCCTGGTGGAATGCGCCGTAACCGGAAAGGGAGGCGCCCGCCCTTTGAGAGCATAGGCTTGAATGACGGTTTGTCTGATTCCCCTAAAAATGATGGCAGACGAAACCGCTTGGCCCTGTTATGGACCAGAGACAGTCACAAACAGTGAGTCGGACTTCCGAATAGAAGCAGTAGCAGACAGGTACACCCGTAAGGCTCATACCACCTCCAATATGTGCAGCGCAAACTCTCTGGGATGCGATGGGTGAGGACACAAGGACGGGAGGGCAATGTCCTCATGTAGGTGAAAGGTCGACACCACCTTTGGCAAAAAAGGAAGGTCGCGGATGCAACACTGCCTTATCCTTATGGATGACCAAATATGGCAACTTGCAGGACAAAGCCGCCAACTCAGACACTCGTCAAACAGAAGTGATTGCCACTAAAAAGGCCACCTTCTGAGACAAGACAAGAGGGAAATATCCCGGATATTCCCAAAAGGAGGTTCCTGGAGGACCGAGAGCACCAAATTCAGATCCCACGGTGGGAGAGGAGGCTTGACAGGAGGGAGCACATGGCGAACCCCCAACACAAGGTGCTAACGAAGAAAAATTACCCGCTAGAGGTCGCTGAAAGAAGACGGCCAAGGCCGAAATCTGATCCTTTATGGTACTCAAAGCAAGCTTTTGGGTCACTCCACACTGCAGAGGACGCAGGATTCTGGGGACGGAAGACGTCCGAGGACGCCAGTCCAGCGCTTCGCACATGGCGATATAAGCTTTTCAGGCACGGTGATAGATCTACCTGGGAGGAAGACTTCCGTGTCCTTAACATGGTCAAAATGACCGAGTCCGAGAGACCTCGGTCCCTCAACACCTGGCTTTTAACAGCCCTGCCGTTAAAGCCAGAGACTGTAAGCCGGATGAAACATAGGACCTTGAGACTGAAGGTCCACCCTCATCGGCAACCGCCAGGGAACGTCCGCGACGAGACGTGCCAGTGATGCTGAGGCCAATCCGGAACAATTAGGATCGCCGGAGTTTATATCAGGCGATAAGGACCCTATGGGGCCACCAACGCATTCGAGGCATCGCCCAAGGATCCCTGGATCTGGCCACAACCTCGACCCTTGCGATTGAGTCGAGAGGCCATCAGGTCCACATCTGGCGTGCCCCACCGTCGGTAAAGGAGTTGAAATATGCAAGGACCACTCTTCTTGGTTCGGTGTCTGGCGATTGGCGACTCAGATAGTCCGCCTGCCCATTGTCTATGCCCAGAATGTAAAATGGCCTACAGAGCCGGCACGTTTCTTCCGGCCCACTTCAGGATACGGACTACCTCGGAAGCCGCAGCTGAGCTCCGAGTTCCCCCTTGATGGTTTACATACGCCACCGCCGCGGCGGTGTCTGACTGGCTCCTGATGGAGCGATCCCGTACTCTCTCCGACCTGAGGAGAGACACAGTCCGATGGCCCGTATTTCCAGAACAGTGATTGGTAAACGGGCTCGTCCGGAGTCCAAGGCCTGAGCCGACAGGACTCCACCCCAGCCCGTCAGGCTGGTGTCCGTCGTGAGTACCGTCCATTGGATGGGAACGACTTGCCGGACCGAAGAGCCGAGGATCTCAACCACCATGTCAGGGGCGCCCTGACCAGGTGAATCACCTGGATCTGAAGATCCAAGGACAACGGGGATTTGTCCCAGGTGGACAAGATCTCCTTCTGCAATGCCCTGGTGTGTGAGTGGGCATACGGAACGGCCGCGAAGGAGGCCACCACGAGTCTCGGGACACTCATGCAAAAAACGGATTGACAACCATTTTTGGGATGTCAGCACCCGCACCGCAGACTGAAGTGTCAGCAACTTCTCCAGAGGTAGGATACCTTTGCCTCCAAGGAGTCCAGAATCAGAACTAGATACTCCAGACACCGAGTCGGGACCAGGACTGACTCCTGAATGTTCAGGAACCACCCGAGTCCCTGAGGGTCTAATTGACGATAGTCACCTTTCCTCCAAGTCTGATCCACTTTCTGCTCTTAGCAGAAGATCGTCCAGATAGCCCATGACAGCAATACCTCGCTGTAACAGAAGGCTAGAACCGGAGCAAGCACCTTGGTGAACACCCTTGGTGCCAAGGCTAGGCCGAAAGGAAGAGCCACAATCGATAGTGGACTTCGCTGAACGCAAAGCGCAGAAACTTCTGGTGACTTGCGCAGATCGGAACATGCAAGTAGGCGTCCTTGAAGTCCAAGGATGCCAGAAGAAAATCCCTTTGGTGGAGTGTAGCGATCACCGTGCGAATGGATTCCATGTGGAATTTCTGCACCTTCTCGAAGGCATTCAGGGCCTTGAGGTCCAGGATAGGTCGAACCACGTCCTATTTTTGGGACGACAAACAGATTCAAGTAGAATCCCTGAAAACTCTCCTGTGACGGAACCGGCACAATCACTCCGGACCTGATCAAATCCTGTACAGCCCCCAAGAGGGCTGCCCGACAGGTAGGAAGGAGAGGAAGATTTGAGGGAAAGAATCTGTCTGGGGGCCAGGATCGGAATACTATCCTGTAGTGACCACCTCACACACCCACCAGTCGGAGATTCGGGAGGACCACCGATTCGTGACCTGCAAAGTCGTCCCCCCACCCCAGAGTCGGGTGGAGGCAAGACTTCACGCGGAGGCGGGCTTGGGAGCCGCTTGTTCGGCTTACGCACCCAGGGGCACTTGTGCCCACCAGCCGCACTGCCGTCAGTCTGAGAGGGCCTACCCGTGGACTGACTGATGAAAAAACCCCGTTTTGCTGGAAAGGAAGGCCCCTGTTTGCGGCGGGCCTCCTCACCCTTGCTAGTCTAAGGAAGAAGAGTGCTTTTACCTCCCATGACATCCATGACGATGTCATCCAGAGCAGCACCGAAAGGTCTACCACCTTTAAATGGTAGATCCGTCAGGAGCTTCCTAAAGCTAGGTCAGCAGACCAGCACTTCAACCAGATAAGACGACGCAATACCACCGCCGAGACAGAGGCCCTGGATATTAAAGGGGCCGCGTCCAACGTGGCGTCGCACACATAAACCAGGCCCTGAACCAGTTGGTGGGCCAAAGCAACTGTGTCTGGAGGAAGATTATGCTCCTGTACAGCTAGGTGCAACATTTTTGCCAACCTGTAAGTGTTTAAGACACAAGGGTCGCCGCTACCACAGGCCGTAGGGCGGATCCCAACAAGGCAAACATGGCTCTGCTCACCACTTCTGACCTCCTGTCAGTGGGGTCCTCAAATGCAGGAGTCCCCTCCATCGGGAGAGTGATGGCCTTGTTCAACCAGGCGACTGGAGGGTCGACCCTGGGGGAGAAGCCCACTTTTTAAGTAGGGCATCTTCAAGGGGTATCTGATAGACAAACGCCGCGGGACCATAAAAAAAAATCTTCTGCGGCTTTTCCCAGACCTTATCAATGAGCTGGTCAAAGAAAGTACATATGGAAAAACCTCTTTAGAAAGCCTGGCCTTAAAAGAACCAAAGGAGACTGTATCCGCCTGAGGTTCTGCATCCGCAGCATTTTAGCTTGAGAGTGTCCCTCACCGCAGTCATGAGTACACTAACAAGCGCCCTGTCATTTACTGACTCAGAACTGGAGTTTTCCTCATAAGGAATGTCCTGTTCAAAACCATCCAATACATTCAGAACTAGGGTCCTGAGCGGTAGTGGCTAGGCCCATATCTGAATCAGCGCACTGCCCTCATGAATTAAAGTGGGGAGAGGGCGCTTTTTTGCTCCCTTGCGCTTGCACACAGCTCCCATCCTGGTCAAAAATGATTCCAGGACTGCCCACAACTGGTCCCTAGGGACCGCAGGTGCTGAAGCACTGCCTGTTGTCCACTGACATTTAGGGGAAGCTGGTGACAGAGACTCCATATTGCCCCCCTCTGAGACTCCTCAGATAAAAAGTCCACCCACAGGCTGTGCTGACTGAGGAGGGGGCGCCCAGGGGACTCACCAAACCGGACCAGGGACCGCTCAGTTCCGCTGTCTGTACCGCGATGTGTCAGCGCTGGTGAGCTGTGAGGAGATTCGCGCTGTTACAGCAGCGCTAGAGGCCAAAACTAGTGCTGAAGAGCACGCGGGCTACAAGAAAATGGCCGCCGCACTTCACTGAGGCGATCCTCGGCAAGATGGCCGCCATGACTCAGCAAAAGTGAAAAAAACAGCACACACAGCGCCACTCGGCGTTCAGGCCCCAAAATACACAAAAAAGGCCCCAAGCATATCTGCAGACCAGCATTAGCCCCTCCAATAACAGTGTGACCCCCAGGCACCCCACACAGCACAGCGCCAGCAATGGTGACAGAGAGTGACAATGAAATACAGGGGGAGACAGGGAAAATCCCCCACAGAGAAACACACAGCCTTTTGTACTCACCTGCAGGCAGGAGAGACTACTTACCCGTCCCCTGAGGGACCCACTGGTGTGTTTCTGACAGGACTATCACAGTGCAGTACTGAGTAGCTGTCGGCCCGGTCCACCGCAAAAGATAGTCAGTCAGGAACTGTTCAGTCTTGAGAGGACCGTGGGAGCATGAAAGCAAACCCGGCCACCCCTGGAGTCATGGGGCCTGTCGTGAACTGAGTCTCACGCACACAAGGCGAGGATCAGCACGCTCGATGGTCGGACAGGGAAGACTACGGGGATATCTTGTACCCAACCTGTTGCCCAGCCGACAGTTGATAGAAAATTCTCAAAAATAAAAAAGAATTCCAGAAAAGGAATAAAAATAGGTCAGGAGACTAGCTCCTGAGAGAGCCACGTCTTCTCCTTCTGCTAGGCAGAAAAAAACTGAAGTCTGCTGACTGTAGTGGGAGGGTTATGTCCGGAAGGACCGCCCCCTGGGTGGGGCTGTTCAGCTCTGGCTTTTAGAATGTATGTATAACATTTCACATTCTGCCTAGGTCTTCTCCTGCAAGCAGGGACATAACCCACGTGTAAAGTGTAAAGAGACACCGTGTCAGTCCATGGATGGTAAGAGAAATACACTTTAATGAATGTTAAATAAAACTAAACTTTTTTTTTTCGTCAAAGTTTTGATTACCTTACCGAAGATGGCGGCGGCAGCACCCGAGAGCCGAGAGAGAGATCTGCTTCGGGTGCCGACATCGCGGGCGCCCAGGACAAGTAAGTGTCCATATATTAAAAGTCAGCAGCTGCAGTATTTGTAGCGACTGACTTAATATTTTTTTTTTTTGGCGGAACTCAGCTGCTTTCACACTGGAGCGGGTAGGCGTTGGCGATAAAACGCAGCTAGTTTTAGCTGCGCTTTACCATCATTTTAGCGGCGATATTCGGCTGCTAGCGGGGTGCTTATAACCCAGCTAGCGGCCGATGAAGAGGTTAAATGCGCCCGTGTAGCACCGCTGCAGAAGCGCTTTGCAGGCGCTTCAGCAGCAGTGCCCATTCATTTCAATAGGCAGTAGTGGTGGAGGAGCGGTATACACCGCTCTAAAGATGCTGCTTGCAGGACTTTAACGTCCTGCCAGCGCACCGCCTCAGTGTGAAAGCACTCAGGCTTTCACACTGAGACTGCAGGGGAGCTGTTTTGCTGCCATTTTTACAGGTGTTATTTTTAGCCCAAAAGTGCCTGAAAAACGCCCCAGTGTGAAAGGGGTCCAACTGTTAGTTTTTTTTCCCCCTTCATCTCATAAAATCTAAAAAAATCGGCCTAACATATCGGCCCAAAAAATCTGCATCATATATCGGCCATCGGCCGCAGCAAATTCTAAATATCGGCCAGAGAAAAACCCATATCGGTCGACCTCTAGTTTACATACGCCACTGCCGTGGCGTTGTGTAACTGGATCCTGATGGAGCGACCCTGTAAACTCTCCGACCCGAGGAGAGGCACAGCCCGATTACCAATCACTGTTCTGGAATTTACAGGCAAACGGGCTTCGTCCGGAGTCCACAGCCCTTGGGCCGACAGGACTCCCCAGACTCCACCCCAGCCCGTCAGACTGGCGTTGTCGCGAGTATCGTCCATTGGATGGGGAGGAACGACTTTCCGGACCGAAGAGCCGAGGATCTCAACCACCATGTCAGAGACGTCCTGACCAGGTGACTCACCTGGATCTGAAGATCCAAGGAAAACGGGGAATTGTCCCATTTGGACAAGATCTCCTTCTGCAATGCCCTGGTGTGTGATTGGGCATACGGAACGGCCGCGAAGGAGGCCACCACGAGTCCCGGGACTCACATGTAAAAACGGATTGACGACCATTTTCGGGACGTCAGCACCCGCACCGCAGACTGAAGTGCCAGCAACTTCTCCAGAGGTAGGACACCTTTGCCTCCAAGGAGTCCAGAATCAGAACTAGATACTCCAGACGCTGAGTTGGGACCAGGACTGACTCCTGAATGTTCAGGAACCACCCGAAGTCCCTGAGGGTCTGATTGACGATAGACAGTGTGACTAAGTCTGAGCCACTTTCTGCTCTTAGCAGAAGAGCGTCCAGATAGCCCACAACAGCAATGCCTCGCTGTATCAGAAAGGCTAGAACCGGAGCAAGCACCTTGGTGAACACCCTTGGTGCCGAGGCTAGGCCGAAAGGAAGAGCCACATCGATAGTGGACTTCGCTGATCGCAAAGCGCAGAAACCTCTGGTGACTTGCGCACATCGGAACATGCAAGTAGGCGTCCTTGAAGCCCAAGGACGTCAGAAGAAAATCCCCTGGGTGGAGTGTAGCGATCACCGTGCAAATGGATTCCATGCAGAATTTCTGCACCTTCTCGAAGGCATTCAGGGCCAGGATAGGTCGAACCACGTCCTTTTTTGGGATGACAAAACAGATTCGAGTAGAATCCCTGAAAAAAAAAAACTCTCATGTGACGGGATCGGCACAATCACTCCAGACCTGATCAAATCCTGTACGGCCCCCAAGAGGGCTGCCCGACAGGTAGGAAAGAGAGGAAGATTCGAGGGAAAGAATCTGTCTGGGGCCAGGATCGGAATACTATCCTGTATCCTGAGGTTACCATCTTGCACACCCACCAGTCGGAGATTCGGGAGGTCCACCGATTCGTGACCTGCGAAGTCGTCCCCCCACCCCAGAGTCGGGCGGGGCAAGACTTCACGCGGAGGCGGGCTTGGGAGCCGCTTGTTTGGCTTACGCATCCAGGGGCGCTTGTGCCCACCAGCCGCACTGCCGTCAGTCTGGGAGGGCCTACCCGTGGACTCGACTGACGAAAAAAAACCTTTTTTGCTGGAAAGGAAGGCCCCTGTTTGCGGCGGGCCCCCTTACCTTTGCTAGTCTAAGGAAGAAGAGTGCATTTACCTCCCATGACATCCTTGACGATGTCATCCAGAGCAGCACCGAAAGGTCTACCACCTTTAAATGGTAGACCTGTCAGGAGCCTCTTAGAGGCTAGGTCAGCAGACCAGCATTTCAACCAGATAAGACGACGCAATACCACCGCCGAGACAGAGGCCCTGGATATTAAAGGGGCCGCGTCCAACGTGGCGTCACACACATAAACCAGGCCCTGCCCAGTTGGTGGGCCAGAGCAACTGTGTCTGGAGGAAGATTATGCTCCTGTACAGCTAGGTGCAACATTTTTGCCCAACCTGGAAGAGTGTAAGACACAAGGACCGCCGCTACCACAGGTCGTAGGGCGGATCCCAACAAGGCAAACATGGCTCTGCTCACCACTTCTGAGCTCCTGTCAGCGGGGTCCTCAAATGCAGGAGTCCCCTCCATCGGGAGAGTGATGGCCTTGTTCAACCGGGCGACTGGAGGGTCGACCACTGGGGGAGAAGCCCACTTTTTAAGTAGGGCATCCTCAAAAGGAGTATCTGAAAGACAAAACGCCGCGGGACCATAAAAAATCTTCTGCAGCTTTTCCCAGACCTTATCAATGAGCTGGTCAAAGAAAGTTACATATGGAAAAACCTCTTTAGAAGGCCTGGCCTTAAAGGAACCAAAAGGAGACTGTATCCACCTGAGGTTCTGCATCCGCAGCATTGAGCTTGAGTGTCCCTCACCGCAGTCATGAGTACACTAACAAGCGCCCTGTCATTTACTGACTCAGAACTGGAGTCTTCCTCATAAGGAATGTCCTGTTCAAAACCATCAAGTACATTCAGAGCTAGGGTCCTTAGCGGTAGTGGCTAGGCCCATATCTGAATCAGCGCACTGCCCACGTGTAGATAAAGTGGGGAGAGGGCGCTTTTTTGCTCCCTTGCGCTCGCACACAGCTCCCATCCTGGTTATAAATGATTCCAGGACTGCCCACAATTGGTCCCTAGGGACCGCAGGTGCTGAAGCACTGCCTGTTGTCCACTGACATGTTGGGGGAAGCTGGTGACACTGACTCCATATTGTCCCCCTCTGAGACTCCTCAGATAAAAGGTCCACCTACAGGCTGTGGCTGACTGAGGAGGGGGCGCCCAGGGGACTCACCAAACCGGACCAGGGACCGCTCAGTTCCGCTGTCTGTACTGCACTGTGTCAGCGCTGGTGAGCTGTGAGGAGATTGTGAGGAGATTTGCGCTGTTACAGCAGTGCTAGAGGCCAAAACTAGTGCTGAAGAGCGCGCGGGCTACAAGAAAATGGCCGCCGCACTTCACTGAGGCGATCCGCGGCAAGATGGCCGCCATGACGCAGATAAAGTGGAAACAGCACACGCACAGCGCCACTCGGGCCCCAAAAACACACAAAAAAGGCCCCAAGCATATCTGCAGACCAGCATGAGCCCCACAAAGAACAGTGTGACCCCCAGGCACCCCACACAGCACAGCGCCAGCAATGGTGAGAGAGTGACAATGAAATACAGGGGGAGACAGGGAAAATCCCCCACAGAGAAACACACAGCTTTTTGTACTCACCTGCAGGCAGGAGAGACTACTTACCCGTCCCCTGAGGGACCCACTGGTGTGTTTCTGACAGGACTATCACAGTGCAGTACTGAGTAGCTGTCGGCCCGGTCCACCCCGAAAGATACAGTCAGTCAGGAACTGTTCAGTCTTGAGAGGACCGTGGGAGCATGAAAGCAAACCCGGCCACCCCTGGAGACATGGGGTATGTCGTGAACTGAGTCTCACGCACACAAGGCGAGGATCAGCACGCTCGATGGTCGGACAGGGAAGACTACGAGGATATCTTGTACCCAACCTGTTGCCCAGCCGACAGTTGATAGAAGATTCTCAAAAATAAAATAAAAAAGAATTCCAAAAAAGGAATAAAAATAGGTCAGGAGACTGGCTCCTGAGAGAGCCACGTCTTCTCCTGCTAGGCAGAAAAAAAACTGAGGTCTGCTGACTGCAGTGGGAGGGTTATGTCCGGAGGGACCGCCCCCCTGGGCGGGGCTGTTCAGCTCTGGCTTTTTAGAATGTATGTATAACATCTCACATTCTGCCTAGGTCTTCTCCTGCAAGCAGGGACATAACCCACATGTAAAGTGTAAAGACACGCTGTGTCAGTCCATGGATAAGAGAAAATCCTATTTTCTCTTATTGTCCATGGACTGACACAGCTGGATACTGTAAACGTGTGGGACGTCCCAAAGCAGTATCAGAAGGGTGGGAGCAGTAGTAAAGGAACAACCAAAACTTCACTCCAAACAAGCAGAGCTCCTCAACGGAGGAGTTGCAACATTAAACAGCGGCCTGCAATGCTTTGCGGCCTAGGGCGCATCCGAAGATGCAGCCACATCAACCTTATAAAATCTTGAAAAGGTATGAACGGACGACCAGGTCGTCGCCTTGCACACTTGTGCAACCGACGCTTGATGTCGGAAGGCCCAGGAAGCACCAATTGCCTTGGTGGAATGCGCCGCAACCGGAAAAGGGGAGGCACCCGCCCCTTAAGGGCATAGGCCTGTATGACGGTCTGCCTGATCCACCTAGAGACGGTGGCAGACGACACTGCTCGGCCCTGTTTAGGACCAGACACAGACTTCCGAATGGAAACAGTAGCAGACAGGTACACTCGTAAGGCTTGTACCCATCTTAAATGTATGAAGCGCAAACTCTCAGGGATGCGATGGGTGAGGACACAAGGATGGAAGAACAATGTCCTTCTTAAAAGGTGAAAGGCAGAGACCATCCTTAGAAAAGAAGGACGGTCGTGGGCACAACACCGATATATCCTTATGGAGGATCAAGTAAGGCGGACTTGCAGGACAAGGCCGCCAACTCAGACACTCGTCTAACCGAAGCAACGGCCACTAAGGCCACCTTCCGGGACAAGGTCAAGAGAGGAATCTCTCTGATATTCTCAAAGGGATGTTCTTGGACAACCGAGATGCATCAAATTCAGATCCCAAGTAGGGAGAGGAGGCTTGACAGGGGGGGGGGGATCACATGGCGAACCCCCTACACAAAAAAGGTGCCATCAAGGAATGGCCCGGTAGCGGTCGTTGAAAAAAAAGACAGCCCGGGCCAAAATCCGACCCTCAAAAAAGGTATGCAAGGCCAGCTTTTGGGTCACACCACGCTGTAAGAAAAGCAAAATCCTGGGAACGGAATACATCCGAGGATGCCACTCAAGTTCCTCGCACATAGCGATGTAAGCCTTCCAGGTACGGTGAAATATCTTTCTGGAGGAAGATTCCTGTGTCAACAACATAGAAGAGATGACTGAATACGAGAGAACTCGGTCCTTCAGCACCTGGCTTTAAACGGCCACGCCATTAAAGCCAAGGACTGTAAAGCAGGATGAAGTATGGAACAAGAGACAGAAGGTCCACCCAAATAGGCAGTCGCCAGGAACGTATGCGACTAGCCCAGGGCTCGACAAACCCCGGGCGCCAGGTCGCCATTGAGACTAGAATTAGCGACCTGGCGCAGCACAGCTGGGGTATCCTGTCTCCGTGCCCCTCCCCTCCGCGCCGGCCGGTAATTGAGGCCGCGGCTTTCTGC
Organism: Rana muscosa; assembly: GCA_029206835.1. Classification (NCBI taxonomy): domain Eukaryota; kingdom Metazoa; phylum Chordata; class Amphibia; order Anura; family Ranidae; genus Rana; species Rana muscosa. Next base: position 194,327,936 of record CM055124.1, read on the forward strand.
AGGCCTATGCTTCCTTCTGTGATCTAGCGCCATCTTGTGGTGGCCGTTGGTATGACAAGACAACAGCAATGCTAATGGAGTTTCCCTGTCTTTTTTCACTGACATCTCCTTACCTCTAATTAGAACCCCCAAACATTATATATTTTTTATTCTAACACCCTAGAGAATAAAATGGCGGTCGTTGCAATACTTTGTCACACCGAATTTACGCAGCGGTCTTACAAGCGCACTTTTTTGGGGAAAAAAAAAAAAACACTTTTTTTTTAAATAAAAAAAATAAGACAACAGTAAAGTTAGCCCAATTTTTTTTTATATTGTGAAAGATAATGTTACGCTTCAAAATTGCGTCCGCTCGTGGAATGGTGACTAACTTTTACCCTTAAAAATCTACATAGGCGACGTTTAAAAAATTCTACAGGTTGCATGTTTTGAGTTACAGAGGAGGTCTAGGGCTAGAATTATTGCTCTCGATCTACCATACGCGGCGATACCTCACATGTGTGGTTTGAACACCGCTTTCATATGCGGGCGCTACTCACGTATGTGTTCGCTTCTGCGCGCGAGCTCGGCGGGACAGGGCGCGTTCCTGGCTCCTAACTTTTTTAGCTGGCTCCTAGATTCCAAGCAAATTTGTCAAGCCCTGGACTAGCCGAAGTAGATCGGCGTACCAATGTCGCCGTTCCGGAGCCATGAGGATCACTGGAATGGCCTCAGCCCCTACTCTGCGAAGCTGGTGATGCAACAACAGTAGCAGAGGGAAAGGATATATTAGGCGATACTGCCCCCACGGGCTTCCAACGCGTCTGACGCGTCCGCCCAGGGGTCCCTGGACCTGACCACGATCTTGCCAACTTGCGAGTCGAGAGGCCATAAGGTCCACTTCCGGTGCCCCACCTCCGGTAAAGGAGGTGGAAACACCTCCGGATGCAAGGACCCTTCCCCTGCAATGCACACGGCCGACAGGACCGTGTTGCAGCGAGATGTATGAAAATCCCAAAGATGGCACTGAAACACAGCATTGGAACGTGGGGACAGCCATGCAGACACAGAGACCAATAACACATACATACACTGTGAATGTATGCAGTGTAGAGGTATAGGATGAGTTTAAATTATGGCACAGAGGCGCATAATCTTCTCTGCATCATTCCAACCTGCTTGACTGTGCTGCCGAAGCAGCATGCAGGTAACCTCTGATCCGCAGACTGTGCGTCTGTCAGAGCTCAAAGCGTTGCCCAGGAAAAGGCGGGAAATGTTGCCTCAGGATATCCACAGAAGGCTTACAGGGACTAGAGACATAAATGAATAAAGTCCTCCCCCCCACCATGGGGGAGGGAAACACTGTGTGTACCACTGTATCTATCATCCATGCTGCTCTTGAGGCAGCGCGAGGAAAACAGTGAGGAAACTGTGTAAAAGAAAAGCTTTTCACAGCAATTCCAGCCAGAGAGTGTTTCTCACATCAATGAGATCACTTACAAGCGCCCTGTCAGTCACTGACACAGAACTGGAGTCTTCCTCACAAGGGAATGTCCTGTTCATAAACATTAAATATTCAGAGCTAGGGTCCTGCGCACAGTAGTTAGGCCCATATCTGACTCAGAGCACTCCTACACTAAAGATTTTTTATAGCTCCCTTTGCTAGCACACCGCTTCCATTCTGACAGGAATGATTCCAGGACTGCTGACAACTGGTCCATAAGGACCGCAGGTGCAGGAAACATATGAACATGTTTAACTGTGCAGCACTGCCAGTTGCCCCAGGCAAGTGTGGAGAGCAGGTGTATCAGACTCCATAACGCCACCCTCAGACCTTATACACTATACAGTGAATATACAGTCCACCCACTGGCTACGCTGAGGAGGGGATACCCGGAGGACCCACCAACCCTTAAGGACCGCTCAGTCTGTGAGGAGATTGTGAGGGGATTCGCGCCGCCGCTAGAACCGAAAATAAATGCGCGGCGGCCACAAGAAAATGGCCGCAGCTATAACTGCGACACTGAACGCCAAGATGGCCGCCGAGCGCGAAAGTCAAATCTCTGATGCGCGCCAATGGCGCACGCAATAACCACCTCAAACAGCGCTAATGCGCGCACTAACGGCGCACGCAATAATCACCTCACACACCAGAAAAAAACTGCAGACATGAGCGCCCAGCCAGGCCAGAGTGACCCCCAAGCACCCCACAGCACCAGTACAGGGTACAGAGCAGCATAACAGGGGGGAGACCCCCCCCCATATAAAGAAGCACAGCCAGTATGTACTCACCTGCAGCAGGAGAGACTACTTACCCGTCCCTGGAGGGACCCACTGGCTTGTCTCAGACAGACCTATCACAGAGTCGTACTGCGTAGCTGTCGGCCCGGTCCACCGCGGAAAAAAACAGTCAGGTACTGTTCAGTCTTGAGAGGACTGCGGGAGCATGAAAGCAACCCCGCCACCCCTGGAGCCACAGGGTATGTCGTGAACTGAGTCTCACGCACACAAGGCGAGGATCAGCACGTCGATGGTCGGACAGGGAAGACTACAGGGATACTAGTGTACCCAACCTGTTGCCCAGCCGACAGTTGATTGAATGTCTCAAAAATAAAACAACAAAATTCCCAAAGGAATAAAATTTAAAAAGTAAAATCTTCCAGGAGACTGGCTCCTGAGAGAGCCACGTCTTCTGCTAGGCAGAAAAAAAACTGAGGTCTGCTGACTGCAGGTGGGAGGGTAATGTCCGGAGGGACCGCCCCCCTGGGCTGGGCTGTTCAGCTCTGGTTTGTTCTAGAATGTTTCTAACATCTAACATTCTGCCTAGATCATATCCTGCGAGCAGGGACATATACCCGCACGTTTACAGTATCCAGCTGTGTCAGTCCATGGACGATAAGAGAAAAACACTTTTTAGAAGGCCCGGCCCTAAGGAACCAGAGGAGACTGTCCGCCTGAGGTTCTACATCCGCAGCATTCAGCTTGCGAGTGTCCCTCACCGCAGCAAGGAGTTCACTAACAAGCACCCTGTCATTTACTGACACAGAACTTGAGTCTTCCTCGTAAGCAATGTCCTGTTCAAAACCATCAAATATATTCAGAGCTAGGGTCCTGAGCGGTAGTGGCTAGGCCCATATCTGAATCAGCGCACACCCCCCCCTTTTTTTTTTTTTTTTGTGGAAAAAAAAAAAAGTGGGGAAAGGGGCTATTTTGCTCCCTTGCGCTCACACACTGCTTCCTCCTGGTCAGATTAATGATTCCAGGACTGCCGACAACTGGTCCATAAGGACCACAGGAGCACTGCCAGTTGTCTCTAACAATGTGAAGAAACAGGTGAACCAGACTCCAATATTGCCACCCTCCGAGACCTTATTCACCATTACAGTGAATAATACAGTCCACCCACTGGCTGTGCTGGGGCTGAGGAGGGGATACCCGGAGTACTCACCACCCTTAGGGACCGCTCGGTACCGCTGTATGAGCCGCGCTGTAGTGCGGGTGAAGCCTGAGGAGATGTATTTCGCGCCGTACAGCAGCGCCGCTAGAGGCCAAAAACTAAACTGAAAGCACCGTGGCTACAAGAAAATGGATGCCGGGCGCCTGTATAACTGCTTTGAGCCTCGGCAAAATGGCCTCCGATGGCGCACTTTTTAAAGTTAAAACACTGCGCCAATGGCGCACAGAAAAAAAAAAACACAGCCATTCCCCCAGAACACTTCCCAAGCAAAATAACAGTCATGGAGCGGCCCCCCCCCCAGGGCAGAGTAACCCCCCAAGCATCCCCACACAGCACAACAGCATAACAGGGTGCAGAGAGCAGCATAACAGGGGGGAGACAGGGAGAACCCCCCCACACACAGAAACACAGCCAGCATGTACTCACCTTGCAGCAGGAGAGACTACTTACCCATCTCGCAAGCACCTTGGAGAACACCCCCGGTGCCAATAGAGGGACCCACTGGCTTGTTTCAGACAGACCTATCACAGAGTCGTATTGCGTAGCTGTCGGCCCGGTCCACCGCGAAAGATACAGTAGGTACTGTTCGATCTTGAGAGGACTGCGGGAGCGCGGGAGCATGAAAGCAACCCGGCCACCCCTGGAGCCATGGGGTATGTCGTGAACTGAGTCTCACGCACGCAAGGCTAGGATCAGCACGCTCGATGGTCGCACAGGGAAGACTACGAGGATACTAGTGTACCCAACCTGTTGCCCAGCCGACAGTTGATTGAAGGTCTCAAAAATAAAATAAAAATTCCCAAAAGGAATAAAATTTAAAAAGTAAAATCTTCCAGGAGACTGGCTCCTAAGAGAGCCATGTCTTCTCCTTCTGCTAGGCAAAAAAAAAAAAAAAACTGAGGTCTGCTAGCTGCAGGTGGGAGGGTAATGTCCGGAGGGACCGCCCCCCTGGGCGGGGCTGTTCAGCTCTGGTTTGTTCTAGAATGTTTTAACACTTAACATTCTGCCTAGATCTTCTCCTGCGCGCAGGGACATATACCCACACGTTCAGTGATTAAGAGCCGCCGTGTCGGTCCATGGATAAGAGAAACCAAAATTTTGGTCTCATCACTCCAAATGACTTTGTGCCATGAAGTTTGAGGCTCGTCTCTGTGCTGTTTGGCGTATTGTAAACGGGATAGTTTGTGGCATTTGCGTAGTAATGGCTTTCTTCTGAGACTCGACCATGCAGCCCATCTTTCTTCAAGTGCCTCCTTATTGTACATCTTGAAATAGCCACACCACATGTTTTCAGAGAGTCCTGTATTTCACCTGAAGTTATTTGTGGGTTTTTCTTTGCATCTCAAACAATTTTCCTGGCAGTTGTGGCTGAAATTTTAGTTGGTCTACCTGACCGTGGTTTGGTTTCAACAGAATCCCTCATTTTCCACTTCTTGATTAGAGTTTGAACACTGCTGATTGGCATCCTCAATTCCTTGGATATCTTTTTATATCCCTTTCCTGTTTTATACAGTTCAACTACCTTTTCCCACGGATCTTTTGATCATTATTTTGCTTTCCTCATGACTCAGAATCCAGAAACTTTAGTGCAGCACTGGATGAAAGATGCAAGGGTCTGCCAGGAGTCCACACACACACACACACACACACTAATTACAAGCCAACAGATCACAGGTGAGGATGGTTACCTTTAATAGCCATTCAAATCCCCTTTGTGTCAACTTGTGTGCATGTTATCAGGCCAAAATCACCAGGGTATGTAAACTTTTGATCAGGGTCATTTGGGTAGTTTCTGTTGTCATGATTTTAAAAAAAGAGTAAACACAGTTGATTGATAATAAATGGCTTCAGCCAAACACAAGTTTGTGTTATTCATATTCTCTAAAAAATGGCCAAGAAATCATAAATTCTGCCAGGGTATGTAAACTTATGAGCACAATCTTTTCAAAATCTGCAGTACTGTACCTGCACTCACTGCTGGGTACTGTCCTGAAGGGGGGAAGCGGAAAGCTCAGGACTCTGGAAGACGCCGCCCCCTTACTCTGCACATGACTAAACTGACCAAAATGCCGATGTTTGGAGCTCGGTCCGAACCGAATGTCTTTCTGTACCAGGATACGTGGCACCCCTGACAACCGCAGACATGCTGAACTAGACTGTGGGATTCTGCTTGGTAAAATGGTGTGGTTATAAACCTAAACTTTTTTTTTATTACTTAAAAGTGGAACTGCAGTCTGCTCATATAATTTGCAATAACATCTTTGCCAATCTGAAGCTTCCCTCCAACTACTTTGCATATTTTATATATACTGCGATTCTGTGCTTGCCAAATATGCTGCAGAGATCTCCCTCCACTGAGTCTGGTTGCAACAATGTTAATTGTGGGCAGCTGAAGCTGCTGCCTGTTCACTTCCTGGATTTACAGAGGCACACCTCCAGCTCTCATTGGCCCTCCTATGACTCACCCCCCTCCTATCCTGAGAGAGGGAGAACGCTGTGTATGATGTCATAAGCCTAGGTTAATGACCAGACAAGAAAGAGGAATTGGGCTATATAAAAAAAGGTATTTACTGGCAGGATTTTTGTTTACCATCCAAAGTTAAAACAAAGGGAAGAAGATTTAATAGATGGAAAGAAGAAAAAATGACTGAAGGTTCCGCTTTAATGCATTCTTTGCATTAACCTCTTAAAAGAGGAAGTAAACCCTGATGGGTTTTACTTCCTCTTTATTTCCCTGCAAAGGTAAAGCATAATGGGCTACTATGCATCGCATAGTAGCCCATTATGTGTCACTTACCTGAAACAGAAGTCTGCGACGTTACCGATGTCCCCTCTGGCACGAGGCGTCCATCTTCACCCCTCTTCCTTCCGGGGCCGCAAACTCCGATTCTGTGACTGGCCGAGTCGCGCGACATCATGCATGCGTGCGGGAGCCACCAATTACGGCATGATTCCTTTAGAAAGGGCACGACCGTGCTGTTTCTAAGGTGCGCATGCCCCAATTAGATCGGCACACTCGTACATTGTAAATATCTCCTAAACCGTGCAGGTTTAAGAGAAATTTCCAGCACCTACAGGTAAGCCTTAATATAGGCTTACCTGTAGGTAAAGGTGGTTGCACTGCGTTTACAATCACTTTAATGACCGGAAGAATATGCCCCCCTTAATAACCAGGCAATTTTTTGCAATACGGCACTGTGTCGCTTTAACTGACAATTGCGCGGTTGGGCGACGCAGTACCCAAACAAAATATATGTCCTTTTTTTCCCCACAAATAGAGCTTTCTTTTGGTGGTATTCTATCACCTCAGCTTTTTTTTGCGCTATAAACAAAAAAAAAAAAGCAACAATTTTGGATTTTTTTTTACTATAATACGTTAAATATATAAAATAAAAATAAATTCTTCCTCAGTTTAAGCCAATATGTATTCTACTAGATATTTCTGGGGGGGGGGCGCTTAATCAGTCATCTTTCATTGATGGCAGGTGTGTACTACTATTTAACATCACTTTTAACCACTTAAGCCCCGGACCATTTCGGGCCATTAGGACCAAGCCTGTTTTTGGGATTCGGCACTGCGCTGCTTTAACTGTAAATTGTGCGGACATGCAATGTTGTACCCAAATGAAATTTGCGTCCTTTTCTTCCCACAAATAGAGCTTTCTTTTAATGGTATTTGATTGCCTCTGCGATTTTTATTTTATGCGATATAAATGGAAAAAGAACGAAAATTTTGAAAAAAAAAGATATTTTCTACTTTTTGTTATAAGAAAAATCGAATAAACTCAATTTTAGTCATACATTTAGGCCAAAATGTATTCAGCCACATGTCTTTAGTAAAAAAAATGACAATAAGCGTATATTTATTGGTTTGCGCAAAAGTTATAGCGTTTACAAACTAGGGTACATTTTCTGAAATTTACACAGCTTTAAATTTATGACTGCCTATCTCATTTCTTGAGGTGCTAAAATGGCAGGGCAGTACAAAACCCCCCCAAATGACCCCATTTTGGAAAGTAGACACCCCAGGGAAATTGCTGAGAGGCATGTTGAGCCCATTGAATATTTTTTTTTTTTGTCCCAAGTGATTGAATAATGACAAAAAAAAAAAAAAATATTACAAAAAGTTGTCACTAAATGATATATTGCTCACACATGCCATGGTTATATGTGGAATTGCACCCCAAAATACATTCTGCTGCTTCTCCTGAGTACGGGGATACCACATGTGTGGGACTTTTTAGGAGCCTAGCCACGTACGGGACCCCGGAAACCAAGCACCGCCTTCAGGATTTCTAAGGGCGCAAATTTTTGATTTCACTCCTCACTACCTATCACAGTTTCGAAGGCCATAAAATGCCAAAATAGCACAAAACCCCCCCCAAATGACCCCATTTTGGAAAGTAGACACCCCAAGCTATTTACTGAGAGGCATGTTCAGTCCATGGAATATTTTATATTTTGCCACAAGTTGCGGGAATATGACAAACTTTTTTTTTTTTGCACAAAGTTGTCACTAAATGATATATTGCTCACACATGCCATGGGCATATGTGAAATTACACCCCAAAATACATTCTGCTGCCTCTCCTGAGTACGGGGATACCACATGTGTGGGACTTATTGGGAGCCTAGCCGCGTACGGGACCCCAAAAACCAAGCACCGCCTTCAAGGTTTCTAAGGGCATAAATTTTTGATTTCACTCCTCACTACCTATCACAGTTTTGAAGGCCATAAAATGCCAAGATGGCACAAAACCCCCCCAAATGACCCCATTTTGGAAAGTAGACACCCCAAGCTATTTGCTGAGAGGCATGTTGACCCCATTGAATATTTTTTTTTTTGTCCCAAATGATTTAATAATGACAAAAAGAAAAAAAAAAAAATGTACAAAAAGTTGTCACTAAATGATATATTGCTCACACATGCCATGGTTATATGTGGAATTGCACCCCAAAATACATTCTGCTGCTTTTCCTGAGTACGGGGATACCACATGTGTGGGACTTTTTGGGAGCCTAGCCGCGTACAGGGCCCCAAAAACCAAGCACTGCGAACGCTGCAGTTATGTGTGTTGTGTTTGGTAAGTGACAGTGATCGATCGATACTGCACTTGGGTGGGCTGGGCTGGGCGGAGGGGCTAAACGCAGGCGCTAGCAGGTATCTGGGCTGATCCCGCTAACACTGCGTTTTTGGGAACCCTAAACCGCTGGGGATGCTAGTATAGATCTGATCAGATCTGATCAGATACTATACCACTAAGGGGGGTGTATGCTTTGCGCGTGGGTGTTAGCGTTACTGTCACTAACCTAACACTGCCTGGGGCGACGCAGACCCTCTCTGGCGCTAAAACCTAATTGATCTCACCCGCCGGGCGATCAGGGGGGTTAAACCTTTATTGGGTTATATACGGCGGGTGCCCTGATGCTATAAAAAGCAAACTAATCAACCAGCGTCACCCGTAACCTTTATATGGTGATCACTGGTGAAAGGGTTAACTAGGGGCAATCAGGGGGTTAAAATCTTTATTAGGTTAAATATGGGGGTACCTGACACTATATAAAAACCTGACGGGTAACCTAAATAACTAAATAACTTACTGGCTAACCAGTGACGCTTATACGGCGATCACTGGTGAAAGGGTTAACTCTAGGGGCAATCAGGGGGTTAAAATAATATATGGGGGTACCTGACACTAATAAAAACCTGCGGCGAACCTGAAAAAAAATAACTGCCTATCTAAAAACACCAGCGACACGAATACAGCGATCGGAAAAACAATCGCTTAGTGACGCTGAAGTTAGGGGGTGAAAGGGTTACCTGGGGGGTGATCAAGGGGTTAAACCTTTATTAGGGGGGGTTAGGGGGCTACCCTGGACCTAAAGGGGCCTAATCCTAACTGCCCTGCAACTTTTTACAATCACAGATGACACTAAATGCAGTGATCAGTAAAATAAATGATCACTGCAATCAGTGACACTGTGATTGGGGGCTTTGGGGTGACCTGGGGGGTGATCTGGGGGTGACTGGGGGGTGATTTGTGTGCCTATGTGTACCTACGTGTCAGTGGACTGTTAGTGCACTAACCTGCTTCCTCTCTGCTCGGCGCCGGGAACGGAAAGACCGCGGCGAGGGAGATGACATCACTTCCTCCAGCCTTGTTTACATCACATGGCGGAGGAAGCATTTTCATTGGCCGGGAGCGATCGCGAGGGGGGGGGCGGAATCGAGCGCCCCCCCCTCATGCCTGATCGCTCCCGAACACTTAACGGCCGCTCACTGCAGTGAAGGGGGGTCCGGATGGACCCCCCCAACTGCACAAAGGCGATCACGTAGATCTACGTGATTCTGCCTGTCCGTGCCATTCTGCCGCCGTAAATCGGCGGTGGGCGGTCGTTAAGTGGTTAAGCGGTTCCCGACCGCCGCACGAGGATGTACGTCGACAGAATGGCACAGCTGCGCAAATAGGCGTACAGGTACGTCCCCTTTAATTTGCGAGCCGTGGGGTGGCGCGCGCCCTGCCGCGAGCTCTGTGACTATCGCCGCCGGTGTCCCGCGATCGGGTCACAAAGCTGAAGAATGAGAAGATGTTAGTGTAAACACAACATCTCCCCGTTCTGCCTCTCATCGGGAACAGCGATCGGTGACGTGTCATGGCAAACCACGCCCCTAACAGACGCACTCCCTAGGTCACACTTAACCCCTTCAGCGCCCCCTACAGGTTAACCCCTTCACTGCCAGTGTAATTTTTACAATAAAAATTCCATTTTTATAGCACCGATCGCTGTAAAAATTATGCAATAATGTTGCAGTCACAAAAAAAAAAAAAAAAAAAAAAAAAAAAAAGCTTATCGCCGGCATTACTAGTAAAAAAATAAATATTTACAAACATGCCATAAAACTATCCCCTATTTTGTAGACGCTATAACTTTTGTGCAAACCAATCAAACGCTTATTGCGATTTTTACCAAAAATATGTAGAAGAATACGTATCGGCCTAAACTGAGGAAAAAAAATATTTTTTTACATATTTTTTGGGGATATTATAGCAAAAAATAGTGCATTTTTTTCAAAATTGTCGCTTTATTTTTGTTTATAGCGCAAAAAATAAAAACCGCAGAGGTAATCAAATACCACCAAAAGAAAGCTCTACTTGTGGGAAAAAAGGATGTCAATTTTGTTTGGGTGCTACGTCGCACAACCGCGCAATTGTCAGTTAAAGCGACGCAGTGCCGAATCGCAAAAAGTGGCCTGGTCTTTGACCAGCA